>JAFMOC010000103.1:20000-660000 GCA_019802505.1 Corydoras sp. C115 | reverse complement strand
CACTTCAGTATGGAGATTACATACTGGTAAATATATTTATGAGCTAAAGCAGTAAACTGGAAGAGCTATTGCAAGTAAAAATCTTTTCAGGGAATGGTTATTACTTCATGGTGTTGCATGTGCTGGACCAAATGCCATATAAAAAAACCTGCTGCTTACAATATATTGCCAGTCATGGTGAAGCTGAAAGGATCATTTGCATAAAATCCACCACAATCAATAAATCTGTTGAAATTTATGTGGTCAGAGAAGAGTGTAAAGCTCAATGAATATGTGCTATTCTGTTGTTTCGAGCTAGTGTGCAATTCATGCTGAGCTAGGCTTCATTCGTTTTAAATATTTTTTTTTAATTACAATTCTGCACTTGGAGAGACTCCTTTGATGCAATTTATTTATCTCCATTTCTTTCTTTTAAGAAGGTAGCACGGTGGCATTATGGTTCCACCTTACTAAATGTCCTTCATATGCTTGCATAGGTTTTCAATGGGGCCACCAGTTTCCAAACACATTCCAATGACATACCAATTAGTAAAATGATTACACTTAATTGCCCTGACTGTTTGCATATGCATCAGTGCACTTGTAGTGCCAAAAAAATACAACACAAATTGTTTTTCAATATTAATGTATTTACAGTATTTTGTACTATTCAATTCAGATGGCAAAAACCTGATTTGTTTATATTCATTAAATTACAGCCATATTTTTTAGACAATGGATCCTTTTTAATATTTATTTCCCACGGTGTTTCTTTCTATGAGTGCATTATTTCATGTTGGGTGTTGCTTTTAGATTCTAGGTTTACAAGGAGTCTTTGAGGAGCCAACACTACATAACAGACTACCAATTATTCTTAACATGCAGAAAAGAACTACAGCCAGTATGACTGATTTGTGACTTGGGAAAATACATCATTGAACCAATTACACTGCAGAAGTGATTATCAAAGGCATGTGCTTAAATAGCTGCTTTTAAGGGTGCTCATGCTGTTCAAAATCTGTCATTGAGTGTGGTTACTTAAGCAATAATAATCATTATGAGGTATTATTATTATTAGTATTATTTAATTATGAGCACACTGCAAATAAACATGAAATGCCAGAAAAACAATTTCCTTGTCAGAACACCACTTGTTTTTTACATAAAGTAAATAAATGAATTTTTAATTAATTTGATATCAAAAAGAAAATTATACCAGTAGAATTCTATTAGGACAATTAATTATTTTTATTTATACATTTGAGAGCTGTACTAAAAGTAATTAATATATATATATATATATATATATATATATATATATATATATATATATATATATATATATATATATATATATATATATGTTATATGTACTAACTTTTGTACAGCACTCCAATGAATTTCAACACTTGATAGGTCACTGAAGAAATTAGCATGTTTTGATACATATAAACCTCATCAAATTATGGCCTTAGTGTATTGGTAAAATATCACAAATTTAACAAGAGATGATGCAATTACAAACTCAGGAAGTGTTTTGATTTTAAAAGCCCTTTTGTCTTCCTTTCTCCATATTTTCTGTCATGGGAAACAAAAGAGACTGAGAATCTCAAAGGAGTCTGAGGGTGGGACAGGTCTTAACACCACATTTCCTGATTGTTCTCCCTCTGTCTCTGTTTCTCACTGGGATCACGCCTGATCCAGCTCCACACAGGAAGCAACATGGCGAGTCCAATTAGTCAAAGCATAAGTCTGAGAAGGGTTGATCTGCCAAGGGAAGGGAGAAGAGACTAGCGTGATTCCATTAGACTGTTTCCTGGACTTGTGAAGTCATGCATGTTGAGCACAGGACCAGAGGGTACAGCAGAATAATAATGATGGAGAACAAAGTGTAAGCTTTTTCCTTTTTTTTAACTTTTTATTGGCAGCTATGGTGTCTGTGTAAAGATGTTGACATAAAGCCTGCACTACCATTGCCAAATATCAAATCAATTTATGCATTCCCACCCCTAAATACTTAGCTTTGGGCGAAACAAATCAGTTAAACTTTAGCATTCAAATGTCTGCGCTTGAAACAAAAACTTATTGTTGCTGAGGTTAAACATGGTAATTAGTCGAGGTGTTATTTTACTGCAAAAAGAAGACATTGGCATTACGACAAACAATCCCTAATACCTCCTAACATACATGCTAGATCTAGTGAATAATATACAAAAAAGAATTTACTCTGTAATTCTTGCCAAGTATTTTATAAGCAAGCAAGGTATTTTTTTCTTAAACTTTCCTATGCTTATGGTAAATTAAATATATTTTGCATGAACCATATATTAAAAAACATTCACGACTCCTTTGATCGCTAGCTTTGTAGACAAATGTACTCAATCCTTACCTATTAACTTGCTGGCTGCCTGTAATGCAATGAATAACAAAATACCACTATCTGTATGACATGGCTAATAATAATTGCCTCAAACAGATCCATAAACGTGCCTCTGGCATTAATATTTTGTAAGTTATTTAGCTATTGTCTATACTACTGCAATTTTTTACTATTCAAAGTTGTGGTTCATTTCAAAGAGTCACATATTTTGTGTTCCAATCATAACTATTTTTCTATTCATGTTCAGATGCTTAAGGGAGTTGGGAGCAGTCCTCCAGAAAATGGTTAAATCATATTCCTAAGCATATTCACACCTACACACAAAGTATCACATTCCTTATGGACAGCTCACTGTGAATGGCTAAGCAGATCAAATAGACATTAAGTTCATATATCATTTAGTTTTTATTACAAATGGCTATAGAATTATGGGTCTAATGCTGACACTACCTAAAAAAATTAAGAAAGCTGTAACTGGCATATGACACTTAATAACTCCCAAGTGTCATTCCTGAGTAAAACGCCGTCGCTGTTAACAAAACATGCTCTATGAGCATTCAAGGACCATTTGGCAAACTAAGCTAGACAGCACTCGTGGGAGGTTTAAAAGAGATTATTCACGTTGCACTGAATGACCTGTGTTGGAGGTTACCCTTGAATGAAAATTAAAGAGCAACATGGGTGGATGAGTAAGAATATATGACAAATGTTATTTGTACTGGAGTACTGGATGTATGTAAGTAACCAAAAATGTTATTGTTTACAGAAGCAAAACAAGCTTGTGTATAGAGAGAATTTAATGGGAAATGCCAAATATCTTGCATGGGAATATTGACCAAAGCGAGACATTTATGTTAATACAAGAAAATCAAGTAATTTTCTTGCATCTGAGTTATTTGCAAACATTCAGGATTGGTATATGAAGCATTGTCTGTGCACTTATTTCTTGCACAAAAAACACTTAGTTGTTCCCAATCCTCAGTCATTTTAAAAGGTTTACATAAAGCGACCGGGAACCTGCATGTAGCCAAGTTCTAGCTGGTGTACTGTTTAAATGAGCATTAAAGTCTCTAAGCAGTGGGGCAGCAGGATCTTGGCAGCGAGGTAAAATTTACTGCTGTGCCACTCGCAAGTGCCAGTCACACAGAATGTGTGGTTTGGGTTGTATGTGTGCATTTGATCCATAAACAATGCCTGTGACCTCATCGTCTCTCCAGTCATTTCCTGCTGCAAAGATCTCTGATTGCACAAGTGTTAAGCCCAATCATACACTAACTTTAGCACCACAGGTATTGTATTAAACTCCTTTTAAACAGGTTTGGCTTTGGTAATATGGTAATAGAATTTTACACATCCTTTACCTCACAATGTATTTATATTCTAGGTCATAAATGTCACTTTACAATATAAGGGCAGGCATGTGCAGAATTTTAAATTGGGAATAAAAAAAACCATCAGCTTATTATTTTTTTTATAAATATTTTCCTTGTCATAGTAGTTGGAATGATTTTGCACCTACCGTAATCATTTGAATATACCCTTAAATTTAAAAAATTAACTAAGATGTACATTCAGTCCATTAGCATATATGTAAGTTGCATTTTAAATACTATGTTACCTTTAACAAAACCAATTGCAGCAGCAAATTTAAGCAAAACCACTAGTGGAATTAACTAATAATCATCATTATACTTTTAGTTATTTTCTACACTTCCACACTCTAAATATAGTATTTATTTATTCATTCATTCATTATCTGCCGCTTAATCCTCTTTCAGGCACTGGGCAGTTACTCCCAGGACAGGGTGCCAATCTCTCGCTGGGCATGCACTCACTCAAACAGGCACACTGACTGTATAGGGTCAATTTAGAGCACTCAATTATCCTTGAATCCATATTTTTAAACTGTGGGAGGAAACCAGAGAACCCAGATGAAACAGCAACAACATAGAAACTCCACCCAGATTGGGATTCGAACCTGGATCCACAGCTCTGAGAGGTGAATGTGCTGATCACTAAGCCACCGTGCCGCCCATATTGTATTTCAATTAATGTTAATATGGTTACAACAAACGAGCTTGCAGCTAATTTAAATTAACAAGGTCAGTCATCATTGACAAGGTTATTAAAACAAAGCTTAAATTTGTTTTAAAGCTTAACTAAAAAAATACTGTAGTAGCTTTGCTAACAACTTGCAGAAAAAAAGAATTTGATATCCCTTAAGAGTATCTTAACTAGAGAGCTTACTTCATTTAGTGAGCTTACTGGTGACTGTTGCTTTCATTGGTTTGGTTCAACTTCTAAACTTTTTTTGAAAACCTTTCATTTTAATGTGGCAGCTTTATTTAAAAATATATGAACATCCAAGTTTTAACTTCGGTGTCATTTATCTCCCCTCAAAGCATAAGGCATCGGATCAGAAACAGAGAAGAGAACATGTGACAAAATCAGGTGATACTCGTTAAAATAAATGAGCTAAATAATGATTGCAGACAGTTAAACCTTTCAAAGAGTTCTGGTCTCATATTGAACCTACATATGAACTCTGCTGTGTTTGTGGGGACTTAAATCAAAGTTCCTGATATGGTGCATCTGTGAGTTTGTATTTGAGTGTAATGAGAGATTAAAATTTAATTACCCATGCTAGACTAACCTGCTTGAGAATGTAGTAACCAATAGTACTAAATACACACCCAACATTACTATTTGTACAAAATACAACCCCCACTCCAAAAGCAGAAAGGGATTGGCAAAAAAATTGACCAGCGCATTAATCGGAGCTCACACACTGCCCTTTCTGCCCCACTGTAGAGAATACATAGAATAGAGAATTTGTAGTGGCATTTATAAGGCATGGGCCTTAGTGGTTAGCACTTTTGCCTCTCAACGCTAGGCATTCCTGGTTCGAATCTCAATGGTGGGTGGAGTTTCCATGTTCTCCCCGTGTCCGCATGGGTTTCCTCTGGGTTCTCTAGGTTCCCACCGTCCAAAAACATGGATCAAGGTTAATTGAATTCTCCAAATTACCCCATATAGAGTGTGTTTGTGTGTGAGTCTGTATAAGTGAGTGTATGCCCAATGATAGATTGGCACCCTGTCCTGGGTGTATCTGCCCTGCGCCCGAAATGTTCTCCCCTGGATGGGCATGGGGAACACCCCATGACCCTTGTAGAGGATAAAGCGAAAGATAATGTATAGATGGATTTATAAGGCACTTCATAGTTGCATTGCTCCATTGTCTAGTAAACCTGTGCCTGTTTTGGTGAATGTAAAGAAAATCCATCATGCACAAGAAGCAATGCTAAAATTACTTGTCCTTAATTTTTTTTTAATTACTGGTCTGTTACCAAAATATGGTTATAATATATAAATAATAAACTTTGATATCTCAACACAGCTTTATAGGTTTTAAAATGATGCTATAAGCTTAAGCCTAGATATGGTCTTTAAGATGAACTGTTCGCTGTTTATTACAAAGCTAATAGAAATTTGCTAGTAAATTGTCATTATAAACATGGACCAGAGGGAGCTAGTATCTGTCCTACAAACCACATATGCTCTATATTCAATGTCTGGTAAAGATTTAAACCCATAATTTTCCCACAATTGGGCGAAATCACATACAATTACATCACTTGAATGTCCAAGGAAAATATTTACAGTATACACATATTCTTCCTTTTCTAAAGAACAAAAAGTAATTGGCTGCTCAGCTGTGCCTTCACCAGCTGCACTGTCGTGAGAGCTAAGAAAAATAATGTCAGACATCAAGTGATAGGGTCACGTTAAAGGAAATGAAAAGAAGTAGCCATGAGGTTTAAATATATTTATTGTTTTTATATGACCAAGTCTGGCCTTGGGGTTTAACACAAGCAATTGTATGTAATTTATATTTTTTTAAAGCTAAATATGCCCAAATTAACGAACCAAACGTAGGAAAACCTACTTTGTACAGCATAGACTTTTACCTGTTTTGGGAATGAGCCAAATGAACAAACTAAACTGTTGCTTAATTAAAATAGCTGCAATACAATTTTAGCAAAGCAGCACAAAACACAAATGATATGTGTTTATTACAAAAACATGAAAATATAAAGTACAAAAGAAAGATTTTAGCCAAATAAAATACTTATTTGTTTTTACCTGTTTCAACCCTGTTTTAGCGTGCATTAATTGGTTCCAATCAAATCACAGAGAATAGCAACCAAATGCAAATAGAAATTAATCATGGCCAAGCCACAAGGCAAAAGTATTTCTTCCAATCAAATGCAGCCAAAACTACACCAAGCAAGTCATCTCTGCTTTCTCAAACAGTCACACAGGGCAAAAGCCAAAAAGCTAATTGTCATATGCCAAAACCTCAATGAACAAATCCTTTGTACCCTTTCCACCAATCACATGTAGCCAAACCACAAATTCTAAGGTAAACATCGATGCAGTCAGCCAATCAGGACTAATGCCAGACCTCTAAAATCCAAATTAAATAGTTGGCTATGAAATAGATGTGAGTGTTTTATGTAGACATGAAAACAAAATCTGTTTTTAACTGTTTGGTTACTGATCAGAAGCGAGGCAGGTCTTTCTCAAAGAAACACATATGTGGGCAATTTAAGGCATAATTGAACTTGATAAACACTGTATAAGTTTATGAATAAATTTAAATATTAATCACCTTTATTTAAATGCTTTTTTTTATTGTAATAAACTTACATAAGCCAAACAAAGTTAAATGATTGGTTATTCATCATAGCCAATTATATCCTTTAAGTCATCAGAGTTGTGTTTTTGGATTTATGCACATAATGCATTGTTGAATCCCTGCTTTTCTATCACTTATTATAATCATTCAAACACAGCATGGGATAACAGTAAGGTTTAGTCATGGACATATTGTATGCATATAGATATTTGTAACATTGCATAGTGGCAGTGAAAAAAAAACTTATTGTGCATTGTTTATGTGTCTATGAATAATAAAAAAATAGGGTACATTAAAGCTTGTGAGAGAAAAACAGTCACAACGCATGACGTCAGTGGACGACAATGTAAAGTGTATTGCTATATTATATATTTGTGTTTTCACATGCCAGCAGAATTATAAACGTTCTAAATTAAAACTTGGTATGGATCTAGTATATCCTGACTATAGTGCTCACTGTGTCTATCCTTGTTACATATGCAGTACCGGTCAAAAGTTTAGACACACCGTCTTCTTGCGCCATTGTCTATTTTTTCTACTTAACATATAGATGAACTTTGTATTTCCAAACAATACCAACAATATAGTGGTGGTACTATTGGGGTCCTGATCATTAGAAAGCAGAATAAGGGGGACTAACACATTATGTATTGTAGTCCACAAACAGTTTGAACTACCTCCATCTCCTGCCAGCAACTATAACGGTAACATGTTGCACACATCCTGAGGCATCAGTATGAGTTATTTTATTATGTCAGACATTAAATACAAAACAGTGGGACACGACTATTTCTGCATAACGATTTCACATCTTTTTCCACCACTTGTACTGCTCCAACAATGTGGATGTGTGTTATATATTTTTGAACTAGCATAAATATTTTGTTATTCTGGAATTGCTATTATATAATATTTATGTTTTATATAAAAATAAGAGGGACATGTTACTTTTTATTCTTTATAGTTTATTCTTTGCTATTTTTCCCGTAGTAGCCTCCTCAACCACGTATTACTTCAAAACTCAAAAAAAGAATATGAGAACACTGACATGCTTCCTGCTATGGTGACATCAAATCATCTTTTCAGTTTACAGCAGCTACAATTTTAGAACCCTGAAATTACTAAATGACCATCAACAGATATACTCCTCCCTTACAGAATATTATTGGTTTATAATGATAAAACCTAGCAGCCACAAATAGTGAAAGATAGGAGAAATTGTTGATTTGTTGAAAAAATATTGATCTTACAATTGGCGAGACTGTATAACATTTTGTTTAATTTACTGTAAACTTTATAAGGTCTACATCAAACATCAGTCTAACTTTGCAATAAAATAAATGACTTTGCATAAAGGTTTTTAATAAATGTATGTGTGACATTTAAACTAAACAGTCAAATCAAAATATTAAAGTGTATATATTTCCATATAATCATTATTTTATCAGTATTTTGTTACAGCTTTAAAAATAGCCTAAACTGCTGAGAACTTGGTTAATTAATTGCAAACACTCATACCTTGGAAGGCAGTGGCATGTCCCTGAAGCAGAAACTTGAGTTCAAAGCTATATGATCTGATATTCTGCATGGTATCCCTCACTGCTGCAGTCTTGTAGCTGTCCTCCATCTTGCGGGTACAACATGATGGCCCAACATGTTTACACACCAACAGGTTCACATCTAAGAGAGAAAATGTGACATTGTTCATGTTACAGATAAGCTTTTTAAACCAATCTATTATGCTTACCATTTAACCTAAATAATGATTTAATTCTTTATGAAATTTGATCCAAACATATTGACACCAGATATACAGAATATGCTGCTGTGATAATTCACCCATCATACAATAGGGTTTACTGTACATGCAATACCTTGGACCTCAACAATGCAAGGAAAGGGGATTTGAAAAAGTGGGTGAGGAATTAAAACAGAAACCTATGCATTGAAACCTGACCCCATGAAATGCCTTTTCTGCATTCACTCAATATCCCTTTGCAACCCAAGCATTGTGCCACCCATTCCAAATCTGGCCTTGAAACACAATAGGGCTAGATAGCTCTCACCATTGCTCTCTCTGCATGCCCCTGGCGACCTATCACTCTGGCTTAATTATCCAGAATGCACCAGCTGCTGTGTATCCCAAAAGAGTTAAGTCATAACCTCTGTCCCTAAGTCCTCCCCCATCACTTGCTTTCCGACGCTTCCAAATTCCATCATCCTTTTTCATAAGTGTTGACCCATGTAAGTATGTCCCATCCCTAGTTCATGATTTTTAGATTGTTTGTTTACCATCTTTGTTAACTCAATTGCTGTCGCTTAGGTTAACTGTACATAATGAGTAATGTAGATTAATGTAAACCATAAACTATTTAGCAGCTACCATACTTTTACATTACCTTCTGATAGCAGCTTAACTTGGCTTCCCACAGTATCAAATTATTATACAATTGAAGCTCTCAACACACCAGCAGGTGTCAATAATTACAGGGTGACTAATGAAAGACATTTAGAATAACATATAACCTTGCCGGGTCTTTGTTTCTTATGTTGAGTCTTAGGACATTTGCCACCATGAGGGCGAAAAATATGCAACGCATGTAACAGAGTAACACTGTGTTATATACATTGGTGCTTGAGAAAAATCTAATTTATCAAGGAAAACGTTCCAATATTACATACATCTAACTGGCAAAAACAAAGAAGACTTCTAAGGATTTATAAAGAGGAGTTGCTGATTATATTCAAACTGGAAGTGTTACATAACCAGTTCGTAAGTAATTTGGAGACAAGTGTAGAATTTTTTGTAAGAAGTTTTTGGTATAAATCAGAATAATTTTATGATACTGTAAGTTATCCTGGACCATGTGGACCAAAACTACACACTACACCTCTCAGAAGGAATAAGGTTTTAAGATTAGGCCACTCATCCTGGAATTTATATCCCGGACATTAATTGTGTATCGTGACAGCACTACCCACAGTTTCACTTATTCATTTACTGGTTGTTAAACCTCTTCTGATTAGGGTCATTGAGTGCATGTATGTATATATATATATATATGGTGGCTTAGTGGTTAGCACGTTCTCCTCTCAGCACTAGGGATTCCCGGTTCGAATCCCCATCTGGGTGGAGTTTCCATGTTTTCCCCGTTTCTGCGTGGGTTTTCTCCGGGTTCTCCGGTTTCCTCCTACAGTCCAAAAACATGGAACAAGTCAATTGAATTCTCAAAAATTGCCCCATATAGAGTGTGTCTGTGTGAGTGAGTGTGTGCCCAGCGATGGATTGGCGCCCTGTCCTGGGTCTATCTGCCCAGCGCCCGAGATGTTCTCCACTGGATGGGCATGGGGAACCCCACCACGACCCTAATAGAGGATAAAGCGGGAGATAATGAATGAATGAAAAAAAAAAAAATATATATATATATATATATATATATATATATATATACTTAAATAATGGAAAAGGAGTAAAACATAGCCAACAAACACCATCCACGTTAAAGCAATTTTCATTCTCGTAATTCTAATTCCCACCTTAAATTGTTTGGTTTCCAAAGCCAAGCTAACTAAAATGAAGTTGTTACTATAGAGAACTCATAAAGAAAACTAAAGCATTCTGAAAAAAACAACACTTAGTAAAAAAATAAAGGTAGAAACAATGAATATATTTGTTCATTTTCAGCTTCAACACAAAGTTCAGCCATCCTTAAACACTAGACTCCAAAAAGGAATATTTAAATGCCAAATTATCCTGATTTTAGAAATGATCACAAAGAAAAGGATGAATTTTATATTTGAATCACTTCCCTCCTGAAAAACACTAAGGTTTTATATGCACTGCCAAATAACACCACACAGTGATTATGTTAACTCCTGAGAGTAATCTCAGAGCAAGTAACATGATACATATGTTTAAATAACATGACTGAATTAGGAACTACGCTCTCTGGATGACGCTCTGTGGTCTCCGCCGACAGTCCCACAGCTCTTATGGACTAATGCTCATGCTTAGAATATAACCTTATAATCATCTACAGGTGACAAGGGCCTGCTGTTTAATTGACTGGATTAGGTCTTAATTCCATTCTCATTGTTCCCAATAACAAGACCACTGTGATTTCAGGGTCAAAGGTGGGAAGGAAAAAAAACTAACTGTGCTTGTCACGTTAATGCGATCTTAGACTATATACTATTCAGGTCAAACACGCAAAGCCAAAGAAAAGAATAGAGTTGTTAATTCAACCTTAAAAACTGAAAACCACAACATAAACGCCTAATCATAACAAAAACAGCAAATCTGCCAAAAAAGGTAAGGAGGATTAAGGCCCAAACAGAGCTAACTAATATTAACGACATGAACAAGATAAAGTCCTAAACAAAGCTTACAGGGTGTAGCAGCAAATAGCTATGACAATAACATAAATATTATTATACTACTATTAAATTTAATTTTATAAATCACAAAGAAAAAAAATCTAATAAAAAGAACATATAAATGTAAACAATTCAATTGTAAAATAAATGTGAGTCTGTATCCTTACATGACTACAGATTCTTCTTGTTTTTAAGTTGCTGAAATCCAAATAAATTTTAATATGGTGTTTTCTTTACTTTGGGCAATTTAAGTTTAGAGTGAGCAGATGTTAAAAGCCTGACTGAAGTAGGCACCAAAGAAGTGTAAATAAGAGTTGAAAAGCTGAAACTTTCTTCTAGTGCCAGAGATTGACTGTATGAATGTGGGGGTTGTTTTAGCACTTCCATCAAAAAGTGAAAACCTCTTTTCATGCCCCGACCAAAGGCTATTTGATGTTGTAAATAAGCTAGCCAGCAGTGGAAAAGTGGAAAATTATCAACTAGGCATTTTCTTTCTAGTCGAAAAGGGGCAGGTGCTAATACATATAAGATTAATAATAATATAACAGCAGAATATATATATATATATATATATATATATATATATATATATATATATATATATATATATATATATATATATATAATGACATGTAATTTCTATTGTTCTTAATGTATGTTGACCCAATAGTTTAATTGCATGTATCTATTCAAAGGCAACTTCCTGGAAACCTTATAGATAGTGTGTACAAGCCTTCCAAAAGTAATTGTTTGGGTTTACCTGGTCATGGGCCTTAAATAAGCTTAGTGGAACAGATACTTATTTTGATCTATTTTGGGGATGCAGAACATATATAGTACCTATAAAGTCTGTTAAAATAAATGTGCTATATGACCCTGACCAAAATACATGCCTTATGAAGACAAATGAATATACTTAGTGTCTACAGAGGACAAATTTTCCATTGTGTGTTTGTCTCATGATACTTTTTAGCCACATAATGCAAATAATAGGTTAGCAACTATTTGCAAGAAAATTATATAAACATTTTAGTACCTATTCAAGTCAATTTTATTATTTAATTAAGTCAATGAGTATGGCAAAATAAAAAGGTAATCATTTTGGACCATATAAGAAAAATTGGAAGCAAAAAATAAAAAAAAAGCCTAAATAAACTGGACAATTAACATCAATAATCTCGCAGGTCACATTGACAATTACATACCTAGTATACATACTAGATGTGATAATGACATCATTCAGTTTTTACCAACCATATACAATGCAGGCCTAGAACCTTGTTCCTCTGCCTGCTCCCGCCTGCTCCTGCCTGCTCCCACCTAAAAATGTCCAGATGCCAACCTCCAAATGAGACACTTTCTTAAGCAGCCCAGTTTTATTTTCATTTGGGTCCTTTGACTGAAGTCCTGGAAGTTTCTATCGCCAAAATGATACAGAACCACACAGTTTAAGCAAAATAAACAGTTTTTTATGTCAAATGAAGAACCACTGTCCTTTTACAACATCCCAAACAAATTCAACCAAAGCATCATGTAGGCAGTGTCCTTTAAGAGCTGATGAAGGATTATTGATGACTAACACTAACTGTGAAACAGCAGATGAGCTACTTCTTCTGCTTATACATCTACATAGTGGAGCAATAAAGTAACTATAAGCAATACAGTAACATAAAGCACATTAAGTGAATACAGTGTTTGAAAAATTCCAGCAGCACTGCTGTGTCTGATTCAGTGGTACAAGTCCAATGCACACAACTCATCAGTGACACTGCAGCGCTGATATCCATGAACCAAATAAATCCTGCTCTATTTTTGTCATGTGGGATCCCTGAAGACAGAATACATTGGACTAGCAAAGTGTGCTGAGATAAGTTTGTAGTTCTAAAACTAGTGTTGTTGTTAAAATAGCCAATGATTGTAGAAACAAAAAAAGAGTGGTGTGTACTTAATAATGTGGCTGGTTAATTAATATATATATATAGCGGCACGGTGGCTTAGTGGTTAGCACGTTTGCCTCTCAGCGCTAGGGATTCCCGGTTCGAATCCCCATCTGGGTGGAGTTTCCATGTTCTCCCCGTGTCTGCGTGGGTTTCCTCCGGGTTGTTCGGTTTCCTCCCACAGTCCAAAAACATGGATCAAGTCAATTGAGTTCTCCAAATTGCCCCATATAGAGTGTGTTTGTGTGAATATGTGTGTGCCCAGTGATAGAGTGTGCCACCTTGTCCTGGGTATGTCTGCCCAGCGCCCCGAGACGTTCTCCCCGGATGGGCATGGGGAACCTCCCCCCTCGACCCTAATATAGGATAAAGCGGAAGATAATGGACATATATATATATATATATATATATATATATATATATATATATATATATATATATATATATATATATATATATATAGCAGTGCAGTAATATTGGCAAACTACAAATTTGTATCTTGAATTTGTTCCTACCTATAAATATAATTTCTTTACAAAGAAAAAATATATATAAATACTGCTTAGTCATTTTTGCATCATTTATAGATTTGCGAAGGTTTTATTTTCGAATCATTGTAAAGTTAACCCTGAATCTGTGATTTGGCACATGAATCTGTGGCACACAAAGGGAATCAGGTATCTATTTGGAGGACCTTGGGTAACATCTTAAATTGTAAAATTAGATCATAAGGGTGTCAGGTTTAAATAAATTTTAATTTACAGCAGTGTTCCATCCATCCATTATCTTCCGCTTTATCCTCTACTAGGATTAGGGCTAGGTTGGGGTGGGGTTCCCCATGCCCATCCAGGGGAGAACGTTTCGGGAGCTGGGCAGATACACCCAGGACAGGGCACCAATCTATCTCTGGGCACACTCACTCACACAGACACACACAAACACACTCTATATGGGGTAAATTGGAGAATTCAATGTACCTTGATCCATGTTTTTGGACCGTGGGAAATCTGAGAACCCGGAGGTAACCCGGGCGAAAATGGGGAGAACCTGAAAACTCCACCCAGATTGGGATTTGAACCGGGAATCCCTAGCGCTGAAAGGTGAACATGCTAATCACTAAGCCACCATGCTGACCATGTGTTGAATGTAATAAAATGGTTTGGATTGATTTAATGGATGTGTATTATATCAGGTGGCTTAGTGGTTAGCACGTTCACCTCTCAGCGCTAGGGATTCCCGGTTCGAATCCTCATCTGGGTGGAGTTTCCATGTTCTCCCCGTGTCTGCGTGGGTTTCCTCCGGGTTCTCCGGTTTACTCCCACAGTCCAAAAACATGGATCAAGTCAATTGAATTCTCAAAATTGCCCCATATAGAGTGTGTCTGTGTGAGTGAGTGTGTGCCCAGCGATGGATTGGCACCCTGTCCTGGGTTTATCTGCCCAGCGCCCGAGACGTTCTCCCCTGGATGGGCATGGGGAACCCCACCGCGACCCTAATAGAGGATAAAGCGGAAGATAATGAATGGATGAATGAATGAATGTATTATAGCAGATGAAGTTAACTATTACTAAAACTAACTGATTTCTTCATAGTTAGGAAAGTGTAACCTTTCCACATGAAGTTAAATTGCTTACCACTGACTCAGTCATATGCTGATAAAACAGAATGATGGATAATAGTGAGTCACTGTGCTGCATTTTCAGTGCAACTGAGCTTCCCTCATTTAGTAATGGACAGCAAAGAATTTGTAACATCAGCACATAATCTCGATATACCTCACTTGGCTGCCTAACATAGGTTAAAGCTTTCAGAGCGCCAGGGTTTAAGTAAGTTTGGCCAGTGATTGCTTAAAGCTTTTATGTAATACTTGGAAAAAGCCCACCGTCATTAATTAAAGCTGTTGTTGGCAGGATTTAGTGGCGTGTGCCAACGAAGAAATTCTAGAAATGGACAAGGAGAAATCGGAGTTTAATTACATAGCTTTTTTATAACACATGAATTAGACGATTGTCTTCACAATATTTTTAAACATACATCTAAGTAGTACATTGGCACAACATACTGTGTTGGTGCAACAGGGCAACATGATCCTATATCATACACTTCACTTTACTCTTATGCACATGTATTTGCTTCACCTCTGTTTACTCATCAGTTTCATCATTTTAAAACAAGTTTTAAAAATTGTATGATGTTTTAACTACAAACATGGTGCAACAAGTTTTATATTAACTATATATATATATATATATATATATATATATATATATATATATATATATATATAAACTTATATTGAATGAACTGGCAATTGACTATATTGACTATATAGGAGTATTTTTAGGAGTAGTGTTTTAGGTTAATGTATTCATATTTATAACACTTTTTATATAGTAGTGTGTTGTCTCAAAGCAGCTTAATTAAGTTTATTAGTCTGAAACCAGAAAGAGCAAGCAAAAGTGACAGCAGCATGGACATTTTATATATAATTTTTTTTATGTATACATGTTTTTGCCAAGGAAGAAACCTTGTGAGGACCAAGTCTTAGTGGGGAATCCACTGAAGTGACTGTTCATGTAATATTTTGTAGGTTAGTGATAGTTTATAGTCAATATAGACCTAAAAGGAAATACAAGGTGATTATAATTTCTGGTTCTAGTAAAAACTGGTTGCTTAAAACAAGTGCAATGCTTTGTGTAATGTTTAATTAGAACGTCCAGTCATGAATGCATTACAATAGACTAACCTTGAGGTAATAAGAGGGTAAATTATTTTCATCTTGGAAGAAAAGTATATTTCTTGGCTAAGATATGTAAAAAAAAAGGGGGTTAACATATGGGACAGGACTAACTGTTTGTAATCAGTTTAAAATGAATTGGCTTTTGCTCAGTATATATTCTATTGTTGTTTCTTCTGCATTCCAAAGACATGTAACATGACTTAGATTACTAAATTGCAACTGCCTGTAAATATTTGCATGAATGCTTTGTCTGTGTTGTCCTGCAAGGAACTAGTGGCCTGCCCAGATTGTTTCCTTGACTTTATTGGTCATTAGGTTTTGAAAAAGCTTTTCAGAGCTTTTGTATGAAATAAAGACTTATTGTCATATTGTGAATTATAGTTTTACTGCAGCCATAGAACTTTAAATCATCAATTACCATTAATTCTTCTTTGTAGTCTTTTCATACTAAATCATCATTAGAAATACTCTGAAATAAAACGCTATTCTTTACTGGTTAGAAATAATTTGACATGCCTTGTATTCCAGACCTCTTCAAATCAATGACTGTAGTCTTACAGACTGACTATACTTTATCATGTTGTTAGTCTGAATTCATATTGGTACTTTATGGGGGCTTACTATTTAGTGCATTTAATGCATTATACTAACATCACGTGGCATATAAAGAATGAAAACAATATTTTGCAATCTGTTTAGTAATTTGCAATGAATATTTATGACATCCAACATTATAAGGTAATGCATACTCTCTCAATCAAATCGTAATTTAAGGCATATGTATAAAAAGGTATATCTTAAAGCTATGGCAACTAACATCATAAGTTGGGAAGAAAATACAAAAGTGACTGTTTCTCTGTGCCATCCAGATATTCATTCGGAAATTAAAATTAAAATCGCAAGTGCACAAAAAAGTTATGAGCCAGTTCAGGTGTACGTTTACTGCTTGTGCAATTTTATCATCTGCATGCACAGATAACTCCAGCCAACAATGTGTTTTATTAATAGTAATGGGATTTTGCCAAACATTACATAAGCTCTAAATGTAATGGAGGCCATGCAATTGCTTACTTATTGGTTACACTAACTCATTAAATCAGTATTTATAAAATGGCTTGACAACCTTAATGTACAAGAAAGTAACTTAGACAGCTACCTGGAACAAACCTAAGATTGAAGCATCTATTAATAATTTAATTTAATAAGTGGCAACTTACCACTTTTCAAAATGTTTTTAATGAAATACAATATAGTGACAAAAATCTAACTGACAAATTTAAAACCAATGAAAAACATCATTTATCTAACCGTTATCTTTCAATGTGCATCAAGAATCTGCCAGAGCTTATTATCAGGTCAGTGAAAAAGTAATCGATGGGCTTTGCAGTAACATCCTGGCAAGACTGCAAAGCCACTACTTTAATAAAGGTTCTGTTCATCAAAACCGAGTGTGTGGTGTTAAAAAAAACTTCTGTCTGACATAAAATAATAAGTGTTTTGGGGCAAACATGAATCGGTGTGCTAAGAAAAATGCTACCTTGTCCAAAAGGCCAGTTTTGTGAGATCACATGTACAGCCTTACCAGCCATTAATTAGGTCTTGCAAATTTGCCAGTTATTAGCATCCTAGATTAAACACTGTCAGCTTAGACATCCAGTTACTGAGAGGTGAGCCAATCATGGTGAATGCTCTAAACAATTTTAACAATCTGATAGCCTTAATCTATAAAACGCACAATAAAAATAGTGGATGTCAGATCAGGTCCGTGCCCTGTTGCTTAATCTAGAAGCTGGTTGGTTGCAAGTGTATAATAATATATGTACAGTATGCAGAAAATTATTATTATTGAAAACAAACACAAGTCAAACATTGAAGCAGATGGACTACAGCTGGACTTCCCACCTAACCACTCCCATCCCTTTGTAACCAGTGTTCATCTTCTGTTGTCTACTTCCAGCAGGTCAATGTGCCATGTCACAAAGCTCAAACCATTACGACAGTTCAAAATTAGGGTCGCAGGGAGGGGGGGGGGGGGTGTTCCCTATGCCCATCCAGGGGAGAACGTTTCGAGCTACATGAGGCAATTTAGAGCATTTATTTTACCTTGTATCAAATTTTTGGACTGTGGGAGGAAACTGGAGAACCCGGAGGAAACCCATGCGGATATGGGGAGAACATGGAAACACCATCCAGATGGGGGGGGGGCATTCCCCATGCCCATTCAGGGGAGAACGTTTGGGCGTTGGGCAGATACACCCAGGACAGTGCGCCAATCTATCCCTAAGCACACCAACTCACATAGACACAATATATGGGGCAATTTAGAGCATTCAATTTACCTTGTTTTTGATTTGTGGAAGAGGCGAACCTGCTGCCCTATTATTATATCCATCCATCCATTATCTTCCACTTTATCCTCTATTAGGGTCGCGGTGGGGTTCCCCATGCCCATCCAGGGTAGAACGTTTCGGGCGCTGGGCAGATACACCCAGGACAGGGCGCCAATCTATGGCTGGGCACACACTCACTCACACAGACACACTCTATATGAGGCAATTTGGAGAATTCAATTTAACTTGATCCATGTTTTTGGACTGTGGGAGGAAACCAGAGAACACGGAGGAAACCCACGCGGACACGGGGAGAACATGGAAACACCACCCAGATGGGGATTCAAACTGGGAATCCCTAGCGCATATTATTATATCATTTCTTCAAATTATTAATTATATCAGTTATATTATTTCTAAGAAATGAGTTTTGAGGGTTCCTTGATTTACTTCTCAAGTTAGATTGATTTTTAGTTTCATGAATTCTGCAATCAAACAGGCAGAAATATATTTAACGTAAACCTTTACCACTAATTGTCTGCAATATATAATAAGGTAGAAAACAATATGTCCCCCCCAACACACACATACACAAAGTACAAAGTACAATGTACATTGTACAAAGTACAGTGGTGTGCGTCTTCCACATTGTGCATGCATCACTGATATTAAAAACTTTGATTTATCTTTATAATCACGCGTTGGTGAAAGTCACGTGATAGCTTGTCACGTGCAGAACCTCTCACCTGTGGCAGGTGTCTCCGGTACCCACTTGAGCGGACCGACCTGACGCAGCTGGAAGGCTGTCTTCACTTCGCGGCAGGTGTGCGCTCTTGCGCCGGTGGCCGTGACGCACAGGTGCGCGATCAGAACCAGTAGCTCCACGACCCAGCAGACGGTCACTCGTGGGAAAAGGCGTCGGAACATGACAGCATCTCTTGGTGCAGCGGTCAGCGCCAGCCGCTCGAAAAGGAAAGCACTCAGCTGTGAAGGAAAAGGCTTCTCGAAGACTGAGACGGTTCATTAATCGTCAGTCACATTATTCACCGGGTTTATTGGTAAATGTGACCCGGAGAGAAGAGAACCGCAGACAGAAGTGTCTCATGAGTTAGACAGTGAACTCTCTCTCTCTCTCTCTCTCTCTCTCTCTCTCTCTCTCTCTCTCTCTCTCTCTCTCTCTCTCTCTCTCTCTCCTTCTCTCACTCGCTCTCTCACTCGCGCATGTACGCTCACCCAGACGCGCTCACACCACACAGTGGGTATGGCATGGTATATGATATGATGTATGGTATGGTATAGTATATGGTATAGTATATGGTATAGTATATGGTATAGTATATGATATAGTATATGGTATGGTATATGGTATAGTATATGGTATGGTATAGTATATGGTATGGTATAGTATATGGTATAGTTTATGGTATAGTATATGGTATGGTATATGGTATAGTATATGGTATGGTATAGTATATGGTATATGGTATGGTATATGGTATGGTATAGTATATGGTATGGTATATGGTATGATGTATGGTATGGTATAGTATATGGTATAGTATATGGTATAGTATATGGTATGGTATATGGTATAGTATATGGTATGGTATAGTATATGGTATGGTATAGTATATGGTATAGTTTATGGTATAGTATATGGTATGGTATGGTATAGTATATGGTATATGGTATGGTATATGGTATGGTATAGTATATGGTATGGTATATGGTATAGTATATGGTATGGTATAGTATATGGTATGGTATATGGTATAGTATATGGTATGGTATATGGTATAGTATATGGTATGGTATATGGTATAGTATATGGTATGGTATATGGTATGGTATAGTATATGGTATAGTATATGGTATGGTATATGGTATAGTATATGGTATGGTATATGGTATAGTATATGGTATGGTATAGTATATGGTATGGTATGGTATAGTATATGGTATGGTATGGTATAGTATATGGTATATGGTATAGTATATGGTATGGTATATGGGGGGTGGATGGCATCATCTGGTACCAGAATTTGACTGGCAGCTGTTGTAGGTTTATTATAGAAACCTGCTGCCTTAATATATTTGAAGATTTTTTAAGACATAAAAAGACTATAATTTTGCCTTTTTGCAAGGTGACTTAATGGTTAGAGCGGCACGGTGGTTTAGTGGTTAGCACGTTCTCCTCTTAGTACTAGAGATTCCCGGTTCGAATCCCAATCTGGGTGGAGTTTCCATGTTCTCCCCGTTTCCATATGGGTTTCCTCCGGGTTCTCAGGTTTCCTTCCACAGTCTAAAAACATGGATCAAGAACAATAGAATTCTCCAAATTGCCCCATATAGAGTGTGTATGTTTGTGTGAGTGAGTGTGTGTCCAGTGATAGATTGGCGCCCTGTCCTGGGTGTATCTGCCCAGCACCTGAAACGTTCTCCCCTGGATGGGCATGGGGAACCCCACCGCGACCCTACTAGAGGATAAAGCGGATGATAATGAATGAATGAATGAATGCATGGTGACTTAGTGGTTAGGATGGCACGGCGGCTTAGTGGTTAGCACGTTTGCCTCTCAGCGCTAGGGATTCCCGGTTCGAATCCCAATCTGGGTGGAGTTTCCATGTTCTCCCCGTTTCCACATGGGTTTCCTCCGGGTTCTCCGGTTTCCTCCCACAGTCCAAAAACATGGATCAAGGTCAATTGAATTCTCCAAATTACCCCATATAGAGTGTGTATGTCTGTGTGAGTGTCTGCCCAGACATAGATTGGCACCCTGTCCTGGGTGTATCTGCCCAGCACCTGAAACGTTCTCCCCTGGATGGGCATGGGGAACCCCACCGCGACCCTACTAGAGGATAAAGCGGATGATAATGAATGAATGAATGAATGCATGGTGACTTAGTGGTTAGGATGGCACGGCGGCTTAGTGGTTAGCACGTTTGCCTCTCAGCGCTAGGGATTCCCGGTTCGAATCCCAATCTGGGTGGAGTTTCCATGTTCTCCCCGTTTCCACATGGGTTTCCTCCGGGTTCTCCGGTTTCCTCCCACAGTCCAAAAACATGGATCAAGGTCAATTGAATTCTCCAAATTACCCCATATAGAGTGTGTATGTCTGTGTGAGTGTCTGCCCAGACATAGATTGGCACCCTGTCCTGGGTGTATCTGCCCAGCACCTGAAACGTTCTCCCCTGGATGAGCATGGGGAACCCCCGTGAACCTAGTAAAGGATAAAGCGGAAGATAATGGATGGATGGACTTAGTGGTTAGCACGTTTGCCTCCCAATGCTTGGTATCCAGTTTTGAATCCCATTCTAAGTGGAGTATTCATGTTCTTCCCGTGTCCGTGTGGGTTTCCTCCCACTGACCAAAAACATGGATTCAAAGTACATGGAATGCTCTCAATTGCCCCATATAGTTTGTGTATCTGTGTGAGTGAGTGTGCCCAATAATAGATTGGCGCCCTGTCCTGGATGTATCTGCCCAGCGCCTAAGGCATCCTCCCCTGGATGGGCATGGAGAACGAAATAAATAGGGGTAAATAGGGGTAATTCAAATCCATCAAAGCAAACTTCACTAGGAAACAGACAGAACATGGGAACTCCACTCAGATCGGGATTCGAATCTGGATCCCCAGCGCTGAGAGGTGGACGTGCACTATGCCACCTTATTAATTCATTTGAGCTTATCATTATTATTCTTCCACTCCACTCCAGACTTACACAGTTGGGCTTTTACGAACATTGATTCATGCTTTGGGGCACAGGTATACTGGAGCAGGTAAGTACCTTACACAAAATGCAAGCTTGAAGTTATCCAAACTGGTATGTTAAAGCATTTGGATTGGACTACTAGCATTAAAAGGCCTTTTAATGTTACTGCATTAAAAATAGTAAGAAAACAGAACTACGCGGCATGTGTTTCCATGGCCAAGCGGCTGCCAATTCACCAAATGCATACTCACTGATCAGTCTGTCAGAAGTGGTATGTGATTTGTCACTTGTTGGTGTGCATCACATTAATCTATTAGATGCATGGCATTGTGCTTTGTGACAATCTTTTGGGAGCCGCTTGGCCATGGAAACCCATGCAGAACAGTTCCGTTTTCTTGCTATTGTTAACGCAGTGACATTAAACATCCATAATTTTACCAACCAAATATAATATACTAATAATATAATATACTATAATATACTCCATGTTTTTGGACTGTGGGAGGAAACCGGAGAACCCGGAGGAAACCCACGCGGACACGGGGAGAACATGGAAACTCCACCCAGATGGGGATACGAACCGGGAATCCCTAGCACTGAGAGGCCACTGTGCCGCCCTAACAGGCATATATTATTGAATAAATAAAAATGTATAAAACATTTTCAACGAATTACTGATAGCAAAGTAAAGCTTTCTAAAGCAGTATCAATTTTCGACCTACTGAGTCAAAAAAAAAAGTTTTTCAATTTTGTTGCACAGTGGCGACATCTCCTGGAACAAGTAGTACTAGTACATCCAGTGTTAAGATGGACAAGATGGAAAATTGGCAAGCTCAACTGTATAAACTACTTTAAGCATTTAGAAAATCTACATTTGACTAACACTTTATATTCATTCATAAGCACATGACTATAACATGGCTTTAACAGAGTCCGAAGTGGTACATGTTGCAGTCTGTACTTATTGCAGTCTGTACTTCCTTTTTCTATAAAAAACACCCAAGTTAGCAGCTCTCACATTTCACATCAGTGTAAATATATATATATATTAAAAAAAAGACCTTATAAGAAATGCAGCAAAAATCATGTAGCATTGATTTCTGAGTGTACATACAGTAGTAGTACCAGTACATCCAGTGTTAAGATGGACAAAACAGAAAATTGGCAAACTCAACTGTCAAAACTACTTTAAGCATTTAGAAAATCTATATTTCACTAACACATTATATTCATTCTGTATCTGCTTGCATATAGTAGAGAGCTTTTAAAATAAAGAAAATGATATATAAATCAAGAAGAAAATACTTTCTTAATCCAATAAATACTAAGAAATTATCTAATAATGTGTGAAGACAAAATGGTTACAGATGATACATTAACAGCAAATGCCCACACAGTAAAATATAGTAATAAGTAATACATTATATAAGACTGTTTTTCAGTAATTAGTTGTTTAGCATTCTTATCAATTACATTAATAAATGAAAAAAAAACTTAATATGCTTAACAAATGAAATCAAGATAAAGACTTTTATTATTTAGTAAAATTAATGAAGGTTTGTTTTCTAATTGTAAATTTGTATTCACTTGGGCTACTTGGTTGTACATAATGTTCATTTGTTTTGCACTTTTTAGCCACCTTACTAAACTCTCCAGTAACACCAACAGTATGCACATGACTATAACATGCCTTTAACGGAGAGTCCCAAGTGGTACACATTGCTGTCTGTACACTTCCTTTTTCCTCTTTCTACGAAAGTCTTTCTTTTTTTTTTTTTAGGTTGCCTCAGTAGAACAAGACAAAATAGGAAGTGTTAATAACATGATGGCAGTGTATCTGTATCTAATCTTCTTTTTCTTCACTGTCATCTCAGTCTCAGGTAGGTTTTTAAATATTGTATAATTTAGTGATATGAAAAGCACATTGTAATATGATGGACTGCAATTATTTTTTGTGATAGAAACCAGTTTCAATAAATTTGATGAAACAGATGAATAGTGAACTCTGTGTAAGAATTTTCCTGCCTTGTTTTGTAATTTGTTTAAAATTACAAACTGAGTACATTCTTGGTACCAGTTGTGAATAAGAACTACACTTTATTGCCTTTTTAAATGTTTTTTTTTTTTTTAGAAAGTTTTTGTTTTTTAAACATAATATATATCTGTCAAACTTATGCAACTTATGTAATACATTAAAGATATTTGTAATCAGTATATAAATGTTTATTTTTTTATAACTAAATGTTAAGAGCAAGCAGTTAAATGAAGTTCTTCTCATGCACACAGTTAGACTATGTTTGTCACAGTTTGTCTCACTATTATCGGTGCCTTATTACTTAAACACATTAGTTAAATACTGATGATTTATTTTAGGGCCACATAATGTTAAATTCATCTACTAAAAGCTTTATTGTTAATTGATTAAAGCAATGCTAACAACAATCACCAATTTAAGACATTTTAAGTATTACATTTTTAATTTCGTAAATACATTCAGCATTAATAATAAAAGGGAAGTTAGGAATAAAACAAAACTAAAAGCTTTTTTTTTTATAAATTTCATTTCAGCTTTTAAAACAAAAAGCCAGCAAATATTTTGTTTCACTTTGGTTCTGGTGTGTCATGGCAGGTTACTGTATTTGTGACTAAAAAACTAATGCTTACTAACTGTACCATTAAAACTTTATATATATATATATATATATATATATATATATATATATATATATATATATATATATATATATAAACAATAACAATATACAGTAAACAAAATATAACAATAAACAGCAACTATATATATAAATATATATATATATACACACACACATATATACAGTATATATATATATATATATATATATATATATATATATATATATATATATATATATATATATATATATATATATATGGCGGCACGGTGGCTTAGTGGTTAGCACGTTCGCCTTTCAGCGCTAGGGATTCCCGGTTCGAATCCCCATCTGGGTGGAGTTTCCATGTTCTCCCTGTGTCCGTGTGGGTTTCCTCCGGGTTCTCCGGTTTCCTCCCACAGTCCAAAAACATGGATCAAGTTAATTGAATTCTCTAAATTGCCCCATATAGAGTGTGTTTGAGTGTGTGAGTGTGTAGCCTAATAGAGGATAAAGCGGGAGATAATGAATGAATGAATATATATATATATATATTGTTACAAGTACCTAGGGCACCTGTCCCTCATTAGTGTGGTTATTTACTCCGTTGCGTGATTGGTTTGTTTTGGTGCACGTGATCGGGGGTTTCTGTATTTAGGTTCCGTGTTCCCCTTCCCCTGTGCACGTCTTTGTTTCTATTTCGTCTCGATGTGTGTTACCTTTCGTGTTTGGTGTCCCTACACCTTGAATTAATATATTCCCCTTTTACGCTACCTGGTGTGCCTGAACTCTCTTCAGCACGTTCAGGCGCTTCGGCTCTGCGCATTACTCTGCGCAGCCGTTCCGTGTTAGGTAAGCGAGTTTGACATACATATATACACACACACACACACATAGCACTTCCCTTATAGTCAATTCATAGACAAGTTTAAGAATGTGGTCAATTGTTCAATGATGGTTGCCCACATTTAATTTAAAATTATTGTTCTTCTTCTCATCCCTCCTATTCCACCTCTCACTCTGCCTCTCTGACTATTTCTATTCATAGTAAACCATCTAAGGCCAAGCCTCCTTTTACCACCTTATATTGGTTTCTTTACCTTATTTGTCATATGTGTGATCAATTTTTTTGTTTAAGGTTGTTGTGTTTAAGTTGTGACTCCAGTGCTTTATTTGAGTCTCACTTTAGCTACCCGAGCTAACCATTCTTCAACCCAAGTGCATCACAGTGCAAAATGTGTTTTAGTGCGAGAAAATAAAAATTATTGGCAAATTTTGCCTTATGTTAAATGTGCTTATGGTTCTCCCAAATGCGTGGCAATTTCAATAATTTAGTTCAGAGAACAGATTTTGTTAGCGTCTGATTCAGAGGGAACAGAGGAGACGTAGATGCAGAAACAGGGGTTTATTAAACCAGAGATGCAGCGGCAACCGAGCGGCACGTGAACGAGTAGGTGATTGGCAGCGGGATCACAGGAGCACTCGTTGTAACACGTGCGTAGCTGGAATACCAGGTCTGGCGGTGCACCTGGTAACAAGCACAAGAGAGAAACAAAAGAACACAAACCAACACCAAACACAAAATATAAACACTGGGAGATAGAATAAACAAAGAGAATGGGAAAAGCGTGAAAGGAGGAGCTAAATAGAATAGACACAGGATAGAGGAGGTGAAGTGCTGGACAAGGCGGTAACCAGGGAGAACCGAGGATGGGTAACTGGGAAGGAAACACACCTACGGGAACCTGGAGACAGAGAAGTGGTTAATTAGAGATGGGTTAAATGTGTTATATACACCGACAGTGGAGATATTAGTAATAAAAAGTGAGAATGTGTTAGGGATTCTATAAATAAAAGACGGACACGGACTTTCCTTCCACACACAACACGCACACAGGATCCTAAACTAAAAGGAAGGGGGAAAGGACGAGGGAAAGGGAGAGAGGGAGGACGAGAGGTCGATAGAAGCGGGGAACAAAGAGAGAGGAACACGCTACAACTAAACACACTCGAAATCGCACTCACCCAACGGAGACCAAAACACAGAAGAACACTGAGGAAGAAGGCAGGAGATATCACAAGAATAAACGCTCGGTACTGACGTAAACGGCAAATACTTCGCGCCAGGCCAGCGAAACGGAAAGCCTTATAAAGGAGAGAAAGAACGAACCTCACCTGGTGTACGGAGAACGCGCGCTGATTAGTAGGTGGGGCTAGGGGAACGCGCCGCAGCGCTGCGGGTCTCTGACAGATTTGTGTTTTAGCAATTGAGGAAAAACTGTGAATTAAATTAGCAAACTTTAAAAATAAATAAATAAAAAAGTAAGCTCATATACACTTTTTTTGGTCTTTTTCTACAGCATCCACTGATGTGTTTGGGCTGGTTGGCGGTTCTGTTCTGATGAATGTACATTATGATAAACGATATAACGTTGGTACTTTTAAATGGAAATTTGAAACCTCAAATATTCTGTCATATAACATAAAATATAAGGAGAAAGATTTTTTTAAGAATTATGATAAAAGAGTGGAATTTAATGAGAGCACACATGCTCTGATACTAAAAGACTTACAAAAAAAGGATGCTGGCCAGTATCAAGCAAAAGTAGAACATGAGCGGGAACATATTGTTAGCAACTACAACTTGCATGTCTTGGGTAAGTCTAAAACCATTGACATTCTGTTACAATAATGTTATTAAACACAAAGCTGTTAATAGCTAGCATTGTATAGTTTTATTAACAAAAATAGTGTCCTTACTGGCTTTAATTTCTGTTTTAAAATATATTATTTAATAAAACGATTTAATGTTAAAGATATGTACATTTAATAATCAATGTTTTTGTAATTTGTGATGGAAGTTACATTCACTGTCTTTTATTTTAAGTTGACTAGCTCCACAACAAAACATCTCTCTATTTTACAGAAGCAGTAAGAAAACCAAACTTCAATATCCTGTGCGAACCAGGCAGTGACTTCTATAATGTGACCTGTTCAAGTGAAAAGATCTCAGTTACTATTAGCCTTTCCAATGCCACATATAATGTAATGAATGAG
Source organism: Corydoras sp. C115 (assembly GCA_019802505.1). Taxonomy (NCBI): domain Eukaryota; kingdom Metazoa; phylum Chordata; class Actinopteri; order Siluriformes; family Callichthyidae; genus Corydoras; species Corydoras sp. C115. The sequence goes on along the minus strand of JAFMOC010000103.1, from coordinate 632,155 downwards.
ACATCATGCAAAGATGGTCATATTGAACTCTCTTTGTATTTAAATAATTGCTCTCTCATTTGCAACATATCAAACCCAGTCAGCGCAAAAGACACATCACAAACTATTAAGCAAGTAAATGAATTCTGCTCTCCAAAAGGTTTGTGACTTTTTACATGCACAGTAAACTCACACACACACAAATATACAACAACCAAGCATAACATTAAGACCTCAATCTTGTGTTGGTCATTTGTTTTGCTGCCAAAAAAGTCATGACCTGTCGCAGCATGGACTGAACTAAACCTCTGAAGGTGCACTTCGTTATCTGGCACCAAAGTGTTAGAAGCAAATGTTAGAAGCAAACTCCTGTTGGTTGAGAAATGGGCCCTCCATGAATTAGACTTGTTTGTTCAGCACATCCCACAGATGCTCAATTGGGTTTAGATTTGGTAAATTCAGAGGCAAAGTAATGAAAGCTGAAAATGGTCATGGCCATCAGGGAATACACCTTCTATAAAAGAGTGAACAAGGGCTGCAACAATGCCTAGGTAGGTGCTTAGTGTCAAAGTAACATCCACACTGTCACGGTTTCCCAGCTAAATATTACCCAAACCATCACACGGCTGAATTTATTCCCCGAGTGCATCATGGTGTTATGTGTTCCCCAGGTGAGCCAAAATCATAACCGCCCATTGACCTTGCCACTGGTTTATTATTGTTTCCTTGATAGACCATTTTTGACACTACAGACCAGGAACACCTTACAAGAGCTATAGTTTAAAAGGTGCCATGAACCAGGTGTCTAGCCATCATGTTTTGACCCTTGCCAAATCACTCAAATCCTTACACATGCCTATTTGGGCTGCTTTTAACAAATATACTTTAAGAATAAAATGTTTAATTATTACCTAATTTATTCCACCCACTATCATATGGGAATTGTAATTAATGAAATTTGATCCATTGTTCTTGATTGTTAGTAATCATCAAAAAGAAAAACCTCATCTCAGAACTGTACATTCTCATTGTACGGTTACTTCTGAGTATCATCATCATCAGCGGCAGCAGCAGCATCTTTATCTATATACTGAAAAAGAAACGTAAAAGAGGTAAGCTAATTAAAATGTTTATATGCAAAATACTTTGCTTTAAGATCAACATATATTACAGATTTTTGAGTTAGGGTATTGCTTTGTTGCTAGCTGCTGGATAAACAATATTGCTGAATTTAAACAGATCAGAGGAGTAGCTCAAATGAGATATGCTGATCGGTAACTAAGTGTATTCTATTAATAAAACCATAAATAGACTACTTACAGTGTCATGCAGTGTCCAGAGATTTACCAGATTATCAAATGGGTCCTGAAAGAAAATAAGGAAAAATAAGACAAATATAAGACATCAAAATTCATTATAATAAATAAAGAAATATTTGGTTTGAATAAATTAACATTTGTTGAATTAAAAAGTGTTTTAATATAAGTAAATCAGATATAAGTACTGCTATGCATACAATACCACAGATTTAGAACATATCTGTCTTTACAATCATTTGCAAATCTGGCTTCAGTTTCATGTACATATAAAAGCTTAAATATCAATAAGGTACAGGCAAGAAAGATATCCATACAAAACTAATTTTAAACCAGTAAGGATGTTTAGTGATTTAACTGTGCATAATGTTCATTATAATCATCTTTCTTCATTACCTTCTAGAAAGACACGTCATTAAGCAGCTACAATGTGAAGTTACACACAAAGCCTGAACCTGTTTATGCCACTGTGTGTAAACGTGGTAAAGCAGCAGCATAAGAAGACAAAGTATAATGAGTGTAATAATGTTTTAGATTATAAACTTAATCAGCGATTAGTCCAATACCAGTGTACTTAAGTGACAAAACATGTACACATTGTAGTACTTTTAGTACGTTTTATTACCTTATTATAGAGCCTAGTGTGAAAATCTTTATATACATAATGTTTATGTTAAAAAACTATGGACTTTATTAATGGTTATAACCATTTCTGAAAGTTCAATAGGTAATAGTAATATTAGGTACCAGGTAATACTCATTTATCACCTCTGGAAAATAAAAAAAATAATATTAGTATGCTTCAAAAGTTTAGATTATAATGCTTTGTCACATTACTCTAAAAATGTATGACTGATTATGAATTAATGTAGGCATATAGCAAATATCATGAAGCAAAATGACCACATTTACATTACATTTAGTCATTCAACAGATGTTTTTATCCAAAGCAACTTACAAAGCAAGCACAGTGTTTGGCCACAGCATCCCTGGAGCAATGAGGGTTAACAGTCTTGCTCAAGGACCCACAATGATAACAAGTGGACCTGGGATTTAAACCCACAACCTTCAGATTGATATCCCAAGACTTGAACCACTAAGCTTTCAGGCTACATATTTTTTTTTAATCTATATGCATTTGCTTACGATACATCATAAATACTAGATTAATATGAAGTGTTACTGTTTTACATACTTGATTTTTGAAGTTCAACAGGCATGTACAACTATTACAATGTTCCAAAATGTACTGGATTGTACTATGACAAATACACTTGCAATAAAATGTTGTTTGAACAACTATAAGTTGTTTGCTGTTAGTTTTGGGTAAAAATTTAACCAATTTGTAAAGAAAAGAAATAGCATTTAGAGTGTTTTAAAAGGTTCTATGCAGATTTTGCCTCAAGTAGGTAAATAAAAGCATAGCGATTAAACTATAATTATTAATTACAACATAGTCAGTATGCATTTAGAAAATGTGCTTATGCAAAATTCACTTCCACATTTTAACACAAAACAAAAAAATAATAATAAAGCAATGCTCTTTAACCTTGAAACATAACTCTTGACTTGTTTCCAAATGTTTTTAGTAAACTGATTCAATTCAAAATGTCTACTGGAAGTTGTTTCAGACTCAACTATGTGGTGTGGCCACCCATAACCCCAAAATGGTGACCACACACACACACAAAAATATAAACATAAAAAAATCCCCTGCAACCTACTCCTGAACAGACTGTACATAAACACTGCAACAAGCACATGACAGAGAACACGACAGTCCAGCACGGTCGCAAGGCATGATGGGAGGTGACCCATAAAACAAATAAGTACATTTACTTAATACATACTACAAGTTCTACCTGCTCTGGTATACTCCATTATAAGCATAATGTATGATCAATATCCTAAATATCAGAGGTCTAGTTTTATTGTTAACGCCACTACTTTTTTCAGCTCTGTGTAGTTAAATGGAATATTTTATCATTTTTTAAATCATATATTATATGTTTCTAATACGTTACAACATGCATTTGTATCAGGGTAAAAACAGGGCTGCATTATGAGCTCATGCAACGCAACTCTGTCTTACTCTTATTTAATATGGGCATAACTTTTGCTAATATTTATACTGTGCTTTAGATGCTTATTGATTGCATACAGTTAAGTTACTACACAATACAGCTGCATTGATTTTATATTGAATGCAATTTGTTGGTTTAATGATATTACATATGTCTGGTGTATTAGATGAAAATTCCTACTTCCTAATTATTTAAATTGGAATCTTTAATACCCACTGACCTCGTGTGGGCCACACAGGGATAGCCAAAGGGTAAGATGTGGACCTAGAACCAAAATATGCTGGTTTAACTTATCCTGAAGTTTGTTGCAGAGCTCATAGATAGCCGCTAGGTGGTGCACAAGCCAAACATTTGCCAATCATTATTGTGGAAGACTAAACAGGCAATTGGCTGGAATATTACCAATTGTGCACTAAAATAAACAACACAGAACTATAGCTCAAACATCGGATGCACACACACACACACACACACACACACACACACACACACACACTAATCTACACTGGCCGTGAACTGCAAAATAAATTATGTACACCAAAATTATTTAAGTAAATACACATTTACAATTAGAAAACAATTACAAACGTCCATACGAAATGATCAATGCCAAGACAACATTTAGAAACTGCCAGTCAGACAGACAGGCAAGTATTTGATTACATGTGCCAATTGCTGATAATTGTTAATCAAACTGTTTAGAGGGGACAGCATGAATGAACATAACGAAGGACAATAACTTCAAGATATTTTGCACATTTTAGGAAAATGTTTTAACCAGTTGGATCAAAACCTTTTGTAGTTTTACTGATTCTTCGTTATGTTTAGTTACTGTCCCTGTGAAACAGTTAGACTGACAATTATCCAATCAGCAATTCCTTTGTAGGGTACCTACATTTTCTGTGTAAATGGCTGATTGTTAACTTTGTCTCAGCTTTGGCAATTGTGTTTTATTTAAAAGTAAATGTTTTGGCTTTTGTGTTTTTGTTTTCTAATTGTAAATTTGTTTTCACTCATGTAATTTGGTTGTACATAATGCTAATTTGTTTTGCACTTTATAGCGACCTTACTAAACCATCCAGTAACACCAACAGTAAACACATGACTACCTCTAACAGATAATCTCAAGTGGTGTATGCTGGCTGTACACTTCCTTTTCCAATAAAAGAAAGCCAAAAAAATAAAGAAAATAAAAAGGTCCGCATAAGCAATATATATATATATATATATATATATATATATATATATATATATATATATATATATATATATATATATATATATTTGTGTGCGTATGTTGATTAATTGCACACTAATGTGAAGCTTACTATGATGGTGCTGAACTTCAAACTCTAGGGCCTCCTACAAAATTATACTTCCTTTAATGCAGAAAAAGAAGAAAGAGGATGTGGCATAACGGCACAATGGCAATGTATTTTATCTTCTTTTTCTCTGCTGTAGCCTCAGTCTCAGGTAAAGTTTTTTTTTTTAAATCTTTTATTTTTAACAGTGATATAATAGTACATTGTAATATGATAGACTGCAATCCTTTTTTGTGATAGTAACCAGCTTAAATAAATTTGATAAAACAATTGAACATTGAACTCTGTGTAAGGGTTATTTCCCTGCATTTTTTTGTAATATGATTAAAATTAAGTTGACAAAGTGAGTACATTAAGAGGAAAAAAAGTAACTTAGAATTCTGGCTTTTTATCTCAGAATTCTGACTTTTAAACTAAATTCTGACTTACTAATTCTTAGATGAAAAGTCAGAATTCTGAGATTAAGTCAGAATTCTGTGTTACTTGTTTGTTTTTTTTCCTCTTAGTGGCGGAAACGGGCTTCCATAAGTACGTACTAAATACCACTTAGTTCTAAATTAGAATTAGTTCTAAATTAGATTTTTTCAGAAAGTCTTTGGGTTAATTCAATCTTAACAAAAATATGTCAACAAGACCTTATGTAAAATATTAAAGGTTTTTGGAATTAGTATTTCATTATTTATATATTATGACTAAATGTTGAAAGTAAGCACTTAAATGATTTTTTTTTTTTATGCACACAGCTGAAATTTAAAAGTATTTTTCTGTCAGTCGCACTCATGTTGGTTCCTTACAACTTACTGATTAATTAAATACTGGTTATTTATTATATGGCCACATAATGGTAAATTTAATCCTACTAAGAGATTTATTGTTAATTAATAAAAGCAATACTAACTAATGAATACGAACTTAAGCTGTATTAAGTTTTACATTTTCAATTTGGTTAATACATTCATATTCATATCACATGTAGCATAAAGAATTTAAAAGTATAATTCTATATCTCTATTATCTTCCACTTTACCCTCCATTAGGGTCGCAGGGGGTTCCCCATGCCCATCCAGGGGAGAACGTCTCGAGCAGTGGGCATATACACCCAGGACAGGGTGCCAATCTATCCCTGGGCACACACACACAAACACACTCTTAACGGGGCAATTCGGAGAATTCAATTGACTTGATCCATGTTTTTGAACTGTGGGAGGAAACCGGAGAGCCCGGAGGAAACCCATGTGGACACGGGGAGAACATGGAAACTCCACCCAGATTGGGATTCGAACCGGGAATCCCTAGTCCTTCGAGAGGCAAACATTCCAACCACTAAGCCACCGTGCTACCCTGAATTTATATATATATATATATATATATATATATATATATATATATATCAGTGATGGATTGGCACCCTGTCCTGGGTCTATCTGCCCAGCGCCCAAGACGTTCTCCCCTGGATGGGCATGGGGAACCCCACCGCGACCCTAATAGAGGATAAAGCGGGAGATAATGAATGAATGAATGAATATATATATAAAAAAAATATATATTTTATTTTTGGAAGTCAAAAACCTTCCAACATGGATGTACACAGGTTGGTTGGGCTGAAATTATTGTTCTTCCTCTCGTCCCTCCTCTTCTTCCTTCTCTCCCTCCTATTCTCATCTTATCCTTATTTTGCCCTTCTGATCTCACTGTTTCTATCCATAGTTAGACATCTACAACCAATCCTTTTACTGCCTTATATTGTTACTTCACATCATTTGTCACATGTGTGATCAATTTTAGTGATTATGTTTAATTTGTGACTCCAGTGCTTTATTTGAGTCTCACTTTACAGTCATATGCAAAAGTTTGGGCTCCCCTATTAATCTTAATCATTTTTAGTTCTAAATATTTGGGTGTTTGCAACAGCCATTTCAGATTGATATATCTAATAACTGATGGACACAGTAATATTTCAGGATTGAAATGAGGTTTATTGTACTAACAGAAAATGCATTAAACCAAAATTTGACAGGTGCAAAAGTATTGGCACCTCAACAGAAAAGTGACATTAATATTTAGTACATCCTCCTTTTGCAAAAATAACAGCCTCTAGTCGCTTCCTGTAGCTTTTAATCAGTTCCCGGATCCTGGATGAAGGTATTTTTGACCATTCCTCTTTACAAAACAATTCCAGTTCAGTTAAGTTTGATGGTCGCCGAGCATGGACAGCCCGCTTCAAATCATCCCACAGATGTTCAATGATATTCAGGGCTGGGGACTGGGATGGCCATTCCAGAACATTGAAACTGTTCCTCTGCATGAATGCCTGAGTAGATTTAGAGCAGTGTTTTGGATCATGGTCTTGCTGAAATATCCATCCCCGGCGTAACTTCAACTTCGTCACTGATTCTTGAACATTATTCTCAAGAATCTGCTGATACTGGGTGGAATCCATGCCACCCTCAACTTTAACAAGATTCCCGGTGCCGGCATTGGCCACACAGCCCAAAAACATGATGGAACCTCCACCAAATTTTACAGTGGGTAGCAAGTGTTTTTCTTGGAATGCTGTGTTTTTTTTTTTGACGCCATGCATAACGCCTTTTTGTATGACCAAACAACTCAATCTTTGTTTCATCACCTTCTTCTAAAATGAAGCTGGCTTTTCCAAATGTGCTTTTGCATACCTCAGGCGACTCTGTTTGTGGCGTGCTTGCAGAAACGGCTTCTTTCGCATCACTCTCCCATACAGCTTCTTGTGCAAAGTGCGCTGTATTGGTGACCGATGCACAGTAACACCATCTGCAGTAAGATTATGCTGCAGCTCTTTGGAGGTGGTCTGTGGGTTGTCCTTAACTGTTCTCACCATTCTTCTCCTCTGCCTTTCTGATATTTTTCTTGGCCTGCCACTTCTGGGCTTAACAAGAACTGTCCCTGTGGTCTTCTATTTCCTTACTATGTTCCTCACAGTGGAAACTGACAGGTTAAATCTCTGAGACAACTTTTTGTATCCTTCCCCTGAACAACTATGTTGAACAATCTTTGTTTGCAGATCATTTGAGAGTTGTTTTGAGGAGCCCATGATGCCACTCTTCAGAAGAGATTCAAATAGGAGAACAACTTTCAATTAGCCACCTTAAATACCTTTACTCATGATTGGATACACCTGGCTATGGAGTTCAAAGCTCAATGAGGTTACCAAACCAATTTTGTGCTTCAGTAAGTCTGTAAAAAGTAGTTAGGAGTATTCAAATCAATAAAATGATAAGGGTACCCATACTTTTTGGTTTAATGCATATTGCACATTTACTGTTAGTAATATTTTAGGATTGAAATGAGGTTTATTGTACTGTGTCCATCAGTTATTAGATATATCAATCTGAAATGGCTGATGCAAACACCCAAATATTTAGAATTAAAAATGATTAAGATTAATAGGGGTGCCCAAACTTTTGCATATGACTGTATCTACCTGTGCAAACCATTCTGCAACCCAAGTACATCACAGTGCAAAATGTGTTTTAGTGAGTAAAAATGTTTGCAAATTGCACATTTATATGTTAAATGTGCTTACGGTTTTGTCAAAAGGGTGAACTGGTTGTGACTAGGTGAAATGCTCTTGGTTGAGGACACTGAGAATTTGTAAATTTATATCTGTAAATAAAAATTTGCAACAATTTTTTAAAAGCTCATATACAGAAACATCTTGTTTATACTTTTTTGGTCTTTTTCTACAGCATCCACTGATGTGTTTGGGCTGGTTGGCGGTTCTGTTCTGATGAATGTGCAAGATAAACAATATAACATTGGTTCTTTTAAATGGATGATTAATAATTTAACAATTGTGAAATATGACATAGAAGATGCAAGGAAAAGGTTTTTCAATAATTATGAAAAAAGAGTGGAATTTAATGAGAGCACACATGCTCTGATACTAAAAGACTTACAAATAAAGGATGCTGGACAGTATCAAGCAAAAGTAGACGATGAAGCTGAACATATTGTTAGCAATTACAACTTGCATGTCTTAGGTAAGTCTAAAACCATTGACAGTCTGATACAATAATGTTATTAAACACAGGCGCTATTAATAACTAGCATTTTATAGTTTTATTAACAAAATTTTGAAAAATATTGTCCTTACTGTCTTTATTTTCTGTTTTAAAATATATTATTTAATACAAATATTGAATGTTAAAAATATGTATATTAAATTGGTAATAAATCAAATGTTTTGTATTTTATGATGGACGTTACATTCACATTCTTTTATTTTAAGTTGACCAGCTCCACAAAAAATGTCTCTCTATTTTACAGAAGCAGTAAAGAAACCAAACCTCAGTATCACGTATGAACAAGGCAGTGACTTCTATAATGTGACCTGTTCAAGTGAAAACATCTCAGTTACTATTAGCTTTCCCAATAGTAGCTGTAATGTTATGAATGAGACATCACGCATAGATTATCATATTGACCTCTCTATGTATTTAAGTAATGGCTCCATCATCTGCTACATATCAAACCCTGTCAGCGCAAATCACACATCACAAACTATTAAGCAAGTTAATGAATTCTGCTCTCCAAAAGGTTTGTGAACTTTTACATGCACAGTAAATTCACACACACAAATATACACCAACCAAGCATAACATTAAGACCACCTTCCTAATCTTGTGTTGGTCCTCTGTTTGCTGCCAAAAAATACATGATCTGTCGCATCATAAACTCAGCTGGAACCCTGTTGGTGTAATGTGATATCTGGCACCAAAGGTTAAGCAGCAAATTTTTCAGCTCCTGTGGTTGAAAAATGTTCAGACCTGTTTGTTTACCATTGATCAGTCCTGTTTGTTCAGCACATCCCACAGATGCTCGATTAGGTTTAGATTTGGTAAATTCAGAGGCAAAGTGAATACATCAAACTCGTTTTGAGTTTTTCTCAAACCATTCCTGAACCATTCTTGCTTTGAGCTGAAAATGGTCACGGCCACCAGGGAAAACAAGGGCTGCAACAATGCCTAGGTAGGTGGTCTGTGTCAAAGTAGTATCCACCCTGTCACGGTTTCCCAGCTACATATTACTCAAAACATGACATGGCTGAATTTATTCCCCGAGTGCATCCTGGTGTTTTATGTGTTCCCCAGGTGAGCCAAAATCATGACCGCCCATTGACCTTGCCACTGGTTTATTATTGTTTCCTTGATAGACAATTTTTGACACTACAGACCAGGGACACCTTACAAAGTTTGAGAGGTGCTATGAACCAGGTGTCTAGCCATCACGTTTTGACCCTTGCCAAATCACTCAAATCCTTACACATGCCTATTTGGGCTGCTTTTAACAAATATACTTTAAGAATAAAATGTTTACTTATTGACTAATTTATTACACCAACTATCATGTGGGAATTGTAATTAATACAATTTGATCCATTGTTCTTGATTGTTAGTAATCATCAAAAAGAAAAACTCATCTCAGAACTGTACATTCTCATTGTACGGTTACTTCTCAGTATCATCATCATCAGCGGCAGCAGCAGCATCTTTATCTATATACTGAAAAAGAAACATAAAAGAGGTAAGCTAATTAAAATGTTTATATGGTAATATGCAAAAAAACTTTGCTTTAAGATCAAAATATATTACATATCTTTGAATGAGTTAGTGTATTGCTTTGTTGCTAGCTGCTGGATAAACAATATTGATGACTTTGTCCAGAGATTTACTAGATTTTCAAATGGGTCCTGAAAGAAAATAAGGAAAACCAAATTAAGACATCAAAGACATCAAAATTCATTATAAAAAATAAATAAATAAATTTGGTGGCGGTAAGGTGGCTTAGTGGTTAGCACGTTCGCCTCTCAGCACTAGGGATTCCTGTGTGGGTTTCCTGCGTGGGTTTCCTCCGGGTTCTCCGGTTTCCTCCCACAGTCCAAAAACATGGAACAAGTCAATTAAGTTCTCCAAATTGCCCATGTAGAGTGTGTTTGTGTGAGTGTCTGTGTGTGTGTGCCCAGCGATAGATTGGCGCCCTGTCCTGGGTGTATCTGCCCAGCGCCCGAAAAGTTCTCCACTGGATGGGCATGGGGAACGCCCCCGCGACCCTAATATAGGATAAAGCAGAAGATAATGAATGAATGAATGAATGAATGAAATATTTGGTTTGAATAAATTAACATTTGTTATATTAAAAAGTGTTTTAATATAAGTAAATCAGATATAAGTACTGCTATGCATACAATATCACATATTTAGAACATATCTGTCTTCACAATCATTTGCAAATCTGGCCTCAGTTTCATGTACATATAAAAGCTTAAAAATGTATAAGGTACTGGCAAGAAAGATATCCATACAAAACTAATTTTAAACCAGTAAGGATGTTTAGTGATTTAACTGTGCATAATAGTCATTATAATCATCTCTCTTTATTACCTTCTAGAAAGACACGTCATTAAGCAGCTACAACGTGAAGGTACATACAAAGCCTGAACCTGTTTATGCCACTGTGTGTAAATGTGGTAAAGCAGCAGCATAAGAAGACAAAGTATAATGAGTGTAATAATGTTTTAGATTATAAACTTAATCAGCGATTAGTCCAATACCAGTGTACTTAAGTGACAAAATATGTCCACATTGTGGTACTTTTGCAATATGCATTATAAAAGTTAATATTTTATTACCTTATTATAGATACTAGTCTGAAAAGCTTTATATACGTAATGTTTGGGTTAAACAAATACCTTTCCTACAATGACTTCATTAATGGTTATAACCATTTGGGAAAGTTCATTAGCCCTATTTACAGAGGTCATTTATCACCTCTGTAAAATAGACTGCATAAATATTAGTATGCTTAGTAAGTTTATATTATTAGTAAGTTTATATTATAATGCTTTGTCATATTCCTCAAAAACTGTATGACTGATTATAAATTAATGTAAGCATATTACAAATGTCATGAAGCATTATGAACACATTTACATTACATTTGGTCATTTAACAGACATGTTTAGCCAAAGCAACTTACAAGGCAAGCACAGTGTTTGGCCACAGCATCCCTGGAGCAATGAGGGTTAACAGTCTTGCTCAAGGTCCCACAATAATAACTTTAGTGGACTTGGGATTTAAACCCACAACCTTCAGATTGATAGCCCAAGACCTGAACCACTGAGCTACCAGTCTACATACTTTTTAAACTATTTGCATATGCTTACTATACATCATAAATGATTAATATGAAGTGTTACTGTTTTACATACTTGATTTTTGAACTTGAACTTGATGTTCGAAAATGTACTGGATTGTACCATGACTAATTTGCTTGCAATAAAATGTTGTTTGAACCACTATAAGTTGTTTGCTGTTAGTTTTGGGTAAAAATTTAACCAATTTGTAAAGAAAAGAAATAGTATTTAGAGTGTTTTAAAAGGTTCTATGCAGATTTTGCCTCACGTTGGTAAATAAAAGCATAGTGATTAAACTATAATTATTAATTACAACATAGTCAGTATGCATTTAGAAAATGTGCTTATGCTAAATTCACTTCCACATTTTAACACAAAACAAAAAAATAATAATAAAGCAATGCTCTTTAACCTTGAAACAAGTAACTCTTGACTTGTTTCCAAAAGTTTTTAGTAAACTGATTGAATTCAAAATGTCTACTGGCGGTCGTTTCAGACTCAACTACGTGGTGTGGCCACCCATATCCCCAAAATGGTGACCACACACACAGACACACACATGCACAAATATAAACATAAAACAATCCCCCATTATTGTTATAAGTTATTGTTAACACCACTACTTATTTCAGCTCTGTGTAGTTTAATGGATTATTTTATCCTTTTTTTATTTTTTTCATATGTTATATGTTTTTTTCCTTGATATAGCTGTTGAATTGTAATCCTTCAGATTAAAAGGTGCTCCATTTAATATAGTGCTTATACATTACAACATGCATTTGTATCAGTGTAAAAATAGGGCTGCATTATGAGCTCATGCAATGCAACTAACATTGTCTTACTCTTATTTAATATGGGTATACATTTTTCTAATATTCATACAATGCTTCAGATGCTTGTCGATTACATACAGTTAGATCTTAATACATTTTTTTTTATTTTAAAGGCTTTGGGGGAATATGGATCTTAAAATCCTATGCAGACAAAGGGAAGACATGCAAATTTCAAATACAAATAGGGCCATGGGCACCCATATGGCAGTTGAACCCATGTTTTTACTGATATTATTACTGAATATTACATTAAAAATGTAATATTCATGTTTCCCCTAATAATTTAAAATGATGTCTGTTAATCAGAAGTTTGATGTTTATATTGGAAAGTAATCTAGAATAAACAGTTTAATTTATCTTATAATTTTAGTTATTTTTAAAAAAGTTGGTGTTTATAATTTTTTCTGACTTTTCAGATCAGCAGAATTATGACCCTGTACACAGACATTTTCAGGTAACAGTATAGCAAGTTATATAAATATCCATTAAGAAAAATAGCATGTGGATTACATAACACTTTTTTATACTATATCTGCAGTTTAAACATGCAAATCCAGCAGGAGGGCCTGATGAGAGCCTTGGAGCCGGAACCTCAATCAGAGTTACTGTGTGGAAACCAACCACCAATGTTTCAGATTTAAACAAACAGGTAATAAAATAAAACAAAAATAAAAACACACACATATCATATACACTACAAAGACAGAGGTACTGGAACACACATTACACTTCTAGAAGGTTTTTTGACATCCCTAGTTTCATCCCATTTGCAGCTATAATATTCCCCACTCCTCTTGGAGTTTGTTCTACAGGTTTTTTTAAGAGAGTTCGTCTGTGAGGTCAGACACTGATTATGAATAAATGGGCCTGTCTTGCAATCGATATTGTAGTTTATCCCAAATGTTTTGATGGGGTTGAGGTTAGAATTCCAGTTAATTTCTTAAAAGTCTATCTTTTCAAACCATGCTTTGTGCACTAGGTCACAGTCATGCAGAAAAGGGGGAAATTATGTTACCATGAATTTAAATGCATAAAATAAAATAAAAATCTTAAAATCACAGAGTGTTAATAACTGTTTATAAAATGCATTATGCTCCTTTATGTAATAAGCCTCATGTCAACCTGTTATAAAAATGTATGACCATGATTATGAACATCTATGTACATTAACAAAGGCTTATGGCAAATGTTATAAAGTGTTATGAATGTTTTATAAGGATATTTAAATGCACTTATAATGCATTATGAATACCTGATTCATAGAAAGTGTTACCATTTCCTCTTACAGGTTAAGCACATGTCTGCCATGTAATTTTCTGATGCTCTGGTCAACATGTTTCTGCACATTTATTACAATTAATGTCGGTATAGACTCTGGCCCTCTATGACACCGATTAGAATAAGTGCATTAAAAAAGAAATTAAAGCCTAATCTATTTATAGCCATTCAAATGTTCTGGCAATTTTAATTTATTCCTGCCCTTAATATCATTACAGAGTGTAAAGGATTTTGTCACTAATTTGGTGACAGTTTTTAGGGTTAAATTTAATTGGTCAAGATAAACCCCATTTCAAAGACTTTTTTTTAGCATTTTACAGGCTGCTCAGGTTAAATTTGCTGGGTTAGGTTAATTTAGAGAAGGTTGCCCACAACTTGTACTTTGGTCAGTGGAATTACATTTACATGACTTTTGGTCGGGTGGTGCAATGGCTTACCATGTTCGCCTATTCGGGCTGGGGATTTCCAGTTCGTATCCCAATCTGGGTGGAGTTTCCATTTTCTCATGTTCACGTGGGTTTCCGGGTTCTCCAATTTCCTCCCACAGTCCAAAAACATGGATTAAGGTAAATTGAATGTTCCAAATTGCCCCATATAATGTGAGTGAGTGTGTGCCCAGCAATAAATTGGCGCCCTGTCCTGGGTGTGTCTGCCCAGCTCCTGGGGCGTTTTCCCCTGGATGGGCATGGGGAACCTCCCTGCGACCCTAGTAGAGGATAAAGCGGAAGACAGTGGATGAATGGATAGATTATTTTTGGTCATTTAACAAATGCTTTTATCCAAAGTGACTTACAGAGCGAGCACATGTTTGGCCACAGCATCCCTGGAGCAATTAGGGTTAAGGGCCTTGCTCAAGGACCCACATTGGTAAAATAAGTGGACCTGGGATTTGAACCCCCCACCTACAGATTTGATAGCCCAACACCCTAACCACTGAGCTACCATATCCCTGATGCATAGACATTTTACAACTAAATAGCACAGTAGATATTGAATGTATTATGTCAACATTATTGAAATAAATTCATTATAATTAAAAAATAAAACTAAAATATTTGGTAAAATGAATATTTGTTGAATTAAAAAGTGTTTTAATATAAGTAAATCAAGTACTGCTATGCATACTGTTACCAAGCTGTCCGTTCTTCCCCGGAGGGGGTCGGCTACGTGGAGTTGCTGCGTAACACCGCTCGCGCCTAGTGAGCGCGCCCGGGTACCGACCACGCGGGGAATATAGCGTGCGTGGGTCCGAGAAAACGCTCCCATGAATTACAACCCACGCGGAGAAGATGCGCAGCGCCGCAACGTGGTTGAACGCGGAAGGAGAGAGAGAGACACCGGGATAAAAACCAAATGTAGAATTTAATAAAAATTGGTGTTAGGACACCAACGAAAAGGGGAAACAAACAAACAAAGTAACACGGGGCATAATAAACCACAAAACAAAGACGTGCGCCGACTGACAGGAAAACTAAGAATAAATAACAAATCAACTAAACACGTGCACAAAACAAAGCAATCACCCAACTGAAACAATTAAGAACCAAACGAGGGACAGGTGCCACAGGCACCTGTGACACATACAATATCACAGATTTAGAACATATTTGTCTTTACAATCATTTGCAAATCTGGCCTCAGTTTCATGTACATATAAAAGCTTAAATATCAATAAGGTAAAGGTAAGAAAGATATCCATACAAAACTAATTTTAAACCAGTAAGGATGTTTAGTGATTTAACTGTGAATAATAGTCATTATAATCATCTTTCTTTATTACCTTCTAGAAAGACACGTCATTAAGCAGCTACAACGTGAAGTTACACACAAAGCCTGAACCTGTTTATGCCACTGTGTGTAAACGTGGTAAAGCAGCAGCATAAGAAGACAAAGTAGAAGAATTGTTATATGGTTTAAGATAATGAGTGTAATAATGTTTTAGATTATAAACTTCATCAGTGAGTAGTCCTATACCAGTGTACAAGTGACAAAACATGTCCACCTTGTAGTACTTTTGCAATATGCAATTTAAAATCTTATTACCTTATTGTAGAGACTAGTGTGAAAAGCTTTATATACATGTTTGTGTTAAAAAAAACTACCTTTCCTAAAATGACTTCGTTAAGGGTTATAACCATTTCTGAAAGTTCATTAGGTAATAATATTTGGTAACAGGTAATAGTCATTTATCACCTCTGGAAAATAAAATATTGAATATTAGTATGCTTCAAAAGTTTATATGATAATGCTTTGTCACATTAATCTAAAACTGTATGACTGATAATAAGAATTTATGTAGGCATATAGCAAATTTTCATTACATTTGGTCATTTAACATTTTCATCCAAAGCAACTTATGAAGCAAGCACAGAGTTTGGCCACAGCATCCCTGGAGCAATGAGGGTTAACAGTCTTGCTCAAGGACCCACAATGATAACTTAAGTGGACCTGGGATTTAAACCCACAGCCTTCAGATTGATATCCCAAGACTTGTGCTACCAGGCTACATACTTTTAAAATCTATATGCATTTGCTTATGATACATCACAAATACTCGTTTAATATGAAGCGTTACTGTTTTACATACTTTATTTTTGAAGTTCAACAGGAATCTAGAACTATTACAATGTTCCAAAATGTACTGGATTGTACTATGACGAATACACTTGCAATGAAATGTTGTTTGAATCACTATAATTTGTTTGCTGTTAGTTTTGGGTACAACTTGAACCAATTTGTAAAAAAAAAAAATAATAAAATTCACTTCTACATTTTAAAACAAAAAAAAAATAATAATAAAGCAATGCTCTTTAACCTTAAAACATAACTCTTGACTTGTTTCCAAATGTTTTTAGTAAACTGATTCAATTCAAAATGTCTACTGGAAGTTGTTTCAGACTCAACTATGTGGTGTGGCCACCCATAACCCCAAAATGGTGACCACTCACACACAGACACACACACACAAATATAAAACAATCCCCTGCAACCTGCTCCTGAACAGACTGTACATAAACACTGCAACAAGCACATGACAGAGAACACGACAGTCCAGCACGGTCGCAAGGCATGATGGGAGGTGACCCAAAAAACAAATAAGTACATTTACTTAATACATACTACAAGTTCTACCTGCTCTGGTATACTCCATTATAAGCATAATGTATGATTAATATCCTAAATATCAGAGGTTTAGTTTTATTGTTAACGCCACTACTTTTTTCAGCTATGTGTAGTTCAATGGAATATTTTTTTTCCTTTTTTTAAATCATATGTTTTTTTTCCCCTGATATAGCAGTCAAATTCTAATCCTTCAGATTAAAAGGTGCTCCATTTTATATAGTGCTGATAACTTACAACATGAATTTGTATCAGGGTAAAAACAGGGCTGCATTATGAGCTCATGCAAACCAACTTACTCCGTCTTACTCTTATTTAATGTCAGCATACCTTTTGCTAATCATTATACTGTGCTTCAGATGCTTATTGATTGCATACATTTAAGTTAATACACAATACAGCTGCATTGATTTTATTTTGAAGGCAAATTGTTGGTTTAATTATATTACATATTGCTGGTGTATTAGATGAAAATTCCTACTTACTAATTATTTAATTGGAATCTTTAATATCCACTGACCTCGTGTGGGCCAAACAGGGATAGCCAAAGGGCCAGATGTGTACCTGGAACCAAAATATGCTGGTTTAGTGAAAATTATCCTGAAGTATGTTGCAGAGCTCATAGATAGCCGCTAGGTGGTGCACAAGCCAATAATTTGCTAATCATTATTGTGGAAGACTAAACAGGCAATTGGCAGGAATATTACCATTCATGCATTATCTTCCGCTTTATCCTATATTAGGGTGGCGGTGGGGTTCCCCATGCCCATCCAGGGGAGAACGTTTCGGGGCTGGCCAGATACACCCAGGACAGGGTGCCAATCCATCTCTGGGAACACACTCACTCACACTGACACGCACGAATACACACACTATATGGGGCAATTTGGAGAACTCAATTGACTTGATCCATGTTTTTGTACTGTGGGAGGAAACCAGAGAACCCGGAGGAAACCCACACGGACACGGGGAGAACATGGAAACTCCACTTAGATGGGGATTCGAACCGGGAATCCCTAGTGCTGAGAGGCGAACGTGCTAAACCACTAAGCCACCGTGCCGCCCGGAATATTACCAATTGTCCACTAAAATAAACAACACAGAACAATTCCTCAAACATTGGAAACACTAATCTATGGTGGCCGAGAAGTGCTTAACAATTTATGTACTACAAAATTATATTTATATAAAGTAAATACAAACTTACAATTAACATTTTACGTGTATCTGGCTGTTTTCTCAGCCTGGAAATTGTGTTTTCTTTAAAAGTAAATGTTGTTTTTGCTTTTGAGTTTGTGTTTTCTAATTGTAAATTTGTTTTCACTCATGTAATTTGGTTGTACATAATGCTAATTTGTTTTACACTTTATAGCTGCCTTACTAAACCATCCAGTAACATCAACAGTAAACACATGACTACCTCTAACAGATAATCTCAATGTTGCATGTTGATGGCTGTAAACGTCCTTTTCCTATAAAAGCAAGCCGAAATGGCTGATCTCACATTAAAAAAATTTTTTTTTAAAAAAGTCCAGCAATACATAAAAGCAATACAGCCAAAATCATTTAGCATATATTTGTTTTATAAGAAATGTAAAGCACAGCACAGTGATTTAAATATTATGTATGTGTGTGTTGGTTAATGAAACACTAACGTGAAGATTACTATGATGGTGCGGAACTTCAAATTCTAGGGCCTCCTACCAAATTATACTTCCTTAATGCAGAAAAAGAAGAAGGACGACGTGGCATAACGGCACAATGGCAATGTATTTTATCTTCTTTTTCTCCGCTCTAGCCTCAGTCTCAGGTAAAGCTTTTTGAAGCTTTATTTATTTTTAAAAGTGATGTACAGCACTTTGTAATATGACTGGCTGTAATTATTTTTTCGTAACCAGCTTATTTGTTAATTAATAAAAGCAATACTAACAACGAATACCAACTTAAGCTGTATTACGTTTTACATTTTTCAATTTCATATATCACAAGTAGCATAGGGAATTTAAAAACAATATTGAAAGCATTAATTTGAGCTTTTAAAACAAAAATCCAACTATACATAATTTCATTTTCTTTGGCGGTGCATTATTGCAGGTTACTGTATGTCTGACTAAATAACTCAAACACTCAAACTGTATCTTTCAATGTATTGTTGTTTTACAAATGCTGTGTGTATGGGTAATTTATATATACACATATACACACACATATATATATATATGTGTGTGTGTGTGTGTGTGTGTGTGTGTGTGTGTGTGTGTGTGTGTGTGTGTGTAAATACACACAGCATTTGTAAAACAACAATACATTGAAAGATAGAGTTTGATATATATATATATATATATATATATATATATATATATATATATATATATATGTGTGTGTGTGTGTGTGTGTGTGTGTGTGTGTGTGTGTGTGTATATATGTGTGTGTGTGTTTATGTATGTATGTATATATACACACATACACACACACACAGCGCTTCCCTTGTAGTCAATGCATAGACAAGGAAAGGAATGTGGTCAATTGTTCAATGATGGTTGCCCACATTTCATATAAAATTATTGTTCTTCTCATCCCTCCTCTTCTTCCTCCTCATCTCCCTCCTATTCCACCTCTCCCTCTCTGACTGTTTCTATTCATAGTAAACCATCTAAGGCCTCCTTTTACCGCCTTATTTTGGTTTCTTTACCTTATTTGTCATATGTGTGATCAATTTTGATTTGTTGTGTTTAATTTGTGACTCCAGTGCTTTATTTGAGTCTCACTTTAGCTACCTGAGCTAACCATTCTTCAACCCAAGTGCATCACAGTGCAAAATGTGTTTTAGTGGGAGAAATAAAAAAAAATTGGCAAATTGTGTCTTAATATGTTAAATGTGGTTATTGTTAATGGAGATATGTGCTTATGGAGATTTGTGTTTTAGCAATTGAGAAAAACTGTGAATTAAATTAGCAAACTTTAAAAAAAAAAAAAAAAAAAAAAAAAAAAAAAAAAAAAAAAAAAGAAAAAAAGAAAAAGAAAAAAGAAAAGACAGCTCATATACACTTTTTTTGGTCTTTTTCTACAGCACCCACTGACGTGTTTGGGCTGGTTGGCGGTTCTGTTCTGATGAATGTACAAAATGATAAACAATATAATGTTCGTACTTTTAAATGGCAATTTAATTCCTCAAATATTCTGACATATAATATAAAATATAAGGATAAAGAATGTTTTAAAAATTATGGTAAAAGAGTGGAATTTAATGAGAGCACACATGCTCTGATACTAAAAGACTTACAAACAAATGATACTGGCCAGTATCAAGCAAAAGTAGACCACGAAAAGGAAGATATTGTTAGCGATTACAACTTGCATGTCTTGGGTAAGTCTAAAACTAATGACAATATTATGCAATAATGTTATTAAACACAATGCTGTTAATACCAAGCATTTTATAGTTTTATTAACAAATATTACAAACTAGTGTCCTTAATGGCTTTATTTTCTGTTTTAAAATATATTATTAAATAAAAAGTTTAAATGTTAAATAATGTGTATTAAATTAGTAATGAGCGGCACGGTGGCTTAGTGGTTAGCACGTTCTCCTCTCAGCACTAGGGATTCCCGGTTCGAATCCCCATCTGGGTGGAGTTTCCATGTTCTCCCCGTGTCTGTGTGGGTTTCCTCCGGGTTCTCCGGTTTCCTCCCACAGTCCAAAAACATCGATCAAGTCAATTGAGTTCTCCAAATTGCCCCATATAGAGTGTGTCTGTGTGAGTGAGTGTGTGCCCAGCGATGAATTGGCGCCCTGTCCTGGGTGTATCTGCCCAGTGCCCGAAATGTTCTCCCCTGGATGGGCATAGGGAACCCCACCGCGACCCTAATAGAGGATAAAAAGCGGAAGATAATGAATGAATGAAAAATTAGTAATAATCGATGTTTTTGTAATGGAAATTACATTCACTGTCTTTTATATTAAGTTGACCAGCTCTACAAAACATCTCTCTATTTTACAGAAGCAGTAAGAAAACCAAACCTCAATATCCTGTGCGAACCAGGCAATGACTTCAATAATGTGACCTGTTCAAGTGAAGAGATCTCAGTTACTATTAGCCTTTCCAATGCCACATATAATGTAATGAATGAGACATCATGCAAAGATGGTCATATTGAACTCTCTTTGTATTTAAGTAATGGCTCCATCACCTGCAACATATCAAACCCAGTCAGCGCAAAACACACATCACAAACTATTAAGGAAGTAAATGAATTCTGCTCTCCAAAAGGTTTGTGACCATTCACAAATACAATATACAGTACACACACAAATATACAACAACCTTCCTAATCTTGTGTTGGTCCTTTGTTTTGCTGCCAAAACAGTTATGACCTGTCGCAAGCTTAACAACCCCTGAAGTTGTACTTCATTATCTGGCACCAAAGTGTTAGAAACAAATGTTTGACTCCTGTTGGTTGAGAAATGGGCCCTCCATGAATTAGACTTGTTTGTTCAGCACATCCCACAGATGCTCAATTGGTTGTAGATTAGGGAAATTTAAAGGCAAAGTAAATACATCAAACTCATTGTGTTTCTCAAAACATTCCTGAAATATTCTTGCTTTGTGCTGAAAATGGTCACTGCCATCAGAGAATCCAGATTCTATAAAAGAGTCAAATCACTCAAATCTTTACACATGCCCATTTTGCTGCTACAAAACATTAACTTTTGAGATAAAATGTGTATTATATGCCTTGCTCTACTATATTCTACCCATTAACAGGTGTCAAGAAATAATGGCATACATATACATACATACATATATATATATGTATATATATATATATATATATATATATATATATATATATATATATATATATATATATATATATATATACACACACACACACACACACACTGTATGTGTGTGTGTGTGTATATATGTAACGTGTATATGTATAAAACATGGATCATGTGGGAATTGTTTTTAATGAATCTTGATCTGTTCTTGACTGTTAGTAATCATTGAACCAGTAAGCCCAGGCAGCATGATGTATATTCTCTTTGTACTGTTAATCATCCCCATCATCATCATCATCATCATCATCTTTCAAAAGAAACTTAAAGCAGGTAAGATAACATGTTATATCTGATTAAAAAAATGTTTTTTACAAAATTGGTCATCTGATGTCAGCTGACAGACTTGACTGTTTTGTTGCTAGCTGCTGAATAAACAATATTGCTGACTTCAAACAGATGGGAAAGTAATTTAAGAGCTATCTATGATGATAATTAATCCAAGTGTATTCTGCAAATATAAGCTATAATTAAGTTACTTACAGTATAATTTTCCAGAGATTTATCAGCTTTTTAAAAGGATCCTAAAAAATATATATATTGTATATATATACAATATATATTGTATATATATACACAAATAAGACTTGGCCCTTTAAATTATATAGCAAATTGAAGCAATATTACACATCTGTAAGTGGGAAAATCCTAAGAAGCTAAAATTAGTGTCTAACGCTTTCAATCAATCAAACAACATTGAGTGAGTGCCATTTTATATCAAGAAAAGAGCCTGAGCCTCACAATACATGCTTGTGAAAGTTTATCATGGCATGAGATTACTGAGAACTTTAGAATTAAGTTTTAAGAAGTAAGAAAACACATGCTGGATAATCTTACAAACAATTCTCTAATGAGTTTAGGATCGTTTCTTTTTTAACACCTGTAACAAGGCTACCTCATGTGAGGCTGACTACTATAGTTTAGCATTAATGTGTGACAAAGTGAGAATAATAAGATTACTTACAACAAATCATTTAACAGCCACTTTTAGTCAAAACAACTTTCAAATGCAAAAACACCACAAGTAATTTGTCAAGGAAAAATCAGCTACACTGTAATATAATCAAATCTAATATTAAATTTAATCTGGCTTCAATGTTTAAAGATTTACTAGACAAACACACTAAAAATGAGTTTCCTCTTATAGCAAGTGCCTGTAGAAGAGATGAAAGATCAAATGTAAGATGTCAGTATTAGAAGATTTAATGAAGCCACTGGACCAGCACAGTTACCCACAGTCTTAACAAGGCTTAAAAATATAACTTGTATCAATAAGGCTTACGACTCAGAAGTAATTTGGCTACATCTTTAATTAAATTTTATTTAAAATATCTTATAATATTTAACATAAATATTTGTAATTAAATAAATGAACATTTTATTTTGTATTATTATTTTTGCCCAATCTGCAAAATTAATTCATAGAAATTACTTCTATAATCTGCATTTTGTATTATTTGGAGAAAGTAAATAACTTATTTTATTTTAAAAAGTACTACTTTATTATAGTTCAATATTGTACAGTAATTTATGATGTATTGTTTCTTGCTGTGGCTTGTCAACAATAAATCACAAATATGACTAAATGAGTGGTTTATTTGGGACAAATTATATCATTGTATATCTTCCATGTGAAAAGTATAATAAGCAAGTCACCCTAATATTAAACAAAAGCATTTAAACATTTTTTAACTAACATAAAATACAATAAAGTGATTTTTAGTGGTAGTAACCTAAAATATACATTCAGTTTGATTTATTTGAATTATTAAAGATATTTTTACAGGAAGTTATTGTTTATATATTGAAAAGAAGTAATTTATGTGGCATGGTAATATAGTTAATAAAAATCACCTTAAACCCACAGGGATTCAGCTTCTTTCTGTATGTACTCCCAGTATTCAAAAATGATGTCTTCCACAGTGCAATAACCAGTGTATTATTATTTTCCCTGAAAAACATTAGTAGACTGTCTTACATTTTGCTTAATAAGTGCAGGGATGGATTCCAGCCACACTTTTACTAATTAGCATAAACTAGAGTGATGTCAAAAAAAGGATTTTTTTTTTCCAGATCAGCAGACTTGTGGCACTGTATATGAAGAAGTTCAGGTAACCATAAATTACAGCAATCTATATAAAATGACACATGGGTTATGACACATTGTTATATTATGTCTGCAGAATAAACATCTAAAACCAAAAGAAGAGATTGAGCAGACAGCCCTGGAGATGGAGCCTCATACTGTATATGTTACCGTAGGAAAACCAAGCAACTTAACTGATGTTTCAGATTTAAACACACAGGTAAGAAAGTTAAAAATTAAATGTCACAGAATTTATAATTCTTACCAGAATGTTTCGTCATTCAGTTACGTGCTACAACACGCCCAGCTGATTATACTCTACAACTTTTGTGCCAATAGCTACTAAGATAAACTGAATGAAAAACAATAAGTTTCATTTCGCTGGGCATTTCTTTGTTAAAGTTACAAGAATGTTGTTATATAAAAAATTAACATGCTTCAAAATTTATTATGGTTTACATGGTGCTAAACGGGAGGCACGGTGGCTTAGTGGTTAGCATGTTTGCCTCTCAGCACTAGGGATTCTCGGTTCGAATCCCCATCTGGGTGGAGTTTCCATGTTCTCCCCGTGTCTGCGTGGGTTTCCTCCGGGTTCTCCGGTTTCCTCCCACAGTCCAAAAACATTGATCAAGTCAATTGAGTACTCCTAATTGCCCCATATAGAGTGTGTGTGTCTGTGTGAGTGAGTGTGTGCCCAGCGATAGATTGGCGCCCTGTCCTGGGTGTATCTGCCCAGCGCCTGAAACATTCTCCCCTGGATGGGCATGGGGAAACCCCCCGCGACCCTAATATAGGATTAAGCGGAAGATAATGAATGAATGAATGGTGCTAAACTTTTAGGCACATACATTATATTGTCAAAAGTATTCACTCACCTGCCTTGACTTACATATGAGTTTAAGTGACATCCCATTCCTAATCCATAGTCCCTTCGGTCCAACCTTTGAAGCTAGAACAGAGTCAACTCTTCTGGGAATCCTGTCCACAAGGTTTAGGAGTGTGTTCATGGGAATTTTTGACCATTCTTCCAGAAGCACTTTTGTGAGGTCACACACTGATGTTGGACGAGAAGGCCAAGCTCTCAGTTTCCACTCTAATCCATCCCAAAGATGTTCTCTAAGGATAAGGTCAGGCCATTCAAGTTCATCCACACACATGTATTTATGGACCTTACTTTGTGCACCGGTGCACAGTCATGTTGGAAGAGGAAGGGGCCAGATCCACAAAGCTGAGAACATGAAATTGTCCAAAATGTCTTGGTATGCTGAAGCAGAGTTCCTTTTACTGGAACTAAGGGACCAAGCCCAGCTCCTGAAAAACACCACCCCCAACACCCCTCCACCAAAACTTATTATACTTGGCACAATATGGTCAGGCAAAGACAGTTCCTCCTGGCAAACGCCAAACTCAGATTCGTCAATCTTGGTATTGGCCAGATGGAGAAGCATGATTAGTCACTTCAGAGAACGCATCTCCACTGCTCAAGAGTCCAGTGATGGCATACTTTACACCACTGCATCCGACACTTTGCATTGCACTTGGTGATGTATGGCTTGGATGCAGCTGCTCGACCATGGAAACCCATTCCGTGAAGCTCTCTGTGCACTGATTTTGAGCTACTCTGAAGGCCACATGGAGTTTGAAGTTCTGTAGTAATTGACTCTTTCCACTATGTATGTCAGCACCTGCTGACCCTGCTCCATCCGTTTACGTGGAGTTACCACTTCATGGCTGAGTTGCTGTCATTCCCAAATGCTTCTATTTTTTTATAATCCAGCTGACAGTTGACCGTAGAATATTTAGGAGAGAGGAAATTTCACGACTTATTGCATAGATGGCATCCTACTACAGTTCCACACTGAAATTCACTGAGCTCCTGAGAGCGACCCATTTTATCACAATTGTTTGTAAAAACAGTCTGCATGTCTAGGTGCTTGATTTTATACACCTGTGGTCATGGAAGTCATTCGAACACCGGATTCCATCATTTGGATGGGTGAGCAAATACATTTGGCAATATAGTGTATATGATAAAGACACTACACATTACACCTCTAGTGGGTTTGACATCACAGTCCAAGTCCGTTTCCATATGTGTAGCTATAACAGTGTCCACTCTTCTGAGTGTGTTTTATAAAGAGTTTGTCTGTGAGGTTAGATGCTGATTATGGTTATAAGGGCTTGCAATCTGTATTCTAGTTTATCCCAATTGTGTTTGACGGTTCTAAGGTTCGCAAGGCTGGTAAGGTTCTTAAAAATCATGCTGGTAAGGCAAAGAGTGATAAATTAATCTTTTTAAAAATTTTATTATCAAAAAATATATATAGCTAGATGTTAAAAATGAAAACCATATCTGACAAGAAATACAAAAAGACACCTAAATTGATAAAGAAACCTGTTTTAGTTCTTTGTTCCATATGGTGAATGTAAACAATATTGCTTAATAGGCAACTAATGTCCATTATGTTCAGTGCATTTCTCCCTGCCTTTATGAGTTTCTTCTTACAGTTTGAGGACATGTTAGTTAGATAATAGTTAGATAAACTACTCTTTGTGTCTGCCATGTCATTAAATGGAAAAAACACGGTTCAGTAATCTATTTATAAACATTTCAAATGTTTTAGCATTTCATTTTAATTCATTCTTATCCTTAATATCTTTACAGAATTTTTGTCTCTAATTTAATTACAGTTTTTAGGGTTTTAACATTTATTGGTCAAAATCAACAAATACACTAAATATATTAAAGATGTCTTAGCATCTTACAGACTGGTTAAATTTGCTTGGGTAGTTTAAAAATTTTAGTTTAGAAAATAGTTTTGACAATTGCTCACAACTTGTACTTTGCTTAGTGAAATGATGCACAAATAACATAACTTAACACTGTGGGTGTTGAATATAAGTGTAATGAAATAAGTGCTACTGAATCAACATTATTATTGAAAAAATATTATTTAACAAAACAGATTTTACATTAAACAAATTTAATGAAATTAATATTTTAAGGGCCAAGTTTCAGGAAAACAATAAAAGCTTAATAAAATTCATATGGTATAGGTAAGAAAAATATCCATGCAAAAAAATAAATAAAATAAAACGTTTTGTGTCTTCACTGTGCATGATGATGATTATAATCATCTTCCTCTTGTCTACTTATTACCATCTAGGCAGAGATGCCGAACAATGTGGAGGAACATACAAAGCCTGAAACAGTTTATGCCACTGTGAGTAAACATGGTAAAGCAGCGGCAGAAGACAAATAGAAAAATCTTTTTAGCCTAATAATGGATGTATATATCCTTCCATTATCATCCTCTACAATGGTCATGGGGGGTTCCCCATGCCCATCCAGGGAAGAATGTTTCGTGCGCTGGGCACATACACCTAGGACAGGGCGCCAATCTATCTCTGGGCACACACTCACAAACACACTATATGGGGCAATTTGGAGAATTTAATTGACCTTGATCCATGTTTTTCGACTGTGGGAGAAAAGTGGAGAGAGGAAACCCGCACAGACATGGGGAGAACATGGAAACTTCACCTAGAGTGGAATTCAAACCGGGAATCCCTAGTGTTGAGAGGTGAACAAGCTAAGCACTAAGACACCATGCCGCCCTATAATGGATGTAATATTTTAAGTTACAGTAATTAATGAATGATTTAAAACCTGTTCTGGGTGCATCTGCCCAGCACCCGAAATGTTCTCTCCAGAATGGGTATGGAGAACCACCCGCAACCCTAGTAGAGGATGAAGCAATAGATAATGAATTAATTATGTATGTACAACTATTATGATGTTCCAAAATGTATAGACATCTACTATGACTAACAGACTACAAAAATGTTGTTTAAGCAACTGTGAGTTGTTTGCTGTCAGTTTTGGGCAGAAGTTAATCAAATCTGTGGAAAAAAATGCAGCAAGCATTTGTTAAAATGTTCTCTACAGATTTTACTGTAGGGAAGCAACCTTTTAGTGCTGTCAAGGGAAACAATGAAATAAGTGCTGTTATATCAACATTATTATTGTAAAAATATTTAACTAAACAGAAATTTATTGAAATTAATATTTTAAGGCCCAAGTTTAATGAAAACAATAAAAGCTTAATAAAATTCATATGGTATAGGGAAGAAAAATATCCATGCAAAAAATTAATTAATTAAAAACAGTTTAGTGTCTTCACTGTGCATGATGATGATCATCATCTTCCTCTTGTCTACTTTTTACCATCTAGGCAGAGGTGATGAACAATGTGAAGGAACATACAAAGCCTGAAACAGTTTATGCCACTGTGAGTAAACATGGTAAAGCAGTGGCAGAAGACAAATAGAAAAATCTTTTTAGCCTAATAATGGATGTATACATCCTTCCATTATCTTCCTCTACAAGGGTCACGGGGGGGGTTCCCCATGCCCATCCAGGGGAGAACGTTTCGTGTGCTGGGCAGATACACCCAGGACAGGGCGCCAATCAATCGCTGGGCACACACTCACATAGACACACTCTATATGGAGCAATTTGGAGAATTCAATTGACCTTGGTCCATGTTTTTCGATTGTGGGAGGAAACTGGAGAGAGGAAACCCACACAGACATGGGGAGAACATGGACACTCCACCTAGATTGGGATTCAAACCGGGAATCCCTAGTGTTGAGAGGCGAACAAGCTAAGCACTAAGACACCATGCCGCCCTATAATAGATGTAATAATATTTTAAGTTACAGTAATTAATGAATGATTTAAAACCTGTTCTGGGTGTATCTGCCCAGCGACCAAAATGTTCTCTCCAGGATGGGCATGGAGGAACCCCCCGCAACCCTAGTAGAGGATGAAGCAATAGATAATGAATGAATTATGTATGTACAACCATTATGATGTTCTGAAATGTACAGACGTCTACTATGACTAACAGACTACAAAAATGTTGTTTAAGCAACTGTGAGATGTTTGCTGTCAGTTTTGGGTGAAAGTTAATCAAATCTGTGGGAAAAAAGCAACAAACATTTGTTAAAATGTCCTCTACAAATTTTACTGTATGGCTAAAGTCAATTAAAATTGACTTAAATTATGCAAGCAACCTTTTAGTGCAGTCAAGGGAAACCAGAACACCCAAAATAAAGCCACAAAGGTGGGAAGCTTTTACAAATGGAAATTCAGGGGAAAAAATGTTATCCATATGAAAATAACTAATAATCCGTATTCATGTAGTTCCTCTATTGGATTTAAGTAAATATACTTTTTATTGCAATGTAGACTAAGTAAATATTTTAAAATTATTTTAAAATGTCTTTTACAACAGGAGTAGATCACTCAAAACAAGAAGAGTAGATGATAGAGACAGTTTCTAACAGTTCTGTTCTTAACAGTCATGTTCTTACCACATCCTTCCTCTTAGTTACAAATAAGGAAATAATGATTAAAAAGAGAAAAATTTGCTCACACCCACAGGTTAACACGGTAGACTAAAACAAACATTTATTACTCAAAACATAGAACGATTTATCTAGCTTTCTGAAAAAAAAATGTTTTTGATTTTGAAAGTAAAACTTTAACATGTATTATTTGTTTACAATGTTTTTTTCTAATGTTCTGTTTTTTTCTAATGTTTCTGTTTATCGAAAGTGACATCCTGTCTTGACGTTTATTTATTTTACTTGTAAGGTAATGGGTGTTCTTTGGTTAAATTCTGGAGAGGCCTAAATTTGCTTGCTGGTTAGAGTCCAGCAAGCAACATGTTTTAGTAGTCAGGCCATGAGACAGAGGCTGTAGCTGCAACGGTTAATTAGTTTACCAATTGGTGGTCATCTACATTGGGCAAGAAGTGCAAAACAAATTAACAAATGCATATAAATTTATAAACGCAGTGACATTTACAAATGTCGATAGAACATTTACAAACACTGTGAAAACATTTACAAATGTCGATAGAACATTTACAAACACTGTGAAAACATTTACAAATGTCGATAGAACATTTACAAATGCTGTGACATCATTTACAAACGTCGATCCAACATTTACAAACACCGATACGACATTTACAAATGACCAGGCGGATGGAAAGGGTAGATACCTTACACAGTAAGTGTTGATTGTTGACAATTGTCAAACAGTTTTTTCTGACTTTTTCTAATGGACATAATAGCATGAAGATAATCTTGTTTTAGTCCAGCCTTTGGCTCAGACAGGACACGTGTTTTCTCTAAATAGCAACCCCCCCCCCCAACCAACATCCATTTGACCCACATTCCCGCTAACGGAACATTAATAAAACAAAGAACACATAACCCCATATATAATGCTGGGAAGTACATGTGATTAAGGCACTGGGGAGTGGCCGCACCCCGGTTTTGGAATAGAGAGAGAGAGAGAGAGAGTGTCCCCGCGAAACAGTTTGATTGACAGCTGTCAATCAACACTTCCTGTGTAAGGTACCTACCCTTTCCGTCTGCCTGGTTGCTTGTAAAAAAAAATTCAGCGTTGGCAAATGTCGTCACTGCGTTTGTAAATGTCATCTTGGCGTTTGTAAATGCAGTCACTGCATTTGTAAATGTTATAATCGACGTTTGTAAATGTTGTTTCAGCGTTTGTAAATGTTGTATCTGGATTTGTTAATTTGTTTTGCACTTCTCGGCCACCGTAGTCATCTAATTTTTATGAAATCAAGAATTAATCTGCAAATACGAGTATTGCAAACATGAACCAGTAAAATAGATTAAGATGCATGTCAATTGAAGAAAAAGTAATTATAAACACACCTTGTTGGTCAGATTTTAAAAGCTCTCAGCTTGAAGGATCACATTGTGATTAAATCAAAATTTATGCTGAAATAATGAGCTCTGTTTTTACATAATGTAATTCAAATAAGCGTGCATAATTCTTGTTTGATGCAAGTTTGATGCAAAGGACGTGTTGCCAGGTGTGATCAGCATAGAAATTATGAGAACCTGTGGGCTTGAATAAAAAAGATTGGTAAAGTCATTTACAATACACAAAAAAAAAAAAAACACAGATGACCAAAGACAAGATGGAGCACTGGGCTATTCCATTGTATTCTTGAGGTCATGTGGCAGAATATTTTTAAGTAAATTAGGAACCATCCAAGATTCATTCTTTGCTGTAAAACCTTTGCCCAGAACTCTTTGCACATTTCCCTTTTAAGCAGTCTTGCGTTAATGTTTTAATACCAAATAAAGTGTTATGTTTTATTGTTTTTTTTTTAAGTAAATTTTATTTACATTCTTCACAGTTTATGTTCTTTTATTTAATTGTGGCTCCAATGAAGTATTATGTTTATGAAAAGAGTCTGTGAGCCTACAACCAATAAAATGTGTTAGTTTTGTAACAAATTGAACTGCATCAATTTATTTTCTGTCCTTTTATTTTTACATGCGCAAAGTGAGTTCTACAAATACATGGTTTAAGAGGTTGTGTGTAGAGGAACTTAATTAGCCTATAACTTAATATCAGTAAACATTAAAGCAGGCCTCAAACGTTTTGAGGAGTAAATGGATCTGGTCTGCATACTGGTGTAATGAGAAGACTTCCACAAACTTTATTCTCTAGAATATATTAACGTATCTTTTTTAATCTTGGTTCAAAAGCTGTTTATCTCTTATCTTTATTTCATCTTCCAGAAATACCTTTTAATTATGCACTTTTTAATTAAATTGTGGGTTTTGGTGACACTTTTTTGGGGTGGGGGGGTAGTTTTAAAAAAAAAAAATCTTACATGATTTGATACGAAACTACATGTCTCACTTTTTACTTTTCCATTCCACTAAATTTCTTACTAAACACAGTGTTGCATGCCTTCACTTCCGTTTAAGAAATTTTCAGCTCTACTGAGAAGTTTCAAAACATTTATTTTGAGTTCTCTTTTTTTAGCAATCATGCTATTTATATGTTTAAAAATATAAATGCAAATGTTTAAAAAAAAGTTGTATGTTTGGTTAAGTTTTAAACATATCTAAGGGAAGGTTCTTAAGAACAATGCATTAATAAAATTAATTAGGCCTAATCCAAAAGCAGTCTGACATTTTACTATGGCATAGATTTAACAGTGAACTACACTCCTAGTTGGTTGGTAGTTATTTATCTATCTTGGAAGATTGCAAGCAGTTTACAAAAGTACTTCATATAGTACAGAATCTAATTTTAACTTAAAAGTGCAATTAGTTGGACAGCTGTGCACTAACAGTTTGTCATTGTGACTTCCTGTGGTTTTAAGGTGTTAAAAAAAAAACAGCACACAGACATAACAGAAAGTAAATCATTTAGAAAAGAGTTCTTTATAAACACCAAGTTCTGTATAAACACTAAATAAAAAGTACCTAAACATTCATGGAATATAAATAATGCTTTATATTCAGTTACATTAACCTTAATTACTTTTAGCAGCTACTATTAAACTTAGACTATTAAAAACATTGCCTCATTATACTTTTGACATTTGACATGAACACTGGATTAGGATACTTATCTTAACATAGCGGCGGCACGGTGGCTTAGTGGTTAGCACGTTCGCCTCTCAGCGCTAGGGATTCCCGGTTCGAATCCCCATCTGGGTGGAGTTTCCATGTTCTCCCCGTGTCTGCGTCGGTTTCCTCCGGGTTCTCCGGTTTCCTCTCACAGTCCAAAAACATGGGTCAAGGTGAATTGAATTCTCAAAATTGCCCCAAATAGAGAGTGTCTGTGTGAGTGAGTGTGTGCCCAGCGATGGATTGGCGCCCTGTCCTGGGTCTATCTGCCCAGCGCCCGAGATGTTCTCCCCTGGATGGGCATGGGGAACCCCACCGCGACCCTAATAGAGGATAAAGCGGGAGATAATGAATGAATGAATCTTAACATAGCAAAAAGCAGTTCTGCCAAAACTGCATCAAATTCTGCTTTATTATTACATTAAAATCCACTGTGTACAGCTCAAAGAATCTTAATGCTTGATTATTGTATAAAGTTTAGAAGGCCTTTTTTGTTTAAGTTTACACATTTTTTAAAAAATGAATTACAAGGGTACATTTTAATTTGTTCCAATTAAATCACTTGACACCATAAATAAAAAAATAAATAAATTAATAAAAAAATAAAATAAAATAAAAAAAAAACTTTTGTGAAACCCCAGTTCCGTTCTGTCGTTCTTAAGTTTCTGACCTGGAAAGGAAGTCACAAGACCCAAAACCACATTTCCTGTCATGAGCTAGCGCATAAAAAGAATACATTTTTCCTTAGAATTTAATTATAAGTATAAACAGTATAAAATATTTTCAGAGCTTAGCTTGTGATTTAAATAAAGTTATTTTTAAGTTAAATCAGACTCGATACTGAATTTTATTTTCATCAGTAACCTGTAAACTATAACGGAGCATTCTACTACTGTTCCAAATCTTGTTTAAAATGAACAACACGTACAGAAAATAAAGAATAAAGTGTATTTCACAGTATCATGCTGTTTTTAAGTAAAGAGAAATGTCAGCATTGTAAATTGAAGTTTGGTTTATTTACATGTAAGGACAAAAAGAACATCATTCTTTACAATCTTGAATTACTTTGAAACAACCAAGATTCCCTAGCAGACAAGGTCCACAATTTTTATCCCCAATGAGATGATTACATATTAGTAATTTTGTACATACAACTAAAGTTTGTTTATGCTTCTTTACTATTGAATGTGTAAATTCAATTCAAGTCACTAAAACATTACATTTTTATTCATTTCTTTACATTACACACTTATTTTAATTAGAAAATAATAAACTTCCATGAATACATGTTTGAGTCATGGGACATGAATCATGTGAAGAGGTAGTCATAAAATAACATTGTCATTTAGCAGACAATTTTATCCAAGAGTTTAAAAAATGTAGTTTACACACTGGCACTTCAAGTCATAAAAAGGTCAACAATAAATGAAAGACATTGTAAGATGGAATTAAGTATATTAAATATAAATTTTACAAATAAAATGTTTATATTTTTTTACACTACGAGTGTTAAAATTGCACTAAAAGCAAAACCACTGATGTCCAGATAAAGGATACGTCTGAAAACAGAAGTAAAACTGACCGACTGATCAGGATTGTTATTTGTTTTAAACTGGTATGAATGCATTAGGTGAAGTTTACTGTGGTTGTGAACTGTCTGAAGAAGCAGACACAGAGGTTACATTTTTCATTGCATCTTTCGGGGGTTCCCAGTTTCCATTTTGCTAAAAATATATTTCTGTGGTTAAGCAAGTTCAGATGGAAAAATCTAAAAAAGATGACAAAGTGCTGTATGAAAGTAAAGGTCATTAAATTTACCAACTGGGTTACAAGTCACATTTTTTTTTTTGTTAAAATTGAGTAACTGATTTTAGGTTTTCATTACCTTAACATCAAATGAGTAACATTTAAACCTGTCAAAATTATTTAAAACCTGTTTTCATCACTGTCATTATTGTACCATAGTAGTTTATTCACTGGTTCAGTAAAGCAAACAGGTACCACAGAAAACCATCTTCACCCATTCACAAGGGGATGTGTTGCCCCTAAACATAGAAAAGAAATCTTTAGTGCTGCTGTCACTGTAATTGTCAATAATTTTAAATTGTGCATACAGAAGCTACTATACCTATAATACTAATAAACAAATATATCATAAAATTAGTATGTTAAAAAAATACCCTGTAAAATAACAACATAGTTTCCAGGATGTCTTTAGGGTACATCTGCTTCCTCCATTAATGAGCTGTCATATCGTGGGTCGTGACACTAAAGCATGTAACCGATATGAGAAATAAAAATAGAGAGAGAGAGAGAGAGAGAGAGAGAGAGAGAGAGACAGAGATACAGAAAAAGAGATACAGAGAGAGAGACAGAGCGACAGAGAAAGAGAAAGAGAGACGTATATATACACATACAGTACATACACATTTTAAAATACTATTTACTAAATGGGGAAAAAACTATTTGGAAACAAACACCACAACAGAAAAACTTACAGAACTTCCTTTTTTTTTTTTTTTTTTTTTTTTTTTTTTTTTTTTTTTAGTTAGTTCCTCTTTTCGCAACTGCTAAAAAAAAAAAAAAAAAAAAAAAAAAAAAAAAAAAAAAAAAAAAATGTACAGTTGTGATCAAATTTATTCAACCCCCACTGAAATAAAGTGTTTTGGCCAGTTTGACATTGATTTGGATCATTTCAGTCATCTTATTTACAATTATATCAAAGAGGCACTTATAAATTAGACAAATATAACAATATTTATGATGGAATAACCACAAATGTCTTTACTGTGCTCACATCATTATCAGTTTTATTCAACCCCCTAGTGACATTATTTTTTAGTACTTAGTACAACATCCTTTTCCAGTTATGACAGCTTTCAAGCGTGAAGCATAGCTTGACACAAGTGTCTTGCAGCGACCTATGGGTATCTTAGCCCATTCTTCATGGGCAAAAGCCTCCAGTTCAGTCACATTCTTAGGCTTGCGCACTGCAACTGCCTTCTTTAGGTCCCACCAGAGGTTCTCAATTGGATTTAAGTCTGGTGATTGCGATGGCCACTCTAGAATGTTCCAGCCTTTCATGTTCAACCATGCTCTAGTGGACTTCGATGTGTGCTTCGGATCATTGTCCTGTTGGAAGGTCCAACGTCTCCCAAGCCGCAGGTTTGTGACTGACTCCATCACATTTTCCTCCAAGATCTCCTGGTACTGAAGGGAATTCATGGTACCCTGCACACGTTGAAGCTTTCCTGTACCATTAGAAGCAAAACAGCCCCAAAGCATAATTGACCCCCCGCCATGCTTCACATTCTTCCGCCATGTTCTTTTGTTCATAAGCCTGGTTCTTCCTCCTCCAAACATAGCGCTGGTCCATTGTCCCAAACAGTTCTAATTTAGTTTCATCTGACCACAGTACACTGTCCCAAAACCTTTGTGGCTTGTCCACATGACTTTTGGCATACTGCAGTCGACTTTTCTTGTTCTTTGGAGTCAGCAAGGGGGTGCGCCTGGGAGTTCTGGCATGGAGGTCTTCGTTATGCAGTGCGCGCCTTATTGTCTGAGCTGAAACTTCAGTGCCCACATCTGACAGGTCTTTTTTCAGTTCCTTAGCAGTCACGCGGGGATTTTTCTCCACATTACGCTTCAGGTAGCGCACAGCAGTCGCGGTCAGGATCTTCTTTCTGCCACGACCAGGTAACGTTTCCACTGTGCCCTTTAACTTGAACTTGCGAATGATACTTCCGATAGTGTCTCTTGGAATATTTAACAACTTCGCAATCTTTTTATATCCATTGCCATTCTTGTGAAGAGCAATAACCTCTTCTCTTGTCTTCTGGGACCATTCTCTTGCCTTCACCATGCTTGTAAACACACCAGTAGATGTCTAGAAGGAGCTGAGTATCACAGTCCTTTTAAATCTGCCTAATTGGTGCTTATCATGCTTGATTGCTGCTCGTTGACATCCACAGGTGTTTTCAATACCTGATTGAAAACACTGGAATGAACCTCTGTTCTTATGAGTGGTAGTTGTAAAGGGGTTGAATAATTGTGTCAATGAAGAAATCACAAAAAGGCCATTTAATACTTTATGACAAAAACAATTGATGCTATCTTAGTTGCATTTAGTTCTTTAACAAGTCCTTGTAAGATTTCATTATGAACACAATTACAAATGTGCACTGAATTCCATAAAACCCTTCGCAGCATTGGGGGTTGAATAAATTTGATCACAACTGTATGTAAATGAACTATACTTGAGGCCAGAAAACAATTAGGGTTGAAGTTAGGATTTGCCAAACCCAAATGTAGATTTCATTAACACAACAGAACATTATACCGTTACTCTGGTGTTTCAAGTATTTTTTATATACAAGTTTTTTTTTATTTGTCATTACAAGAATAAAAGTGGTGTCAAATATAGTGGACCAAAACAATGTTCTCCAGACACAAGGTGCTACACAACAGCAAAGTGCACATGTGAAAATCGAAGATTATGATAAATATAAAGCAATACACAGAACAATAAACATTCAAGTAAATCGGAGGGAGCAGTGTAGGTGGCCCTACACTGGAAGGCCACCTACACAGTTAGAAAGGTGTATGGCTGTTAAAGGCACGTCTAACTGCACAATACGGTTCAGAGAAATTTGACAACACACAGTGATGACCGTTAGAAGTGCTTAGAGACCCGATGCATTCACAACACTTACCCCAAAGACTGAGTTTACATAAAGTCCTGTTTTGCTTCAGACATCATCCTTCATCTCTATAGAAGTTCCTATAAAGTCCTGTACAGACACAAGTACCATTAATAGAACACATACCAGGTGATGTAATTACCTCATTTTCCTCAAGATGGCACCCTATTCCAGTCACAAACAAATATAGTTGAACAAGACCAAAACAGAACAATGTTTTTTTTTTGGATATGCTTTATTATTTATGACCTTAATCACAAAACTTTGTTGAAATGTAGACTAGAATCCAGTCTGTATACAAACTGTACACAAATGCAAGGCACTGTATGCTGTACATATACAATATTTATTCCATTATTCATTTTAATATTCTGCCCCACTCCATATTACAAGTGGACATACTGACTCCAGAACAGACAAACCCACACCCAGCAATAGAATTCACACTTTGCATGTTATTTTTAATGAAAAATAAAAATACAAGAGTAATTGAAGACATTTTTTCCCAAATATTATTAACAATAAAAAGGAGGCTTTATTCTTTATAAGCACCCTTGCAGTAAGACAGAATTACACTGGGGCAAAACATCTTAGACAAAACAGAAGACTTTTTTTTCTTTCTTCATGTCAGAAAGGTATACAGACAGACCGCTGTAAAAGGCAAGTCTAACTGCACAATATGGTTCAGAGAAATTTGATAATACACAGTGATGACCGTTGAAAGTGCATAGAGACCCAATGCGTTGACAACACTTACCCCGAAAACAGTTTACATCGGAGATTAACAGCACAGAAAAGTTACCACAAGTCAACGGGACAATGACCTCCGACATGATCTTCATAGCCAGTTTTTGTTGTAGGCTCTGGTTAGGTGTCAAAATGAGGTCACAATTATTCAGTGCACACTGAAGCAGTAGCGCGGCATGAACAACATATTCATTGTGATAAAAGTCAACTAAAAAAGGCCTTTGGCTTTTTTTAGGTTCACTTGCTTCCACCCTGGCAAAGCCTCATACTCCTCTCTTGTTGTGTCCAAGGCTTTCTGAAACAAAAGAACCAAATATTTTCATGAAAAGGTATTTTTTAAATTAATTTAACCATGTCATTTTATCATTAGTCAATAGTTTAATCACCAAAATTATAAACAGGAGTTAAACCTTGTTTAGCTTTATTGAAAATATGTTCACTGTTTTTTTTTTTTTTTTAAATGAATAAAAAAAAATTTTTTTAATTGTTTATTAGAACTTACAAAACTTGTAAGTTGGTGATTTACAAAACCTAATACAACATTATGCAAAGGTAGCATAGCGTAAAGGGATGGTGTATAAGCTGCATGAAGTATAAGAATTACATCTTTGTGGATCATACTCAAGAAAACTGCTACAACATCCTACAATTCAGTTATTAAGACCATCTATCATTCATTTTCCCTTTATTACTAACCAACCACCCAACACTAACGACAAACCCCTCCATAACATAATGCTAATGAAACTATGTTTTATGGTGGACATCGTTTATATTTAGTTGGGCCCAGAGTTTAGTTTGTCAAAAACAGACCATGAGAAGGTCAATCCAAGAGGTTCTGTATGCCACATAATTGTATCTTGTTTTTAAAGTGTCATCCTTTAGTTAGAAGGTTTGGAGAAAACCCCACACAAAATTGAAAATACAGAAACTGCTTTGTTGCATGAAGGTGGGGACAATAAAATGTTTAAATTGTTTCATAGAAATCATAAAATAATGTATAGACATAAATAACATCAGCATCCCTGAATATGGTGCTACAAAAACTGTTATTGAATTCAAAAAATACCAATATTAATCAATATGCCAACCATGTTATTCT
This sequence comes from Corydoras sp. C115, assembly GCA_019802505.1. Lineage (NCBI taxonomy): Eukaryota > Metazoa > Chordata > Actinopteri > Siluriformes > Callichthyidae > Corydoras > Corydoras sp. C115. Next base: position 593,096 of record JAFMOC010000103.1, on the reverse strand, counting down.
ACAAATCAGTAAAAAAGATAACGTATTAGCCAACTTTAACATCTGCTTCAAAGCAGGGTCAATATCTGTGCCAATAAAATAAACTACATCAAAGCCAGTGTTCACATGCAATGCACAAATTGACCACAAGATGTCAGCATAGTAATTCTTATTTTGACAATGCTCAAAAAGTCTGAACATTAATAATTAGGTTATTTACAGTTTTTAAGGGTGAAGAAAAAAGCTGTGACGTGCAAAGGCAGAATATTGTGAAAAGATTTGTGTCTATAGTACAGATTCTAAATCACTGTGTTTGTGAGAATTCCAGTCATTTAAGAAAAACACTTACCCATTTAGAACCTTTTACTAGACTGGAGTAAGAAGCACAAATTATTACCATTGAAACATTGATTTGGATCAAGAGATAAATTGAATCAATCTTATTAGCTAAGGCTATAGATCTACATCATGTACATTTGCATAAGTAAGGTTGGTAAATGTGAAGTGTTTAACTTTACCTCAAAGTCTTCATCCGATAGGTAGATTTCAAGGCGCAGTGGGTCAACACCGTGTGGCAGAGGTCGGCTCTGTAGTGCTGCTAGTGGATAAGTGCTCTGGCACAGTCGAAACAAAACATCCTCCACTAATGTAATTTGATTGTAAACTTCAGCTTCCTATATACACACACACACCAAATACATAAATTGAGAGGAATTGAATAGATTTGCACATTGTCCCTGTTAATAAATTAGCTTTTATAAGTAAAAATGTGCAATACATAAAAAGTCCAGTACAGGTTTTTAGTTATAATTTTTTAAAGAATTTTAGTGACACTTCGATTTTAAGACACACTGTTTTTCATTACTATTACAGGTACCTGTGTACCCCTCTAATCTCTAAATTATTGTGATACATTTAACACATAAAATAAATTTGAAAATACATGATAGTATTGATGTTACTATAAAAGGTTTGTTAAATAATAACCATTGCTAAACATGCAAATTTTTTTCATAAAGGCAAAATATGCACAACATACGCAATACTTGGTTGCTGTGCAATCTGTTGTATTAATTGTTTTATAGAGTTTTTCTACCGTCTTCCCTCTGAAGTATGTCATGTACATAATTGAGGAGTTTGTTTAATTCTGTAAATACTGATTTATACTTCTATTTTTTAATAGATATATTATATGCGGGGCGGCACGGTGGCTTAGTTGTTAGCACGTTCGCCTCTCAGCACTAGGGATTCCCTGTTCGAATCCCCATCTGGGTGGAGTTTCCATGTTCTCCCCGTGTCTGCGTGGGTTTCCTCCGGGTTCCTCCCACAGTCCAAAAACATGGATCAAGTCAATTGAGTTCTCCAAAATTGCCCCATATAGAGTGTGTGTGTGTGAGTGAGTGTGTCCAGCGATAGGTTGGTGCCCTGTCCTGGGTGTGTCTGCCCAGCAGCCGAAACTCTCCCCTGGATGGGCATGGGGAACCCCACCGCGACCCTAATAGAGGATAAAACGGAAGATAATGAATGAATATTAGATGCATCTCTTTAACTTTCCCAAATTACTACCACTTTGCTGCTGAGAAGGTGAATCTCCCCATTGTGGGACCAATAAAGGCATCTTATCTTAACATTTGCAACTGTACAGAAAAAAAGAAATTGGGAAAAGTACAGATAATCTTAAAATTGTATTACTGTATAATGCTTTTATCCAAAGCGATTTACATGTTCATTGTCGGAATTAAAACACAGGGTTAGCAATGACACATCACCCCCTGGAGCAATGATGATTAGGGGGCTTGCTCAAGGACCCACATTGTTAACATCAGCAAACCTGGGATTTAAACCAAAACGTTCCGATTGCTAGACCAATAAACACTAAGGATCGTTCAGCTTCCAACTAAAATCAAGCTAATTTGCATCTACAAGGTACATGGAATGTCCACTCTTTACCTTTCTGTTAAAGAAATGATCTAAGAAAAGTGCTGAATTTTCTAAAAGAAGGGCAGGGTCTTAGTGTATGTCTATGACTTGAGGTCATGCATTTAAAATTTTGTATAAAGCTTATTTTATGCAGTTGTAATTTTTTCTCCCATGGTAAATGATCTGAATGGTGGTGTAGACTGTAATCTCACCACATCTGCAGCCTCCGCAATATCCTCACGGTGCTCCCAGCTGGGGAACATGTTCGTAAAAGTAAGTGGCTCTAATCCAGCATGGATTAAGTACGACTTCTGAGGATTTTTCTCATTCTTCTCTGAAAACAAACATTGTTTAAATTGCACATAGACAAAAAAAAACATAATTCTTAGTTTTGTGGTTTCTCCTTAAATTAAGGTCTGACCTGTTTTTAAAACCATTAAATCATGTATAAATCATGACACATTTCACGAGTTTAAGAAAGTGCACAAGCTATGATTTTACCTTCACAAAAAACACTATTATACTGTGAGAAGAATGAAAGAATTGCAAATATAAAAATGAGGCTCTTTAAATATTATTTTAAACAAAGAATTTAGTGGAGAACTTAACAGGTAGACAACCTACTGCTCAATAAAATACATTGAGGTGGAGAAACAGATTACTGTGAAAATAAATTAAAATACATTTCTGTTGCAAGTTTTAGTGTATTTTAATAAAATTGCAACATATTACTGCTTATGGATTACTGCTTTATACAGTTTGAATATATGATTAGTCATTTTACATAAAGTGGATAGTTTAAAAGTTTAATAGTAGATTTATGCATTTTTAATACAGCTTCTATTTAATAACTAAAGGTAGTTATACATGGGGGGGGGGAAATGTGACCATGTACACTCTAAATTAAGATACAAGCCCAATGCATTTTGTTCATGGCTGTGGGCCTCACCTCGGCAGTATCGAAGCACGGTTTCCATTGCACATTTCCTATCAGCATCCCAACGGATTCGAGCTGAACCAGGAGATTCTGTGTCCTGTGGCCACCAGCCCTGCCACAAGTATACTTCATGATAGTTATCCACCAGAAACAGAGCTAGATTTAGAGAAACAGTAAAATAAGAGAATGAGTTCAATAGTAATAAGTTAATGTGATTTAACTTGGTTATCTTTTTACACTACTAAAGCCAAGTCTTGCTTTGATTTCTATGTATGACCCTGATTGTTTGCCTTAAAGTCAACCCACAATGATAAGCCAAGATTTTTTTCTTGTCAAACCTTTAATTTTTCCTTTTTTTTTTTGATTGTGCACAACTTTATAACCCAATTAGCTAGACACGTTCCACCTATGACTGTATAGCAAAACAGGAATTCAAGATATTTAAAAAAAATTCAAGTGCTTGAAGTTACCCATCTATCCATCCATACACCCAACCAGAAATTATGATGCTTTAAAAATGTGTCCTATTGGGTTGCAAACATGAGTGAGTCAGAAAACTTAATGGAATGAAATGAAACCTGCTTTGCAGAATAAAATAGAGCACATTATTTCAAATGCAGCATGGGCTGGAACAATAAATATCCAGAATAGATATTAAAAATGATTAAACATATATGGTTACCAGGTTGTGGAGCTGAATACAGGTCCTCTTGGAGGAAGGGGAAAGCACTGATGAGGTCTGAAGCACGGGATGGGTAGAAGAATTCTTGTGCTACAAACTCTCCAGAAGAGCTACTTAACTGAAAGAGTCGTGGAGTGAAATTAAATTTGCCTGGATCTAAAAAGCAGAAAAACAGAAATAATGTTTTGTTTTTTGTTTTTTTTAAAGGAAAATAACACAAATCTATAAATCCAACAGCAATATGTAAATACACACAACTGCTTAATATGTAAATACAAACAAACTGCTTAATTTCTCATGACAAACTGTAACTAAATTAAAAGATAAGTTATTCTAGTTATAATGAAATATGTGCAACACTACCTTGAAGCATGCAGTCATAAGCCTTTCGATCTTTCCTGCCCAACGCTTCCCAAAATTCCAATGGCTCTGCTCCTTCTTCACATTCAGAAATGGTTACAATGCAACTGCTGTGGAGGCCTGCTTCCAGTGGTCTCCTGGCAGAGAGGGCAGTTTTAAAAATTTGAGTGATAAAACATGTCAGCTTAAATTTTAAAATACTTTCTTTTAAATCATAAAACGAAATGAAATTCGACTGCTATAAATCTGAACCTTTACCTAAGCCACAAGGTTTTTTTTAAGTCAACATTTTTAATTCTAGAATTGAATTCTATTTTAGCTCATCAGTTGAAATTCATCCCATGATCAAATTTCCATTTTGATTGTTTTTGTTGGGCTCTTATTAGGTAAGAGGTGAGAAAACACCATGGAAATGTTTATGATTGAGTAAGATCGGGGCAATCCTAGGTTATGACTACAGAATAAACAGGGGTTAAACTTTTAAACTTTAACGGATTAAATATTAATGCAACTTTTGAGGGTAAATAAAATATCTATGTAATTAATGGTTAAGGATCTTCATCAAAAAGCATTTATTAGAGCTACTAAGGCCTGAGTCTTTCTGATAAGGCAGTATAATTACCACAGTCACAATGGGCCAGAAATAAATAAACATCACTGTCAATAATTTTCAGGACTGCTTGTATTCTAATCATCAATATCTGCTGAACTTACTGTTCTTTGATCTTGTCTGCAGCAGTATGAGCCACTTCCCGTGTGTGTGTTTGAGTCTTACAGCCATGCCACAGGTAGATAAGTCCCTTATTAATATTGAGAAGAATCATAGAAGTGCGAGAGCGCAGACTACTGCAGTGACATGCTACTTCCAAAAGCTGACCTTCTACTGGCACCTCACCACGAACACAGTACAATCGCCATTCATCTGGCATGGGGGGGGGGTGAAAACAAAAATTAAACATTAATATTACATGAACTTGCACATGAAATGAAGCACAAAAGATATTACAAAAAATAAGTGGGTATATTAAAATAAATGTTGCCTTACTCTGAATGTTCTCCTCCTCTTCTTCCCTCTTTCCAGAGTGCACAATCATGCCACCATTAAAACACTGAAGGAAGCATGGGGGCTCTTTGCCTTGCTGTACCTGCAACTACAAATTACCCCACAACTTATAATTAGCCTCTTTATGTCTCAGTATTGAAAGACAGAACTTTAATAAACTATACTCCACTGAGTAACAAAGTGATTTCAAAACTGCTTTGCAAACCTGCCACGCCTTACAATTTTCTATTAATTATGCAAGTTAAGAGAATTTTAATAATATTTTAATAATCTTAATGAATTATGTAAGTTCAGACAAACATTTTAACAAGCACATTTTAATTAAACAAAAGCTATAAACAGTTGGGTATTTGTGCAATTTTCTCACAGCAAAGACAAAGGAACATCATAAAATTAGTAATGCACACCAAAGTACCAAAGCAACTTTTTATAATATTTTTAATATTTAGGGTACTGACTAAGTGGAGGGGTGTCAAGGAAGATGTCAAAATATCTTAACTGACACTAAATAAAACAAAAGCTGCTTTTTCAACATTTTAGGATTTTGCATGCTTGAATACTATTTCTACAAATTACACAAAACACAAACCTGTGCTCCTCTTTCCTCATCCAGCTCAATAGTCATCAAGGCAGAGGTTCCTTTTTCACTGACCGTTGAGTTTTTGCCCTGCCAGAAGAAATAGCAACATTTCTCTCGTCCTGGACCAGCACTGCGGACCTGCTCTGGTTTCTGCCTGTTACCAACTACAACCAAACAAACACAGAAATACATCATAAGGAATATCAACATTTTATCACTGGCACACTACAGTAAAGGACTTAAAAGAAAAAAAGGAAGTTTTACAGTTACATCTCTACTTCATTGTTTAAAAATACTAACTGTATTTAATATTATGTTTTGTTCTAATTTCTTACAAAATATTTGAATGCTATGAACTTGTGTCACTCCAGCTGATCAAACCAGGACCCAGCAATAAATACAAATTAATATCCCAATATTATGTCCAATCAAGCTATACCTTTACATGATTCTTTATTTACTTATTATATATTTTTATTATGCCCATGCAAACAAACATTTATTTACAGCTGTTGTTTGGTGATACTAACCTGCCACGCTCACCATATATTTCCATTTCACAACGTAGGCATCTCCCTCATGGAACTGGCCTATGCTTTGCTTTGGGAGGCGACTGTAATCAAACTCCAGAATGTGCCAGACATCTACACTGATTGTGCTGATTGCTACAGAGCGAAGACGGTCCTCAAATGATCCACTGTCCACAGGCCCATGACCCCGACCCACATCTTGTCCATCCAAGAACATGCTGATAGGAGACTGAAGCATTGGCAGCATCAGTGCCACATCATATGCTGCAAACTCTGAACGAGAAGTTGGATCCTGAGAAAGCCATTTCACAGAGAATAAGATGAAGAGCTGACTTTAAATATACAATATTAACATTGCTTTAACTTAATTGAATTTGGGGTTCACACAACACAATGTCAGTCATCAACAATAGGGTTGTAATGAATTTCAAAGCAAAAACTGACAGCCAAATATAAACATTTATTTAAATGGTTGTCACAGGACACCGTTCTCCAATCTTCAAATGATTTTAATTTATCATCTATTTTTTTTAAACTGCTGACACAGCATTAAAATGTTAGACAACTGTTCTGCACCATTAAAGAGAATACATAAAAACAAATACCTTCTGCTCAAAAGACTGAACATTTCCATTCTTTGGTGATGAGCTAGCACTCTCTCTCCAGTCCAGAAACTTCTCTCTGAACAAAGCAGTCTCGTTGTGTTCCGTCAGTCGGCCAAATATAGCCCAGTCGGGCCGGCCTTGTCCTTTTCTGAAAAGACACATTCACATGCTACCTGTTAAGAACTACACAGCCTTAATTCAGCAGGAAGCAAAAAACGACAAAATGTGTTTTTTTGCTTTGAAACCTAGGGATGAGTAAATTGCATCCTCCTGGGTCAAGTGGATTGATGTCACAGTTGGTGTAGTCAAAGGAGCCATTCCATAGATGCTTAGCTAGCTGAAAAGCAACCTTCCTCTGTGCCAGTGTGACTTCTTTGCCATGCCACACATATACCTCACTTCCAAAGTCAAACACCAGCACCTATATGCAAAAACAATTGCTGATTTTACTACAAATTGTTGCAGTTGCAATTTCTCAGTGTTATCTTTCCATTTTATCCTATAGGAATTTTGAAATCTTACACAATGTGTGTGCATTCAAATTCTCAATGTTGCATACATTACATATACAAGATGTAGGTTGTCTTTTTGTAAAGTGCATGTTGATGTAGCTTATACAGCACACCCAATTTGTTTAATAACATAAAAATAAAAAAAAACGTTAAACGGTTTTCCTTTAAACAAAATGGCAAAATATGTACAAGCCTGCCAAGTAGGCCAGTAAGTTTCTGTACAACTACACGATCCCGTACCTCATTAGATCCTAAAAGGGTACTGCGAGGAATTCTTCCCCAGAAATCATCATCAGGAAGAAGCTTATCCTCTACAAGACGGTATATGCAATTTGTCTCTACAATTGCACTTTCAAATAATTCATCCTCTTCTGGAGAGCCAGCCGCTGTTGTGATACACATAATACACAAGGTCAAACAATAATGACAGCAAAACATTTGAAAAGTTACACCAACGCTAACCAAGTCTTTTAAAGAGCTTTAATTCCCAAAGTAAAGAATTTAAATAGAAAATTTGTTAACACTTTACCTAAATACAGTATTCATAATCCATTACAAGTACCTTTATTAAGCTTTATAAAGTATTTATAATGCTTTATAATACTTTTCATAAGCATTTGTTAATGCATTATGTCACTTTGTGTTAAGCCCTTTGTCAAAGCGTTTTTATGACAATGATTATGAACATCCATGTTCATTAACAAATGCTTTGGACAAATGATATTATGCACTATGAATACTTTATAAATGCACTTATAATGCATTATAAATACTGAATTCATATAAAATGTTACCAAAAATTCCTATTACAGCAACAAGTTGCCAGAATTTTAGAAAGTGCCCTATTGTTAGAATGCAGAATAAGTAATGTCACAATTCAAGGACTTAAACAATACATATATTACACACACACTATACAAAAATGTATGCTTGCACGAGCAGAGTATGTCGCCTGTTGCGTTTGCACCTGAATCTGATATTGATAAATTTTGCAGTTATCAAAATTTTATTTACACTTGTATTACATTCATTCCTGAGTAATCAGAACACTGGGGGACGATATAAACACACAAAATGCATCACGGACACAAAGTTCTTATCCACATTTGGAGGTTTCACAGGATGCAAATAATTAAAATCATTGTGAAGATAAATGTGTCTATGGCCACAATTAGGTAATGTAGGCTCAAGCTATATAACCTTTCTAATTCTCCCAACAAATGGCTCCAAAATTATTGTAATATTTTTGGTGCAATGTTGCGAGAGGCACATTATTTATAAATTTAATAAAGCAAATCTTGGAGATTGTACTTTAATTATTTACATATTAAACCAGCAGACTGCACTATACACAAAATAACTAAATGTTATAATGATGTAAACCTTTATTGCAGAATGTGTGGCAACAACCCTCACTAAAAGAAATGTTCACATATTAAATTTATACCACAGCCTGCTCTACAGCCACTGCTTTAATAAAAGATTTAATAAAATTCAATTACTTATCATAGAGACTGGGTTGCATTCTTAGATTTGATTTACTTAGTCTAAAGAACCGCCGAAGCAGTTCCCACAAACTCTTTTATTGTGGTTAAGTTATAATGTATGCTGTGATTTATTTACAAAGGTATTAAGCATACATGCATCTCAGATATTAAAAACATAGTGTACACTTGTGTAGGTTGTTTTCAATTTGCAGGCTTATTCTTATACTAAAGAGGCTTATAAAAACTGCATTTGTTCTTTCCAGAAAAGTTGGAGAGTAATTCCAGCACAAACTAAAGCATAACAAAATAAGATATGTATTTCCAATGCTAGATTATTTAACCATTTGATCATCCATGACAAATATTTACGACCAAGGCTTTAGAATTAACTTCGAGCATATTGTCTATATGATTTTTATTTTTTTTTTAATGTATGTAGCAAAAGTAAAGACAGTCAATTTGATCATGCATTAAACTGATTTGGGGATAAAAACATACACAGATAGCTGGATTGTCCTCCCAGAATTTTCCAAAACTCCATTACTGCAGGGCTTTCAGTATTCAACCCCTCCTCAATTGCCTCCACATGTGTTGCCCGGCAACCGAGGTCATGGTTTAACTGGATGAAAGTGGCTAGCTCCGATGCCTTACACAGATCAAAACAGAAAACTTTAAATATTTCACCTGCATCTGCTTAATTGGTAAAAATGAATTGATTGCATGCAACTTTGAATACTTTAATTGCACAATACTTTGCATAAATAAAATAAAGTAAAAAAGCGTAATGAATAAGTTGCAAAATCCAAAGTAAAACTAAAAAAATAATAATTAAATAAATGGTCAACAAATGCTTCATTACCTTTGCTCTCTCTATGACATTTGAAAACTCTCCCATCCAAATGAAGCAGTGCTCTGGTGTAACCAACAAGAAGCAGTCTCCACTGTTCAGAGACGAGGCTCTGGGTTCTACTAGCCTGGTCTGAATGTGACGGCGACCTAAACAACCAAAATTAACACAAACATTTTCACAAATACAACATGTTCCATGCACATCATAATTAAAGCAAATACATGGGTTTTACCTTTGACCTGAATAAGCATGAGCTTTTGAAATGGAGATGCGCTATTGTTGGTCACCTGCTCTGAAACACTCACACTGCGCAAACTCACACTGCTGTAGTTCTCACTGCTGGCTAAACCTGCCAGAGCAGCATCTGATATACTGCAACTTTTGGTTACTAAAAAAATCAAAACAAAATCAAAGATTGAAATCACTACATTAAAAATAAACATGTCAAATAGTTAACACATTCTTTATAAAGAATAAAAAAAACTGACTTTTCTGTTAAATAAATTTTATCATCCCTCTTTCAAATCTATGGACTAATGACACTATTCCTTTTTTATTGATGGTAAAATACACTTGTAATTTCATGACACATTAATTACTCATAAAATTCCAATCAGGATCATGTATTATTGTAAAACAGTACATTAAAAAAGTACATTAACAAATGTAGTAATGTAGTAGCAAGTTTTTAAAAATCAATATAATAAAATACATTAATAGTAAATTGTGTTTTATATAACATTGTCCAATGAGCTACTAAAACCTGGATGCTGACTGATTTTTTTTTTTTTCTTTACTCAAGCATAGAACTGACAAAGAATTTGGTTCCACTTTGTTTTGGTACAAAGTAAACAGATGTTACTCAGCACAAGCCAAAACCACTCTAATATTAAATATCTGAAGGCAGTCATGGCTGTGTGTGGATAAATTTTATTAGTGCCCAGAGCACTTGCTCAACCAATCAGCTATTAAGACTGAGATTATTTGTTTTATAATAAATCCAGCAGCATTTAGAAGACACACAAACACGCTCACTTATGCTATATCAGACCTGGAAATAAGTTCACTTAAATCTAAAGTATGCAATAAAAATTTGAAGACTGTTACAATTCAGATAAACTACTGGTCAGTAATCATGTGCTCATTATAACTTCTATTTCAGCTTTGTATTTTATTTAAGCTCTGCAGTCTCTCTCAATATTCAGGCAATGAATCAGCGGTCAAACCATCACATCATTTTAATCTTTACCTTCCTTTATCCTTTTCATTTGCTTATTATTGATTTAATTTCTTATCTAAAAACTCTTATATAGTCTTAACTTGTAGTATGTAACTCACCTTTCTCCTGTTTGATCCTCTTGCTCTCCAAAAGGGCAACGTTAAGCCTTTGCTCAGTGTACTCATGCCTGATGTCCTCTCGAGCTGCTAAAATCTTCAGAGGGTTGCGTGAAGCCTGAACATTACGTGAAGGGCGGACAGATCTCTTATGTTGCACCATCGCAGATGTCAATCTAGATAAAATAAATAAATTATATTTATAGTTAAATTTGCCCATCATGTTACACCACTATACAAATACATTTTGATTTGCTGCAAAAAAACATAAAAGCCTAAGATTTGGACAAATCTGGCATAATGCAAGACTGGTTCTCGGTATATTAAAACTGGCAGGAGGTGTTATTTCATAGCATCCCTATTATATAAGTTATATTTACTTCGGTGTGTGTTTTCCAAAGATAGCATCGAAGTCATCTTCAATTGCTACACGATTAAAACTGCGTGGAATGTCAGTCACATGGCGATAGAACTTGGAGAATATTTCATCATCTAATCGCATTACTTCCTTCACTGCTTTCTCAGTAACTGTCAAAGTTGTCTCCTGTAAACTAGCCACTGAAATACAGAAAAAACAAAGAAGTCATTGAATTTTTAAAAATCAACCTTCACAGTAAATAACCTAAAAACTGCAAATTTTGTGATCACCTTTGTTGTTTAACCGCCCCAAAAATGACTCCAATTTATCCAGTTTTTTGTCAGACTCCATATCTGGCGTGACTTCAATCTCTAAAAAAAATGACAGCAATTTTAACGTAGATATTATAAGGTAATTAAAAATAGAATACAAATATTACCCAACACAGGATATATTTGTATACCAAATACACCCGAGGCCAGGACATGTATAAAGAGGCAATAAAATTTGCATAATATTTGTACCCAATAAGTAAAGATTTATTTTAAATAAGATCAAGATCAATGAACATGCAAATTCCACACAAATGACCTTAGTTCCCACAAATATGGTATTAAAGCCTTGGAAGTATACTCACTGGTTTAAACACTAGATAAAACTCCTATGTTTCAATGTTGGTCTCTCTCAAAACAGAATGACACTGACAGAGGAGAAAGATTTCAAATTAAGCAGCATTTGTAGTTTAATATTTACCTTTCTGTGGTTTGGATATTGCTGGTAGAGTGTTTTTTAGTTTAGCAGAGACAGGAGACAAAATGGGACTAATAACTGTAGCGGAAGCTGCCAGACCTGAAAAATAGAGATAATGCATAATCCTGTAATGATGTATATTAAATGTCAAATCAGTACATAAATGTCATTACATTACATTATATTTACTCATACATATGAATACATAGATATTTAAATTGTGAGTTTAATATTTAAGCCTCTACCTTTCTTTACCATACGAGCAGCCACTGTGTATTGGCCAGAGTCATTTGCCACACCCTTCCCTGTGCTTTGCCATGCTTCTTCTTGTGTACATATCATCTGTTTTCTCTCCTCAATAGACATTTTCCCTTCTCCCTCTTCTGCCATCTTGTATTAGGACAAATCACAAATAATATATTTTAAAAATATTTAAATAAATAATAATTATTTTATAAAATTAAAAGTTTTACATAAATTTATAAATTTCAGCCAGGTCCAATCTTTTCATATTTCTTACAGAATTCAAACATTGTCTGGGGAAGAAGAAAAAAAAAAAAAAAACTGTCCTGGGAAAAACTGAACATAAGTTAAACAGGGTAAATTATAAAGCACAGATTAAATGAAAATAACCAAATTTAGTGCTTGTACACACTTACCTGGCATGGAAACTCTAAAGGCTGGCATTTTTGTGTGGAATGGCAAGGGGGAGGAGAATAGGTAGAAGCAAAAACAGGCTCCTACAGAGAGGAGATGACATGGGCGGGGGGAGAATGAAAGAAACAAAGTGGGGAAAAATCAACAAAAAGGAACCAATTGAAAGATGGAAATGCCAAATAAAGAACATAAATAAATAAAACAAAACAAGTGAAAAAAAAACTATTGAAAGCATTCCACAAGTATAAAGTCTTGAAAGCATTCCACAAAAAAATCCACAAGTAAACAAGCATTTAATAAAAGGGTGATTTGGACCTCTTTTACAGAAAAGCAATGTTCCTTATTGGGTTTTTTTGCATTCGTTTAATACCCGTGTGTTTAAATATGATAATGGATTTTGTACAACAAATGCATTCTATTAGTAATGTGCTCATTCACACATTTCAGACAAATACAGTGTTACTTGATCACATATTTGTAAGATTTAATGTAAGGTTAAATTCCCTTTAAAAAAAAAAAAAAAACTGCTAAACTGCTGCAAGTATTAAAGTAATAAGCAATAGTGAATCTTACCCAAACTTGATCAGATGATGCAATCTCTTCAATAACAGCCCTTTCTTCCTAGATCACAAGTAAATGTGTGCATAGAATTATGGTGGATACATTTACCTGTACCATATATGACCACACATTTGCATTTGGTCATTTAGCAGATGCTTTTATCCAAAGCGCCTTACAAGGTGAGCACAGGGTAAATCACAACATCCCTGGAGCAATGAGGGTTAAGGGCCTTGCTCAAGGACCCACGCTGGTAACTTCAGTGGACCTGGGATTTGAACCCCCAACTTTATGATTGATAGCTCAACACCCTAACCACTGAGCTACCGCTCCCACATATATAATTATGAAAAATAATTATGAAATAATAAGGAAAATGTTCTTACGAAATATACAACATTCCATTAAAGTTACGTAGGAATGATGCTTAAATCCATACAAAATACAAAGTAATGGTAAATTTTCATTGGTTAAATCATCATGATGTATTTTGCTATCTACAATACAATATGCTGTTTGTATGATAATGTCTCAGTAGTTAGGGTTATTGTGGTAAAATTACAAGTAATAGGGTAAGGTTTTAAAATCTTACATTGTAATACACTTCAATGATGTTAGCTTGTCTTATATTTGAACTCTAAATACATTTTAATGAGCCTATAACATAAGGGTCAACCTATTTCCAGTTTTTAAATGATTATAGGGCTTATACACAAAAAATAATGATTTTATTCCTTAATAACCTGCATTATTACATGAGTCTGAATCATTTCAGGCAAGAGCAAAAAAAAAAAAAAAAACTTTATTAACTGTAAAATAATGAGGTTATGCTTTAGAGTAATAGATACAAATTTATTTTGATTCAGCAAGTGACCCATTTATTGTCCTCAAGAATAGAAAAAAAAATCTACAATAACTATCTATTATTTTGTGCTGATCTTCATAGTAAAGTATGGCATTACTGTAGAAAGACATCATGTTACTACTTTCCATTATTTACACAAATGTATTTTTTGTACCTTTTTTTTGAACCCTTGGTCCTCCCACAACTGGTTGCCCACTGATGCGACTTGCTGCACAACTTCTTGTTTCTTGTTCATTCTGTTTTTCCAGTCTTCCTCTCCACTCTTTTTAAGCATCGCTAATCTGTTACACAGACGAATCATGTTTTTTTTTTCATTATTAATCAGTCAGAAGAATAGAATGCAACACATTGTCTCCTCATCCACCTCAAAATGTCATCTTCAGGACAAAAAAGGTAAATATCACAGCAGAAACCTAAAATAGCAATCTGTGTGTCTCAGTAAAAGGAAGAAGCAATGACCCATATTCATCCATCAAACAGGACACAAGGAGAGCAGCACTGGTCCCCTGAGTGCACAAGTCATCAGTGCCTAGAACTACTGTAAAGCTTTGTATTAAAAGCAAAAAGAAATTTCCACATCCTGTTTCTTAGCATTTAGAGCTGTTTATCATAAAAGCAATACATTTGTTTGTTTTTTTTTAATGACAGGAAAATGGCACTACTTAAACACTTATATATCAGATATGATCTCATGTGGTCTTATATCAATCAGATACACAACACACATTTTACCACTGCAAAACAGTTGGAAAGGGTTTAGTTTAGTAAATAAAGAAATACATTTTTTAAAAAATGGTCTTAAATAAAAACTAAATATTGTTTTTCATAAGATTCATATTTGTTTTAAACAAACTGCATGCTCTCAGGAATTTACATTCATTCATTCATTCATTATCTTCCGCTTTATCCTATATTAGGGTCGCGGTGGGGTTCCCCATGCCCACACAGGGGAGAACGTTTCGGGCGTTGGGCAGATACACCCAGGACAGGGCGCCAATCTATCGCTGGGCACACACTCACTCAGACACGCACACATACACACTCTATATGGGGCAATTTGGAGAACTCTATTGATTTC
This sequence comes from Corydoras sp. C115, assembly GCA_019802505.1. NCBI lineage: Eukaryota > Metazoa > Chordata > Actinopteri > Siluriformes > Callichthyidae > Corydoras > Corydoras sp. C115. The sequence continues at coordinate 577,990 of JAFMOC010000103.1, read as the reverse complement.
CATGTTCCATGTTTTTGGACTGTGGGAGGAAACCGGAGAACCCGGAGGAAACCCACGCAGACACGGGAAGAAGATGGAAACTCCACCCAGATGGGGATTCGAACCGGGAATCCGTAGTGCTGAGAGGCGAACGTGCTAAACCACTAAGCCACTGTGCCACCCCAGGGATTTACAGATAACTGTAAATGCCTATTCAACACAAAAGTTTCCTTTTGTAAATAAAACCTTAGTTTTTATTTACCTTAAATAAAACCTAAGTTCTATTAAGAACCCATTTTTTGCTATTGAATACTTCTGCTAATTCCAGGTTTTTCTACTGAAAGTAAATCCAAAATAAAGACTAACCTATTTAAAATGTAAGCAATTTTTAAAAAACACTTTAAAAACAAATGTTTTTGAAAAGCTTAATATGGTTCAATACTTTTGTGTGTGCTATATTTTGTCACAATCACAAAGTGCACTTGCCTGTCTTTGATAGACAATGACGTCATTGTATCTGGTTCTTCTTGAGCCTGGTTGGATATGATGTACTGCGGTTTGGGTTGTGTCTGTGGTGGGATCTTCGTCTCAGCTGGGCTGGAGGACTGAGTTTGAGGGTAGATTCCTTGGAAATCTGTGTAAGGTTGTGCAGCGACTGGAGGAGGTGATTGGAGGGAGTGTTGGTAGGGAGGTGGTTTGGAATAATTCTGAGGTGAGGTTTGAGGAGAACTTTGAAAGTGTAATTTTGCTATCTTTGTTTGGAGTTGAGGTGGCATGTAAGAACTCTGCTGCGAATACCCATGTGCTTGAGTAGTAGTAGGTGAAGTTGCTGAGGAGCTTGGAAAGGAAGCCAAGTCACAGCTCACAGTGCATGGAATTATAGACCCAAGTGCAACTATTAAAAGGGAAGACAATGGGGAGGGGAGAAGAAAAAAAAAGTAAATAAATAGTACAAGAAACACAAGTAGTGTTTGTAATGTACTCCTTTAGAATAATTCATTCATTTATTCCTTATAATAGATTTTTCCAAAATCACCAACAGTATTTTTATTCACTTAAGGATACATATTAAAGTATGTCTTATCTGCTATTCCAAATAACTTTTAATTAGAATGAAGGCAGCTTGTTTCAAAATAAGCCAAAATGACCAATATCTGGTCCAGACATGTTATCAGACAAACCAGCAAGGTTTTGGGCTGTTTGCACCCAAAAGATTCAGAGAACATTTTATAGCTTAAATTAGCCTAGATTTGGATAATTTACTTCTGGTAGCATGTATCCATCTGGTTCAAATGATGCATCATTGTTAATGGTCATGGTTAAATCTTCATTGATTGCAAAGTTATCTAATTAGCTCATAATTACCTGATTGATCTAATAGATTTGTATAAACTAATGTGGGCTCTGGTCACAAAGTGCATAGTTTTAAGAGTAAAGAAGGTCACTGCTGGGAGTTCTTACTTCAGTGCTCATTTTAAACATTCAAAATCTTTGAAACTATTTATTTGTGACGAAATAATACACATTTTGTTAGACTGAACTTCATAACTATTATTTCTCGTAGTTTGTAGTATTATCTGCTTGTCGGTTGCCTTTCAATCTGTTGGCTATTGATCCTGGACTTCTGTAAATAATCTTTGCCCATTTAATTAGTTTCCTTATAAAATTTGAATGAAGTATTATGTATCTTTAAAGTTGTATTATGATGTCCTTTCTAAATTATCCAATTTATAAATGCTAAAATATTTTGCAAATCATTAAAACTTCCAAAAACTAAATTAGCATATGTTTTTAAAACTGTTCAGCTCTATTCACAATAATTAAGTACAAGATCATAAACACATGCACAAAAAAGTAAGCAAATTCAGTCCACTTTTAAAAAAAAAAAAAAAAAAAAACACAATTTCCTTATGAGTTAGTGCCATAGCTTTGATTTCTTGGGCATTTTTTTCTGCTCACAAGGCAAACATGCACAGATCCTATAGATGCTAAGAATAATAAAATGCCTCACAGTCTCTACCACTGTATCATAGATTTGTGATTCTCCAGAACAAAGAAAGCTGTAGGCTCTATGGCCAAGAGATTATGCTAATCCTATTCGGTTCACCAAACCCATCGAGATACAGGTTCAGCGCATGAACAGGCAGCTAAATGTGACACCAAGTGCAGTATTTCTTTCACAAAGAACAAACTAAGCAAATACTCCTACTTGACTCACATTTATCGCATTTCTCTTCTTCTTTAGCTGGAACAATTGATCTGTTGGGTGAAAGGTAACCTTGTGAAACACAGATCTCCCTCACTCCTTCACCTTTGCTTCTCTTTTGCTCTGTCTCCCTTTCTTGATGGTGGCTCAGCTCCACCCCCTCCTTGCTGCAAGTGTGTGTGAGTGAGTGTGTAATCGTGTGAGTATCTGTTTGCTGATTGAGAGAAAGAGGGGGCTCAGGATCTCCTCTGCCTGTCAAACTAAATCTCCGCCCACAGTCCTCCTTCCATATCTGTTCATTGGCTGAGACTCCAGCTGCCATGCCCCCACCATGTGCTTGATGGCTAAGCCTGTCTGATGGAGGGAGAGTGTCCATCCCAAAGGGTCGGTTTTCACCACTGTCAGTGAGGCTGAAATATCGAACACCTCTCTCATAGGCTGGGAGCTTATTGTGTTGCTGCTGGATGGGTGAGGCTCGAACATGCGGGGCAGCTGGAGAAGGAGGAGTGAAAGATGGGGTTGGGCAAATCTCTGAGTGTACATCTGCAGACTTTGCCATAGATGGGCTAGTCACCCTAGCAACAGAAGCCTGGGCGGTGACTGCTGCAACAGAATGGACCACCGATGCAGAAAAAGGCTCCAACTTAAGGCATCCATTCTGCACCTACAGAGGGTAAATAATAAATTATAAATAAATACAAACAGGCACATATCTAAAATACATTCAACTTAATCATACAGTAAAATACATATTTGTTATTTATATTATGCAGTGGGTCTTCTAACAATCCTTTAAAAGTTTTATGGTATTAAAAACTTAACAATGAATTTATAACAAGCAAGTGCATTCAGAACACGTATGCAAAGCATTCAGAACAGGCTTTATAGAAAATCAGCCTTTCATTCAGCACATACTGCTGCAAACATGCATATACCATAAGCTCTGCAGTCACTGCTGATAAATTCCTTTTTACTGTAGTCTAATTCTCACAACAAAATCACAGCATTTTTTATAATTTATACAAAAAAATGTTAATGAGCCCATTCATTCATAGTAGTGTCTGGTATAAATGCCCATCTGGAAAAAAGAAGACAAGAAAATCTCCTTTGTTTTAATTTCTAACATTTTTGTCATTAAAAAAATTAATAGTGTATTCGTAATGATTCAGCAGGAGGTTTTGTAAGTATTAAAGTAAATGGACATTTTTCCCAAACATTTTCCAATTTTTCTTTTGCAAATTAAGTCATTCTGAATGTAGATAATCTGTAAAAAAATAAAAAAAAATTAAAAAAGGTAGCAAAACAGTCAAATAACGCATGTATTAGTATAAAGTACAGTAGACTTCATGACATGGTATCTCCTTGCCAAATTTGGAATAATGCATTTATAGAGTGATCAAATTGCAGATTCACCAGATTCAACAATACATTCTGTAGTTTTGGTTGGCGTATTCACTTCAGATGCAGTTGCTCACCACATGAACCACAAACCACCAGCATTTTTAACATTTCCAGTAGTAACACCTACTATATATAATGACTACTATGAATTTAAAATAAGAAGTAGAAATTGTATACAAGAATGCAAAAATGCCTAAACAAATACTAAGACATTCAAGACCATAATATTAACAAATCTAAAACTAGCCCATATGGTCTTACTTGCTCACTGTGAGGTGACTCTACAAAACCATTAGGCATGGGAATAGAAGACATTTGCTCTGCTGGGTGTACGTCCTGCATTACTTCCTGTAAAATGGACAGCATTCTGACTCACAATCAAGAATAATATAAGAATGTGTCATATAAATAATCTATCCATCTTTAGTGAAACAGCCCACAAGTTATTTTACACTATACAAGGCACAAGTGTCTAGAAAAAATATATTACTCAAGTACCATTCACTGACTTAAATTAGTTTGAAAGAACAAATGGCTTTTGAATGCACTGAACTTCATGAACATCATACAGCAGTGACTGACCTGTGATACTTCTCCTTGTGTGATGGGCTGGGTTTGGAAACGCGAATTGCTTCTGCGTGGTCGGGTGTCCACACATGTCCCTTCTGGTTTTTGCTCAGATGGTTGGGATAGCCGGTTGAATAGAGCCATTTTTTCTGACAGGCTAAGCGCTGAAAGGTCAGGCTCCTCAATTCCTGCCTCTTCACTTGCGCCCAGATCTTTGGGTTGCGACCCCTTTTCTTGGTCCTGAGAAGCAGAGGCAGGAACTGAGGATGTCTGCATGCTGGGTAAGAAAAACACATTTAATAAGTGCAAAAGAAGAAAACATGTGCAGTTACATCATCCCATAAACACTGCAGCAGACACACAGGTTAAAACTTCTTTCAAAATTTAGTTCTCTGATATTCAGTTAATGCATGTAAAAGTACATGACCTTAAGAAATCCAAATCACAGATTGTTGATTGGTTCATAAAGCAAAGCATGCATACATTCAAGTTTTCACAGATAAACATGGGTACCAAATTGGGGCACACTGAAAACTTTACTTTTGTATCATAAAATGCCATCCTGGCCATGTTTTCGTTATGAAGAGATATCATTCAAGACAGATGTCAAAAGGCTACACAACCATTTAGAGTCGATGTAAATACTGACATTTACACCAGTGTCTACTGGACTAGAGATGGTAAAAGCCCTGGTTGTGCTGCATCGCAGGGCACAAACACATTCCAAAGTAGAAGCAATTACAATTCACCCAATCTCTATGCTTTTAGACTGTAGGAGGTGGGAGAGAGAACATGCCAACATTTACATTTGGTCATTTAGCAGACGCTTTTATCCAAAGCGACTTACAAGGTGAGCACAGGGTTAATCACAACATCCCTGGAGCAATGAGGGTTAAGGGTCTTGCTCAAGGACCCACATTGGTAACTTCAGTGGACCTGGAATTTGAACCCCCAACCTTCAGATTGATAACCCAACACCCTAACCACTGAGCTACCTTGCCCTATATGCCATGCCAAATGCCTATGCCAAAACCAAACAAAATCCAAATGGGAAACAAATAAAAATTGCACCATGATGCAATGTCTTTTGGACAATAAAATCTAAATAAACCTTTTAATGTGATGGTACCACAATTACCAACTTTTCACTACACATTAAGCAAGCACAACCTTTGCCGCAGGAATTAGTTTCTTTATAGCTATATTGTTTACAGCACTTGCAATGATCTCATCATGCCAGCAGAGGGCATGGTCCACAAGGATGTTATTAATATACAAGGCTTTATTTGTGCAGAAATCAAGTACACTAAACAAATCAAAATCGGGAAAAATTAAATCGTGCATATTTTTTTTTATTAATTCATGATGCAAAGAGGTTAAACACAAACATCTGGTTATGCATGTTGTTCACTTTAGCAGTAAAACCAGCTCAACTCCACACACGGGTATACCTGAAGTTAGTCATTGTTGTGCTGACTACTGTAGGACTGGGAAATCTTGGAGATGTAGTATGAACAGTGATGGTTGGGGAGGGGGTACCAGCAGAACTTTAAGGATAATATTTGTGACAGTGACATCAGAAATCCAGTTAGAAATAAAAATGCAGGTGGAAACATAAAAAGTAGAGCAAGTGATAAAATAATTAATAAAAAAGCCTTAAAATGATCAAGAAAGCAGTTTGCAATCTATATGCACAAAAAGGTGGAAAAGATTGCAGCAAGCCAGACCTGAGTGTGTATATGGTACAGTATACACACATGAAGTAATTATATTACATGTACATCTTCAGAATATTAAGCTGATTCATGTTGGTCTATGTTTATGGACCAACTGCTAAAAAGGTGGCTTATGGAAAAAGCTTGTAATAAGCAAAATAGATGTTAAGGGAAGTGACCTACGTTGCAGCAATAATAACTTCTTCAGTGGTGACTGGCTGAGTTTTTGAGCGGTCCTGCATACGCCTCAGTCTCCTTTCAACTGCTGCATTACGAGAACGAGGTTTGGGAACAACACCGTCGGTCGTCTTCTCAAGCTCCTGGATATTAATAAACGGAAACATGAAGAATGTGCAATCAGTACCTGGTCAGAGCTGAACCGTATCTTAACGACATTAGAGTGAAACATTTATTTTGTTACATATTCCTCAGGCAGGTTATGCAAGTGTGTGAGATGCACGACAGAATCACAATACCCTAAATAGGGATCTCTTGGCAGCTACACTCATCTTCGCTCGCTCATCCAGCTTCTCTTCATCCACTAATGGGAAGGAAGAAAAAAGAAAGCTGTTTAGTCTATTTTAAGTTAATTAAATGAAAAATCACATTGTCTTGATTATTTACTAAAAAATAGGAAAAGAAATACGGTAACACATTTAGAAAGCTTTATAATGACCAGCGACATAAAGCCTTATAACCTTAGTGTTTAACAAATGCTTGTTCTGAAAACAATATAATTAATAATTAAATAGTTAATAATTCAAATATTAAGTAAAGTGTCATTAATTACCTCTTTGAAAGAGACAGCATACATTACTATATCATGACTTATAAAAGCTTATAAATGCTCTTTACAGAATTGAAGTAAAGTGTAAATCATCTTGTTTTCAGTAAATGTCTAAACATTTAAAGAATCAAAAGTTCAAATAAGTTCACAATATAATGCATTACATCATTTTGTTTTATAGATCCTTATGTCAAATTGTTCACTTCATGACTACGATTATGAACATCTATGTACATTAACAAAAGCTTTATGAATACTGGATTCAAAGAAAGTGTTTTTAAAAAATAATAATAAAAAAAAAATCCTTAAAAAAAAAAAAAAAACAAATAAAAAAAAGAAAAAAAAAAATATATATATATATATATATATATATATATATATATATATATATATATATATATATATATATATATATATATATATATATATATATATATATATATATATATATATATATATAAAAACACAATTTTTAACGTACTCATACTTACATTCTGCATTATGCAGCTCCAGTGACCTAAAGGTAAGGAACAGATAAAAGAAACATGACCATCTGTGCCTGACTGTCAAATTTCCTTGAACAAAACAGAAGGCGATAATGTTTTTATGAGCAAAAACAACACCCAGCAGTAGTTTATGCACCGCACATTATTGCCTTATAATCTCACTTTACCTATCAGACTGTAGTCTCTCCGCTGATGTGACTGGTTGAGTTCTAAACCTTTCAGAGGACTTGCGATCATCACCAGGGTCGATGTACCTCCTTGGGCGCCGTTGCACTCTTTTTTGATCAACACCTCCAACTGGATCAGCCTCTGTGGCAGATGAGTCTGTCTTCACCTCACTTTATCATGAAGTTCAAATAACAATAAAAACCAAAATAAATAAATAGAAGATGTTCATAATAAAATAAATACATAAATATTAAGTGACAAATTATCACACATGCAGTATCAAGCAAAACATCAACAAAGTTAGATTTCATACCAAGGCATCAGCACATAAAACTGAACAAACTTACTATAACTAACCTGAAACAACTGTTCTTTTTAAGAAAACCATGTTTAATGAGTTAGTCTTCAAGTGAGCATACAGTCAGTTTTGCAACAATAATGCAAAGGTAGCATTCATTCTTTTTAATAAAACCATTAGTATCCATCAAAATGATCTCACAACCAATGACGTACAGTTCAAGTCGGCGTCCAGAAGCATTCTCCAAGTAGGAATGTCGGAGTTTTGCCACAGACACTCTCGTATCCAAGGCACCCAAATCAGCACTACTAGCTGCCATCTCTCTGGCATTGGGTCCCAACCCAATGGGTACAGATTCGCGACAAGTAGCATGCTCAAGACTGAGTAGTGCTGCTGATCGCTGAGCAACTCCAATATCTGACTTGGAACGAGTTCGAAGTTTTGGCTTGAGGTCACCTTCATTCCTGCTCCCTTTGTGACATGCCTGAGGGAAGGAGGACCCTCTCTGTATATATTCTCCTGTTGCATCCAGTCTGTGATGTGTAGATGGCTCACTCATCTGATGTTGCTCAGAGGGTATAGCTTTGGAAATGTTCTGATTTAACAGTTCAGTTTGCTCACTTTCCCAGTTATCCATCTGGTTGATTCTACGAACCCTACGTCCTTTGAAATCATCGTCCGGTTGGCTTTGCCTTCTACGTCTGACATGCTCATCAGCATTTTCTGATTGGCTGATTTCCCTCTGTCTACCTTGCGTTTCTAATCTCTCTTTATCTATAACCCTTTCATTTTTTCTACTTGCAAGTTCATCTGCCTGCCTTGTGAGTTTGTTATCTTTTGGCTTCATTTCACCAAAAGGTTCATTTCTTTGCACAATTTGATCCTGCCTCACCTCATACTGTCTAATTCTTGAATCATCCTGACCCTGTAAAACAGCCAATTTGTTGAGCTGGTTTTCCGACAGCCTTTCTCGTCCTTGATATAGTTTATGTCCATTATCACAATGGAGTTGCTCCTGTAAAAAACCTATACTCTTATCAGATGTTCCTATATCATGCTTACCTTCAACCCTGCTTACTTTCTTTCCATTCCTCTGTACATTCTGATCCAAATGATAAATTCCTTTTTGGTCACCTACAACATTTTCATTCATCATTTTGACTTCCCATCCTTTTAATGGTTGACCAATTCTATCATCTTGGTCTTGTCTGTTATTCAACTGGCTTATCCTATTTGCTCCTGTACCTCCTTCCTCTCCAACTGGACTGACCCTCCTTTCATTGCGTCCTTTTTCAACATTGCTAATCCTGTTTCTGCATCGACCTTGCCTTTCAGTAACAACTCTACCTTTTCCCTCCGTCTCATCAGATTGACTAATCCTTCTCCTTCTCCTACCCTCCAATATCTCCTCTGGGTATCTCTGCATGGTGTCATCAACACTCCTTTCCCGGCGGCGTATTTCAGATGGCAACACTGCCTTTCTGCTTCTTAACAGATTCTTTGCAGGGGGATCAACCCTAGATGCTACAGGCTCCTCTTTTTGGACAGTGCCAACATGATCAGCACTGGCCCTTTGCCTGGTTTCAATAACTTCTCTTCCAATGGGTGCTAACCGATGTGTGTCCGAATGGCCATGATGATCTTGAAGAGCATGTATTTTAGGGGGTCCAGGTGTAGAGTGAGCCATGTTGCCATTTAATGGAGCAAGTGGTGGATTTTCACAGTATTGGAAACCTGGGTGGGGAGCTTGGCTATACGAAGGAGGCAACTTCTCATTAGGACCAAAAGGTTGAGGTTGGGGGTACCCAGAAATAAATTGCTGGGATTGATCATATGATGGAGGTTGATTCAAGGCATGCTCGTATTTGGGTGGGTACTGCTGAAGAGGGTGATAAGAGCTACCTTGAGGCATTTGTTGATAGGGGTACAAATACCGCATTTCAGGCTGTGTTGCATCTTTACTCAAAGGCAATGGTTGTTGACTCTGTTTTTCACCAGGATGATAATGTTGGGGCATTTTGTGTGTTTGAGATGGTTGGAAATGCCTGTACTCAGATGCAGGTTGCTGAGTTTGTGCAAAGTCAGGATGACAATTTGAAAGGTTGGGATGTACACCAAGACCTCTGTTATAATTTAAATATTCCATATTTGGCACACATTGGTAATTGGGCGGCTCCTCCATCAGTAAACGTTGATGGCCAGTGGCTTCTGTGCTCTGGGCACGTCTGTATTGTCGGTGATCAACATTCTGTGACCCAGAGTTAAATAAAGGTTCTGCATACACATTCTGTTCCACCGTCCATTTGTTCAACTGGTTTGAAGGTTCAGCATGATGAGATAAATACTGTGAAGTATCTATGGAGTGAGGTCTTACTGACGATGCATCTGAGCCTGAATCAGATACCCGTCCTAAACTGTCCTCTCGTGACCGTCTTTCCCTCCTTCGAATTCTTTGTAAAGGGACAAAAGGAAATACTAGCATTATCTACATATCTAAATATAAATCAACAAAAAAAAGCACAGAAAACAAAATGAAAGGATGTTACTTCCATCTATCATTCATACCATTCTTTTTTTTTAATGACCACTTGAATATTAACATTTATTCTGTAAATTAGTATTGTTTTATGCCTGTTAACTGATCTGAAGTGCCAACAATCAAGATATTTCTAACATTTAATTTTGTAAATGAGCTTTTAGTGGGGAAAATATTAAATGTGAACGTAAAAATAAAACTTATTAGGCAATTCGACTGCTTTACCTTAAAATAATTGACAATTCTGGATTCTTTGTGGTTTAAATTTGGGCATGGTTGAGGAAATTGGCTTATCAGGCAGTTTGTTTGATTCATATTAACTATTTTATTATCAAATAGCATATTAAGAAAAGTTCCATGGCTCACTTACTCATGCAAGACTGACTGGCAAGAATCAGTGGAATTACTGCAAAGGTTATAGTTATTGCAGGGATGCACATCCTCTAAACTTTCATATTATTTATGGTACCTTACGTAAAAGTTTCATAAGAAAATGTATTTATTTGGATATGTTAAACTATTTATTTATAAGTAAACACTAGATGTTATTGTCAGAAGTTATTATTTAAACAGTCCACAATCAAATTTGCAGATTTATAAGTATGCACAGATTAAAATGTTTTTTTGTTATTGTTATTTTTCTTGTTGTTGTCATGTAATATTATTATTATGGATATTATTGGATAAAAGCAACTGCAAAATGACTAAATGGAAATTATTATTATTGTCATTATTATTATTGTTATTATTATTATTAGATACAATTACTCTTTGGTGAACTTTACACAAACATTTACGGCCAAACATTTAAAAAAGAAACTGAGTAATCCAGAATAAATGTTATCAGGAAAGGGATTTTTTTTGGTTGTTTAAGATGACACAGCAGAGCAAAGTAATGTTGGTGCTACATGGCTCCAGTCAGTCTCCAATTACAGTCGATGTGAAGTTTGGCATTTTGTTCACTGTCTACATGGGTGTCATCCAAATACTCCAGTTTCCTGTCTCATCTCAACATGGCAGGAATGTTTTACTTCTAATGATCACATAGGCAACAGTATAAGGCAACAGTCTCCCTAGGACTTAATAATTAAGCAAGTAAGTATAGGACAATCAAAGGTGGAATGGTTATTTATAGTCAAAATAGTTATTTGTGGCCTTTGCAGGATTATGTTGAAGTGACCTACTTCAGACTTACAGAAATTGTAGAATTTGCTTTTAGAATTTTCTAGTACTTACTGAAATCCACCAGTTTACCGTTCTCTACAGTACATGCCACTGGCAACCATTCATGTTCAACACATGCTTAAACTTATTTCAAGTATATTCAAAATGTATTATGTCTCAAAGTCTAAACTTTCAGAGACCAAGCCTAAGCAACATCTGATATTTTTTTTGTAGAAAAAAACCTTGTGAAAGAACATGGTTCTGTGGGGAACTCATCCTCCTCAAATTTAACTGCATAAGTCCATAACATCTGTTTAGATAAAAGCTTGTTTAGTTGCACTTTATTAACGTCTAATGTAGAATTTTGTGGTATGTTGACAAAAATACCTTTCCTCCAATGACTTCTATGAAGGTTGTATTAATGCAACTATGGTTGTACATCAGAAAAAATGAACCAATTTTCCTTGAAATGTTACCAAGAATGTTACATGTCTACCATTTTTTTAAATCAATATTAATCTAAAAATGTAATGGAATAAAAGATGTAATATTAATAAATTAAAGGAAATAAAAAGTCTCATCGTAATCATTCATCACAAACTATGAAAGTCTTTTTATTAAATTCTTACTTGTTTTTGGGTTAAGTTAAATTTAATTTGCTTGCAGAAGAGTAACTTTTTTTTTTTTTACCTCAAGTTGTAGTGACTCTTTTTGCTTTGTAAATATAACAGCTGTATTCTGACTTTAGTCGTGAGTAATAATTGAGAGAACTGCATTGAGCTCACCCTTGTCGGCTGAGGATGTTCTGTGCCTGTTGTTCTATAAAAAGGTCTCCTGGGGAAACGCCGCCTCGAGTGGAAGGAAGAGAAGACCGGCGTGATGTACGTGGAGAGCTGGACACTGTCGCAACATTTCTGGTTTGTTGGACTGGCACCTTCTCCACATTGTGAGAGATTTCTTGCAGTCGTGGTCCAGGGCTCTTGTCTGGTGTTCTCCGGTAGTTTTCCAGGTTCTGCGCCCTTTCATTAAATTGCTTTGCATCCAGCACTTTCTCTTGAGAAATTGAAGACCATGAAGTTTGTTCTCTAGCAGTATTGCCTGGATCAGGGCCTGCAACAGTGGACATGGAGACCTTGCCAACCCCTGAGCTGCTGTATTTTGACCTGCTTATACCACGCTCTCGTCCTCGTTCCTCCACTTCTCGTCTTGGTGCTCCATCTGTTTGTTGAGATTCTAATTCTTTGCGGGTTCGATTGTTACGAGGAACACAATCCATATCTGACTCCTGGTCGAGAAGAATTCCATAACGTTCCGACAATTGCCGTCGACGCTCTGCTTTGTAACGAGCTATGCGTTCAGCTTTGGAGCTGAGGCTGGATGAGTCAGACCCTCCAGGGTTAGGAGCCTGATCAGGATGAGATGGAATTTGTGAACTGGGCTGCATTTGCACTGCTGACTGTTTCTTTGAATTCTCCAGCTCATCACGATTGTAGCACCTTGCTACAACAAAAAATAAAAGAATAGAAACTTGTGAGGAGACAAATGATAGGTATTTCAGGTTGATTGGACTATTGTTGGTCCAGCAGCATTAGTGTGTGAACCACCCATCAGGTCCTAATTGCTAAGAATGTTAAATGTTAAGAATGATACAAATGACATATCTGTTCTGTACAGGCCATGTAAGAAATATATCATGTGTAAAATATGTAAACAGCAAATCAGAGGTTTAAAAAAATAAAAAAAAAATAATAATAAAAAAAAATCTGTAATTCCAAAGAACTGAATGCTTAAAATTAATATTTTGTGTTAATCCTTTTATACAGTTTACATAAACTTACCCACAATGCCTGCATCAGAAGAATCAGAAGCACGTGTGTAGCGTGGAGTGTCCTCTTCAAGCAGCCGATTAGTCACTAAGCCAGGTGTATATTGCATGCTTGTAGCCAGAGCTGAAGGCACATCAGTCTCTATACCTTCCAACCTCCGTGCAATCCTTTCTTTCCTGAATGACAGAATGGGGTCTGATTTTAGATGTTCAAAATGTTAAAAAACCTGTATATTTTCCTTCATTTTATTTTACAAAATGTGCGACAGAGGCAAGTATTTGTGAACTTCTTAGAATGTCTACATTTTAAAATACTAATGACCTAAAACATCACATTTTTTTACATCTTTATTAGGTAAGCCTGCTATAACTGATGAATTTACACATCTTTTTAACACTAAATTCTAAAGAACATTTTAGGACATTATTTTATTACAGTATACAGATACAGTAAAGTACTGAACTAAAACCCACCCTCTCCTACATGCATGAACTACAGAGGTAATGTTTAAGAGACCTCAGTTTAAGATTAAAGCAAGTAGTTTAACAGCCAAAAAAATACAAATGGGAAACATTAAATAAAATTGCTCCAAACCAATGGCCAATGCACGTTGAAAATTGATCTATAGTTATTACTGCACAGTATTGCAGATTATATGGAAAGGGGATTGGCATTACATTTTATGTATAGTTGCAATTCACAAATACATGCAAGCCAAACTTACCGATTCATGTTTGGATCACTTTTGGTAGATGTTTCAAAATGTTTTCTTAAGTCTGAAACTGTAAAAAAAAAAATAATAATAAAACACATAATTAAGGTTTTGTAACTCCTTATAGATTAAGATTTACAACACATTAAATCTCCTACCTTTTGGCAATACAGCAAGAATACTGGATTCAACACCTGTGGCAGCCCCAGCTATTCTGTACTCAAGTGACAGATTCTTTGTAAGGCTAGTTAAAAATAAAATAAAAAAAGAAACAAGTTCAAAATGCAGAATATCAAGAGAATATTGTTTGCAGAGCAATTTATCAAATGCATCCTGAAAGTACATAATTTTATAAATTAATATAGAAAATTTAATAAAATTCAGGTGTGCTTAATAAATTGGTTATTGGGTGCATGTACAAATCATTACATAACCTCTACATACAGTCTACAAAACATTCTAATTGTGCACCTTTAATAGATATGAAAGAACATGCTCATTCCAGTTCTCATGTGGAACATTTTAAGAAGTGGCATAAGGTGTCACTGCCTCCCTGGCTACACCAAGAATAGTGTAGTAAACATAGCAAGCACCACGAACTGAAGAATAAACTGGCCAATCCAATTCCTGCCGTCTGCAGTGGATTATTAAATGCACAATTCTTTAAAATGTCATAAATATTAAGCCACATCCTTAAAAAAAAAACAAAATTTGAACTCCATTAAAAACTTAAAGCACAAGTTCTCAAGCAAACAAATCATACAAAGGAACTGAAATTAAATCAAAATATCTGATTGTTTGTACAAGGTAGAAAAAGCAAATTGTTGAGTTGAAGTTGAAAAAAACTAAAGGCAACAGATTTTGTTACTTTATTTTAAAAATAAAAAAGGGAAAATGAGCATGACCTCCATAATGTAGGGCAATATTTATTATAACTTCAGTAAAAAACAGTAAAAAACAAACTTTAAACACATTTCACCTCCACATACACTCAAAGACACAAACACATGTTTGTTACCAAACAATAAAGTTAAACAAGATAACACTATGAAAGAAGCTATGCCTTTATTCATTATATATTTCTTTTTATAGTTTACATTACAACAGGAATTAATGCTTTGTCTACATAATTAACAGGGTTGCAGGATAATCAAGCTACCAATGTCAAATATTAAATATTACAGTATATTCTGCATCAGAACACTGACTAGAGATAAATGACTAAAAATATTCACACGCACACACACCACACACCTTGCTGGTAGAACTACTAAATATTTATATTATTGATTTTTGCTGCTCAGTAAGCCAGCTATTTTATTTTTCTACTTCATGTAAGGGTTAGCATATATAATGAGACAAAGCTACTCAGAAAACTTTTTTTTTTTTTAAACAAGTGCTCAGAGTAATTTAGATAAAAATAATTATATTTTATTGTATCACCGTTAATTATTTGTTCTGGTTAAAGTTACAGATGTGTGTGTGTATATAAACATACCTCTTTGCTTCTTTTTGTAGCAAAGCAGCACTACAGGTTGTGGTTGTTGACTCAGCTTCAAGTCCTGCAAAATGAAAAAAAAATAATGTATTTGAATCAGAAATCCTTGTTCTTTATAAAGGAAAAGAACAACATTTAAAGAACATTTAATGCCTTTATTAGGATGTTTTCAACGGCTTTATATTTTTCCAGATAAAGATGATTTATCTGGAAAAATGAAGCACGAAGCAGGTTGAATAAGAATTCAAAAAAGCCTTATGTGAAATAGACCAACTAAACCTGCATCAGGAGTGGGGGGTTTCCATACCACCTAACTACAGCCACAAATATATTCCAGTATGCATGTTGACTTGATTTACCTTTGCTAAAAAGGGCCTCTCAGATGTATGGTTGCCACAGCATGTATGTATATATACATACAAAGATAAATTAAATCATATTTCAGTTAGTTAAAGTAACTTTCTTATTAAATAAAAAACCCATCAAGAAACAATCAATAACACATAAATGTTTAAACATTTTGCAGAAAACGTCATCATAAGCCCGGGTCAAAGAGGGGCTAGTAAACAAAATAATTGACATGAACACAAATAAAATAAACATTATAGATATAGCCCTGAGGCAAAAAAAATACAGCAGCAAGTGGATAATCAAAACCAAGCAAGATGAACATCAGTAGAGTTCACAAAAGTGGTGTTTGAAATAAGCAGGTATGATGCTAACTGGTACAAACCACACAGAGGGGATTCTGTGTGGTTGACTTTCTTCGTCATGTAAATCTCATTATTTAGCCCTAATTAACAATTCCACGGCTTTATGAAGAGAAAAAGAGTTAATGAGACCAAGATCTTACCTTGGCTGTACTTTGTGACATTACCAAGATAGTTAGTAATCCAAGGTTTGTAGAACATTTTGTTAACAAAATGTGTTAAACAAATAATGTAGTTGAGGGAACAATATGAATTAACAAAGACAGAGCAATACAAATGCAGACCCCTGCACAACCCTGGAGGGTGAAACTAACTGCCCAGATTACTCAGACTGGCGAAAGAGGGGGAAAGGGTGGGAGGAGAAAGAGACAGAGTGCAAGAGAGGGGATGGTGAGGATATAAAGTCACCTCACTGGATGTAATCCGACTGCTGGCTGAAATTAGACTGGACGATAAATGAGGACTGAATTCTCAGACTTACGACAGAGCAACAAACCGATGCCAAATAAATGTAAAAATGTCTCAATTACTGATATTGATCTTGTTTATTATTACCCAAAAAAACCAATAGTTTCATTTGAAAAGTCAAAAGAAACCAACCAAAAATAAATAAATAATGCATACTAAAAAAAAAAAGGCAGGTTGTGTGGAAGAGTACCGACATGCAACTCATTTATGCTGCTGGACCAATACCAAACCAGTACTTATAACTAAATGCATAATTGAAAATAATAATCAACTTTTGTTTATTATAAAAAAAATAATAAAAAAAAACATAGTATAACATGATTTTTTTATCAGTTTTACTCTACAGTAACGAATATAGAAGGCAAATTCATGACTGACCTTTCAAACCAACTCACAGCAGAGCAATGATGCTGAGCTAAAAGACTTTGCCTTAAAGAAGTATGAGAGCGAATGTTTGTTTGAAATTCATTATTCATAATTTATTCATCCTTGATATATTTCATAGTTTAGCGTTTGTCATCTTTTTCCAAAAGCAATGAATTACTTTTGAAGGCATTTTTCTGTAAATACATTTTTTTGCAGTATCATTTACCAATTGTAACATTTCAGCAGAAAATTTTCCTGTTATTTGGTCTTGCCCATCCACATTTATTCAACCATATAGAGAATTTATAAATATTTTGAGAAGCAACCATTCATCCTTTAAGCACTTGAATATAACTGCTCATCAAAGCCTGCATTTTGGAACAAAATTATTAAAACTAAAAAAAGCCCCTAATGTAATAAAGGAGTGATTTACATAAAAGGCTTAATTGCTCAAGTGGTAAAAATATTGGACAATAAATTTGAAGGTTGAGTCTTGAAACCAAGGATACACCTACTACTACTGTGCATTTAAACAAATTCCTATAGCTCCAGAGGTGGTTCATCATGGCTACGATGCACTCTGTCCAAACAATCAAGTTGGGATGGTTAAATGTTGCTCGATAAATGCATCTGCAAAATGGCATACCATAGCGTAATCTTTTAGGCCCACTGATGGATTCCTTCCAGTTTGTCTGCAGACCAAATAAGTTCAAAATACAGTTAAGATGGTGCTGCACTACAAGGAGCCCCAGGAGAATTATGCCCAGATATTTGCTCAGAATTTACTGCTTAAAACACCACAGTTCTATATTCCAACACCTACCTGCAACTGAATCACAAACTTATTCACTTAAACACAGAACCAGTAAAACAGGGGGGACCTCAACATTCGTACCTGTAACACTAGTGCACATTAGCTCTTTGCAGGTATTCTCAATCAAAACAAATGGCAGCACCCCCAATATGTAAAAACCTGATATTTTAAATACTGCCATTGCAGTGTATACCCAGGATGACGATGAGTTTGCCCATGAGCAGGAAGTGGGACATCGAGCCCTGTGAAGCATTCTGGCGCTAGATAGTACAAAAGGTCCTTAATCCTCTGCTTTCTCTCATGATCCTGGGTTGAAAAATATCCACAATTACAGCTTTTTTCCATTTTTTATTAATTTTCCAATAGAACTTTGAATGGAAATAAAAATAATAAAAAAACAATGCAATAATGAAGAATGTTTTTTCTCCACCAGCTGAGAAAGCACAATCTGCCCAAAGATCTGCATGGCCAATATTATAAAACCATAATTCAGTCTATACTGTGCTTGTCAATCACAATCTTGTTTCATCCAACTGAACAGGACCTGGACATGTTTTGTGTCAAGTCATGCTCTGAAAATTATAAAGGACTCTACATATAGCCTGTTCAGTCTCTTAGCCTCTGACAACCACTACAGACAAAGCAGCACAAGAGCTTACAGGCAGAAAAGTGTGTTCTGGTGTACTCTCTTTATAAGATTTGATTCTGATTAAATATAAAATATGATGCAGAAAAAAGGGCTGAAAATGTTTGTTTCACCCTCCAAGCTCACTTAAAATAAGTCAAATTACACAGAACTTAGAAAACAGAAAAATATCATGGTACTAAAACCAGATTTAAAATCTTAAATGCTTTCTCAAGAAAAGAATACAGCAAAATAATTACTGTTAGCCAAAGGACTAGAGAAGGGGTGCACAAAATATTGTTTGGGATTAATCCTGTGAAACCCATATGACTGTGTTACCCAGTCATGTCTGATTAAGATGAAAGTCAGTCAGTGGTTATTTGATTGGAACACAAATTGTTCACATTTGGATTTACCAGGTACACCAAATCTCTAAAACCTGAAAGTGTATATTGCAATACAAAACTGTGCAGACACATTAAATGTATAGTAAATAAGTATGGGCTTCCACTGGACATCTATTGGACATCTAGGGTCTTTTTTTTTTATTTACCACTTGCATTCACAACAGGATTAAGCCTATTTACACAGACTCCTGTATCCTTTACTACACTGTGCTCAAAGATCAATATGCACATAATTTAAATGACATAAAAAGACTTAAAAATATATTAAAACTAAAATTTTATTTTAAAAAATGTTGTTAAACTAATGTCGAAGAAATATTTCTAGAAGTATTCACTAGAGGGCGCATCACATTACGAAGAGCAGAAAAACTAAAACAAGTAATTGAAATACAGGAAATGTTTAACTGGACTTAATTATATTTAATATAAAAAATAAAAATAAAAAAAAATAAAAATTCACAAACAGAAAAAATATGGATAAAACCATGAATGAACCAATACACTGCCATATAACTGTGTGAAATTACCTGAAAGAAAATAATAATAATTTTGATCTAATTAAAGTAAAGTTGAGTGCTGCATACAAGCAACTAGCTTTTGTCCTAATGCCTTAATAAGGTAATGTACACTCTAATTGGTTCAAACAGCTGCAGGTGGGTGGGATGAATTTGTTGACCCCACTAAACTCATCGTGTGTGCCTTTGTATTCCTCCCCTGATCTGTTGTTTTCCAGTATATTTAAGCCATTTATCTAATAGTATAACAATCTCACAGTTTAATGTATTGAATCATGTTTCTCCCTTACTGTGCATTTCTGATCATTTTCAATGTGGTCATCGAACAGGACTGTTTACTCTGCCACAAATACACTTCTGAGTATTTCAAGCTCATCTACTACTCACAAGAGTACTCTTTATAGAAGTGAACTAAAGTGAACCAGAAAAACAGTGCTGGTCCCACACGCATCCAAATACTACTAAAGTAACATTGACTCAGTCTCTGGCCTGCTAGCTAAAAGCATTTGCAACCTTCATGCCTATAAAATATAAAACCATGTCAAGTGATCAGTCAGTGGTTTGAAGTCTATTTTAAGTAAAAATATTAAGGTCCACATTAATTTGATAAGTTTAATGGGTATTAAATTATTAGCATGGCCTAGGATTTTATTTAAGTAAATTTAACATTTTATAATAAATAATATAATCCTGACTACGTGCAAAAAGCACTAGTCAGTCTAAAATGCACAATTTATACTGAAATGAGTTTGAGTTGACCATATTAACAGTTAAATACACATACAGTTATGTATTTAAATGATTTTCAACATACACCCACTGTTTAAGCAATTAGAAGTTGGCATTGTTAACAACTGAAGGAAAAAAAAGAAAATAATTATATATATATATATTATTTTATATTATATATAATTTATATATTATATAAATTATTTTCTTTCTATAAACATATGGGACATTACTTTTTGAACAACACTCATTCATTATTAAGAAACATGCAATAAAAATAATGCCCAAGGAAGCACTCAAGTAAAGACAAAGGATGGGGGAAGAAAGATTTAAGAAAGAAAAAGTATGGATATGAACCCTAAAAAAAGTTTGTGGGGTCCCCTTTCACTTTCACATATTTAAGCATTGTAATGCTAGCACTGGGCCTTGATGTGGTATTCCTTCACATTGCTGCACTTGCACAGACAACAGTGTCAAACACCCTGTTTTAAGAACAACTAAACAGCAAAAATCTTTGTTGTATGTGATAAACAATAAATAAAAAACTGACAATTTTACAAGCATCATAGATATGGCACTTTTTTGAAGCCACCACAGCAGGCCTCCTAAATATACCCAGTTCACTGGGACAGTTCGACATTTGCATGTGGAAAGGAATTGTAAGTATCTTAATGCTCTCTGTGCTGACAACTTTTGCCTTTATTAGGCAAGTTAGAATGCCGAACTGCAGACAGTTCTGTAAATCAAGCCAGTGTCCTAGGGCTGATTTAATGATGAAACCCAGAACCCATACAGTTAAAGGCATCGTAGTTACTCTTACAATATACAAACGGTAATGGTGTTCAGAGACTTGTCACAGTATCAATCATTGGACAGGTTTTACATACCACATAATCCACATTAATGATCATGGACTTATTTAGATGAAGAACTTATCACTAGTTTGCTCACACACATCATAACCCCATCTCACTAATGGATTGGTTGTGCAACTTTACAAATCATGCAAGCTTTATCTTTTTAGATATAATAAGTCAAAAAATGACATTTTTATAGTTTTTATTAAAATAAATTTTAGGGGATCACAATGCTCCACATACGTATGAATAAGATAGTAACTTTGCAACAATGCTATGATGTTCACACCAGTAAACCCCAGACCACTGATTACTGAATAACAAAATGTGTGTTCTGGATCACTCCCCACCCGTTTATTCACACATGAATAAATGTACTTGCAAAGAAAAAATTCAAACCCAAATGTGTAGAAGTAAACAACAGTAAAGCACTCAATAACTTAAAAAAAAAAACATTAACTTGAATCTAGTTAGAATAGTTGTGTTGTAGGTATCCTTGGATTAAGAGGCCACTGTAGTTTTGAATAGGTAAATGAAAAATAACTAAACTTAAAGGTTAACCATGGCTGGTATAAATGACAGTTTGATACAGCTAACAGGTGCAAATGACTTAACAGCTGTCATGCCAAAAGCCACCACAAGTGCATAGCTCGAGACTTGTGAAGTTTAGTTATTAAATAGATAAACATACATTAACTTTTACTTAAAAACATAATATATTGGAAGAAATGCTGTTAACTACAAACTTGAACATAAACAAATAAAAACAGTAAACTTGATTTCTTTTTCAAACTTGAACACTGAAATAGGAAATAAATACTATTCAAGGAAATAAAACTATTATATTCACCTGTATATAGTAATATATTCTAGACATATATCTATATACTACATAAAAACTGCACAGGCAATTTAATCATCTTTCATAGCTATATGAGTCACGATTGAGAGGTAACCCTTTATCGTGACTCATTCAAGAAAAACGTACTTTACACTACAAGTCAAATAAAGAAGCTCATCATGCTTCAGAAAATACAAATTCTTCCTGCCTGTGTGTAAAACCGACACGTCCACAAAGGATGCAAAGTCTTTTAACTTGAGCATGCTGCAGTGACCAAGTGCAATTGTACAAAATTCTTATGCTGACATTCAGATAGTCATTCAAAAAAAAATACTATTTTTTTTTTTTACATTTCTTAGAATAAAGTTTAAGTCTAGGGGGCAGGACATTTCTCACTTTTTAGCAGTAATACGAAATTATTTCTTACTTTTACATTTTTTTTGTGTCATTATTAATGGGGTGGGGGCTGTAACTGTTCTGAAAGAGGAGAATGATGCTTTAATCCTAAACTAAGTTGTGTGTATGTTGATGCTCATCCTCAGCATTCGCTGAGTGACAGATGGAGAATCGCCATGGACACCTCGCAAGACTAACAAAACACATTAGGTTCACATTCATGTGCATCTTCACCTAATTCACATAACAGGAGGAAAAATGTTTTCTGAACAAGCATGTACAAAGTACAAACATACAATAAGAATAAATTTAACACGTGGGGGGGGGGGGATAAATAACAGACCATCCTCCTGAAAAATAAAAAGTACCTTGATGTGATGAAAACAATAACCCTATACTATATCTCAAACCAGACCAAAAGCAATTTCATCATTGTCTGTGCTGTAAATCACATTAGTAATACTTCATAAAGTGTCAAATTTCTTAGCATTGAATTTCAATATAACATATGTATAATACATATGACTTTAGTTTAATAAACGCAAAATTTAAAAGTAACTGGGCACCTTGACTGATGCATCGTCTTGTACAGCGAGAGTTTGTTTGATGGCTCTTTAGACCAACCACACTTCCTGTAAGTCCAACAAAGTGACAAGGGTTTAAACCATCAAAAAGCGAAGACCATATACCAAAAAATTAAAAATATAGTCCAAGAAGCTTTTTTTAGTTAATTATCCTTAAAAGAATCTCGTCAAAAATGCTGCAAATAAGTTCCAGGTCTTGTGAGAAAAATGGCAATTGCCTATATTATCATTTTAGCAAACAGCATGGGATTTAAGAATGACACATCAAATAGCAACCAAAAAAGCAAGACTGGGGATGGACCTACAAGTTTGAACCTAGTCACAGAGGAGAGGTAAGCTCACACAAGAGGCTCCATGTATGGGCCTGAGAAAGGAACACAGCAAAAAGGGAATCTGCCATAAATAGCCTCAGAGAGTAATAGAGAGGGAGCAGGAGAGAGTGAGAGAGACCAAATCAGCTGTCCAGAAGACCTGGTCACACTCCTCTGTAAGACACTAAATGTTTGGTAGGTTGCCCTCAGTGAAACAAGAGCAACCAATAATACCTTTTTGTTTTTTTATTTATAAAGAACTATTGTCACGTTATCGGCAATCCATGTGATTTGTACATAATTTTACATAAGAAATTTTGTTTTTTTTATTATAAGTTGAATTATAGTACATTTGCAAACTGCCAATGAATTAATTTTACTGAAGTAACAGTGAAAATCTATCAATCCGTGTCATTTGTGACTTCTATAGTCACCATGCCTAATAGACTAACAATATCACATGAACTAAACTTTAAACAAATATTTTTTTTATTTAGTGTACTTCCTAAACAAATATACTTCACAATATACATGCATAATACAATTAATAAAGCTTAATCAAGATGCTGTTTAAAAAAAGGGGGGGAAATGTGAAGTCAAAAATCCAATCAAGTAGATAGATCACAAGCTTTAATTCATAAAATTAAAAAAAAATAATAAATGAAACTGGATTGTCCACAACTGAGCAGTACTATCAGGCTCAACAATTTTACAAAACTGGGACCAAACTACCTGATCAAAGCTGGAAAAACACATGGCTGGCCTGCACTTGTATTTACCGGCTATGACGCAGATGAAGAGGTGTAACTAAGAGAGTTGTATAAAAAAAATAAAAAAATAAAGAATCTAGAATCATGCATCAATGAAATTAAGTGAAATAAGGGAAAATTATTACAATGTTTGCCCAAATGTTTAAACTTTTAAATCTAAAAAAAGTCATTTAATTTGTGTACAAAACATTTTTCACTCAGGGGAAAACAAATATTAAACTAAATATAAATATCATTAATACAGTAAAAAGAATGTTTACATTTAAGGGAAAGAATAATGTTTGTGTGCAAGAGATAATTGATAAGTGTGTCAATGTATTTTCTTTAGTAAGGGGAATATGTTTATATAAATAAGAATACAATTTCATACAATGTAGTACATTAATTACTGCTTTTCTCACTACTAAATACTCTTTAATATAGATACTACTGATTCATGTCAGAGATTAAGTGACAAAATAATAATAAATGCATTTCAAGCTAAACAAATGTTAGTGAACATAATAGTTTCGATCATCAGAATGTGGATTAACTAGTAATTATCATAATTAATAAGAAATATTTATAAATCCTTACATTCGAATCAAAGGTGACAAAATTTGAGTGTAGCCCTGGGAGTTCAGCAAGTCAGTCCTAGGCACGCTGGCAAAACAGATAAGCAGCTATGTTGAAAATGACGTTGGAATGTTGTGACAGCTGTGGATCTCTTGATGGCACATGACCCAACCACTGCGGTCTCTTTTACACTGTCACACACTCAACCACGTGCATTCACCTTCAAAATAAATATTTATGAAATCCTCTCAACACATTGGTTAACACTGACAACAAGGTAAAGTAAAATGTAATGAAATGAATCACATTAATAAAATACCACATTCTCATCAAAAGTGTGATGCCTACAGAAAAGTATAATCTCACGTGTAAAATTAGGAAAGTGTAAATTACATTAAACAAAATTAAATTTTAAATGCATTTTGATACAAAGGGATACCAAGAAAAGGAAGTCATCATGTTTAAACTGTTAACAGAAAACAAAAAAAATATATGTTTGGTGATTTAAATGTACTCATGGCTAAAAAGAACATATGGGCAGCACAATGGTGTAATGGTTAGCACAGCTGCCTCTCAGCACTGGGGATCCAGGTTTGAATCACGATCTGGGTGGAGTTTCAATATTCTACTTGTGTCTGCATGGGTTTTCTCTGGGTCAAAATAAATAAATTCAAGATTAATTGGCTGCTCTGTCCAGCATTAGACAGGTGCTATGATGACATAATATAAATGTACCGTAAGAGCGAAAGGCATCATGATTAGGTCCATTGAACCACAAAATCCATTGATGAATGTAAACTCGGATAAGTTTTTCACCATATAAAGTTTAGAATAGGAAATAAAATAAATAAATAGTTAATTTAATAAAAAATAACAGGAAACCCTGTTACATTTTTTGAGAAAATATAATGCTACCATGTAGGACATAACCATATTGGCTCATAAGTACTTTGGAGACAACGCTATTGATTTATTAAAGATAAACTTAATTAATTAAACAAAAATGATTTATGGTCAAACTAATCTTGGCTTGGAAAAATAATACACATCAAAGATGCAAAAACCAATCAAGACTGTACCAACAAAAAATGTAAAAGCCAGCATCTGTGAAATAGCATGAATAATTTACATATTTTCTAGCTTACTAATAATAAGGGGGGGGGGGTGTAATATTGGCGATATTAAAATAAAACAAAGAATTAAAAACAACAATAACACTAACAACAGCAGCACCAGAAGTTCATTCAAAGCAGGTTTGAATCAAGAAAAAAACAAATGATTCCAACAAATGATAATAAATCTCATAAAAAAGCTATCTAAACCTTGTATAAAAAATAAATAATTAAATACATAAGGACATTTATTTTTTAGATTTTTGATGTCCAAGGTAACAGTTATTTTATATAAAAAATGTTTTTTATATAAAAAATTTTTTAAGTCATATATTGGAATATATAGCAGGGAATAAATGGAATTCCAAGCACAATTCATTAAACTCAGTGATGAAAGTGAAGCCAATTTTTACGACTGAACAAGATAATTAAATCAAATTATAGTAATTAGCACGTGCGTGAAGTGGACACAGATAAGGCGTGTTTAGCAGAAAGCTTAAGAGAAACGTTTGGAATAAATATTGTCACCACATTAGGATTTAAGACAGCGTTCTGGTTTACCGTGAAGGTGGCACACGTTCTTCTCATCTCTGATCGTCTGATCGATCGCTTACCTTTTCAAGCTCAATGCCAGACCGCAGAAAACGCACGCGCTGCGTAACCGCATTTCAAACCTCTACTGTGATCATTAACCAATCACAATTCAGCACGAGAGGTGCGTGCCACGCCCCGTTTGGCTCCACGCGCGCACGTAAATAACAGATACCTGCAGTCTGGAAAAAAGGATCTAAAATGTACAGAAAGCATCACAATTCCAAACTATAGTATGACTTTCACTCCAAACATTTATCAGATAACGTTCCATTAGTTTTGGATAAAAATAGCTTTTTTTATGTTTATATTTTCTAAAAAACTTCACTTGATCAAATGTTTAAGCATTTACATGTGAAATTGATGAGTTCTATATTTTTCCATGTTACAACATACACCTTACTAACTTGTAATATAATGCAAAACCGCATAATTGTAGAATAGCATTTGTTTAAAAACCTTTTATTCTGTAATTATCTGTAACTAATATCACAAGGTACACTCATTCATTCATTCATTATCTCCCGCTTTATCCTCTGTTAGGGTCGCGGTGGGGTTCCCCATGCCCATCCAGGGGAGAACGTCTCGGGCGCTGGGCAGATAGACCCAGGACAGGGCGCCATTCCATCGCTGGGCACACACTCACTCACTCACACAGACACACTCTATATGGGGCAATTTTGAGAAATCAATTGACTTGATCCATGTTTTTGGACTGTGGGAGGAAACCGGAGAACCCGGAGGAAACCCACGCAGACACGGGGAGAACATGGAAACTCCACCCAGATGGGGATTCGAACCGGGAATCCCTAGCGCTGAGAGGCGAACGTGCTAACCACTAAGCCACCGTGCCGCCACAAGGTACACTGTGTGTTTTATATTTATATATATTATCTCCCTCTTTATCCTCTACTAGGGTCGCGTGGCGGTTCCCCATGCCCATCCAGGGGAGAATGTTTTGGGTGCTGGGCATATACACCCATGACAGAGCACCAATCTATTGCTTGGCACACATTCACTTACACAGACACACACACACACACACACACACACACACACACACACACACACACAAGCACACTCAATATGGGGTAATTTGGAGAATCAATTGACCTTGAGCCATGTTTTTGGACTGTGGGAGGAAACCGGAGAACCCAGAGGAAACCCATGCAGACACGGGGAGAACATGGAAACTCCACCCAGACTGGGATTCGAACCATGAATCTCTAGTGCTGAGAAGCGAACATACTACCCTTTTTATTTTATTTCTTTCATATTTAATCTTTTCAACTACCTGGTTGTATTATAATTTGATAGTGATTTCTGTTTATTCCTTGTGGGCTGTCTTGTTGATTTAGTATCTTAGATGTCATGCATGTGCACACTCACCAAGACAAATTTCTTGTATGTGTAACACGGTGAAATAAAGTGATTCTGATTCTGATTTAATTGCATAGCAATTAAACTGAGTTGAAACATTTTGTTGTGTTATTATGGGGTGGCACAGTGACTCACTTCTCAATGCTGAGGATCCAGGTTCAAATCTCAATCTGGGTGGAGTTTCCATGTTTTCGTGGGTTTCTTCCAGGTCCTCCGGTCCCAGCGATCGACTGACGCTCTGTCCTGGGTGCATCTGCCCAGTGCAGAAAGGTTTTCCCCTGGATGGGCATGGGAAACCCTACCCCCAATTCATAATTGGTGAATTTAAAGTCACTTGTCACAAAGTATGGCCAGAGATAGGCCAGAGCATAACACTCTGGATTACTATATCTAATGAGCTGCGTTAAGGATAGTGTGTTGCAACTATTCATTAGTTTTGTGTGTGTGTGTGTGTGTGTTTATGTGTATGTGTGAGAGAAAAAAACAGGAGAGAAAGAGTCTGATGCTAACACATTTTTCTCATGCTGTGCACAGCCAATTGAACCCAACTGTTTTCAGTGACTCACTGCTTTGGCACAGATTATTTAACAAAAATGCTTTTAATCAAAGGGTGATATGTTTTGTGAATGGGGCCTAACATTATCTCAGCATGCACAGCGAAATTTGGATTGTAAACATTCATTCAACATGTTTAAAACCATTTTATGCCAAGCTCTCTTGCCCTTTTTCTCTCTTACACAAACACGCATTTATTCATAAATAATACTTAAAATAGAAAGGTTCAAACTTCAGGAACTTTTAAACCTTGTGCATAAGAAGTTGGGAATTTTGCAAATGAGGAATTTTGAAGTACATTTCTGTATGGTAAGTGAAACTGACGGACAATGCAATTTGCAAGCATTGAAATCTGCAAGGTGAGAAAGCAACTCATAACACTGTCAAGTTTTTGTTATAACCATCCCATTCCCATCATTTAAATGTTATCAAAACTTTACATTCAGCAAATAAATAGTGCAGTGTGCACTGAGATATGCAGTTGTTCGTTCCCTGTAGAAATGCATTAAATTATTTTTAAAGTCAGTTTAAAATAGAATTCGACAGTAGGTCCAGCCTTGTGATGCAGTCTGTGAGAAATAAAAACATTTCAACACAGGGTTAAATTGTAGAAAATGTTTATTAAATTTTACTTTTTTAAGCATATTTAACATATTTACATTTCAATGCCTAACCATTTACAAACATGGAACCAAAAGTCAGTTGTGTAATGTTAAATGAATACTGACTCATACCTCAAAGATTATGGGGAGGGGGGAGTTGCATCAAAATGTAAATCATGTCACTCTTGGCACTCCATAGCATGTAACAAAATGTAAAGAGCAGTTTATGCTTTAAAGGTATACACTGCATTACTGTTATGAATCTTGTCAAGTAATAACTTTCAAAAAACAATGATGAATTTCATCTACTTTTCCCACAATGCGCATTCTCCGAGTGCTACAATGGCGATAATGCTACATCGTTCATGAAAATGTCATGAAATAACAGTTATGGGCCTGCTGAATGGAGGGGAACAGTTTCAGTCTATGTGCTACACATACACCCTTCAGCTAGACATTAGCTTATAATATTTGCAAAGAAATAAAACATTTTTGGCTGTATGACCGAAAGGTTACAATTTAAAAAAAATCTTGGTATGAATTAAAGACAAGCAGGACATAACACAGACTTAAAAATACAAATGCTCAAAAAATAAGGCCACATTTAGCTTTTATGAAACCCAAACAAGGGTGAAGAAAATAATGCAATAATGCTGCAGAGAGGTTTTTTTATCATATACACTACAAGCTACTGTATCAGTTTTCGGGCCAGGTTTTCGAGAAACAACAAGCTTTGGACTTAAACATTTTATTTGGGATTGAGATTGAACATAAATAAAGTTTAATCTGTGCCTGGAAAACCGGGCCCTTAATTAAAACCTTGGCTGCTGAAGATGATTGGATTTCAGAAGATGCAAAATCCAACATGTATTAACATAATATTTCTTTTTACAGAATGCCAGATAAGAAGCAAAGATGGTATGCATATAACTACAGCAATGTAATACTATTTGAATTACAGGTCATTATCAAGCTAAATAACAACTACCCTTTTCATTCACAAAATTTCCAAGCATGAACAAGGCATACTGGGGACTTTTGATCCCTTTACCCTCATGATTTAAAGCACTAGAAAATTATATATCTTCTTCCTGCACTATACAGCAATATGATACTCCCAAGTGAATACAAGAGCAAAGAAATATCATGGTAAATACAAAATATCTGTTAAAATATTTAAAATATATATAGATTTTTTTTGTACATCATTCAGCCCAGGTACAGATTTTAATGATATAAAAAAAATAAATATTTAGTGAAATGCAGTTTCATTTTTTTTTTTAAATAATACACATGGATGGTCTAGACATAATGCGGCTACAAGCAAACATTCATGCACGCACACATAAAATATGAAACACTTTCTTGACTGATGATTAAACAAATGATACTTCAGGATATGGGGTTATCCTGGTTTGCACATGTCCTACCACCACTGAGCTTCATGTTGGACAATATTGCTCTAACTATCATATACTATCACCTATAGGACTGTTTTAAATAATTGACTTTTTTTTAGAATCATTCATTCTTCTTTAGAACACTGCAGACTTTTAAAACGTTTTATGTCATAATGGATTCATAATATGGCCGAACAACTCATTTTCCAATATCTGCCTTAAAATCTGTACACATTTATCTCTTTATCACAAATATTTGTTAGCAATTATTGCTTTATAGTGTTGCCTAATGGCAAAGAGACACCATTTTAAATTATAGAATTAATAGTGTTCATATCTGGACCCTGTTTTAAAAGTTGAAGTTGCCTGAAATAAGGTTCCCATTTCTAGGCAACTAAATGGCATTTAAGGTAACATACAAATATTCATAGTAAATTTAAAGTGGAAAATGTTAAACATTGACTTCAAACATTTTCTATAAAAAAACATTTTTTAAGGAAAAAAGGTCATCAATAGCTTTAATTCTCTTCCATTAAACAAAATAGGATTTATGATACACATAAATTCAAAGCTTTCCATCATTCCAGGCCTTTTGTTTGTCTAATATACAGCTAACATTTTATCAATACAACAAGTGATGTAGCTCTCTACATTTAAGCAGTCAGGGACAATATTTTTTACAGTCTGCTGAAAGGTTCTATGCAAAAGAAAATACTATACATCTTTGATCGAACGACTTGAAAGAAAACAGTTCTTGAGCCACTGATCTTCACTTGCTACAGATGCCCATCTGAGATAGAGCTCTTGGTTTCAAAAAGCTCAGGAAATTCTTAAAACTACATATGCAAACAGACACTGACAGTCTGTCATATTAGATTAAAAAGTAACATTGACCATGTAAATTGCTGACAGAACATTCATGTCCAGACAGACAGAATGAATAACACTGGACTACAAGGAGACAACAGGATTGGGCAGTTGACACAAGTTCCACAATCTCGGCAACAGAGACACACTAGAGTAAGACTCAACACATGCTGCTACAACTCAACCCCACCTTAAATTGAGGAGGGATTATAGGATGCGCAAGGAGGAGGCTTTTGCAGTAGAGGTCAGCTAAGGCCTTGTCCACACTAATGTGGATGTTTGTGAAAATGTATTAGATCTTTTTTTGGCTTTTTGTCCAAGCTGAAACAGATGTATTTAGGATAGGATGTAGGATACAGATGTATTTAGTTGTCTTGTTTCTTTGTTCTGAAAATCTAAATTTTAAATTTAATTTTAAATCTAAATTCCAATTACTTAGCTCTGGATGACATGCACTCTTTTGTTTAAATCCTTTAGGATTTTAAATAGAACCTGGGGGTTCTGAGTAAATTACTTAAAAATACTTAAAAAAAACTGTTGATCTGATTTTAAAATCATGTCTTAGAGCTATTATTTACAATTAATTTAATAGTAGCCAAAATAGTCAGAATGCATTTAGTATTATGTTAACAAATTAGAGATCATGCTTAAATAAGCTGAATTTAGAATAAAATACCAAGTAGCTATATTAAGCCTAATTCTGACCCACTAAAACTCACAATGTAATATGTATAGCAACCGAGCCATGTTAAAGACAAATGGAAGTTTAATACACTTTTATCTAATTGTATTCTCATTACTGTATAATATAAGCTATGAATAGCATATAATATTAATAGTATGCAAAATATGGAGTATGGAGCAAGTGCATTAGTTTTTGGAGACATTTTAAAAATGATTGTTATTAGGATTTAAATATGACCCAATAAGTTTGTGTAAATTAACAAAAGTAACAAAATTTAAATCTGTAGGTGAGCTTCCGATGAGCCAAGTTTCAAATTTCGGGGTATTTTTATTGTAACCTATGTTCATCTTGATGAATCATTCTGGATCCAACCCGAACTACGCATTGTTGTACCAAATAAAGATCTATAATCGAATCTCTAAATATTACATTATTGATCAAATCTTCTATCCTGCATTGTTAAGTTTGTAGTTTGGAATCTGGGATAGACTTTAACATGCACTGTGTTGTGTACCTTAATTTTTCATAGGCCAAAATATAGTAAAAATTTACACATAGGTAGAAAATGTTGAAAAAGATTATATGAGTGCTGACAAGGCCTAGCATATAGAAGTAAAAATGCTAAATGCAATGGTTTGGACTACATAGAACATTGAAATATAATTTACATAATGTAGTTCAAACAAAAAATGTTACGTGCTTGGATTATAAAAAGATATGGACTGCTGGAGTTATGAGTTGCCTAAAGGGCTATTTCAACCAAATACAGATTATGTGACTAAAAAAATTGAATGCCAACAGTAAGTTAGAAGAAGTAAGAAGTAAGAACCATTATTTGGTTGATTTTCCCCTTAAAAGGTTCAGCCCATATAAAACTGGGATGTACAGCAATAAGTTACAAAAGAAAAATAGATTTTATCATATATTTTCAATATATTACATGTTCTAATAAGATAGATAGGGCCACATATGCGTACGGACTCCTACCAAATTTGTGAAATTGTTTAAGGTAGAACATGGATCAATTGGGACTTGCCTCCTTCTGGCAGTGGAGCAGCAACATTAAGAAATCCAGCAGGTGGGGTGGAGTTGATACACAATGCTCTTGTCGGAGAAGGCCATTTTAAATATATGTGTGTGCATTTATGTTTAAATGCATGTTTGCATGAAGGCATGTCAGTATGTGTACATGATGATTAATGTGCATGTCAGTGTGTTTATATACGTCTGCATATGGTATGTTTGAATTTCTGTTTGTGTGTGTGTGTCAGTGAGTGAGAGAGAGAGAATGAGAAAGAGAGAAAGAGAGGCATATGCAAATGAAGGCATTTTAGCAGACAGCCAGGTCACAGTGTTGGAAGCTGGCTCTTAGTGGCGATGGATGTCCCATGAATCCTTGATGTTCAGTTCCTGGGGTTCAGCTACGACCTCTCCACCTGGCTGGGCTCCTGCAACTCTGAAACAACCAAGATGGAGATGACTTATTTTATTTAAAGTCCATGAAGTGAGAAAGATGAAAGCCAATAGTTGTATGGTTAGGTGTGTATAAATTTAAGGTAAAAAAAGGGTTAGGGTTAAAACAATTGTAAT
This sequence comes from Corydoras sp. C115, assembly GCA_019802505.1. Lineage (NCBI taxonomy): Eukaryota > Metazoa > Chordata > Actinopteri > Siluriformes > Callichthyidae > Corydoras > Corydoras sp. C115. The sequence continues at coordinate 544,897 of JAFMOC010000103.1, read as the reverse complement.
TTTTTTTATCTACTTGCAAATGTTAAGATTTAGTTGCTTAAAAAATATGATGCATTTTAACCAAGTTAAATGGATGGGCGGGGCTAATCAGCGTAGACACATGATGAAAAATTGGCAAAGCGAGCGACTGTTTTCATTTAAGATCTTTTAAATCAGATTTAACCTGGTATTCACTTAGGTTTTAACTATGGTAAGGTTAATGTATCAGACATAGCAGACTTTTCTGGTGATTATGTATTGCGCAAGCAAGCCAGCTCAGGCAAAGACACTGCCACAGATTTTTGCTTTACTTTCAGATAATACACATATTCTGAGTTAAAAATGTAACACAAATGATCCATTTTACTGTATGTCTTAAGACAATGCATGATTAATCAACTTTTTTAGGTTATCAAACAATAAAATAAGCATTGATCTGAATAATTACACATGAAATAAAAATAAACATTAGAGTTTTAAACTGTTCTTTGAAGATTTTTGTCAATCAAAATGAAACCCTAAATAAAAATAGTTACAATGCAGACAGATTAAATATGCTAGAAAATATTTTTTAAAGTCACAATGACCCACACGTGTCTTCACAAGACAATTAATTATCATCACTATCTTTCTCTTATCTGAGATTGTGAAAGTGGTAACAGTATAAGGAGGGTAGCTCAGCCACTTGCACATCAACCTTGCTTTATCAGGCAAGTTTAATTATAAAATATATCGTTCTCATTGTATGTTCTGCATTACCCCAGGTTCTCCTACAAGGGGTTGTATAGGGAAACAACTGGGAGGGATTGTAAATAGATCCATCCATCAAGTCATTAAGTTCTTTCACTGCAGATTTCCTCATAGACTTTTAATTTGACTGGTTCCTCCCTAACTTATTGACTTGTGTTGTTCACTTATTTGGAAAAAAATGAATGATGCTAAATGAATCAATGTAAATGTAAATGCATACCATTCCCATTTATTTTTATTTTTATTTTAAAAAAAATGATAAAAGCGTCTGCTAAATGACTAAATGTAAATGTAAATGTAATTTTTTACTATATCCTCTCCCTGTCCTTAAGTATACAATAACACACCCTTAGGAAATATGTGACTTATTTCCATAATGTTTATATTTTCTTTGACTTTTTACCACAGCCTAACAAACGTTGATGTTAGGACAAAGTCTGACCTAATAAATCAACAGCTTCACGTTCTAGCTTAGCTCTTCAATACAATAAAGTCCACTAGAACACGGATGTTGAAGCATTATCCCACAGGGGGCCAGAAGAATATATGCATATGTGGTCATAGCCCCTAGACTGCAACAGTTAACAAGGTAACATCATGATACTGCAAATTTGTGAGATGGTAAGAAAGGAATTACCACTGAGAATTTGAACAAAATGGCTGACACATCATAATGCATTTGTAACAGGGAAAGTTGATGCCACGAAGATGCAACTAAATGGATCTGCCTACTATTACAGTTCTCATAGCATTTTGACTCATTTTAAATACTTTTTGTTTTTCCATCAATGGAACCACCGGCTGAAATTTAGAGATGCTGATACGCATTCTCTTTAAACTCAGCTACAATCTGCCTCAATGCACCATCTTCATATCATTTGTTAAAACAGAGATGCAATGTCACTATACTGGACACATGGCACATAAATGGATGCCATTGTAATTACACCACTGGGAAAAAGGTCACGGGAGCTTCTGATTTATATTTAATGTCCTTACTAATGAAAGCTTAATATGTGTAAGGCCTATGTGTGACCTATCAGTAAACAATCATGGTTAAGCCACAAAAATTATAAATAATAAAAACTTTTTGTTTCTTTATGGAAAATATGTTTTATCAAATGTGAAGAAAGTAACAACAGAAATAGTTCAATGAGCTGTAAAGGTGACCAAACCATAAGTGTGCTGCACCCTCTAGTGGTTTGTGCTACCAAATTTTCCTAGCAACATTTTGTGGTTCAGACATCCCAACTGTCCTATACAAAGATTTGGACACCCTAATCAAGTTTAATTAAGTAAAACAAAATGAAGATAACTGGCACAGTAATAATTTCACCTTATAGCAAGAATGAAGTCATTTTATAATATTGCTATGTAAATTTAGGCTAAAACGTCATCAGATTTTTCAAACAAGTCTTAAAAGTTGATTGAATATATTAATATTTTTTTATAATCTAGACTTGTTTATGATTTTGAGAAAAATAACCCAACATAAAATCTGTGGGCAGCATGATGGCCAGTGTCTGAAACATTCTCCACTGTATGGGCATGGGAAACCACCCCCGTGACCCTAAAGTAGAATTTAACAAGATAATGAACGAATGAACATATCTATACAAAAGTATAGATACAATATGTAAACATATGCTCTTAGTACCTGGTGTGACCCAGTTGTGACACAATTAATGCAAATAAATGTTTCCAGTAATTATTGATTGGTCCTGCGCATCAGCTTAGAGGAATTTCAGCCCATTGCTAACAATTATGTTATGATGTTTTTTCTCCCATTGCTTACTTAATTCCTTACTTCTGATCCTTTCTACTACATAACTATTGCATTACTGTCAGAACATATACTTTCCAAAATATTAACTCTGCATCTGATACAGTCATACCACATAAATAACACACTGAGCTAAACATCCCACCATCATGTCAAATTCACTGCAGTTCTAAAAATCATTCACCACATAATAGCCATGTGGTGGTGCTGACATTCAAAAACAGTAAACTTGACAAAGAATGTATGTTTAAAAAAAAAAAAAAAAAAAAAAGGAATACAGTGTGTTTCAAGTATATATGCACTTATTTAGTCATCCAGAAAAAAAAGATATAGAATAAGAATAAATAGCTTCCATATAAATAACTAGTTATGACACCTGACAGAAAAGCTGCCAAACATATGATTTAAACAGGGGTGTCCAAACTTTTGCATATGACTGTATACATGCACCCTGCTTCACAGTAACAGCTGGCTGTTGATTAAAATGCTGTGCAGTCACCTCTTTTTTCATTTTTTCCTCTTTCATGGCCTCTTCTTCCCTAGTAACTGCACATTAACCAATCAAAACATCTATGAGCATGTGTATACAGAACTGGACATTTTTGTCCCTAAATCTTAGTAGTATAATATATTTTTTTATCTCTTAATTTCCTATAATTATGTTAATGTGTATTTATAATGACAGGCCTTAGTTTTTACCCTGTGCATTTGACGAAAAAACTAAATGAAAATATTAAAGAAAATAATAGAGATTAATTGAGAAATATAGAAATATTTATAAAATATAATATTTGAAAAATATCAAATCACACAAGAGAGCTGTTACTATTTAGCCGAAACATCTGTAAATAACATTGTTTAAAAGACATTTTAAAAAGATTAATAAAATACGCCATAAGATATGATCGATTTTCCATATATGTAGCTTTTATTTATTAAAAAGAAATTTACCTGTGTGGATCGACTGGTCATGTTGTGTTTGACTTGCTGTCTCACTGCTGTCTGTACAGGGCATTTTGCTTCTTCTCTCCACCATCTCAGATGTGTTTGGAAGTTCCTGGGATGACGGGCGGGACCCTTTATCATCCCTAACAAGCTCTTCCGCACTGGAGACAAAAGCCACCCCATATAGTCCATCCCATGAGTCTGTGCTACGAAGGCTAAGGCGTCTCATGCGTGAGACAGTGTCCACCTCCCTCATACGGGCAAGTCTCTCTTCAGAACCATGTCCAGGTGGGGCAATGAAGCGATCATGCAGGGCCTCAATGCGCTGAGTAAGAGCACGCCCCCGCCGTCCTGAGCCAAACGTTTCCTTGATGCCTGGACTACCTTCAGCGCCTTGCATCTGTTTTTCATCTGCAGTGATACTTCTGTCACCGGTCAATTCTTTGTTAGGAGAACTACTGTTTTGATCTTCACTTTGATCCTGTCCTTGTCCTACTCTCCCCTTTATACATATGTCTTGTTTATCAATTTCTGAATCCCAGTCGGAGTCTTCTGAACCCTCCCTATCAATCCCACACCCACGCCATCCACCAAGACCCCGCTTTTCACCACTGGGTTGTTGATCAATATCTAGACTCCACCTATCCTCACCTGCGTCTTGCCGCTCTGCATCAAGTGATCGTCTTTCCCTTGCCCATCCCCTTCCAAGGCTCCAGCTGGCACCATCCCATATACTCTTATCACAGTCTAACTCTAAAGACAGTCTACGATTTGAATTAGCCAATACAGACAAGGGTAGGTGATCAGGGGGAAATTCTGGCAGGAGCCCTTGGTCTAAACCAGAATGGGTCCACATGGTTGCTTTGTTCGACCTTAAAACTACAACAGGTTCCTTCTTGGGCTCCATTTCTGCATGCCTATGGATTTCATCTACTTGGCCCATAGACATAGAATCTTCCTGTTCATCTACTATATCTGTCTGGATCTCTTTCTCTGTACTATCACAATCAGCTACTGTTTCTACAGGTTTCTCAAGAGGTGTTGGTTTAAAATTAATCAGATTTTTCTCAAATTTGGTAGGGATTTGTTCTTCAAGAGTGTTGTCTGGTTCATCTAAAAACTCACTGCCATCACTGATCATAGCAAAGTTTATTATATCCAAATCCTCAATAGACCCATGTTTGGACCCTTCACCTGTCATAAGTGTAGCAATGTGCTTCTCAGCTAATGACAACTGCATCTGCCAGTCAGCTGGTATTTCTGAGTTTACCTCTATGCCTGTTTGGTCATTTATGAACTCTCCAGTTATGCCACATATTACACCCCTATTTCCATCGAGTGTGTTACTCTGGTTAGTTGCCCGTCTAAACCCAGAACTTTTGTCTTCCACGTATAAAGAGACTGGTTCCTGCTCAATGTCGTTTCCATCATCTAATGTTAAGGAGGAGCATGGTTGTTCTGAATCTAATTCAGATCCACTAAGCATGGCCATGTTTGGTAGATTATCAGTACTCATGGCAGTACTTGTTTTGGATTTTACAGATGCTCCTCGGCTAATGGCCCCAGAGTCACGGGACATTTGTAGTGTCTGACAAATGTGCTCATAGTCTGGAGGGCTGGTTAAGGTTGAGGCATCCTGCATGGGTTGCTTGTCCGCCCATGGAACCTCAACTGGTATGGAAGAAGTAGACGAGGTTCTTGCAGTCAGACTCTCATCTTGAACTAAAGTTTCTTTTGAAGCCATGGCATCCAGCTTTACCGATCTGCAGGCTTTGCGCTGAGTTATCTGAGCCATTACTGTTTTGTAATCTCGAAATCCTGATTCAGGTGGAGGAGGAGCAGGACAAATTTCTTCTCTAAGCTGTTTGCTAAAACTTACACTCTTGCCTGTTGATGGTCGAGAAAAGGCACTCTTAACCTCTCTGTATTCCGGGTCACTTCCAAGCACCAGACTGGGTCGAAGTGTAGATGAAGATGTTCCTAATGGATCAGCAGACAGTCTTGCTTTGATGCGTTCAGGAATTTGCATGGAGGAGCGGTTGGGAAGATTGGTGAGATTATTGCTGGCAGTGCTAAGCTCCAGTATATCTTTATAAGCCTCATTAAGATCTTCAATGCACTGGTCCACACTGGGTCGCTTGCTTGCTTGCTCTTGCAATTCCTTATTAATAGACTCTAACTCCTCAATGGCATCCCAAGATCGACGAGTCACAGGCTTTAACAAGAACTGACCAAAGGACTCCGGGTTTGGGCCTGCGAGAGACATTGCATCTTCAGCCTGGAGTAAAGGGGGAGACTTAGCTGGGGCTTGTGTCGGTGGTGGAGGTGGTGGCTGGGACGGTGGTTGGTTTGGAGGTGGGGGTGGAGGGTGGGGAGGAGGGTGTAATGGAGGTCTGTGTGAACCTGTGCTCTTGAAAGTTCCTGTCCTTGAAAAAGCGCTGTTGCTGGATGGTTTCAGGCTTTTTTGACCTTTCATAGGATACCCGTAGGGAGTACTAGGGTCTGAAGCTGAAGTGGGAGCTGTGGGCCCTGTAGTTGTTGAAGACCCTAGATTTCCTGTAGATGCTGAGGCTAATGACGCACCCGTTCCAGCTGTAGCTCCAATAGGTGCACCTGTACCCGAAACCCCTGACCCACATTCTGCAGAAGCCTCCACTTCCGGAACAACAGGTAAGATTTGTGCTTCCATTTTGTCAGGGCCTGGATGTTGAGCACTCTTTGCAAGTTCGGGGCTGGTTTGGGTTTCCTGGTCACGATATTGATCTCCTGGCCAAGATCCAGAATATCGTCTTAGCTCATCATGGGGGTTTGGTTTAATAATTTTGGTACGAGAGTTTCTTCTACGATGAGCTCTTCTGGTGATTATGCTACTGGAAGCACTGCCGAGCGTGAGTGCTTGTAGTTCCAAATCAGTGGATGTGGTGGATGTGCTTTTGAGGCTTTGGTTTGGTAGAGAACCAAGGGTGTTACTGTTTTCACTTGAGGAACTTGGTGGTGGAGGAGGAGGTATCCGAGGAGAATCTGGTTCTTTTTCTTCATTGTTGTTTTGATCTCTAGATTTTGCACTAGATTGTGAAAGAGGAACAGACACCAGGCAAAAAATAGTCTCACTTAACTTCTTTTTCACACTTTTTTTCTCTGGCTCATGTACTAGTTCTGCCTTTGCTGTGGTAACACTCTCTAAACTACCTTTTTCGATACATTTATCTGACTTAGTCTGTTTATCAGATACCTTTTCTGCCTTCATTTGGTCTATACTTATTTCTGCCTTCGTCTGCTTTTCTGACTTAATTAGCTTGTCAGTTACCTTATCTAAATAACTTTGTTTTTCTGACATTTTATCTAACTTCAACTTCTCTGGAATCTTTTCCACCTTAACTTGCTTTTCTGGTGCCTTTTCTGATTTACTGGACTTGTCAAGGACGCGGTCTGCTTTAAAAAATTTGTCTGTACTTCTTTCTATCTTCATATCAATTTTAATCTGCTTTTCTGTGTGTCTGTCTGTTTTACATGGATCAAAAATTTTATCTATTTTTGTTTGCTCTGGCATTTTGTCCATTTTAATCTGTTTGATTTCTGGCTTAGTGTCTGGAGCTCTTTCCGCTTTAACTTGATCAGCTTTTACTTGGTCTGTGATTTTGTCAACGTTGACCAGTTCACCCACTCTGTCTATTTTAACCTGTTCCCTCTCTACCTTAATTTGACCTGTCTCTGGATTTCTGTCTATCCTAACCTGCTGTTCTGCTGTCCTGTCAGCTTTAAAAACTGGTTGCAATGGTCTGGGCTGAAAAGTTGGTACTATACTTTCACCTCCTTTAGTTAACCCTCTACTCCAACGATTAGTGTTTTCATGTTCACTTGGAGCTGGTTTGTGACTGTCCGTGCTCAGTCCCTGTGCAGGGAGGAAGGCACTATCATGTGTGGATTGTCCTAAAGCAGCAGTACTAGGAAGCTCTTTGTTTACATGCCGTATCTTGTCCGCATCTGTGAGTGAGTTTCCACAGGGCCCCCCTGAGATGTGCCTGATGCGCTGGTCGTCGAATGGTATATACTGCATTGGACGATTTGTAAGAATTGACCCAAGATGTCCTGGTCTTCTAGGGACAACTGCCATGCTCCTGTCTTCCTGCCGCTCTGTCCATGACATTCCTGCTGTTCTGGAAAACCACTCCCCCATCTCTGCACTTACTGGTTCTCTTTTCCAACGCACAAGTGCTGAATCAGCACGATATATCTGTCCACTCCGGGGAGGCAGAAATCTCCTGTAAGAAGGGGGTGGGATATAACCAGGGGGCTCCATTCCAGTCAATTCCTGATAAAACAGATCTGCCCTGTAAGCCTCTGGTCGCAGCAGCTCTGCACTCTGTGAGTAACAGATTGACCTGTCTCTGAGAAGTTCTGAACTATAACAAAGTGATCTGTCTCTTAACAGGTCGGCACTGTGAGAGTGGCTTAAAAAGCGGTCTCTCAACAGGTCTGCACTCTGTGAATGACTAATAAATCGATCTCTTAGTGGTTCGGCACTTTGGGAATGGCTCACCATTCGATCTCTGAGTGGCTCAGCACTCTGTGAAAAGCACATGGACCGATCTCGTAGTGGCTCTGCACTTTGAGAATAACACCCAGACCTGTCCCTTAATGGTTCAAAACTCTGAGAATAACAAATTGACCGGTCTCTAGGTTTGGACACTGGTTCAGAGGAGAGTGTTTCCCAACTCCCTCTATTCTGCTGGTGAGTCTCATAAGATGGGGGCTTTATGGGACGACTAAAACGTGGCTTTGGCACAAGTGCAACAGGGCCTTGATTTTGACCACTCCATTGTTCCCCTATTGGCCAGTCACTCTGGTAACGACCATATGGCACAGAGCTGTTGTTTCTCTGAGTAGGTGCCTGACCTGAGGCACCAGTTTGGGAAAGTTCTCCATACTGTGGATCTTCAGGAGAAAGAACACGGGGCAGTGACTGAGATTTCATCCTAACTGCAGCAGGCACAGTACTCTCTGCAGGCCGCAAGCGGTGCTGCTGTTCCTGAGACCAGCGTTCAGCTTCTCCATCAGACAACTGTCGACCTAGACCCACCGCAGGCCGCCACTCCTCTGTGCCAAGGCTCTGGCATTTCCTTTCCCCAGTTACCCGTAATGTCTCTGGGCCAGAATCTATAGGCTCTCGTATCCATACCCCTTCTTCCCATCGTGCCAAAGGCCTTTCTGTCCTTAGTTCCTCAGCAGCCAGCAGTGGTCCTCTCCAAGGCCCTCCAGACACACGCAGCTCTCTAGGGTCTGCAAAATCTAATAGGGCACTGAAGTCTTGACCCCTTCTTCTCCAGAAGGCAATATCTCGCTCATCTGTGTGTTCTGAAAATGTCAGGCTGGGCGCGTCATAAAACCTGAAAACAAAAGTTGCAATATTATAGCAAAACAACAAAATCTAGGAACATATTTTTGTTTCTGAACATTTAAATCGATAAAATTGTCAAGTTCACCTTCCAGGTCTTTCATGATGCATAGCCAAAGAATTACTTCATGTTTTTAAATTATGGAATGAAACCATAGAACCCAGTGAAAACCCACATGGACACAGGCAGAACATGGAAGTCTACCGTGTAAAATTACTGAACTGACATATCCTCCTAATAAACGTAACCTCTATCTGAATGCTTGATACTGCAGCCACATTATTGGATGTTTAGATAACTGTTTGAATAAGCAAGTATACAGCTGTTCCTAAAATGGTATTTTAAAATTAATATGGTTAATTTCTTATCACATAATCATAATATCGGTTGTAGCCAATTAATGAAACATGAATTTAGTGTTGTACAATTTACCCTTGCAGATTATAGAAAACTCATTTCCAGAAGGAAGACACATACAAGATTGAGAAATAACTAGTAATTAGGTTAAGGTAAAGTATTAGAAATTAGTATTTAATCATAAATAAAAAGACTTCATGAGATACGGTCAAGTTAGCAGATGTCATCTCATCTCATCTTATTATGCTGACCACTCAGTCCTCTTCTATGTTCCTAATGCCCATCCAATTGAGAACATTTCCGGCTCTGTTCCAATACACCCAGGACAGACCAATTAATCACTCAGAATTCACTCATACAGACACGCATATGCTATACAAAGGCCATTTAGAGTCAATTCACCTTAAATCTATGTTCTTGGAATTTGGTTGGAAACCAAAGAAACTGGAGCAAACCCACACAGACACAAGGAGAACATAGAAATTCCATAGAAATGAGGTTTGAACCTGAGAGGCGGACGTGCTAACCACTAAGCCACCTTGCCGCCACAGAATTATAGGATGTCAAGGACAAAATTGGTCAGACTCAAATTTAGAAAAAAAAATGGTTCAGCAACTATGCATTCCATTTTTCAGTTGATTTGACCACAATGGGAACCTGACTCTTTTGATTGAATTTGCTAGAGAAGACTACATCTACTAGGAGCAAACTATTAATGCACCTCTGGAAGTATATGAATGATGTCACAGTGCAATACCACTCCAAATGTGTATCTATGTCCCTAACAAAAATGGTCATTGGCAATACCATTTGAAATATATATACAATTTATGTTTTCTATAAGGTACAGGATCCAAAATATATGTTTTTATTATACTTTTTAAAATAATTAAATTTATTCCAACCACATTTGGCGCTAATACAGTAATTGTTTAATGTTTTAAGTTTGCTATATTTGACAAGAAAAAACAATTCACAGGTCATCATTAATTTACTTTACACACTCACCCACTGTCTGTAGCAAGTGAGTCTCCCAGAGGCTGCAGGTCACCGAGGAAACCGACAGGAACTTCCAGTCTCCTTTGGATTCGTTCATGTCCTTCGTTGATGTTGTTGTTGTTTTCAGGATACGCTTTTACAGTCTGAGTAGGTCTGTATGCCCCGCTGCTGACTTCTGGTCGGTTGTCCCCACCTCCTTCTGCTGTCCCAAAACCATTCAGGGCCCCACCACCAGCAGAAGGGCGGTTCTCTACATTGTCACGCCGACAGTCGTTGTTGCGATTGTCAAAAGTTGCAGAGGAGGAGGTGGGGCCACTCCTGGGAAGTTTGTATCCATGAGAGATCAGAAGGTCCTCCACACTGTACATAGTGCCTGCTTGGGTCAACCTGATGCAGGATTGTGTCTGTGTGTTTCCACGTGCTTGTGTATGTGTGTGTGTGTGTGTGTGTGTGTGCGTGTGAATGTTTATATGTTTGTGTATTGGTGGCCTAGGAGCAGTGCTGGTGAAGACAGGAAAAAAACTGCTCACTGGAGGCCATCACTAAAAAAGGACAAAGAGAAAAATGGCAGTTTTACTATTTTACAATTAAGTGCTGATCATAGTAGCAATGTAAAAATTGTATTTCAATTAATAATAATGTTATTTTAATATATAAATGTTTACCTCGAAAGATATAGTATTAACACAATGAAAGGGTTTTTACTTAAAAGCAGAAAAAGTGTAAATATTACATTATATACACTTACTAAGCACTTAATACAAGGGGCACTTTTAACACCTACTTATTTATACCATTATGTAATCAGTCAATCATGTTGCAGTAATGCAATGCATAAAATCAGCGAGATACAGGTAATGTTCTTAGCAACCATCAGACAAAATCTTGTGACCTCCAGGATTTTGAGTGTGCCATGATTGCTTTTACCTAACTGGCTAGTTTGAGCACTTTTGTTAGTTCTATTTAGAATAGCGCAATAAAGAAAAAAAAAAACATCAAACAAGTAACAGTTTTGTGGACAGTGATGTATTGTTGATGAGCAAATTCAACAGATATTCTTGACAGATATGCTTAAGTTGACAGAAACACTAAGGTAACTCTGATAAGCACTCTGTACAACTGTAGTGAGCAGAAAAGCAGCTCAGATTGCTCAACACAGCAAACATTCTTTAAGACCAATAGGAAACCATAGACAATATTATTAAAGCACTTAATAAAATGCTCATTAAATGTTTTTCTGCTAAAGTTCTCATTTAGAGATATATTCATTCACCATGCAGCCATTCTGCAGAGATTTGAGCTTTTGATTACTTTAAGTAAATTAAGTTTTAATTAAAATTTGTCACAACAATCAGACATTGGCAACAATGAGCATCTTGCACTTGGAAATATTAAATAATGAATCTGTTTCCTTGGTTTATCTACCTCTACCAAAGACATGTTGTTTTATTATTACATTTTTTTGGCCGTTGCTTTTATCGACTACGACTACCAACTACGGACATTGTCCCCCAACCTGGGACAAAGCACAGGGTTAGATACAGCACCACTGCAGCAATAAGCGATGGCAATTTTGATTGAGTTGTGGTTTCAAGCCACAGTCAGACTGATAGCCCAACACCCTAACCACTAAACCACCACACCCTCTGTTTTAATTTTAAGCTAGAAAATCCAAACAGCTGAACTGACCATTCTCAGTATTGTTAATAAACATATATTTCAATTGTTCATTTAAAAAATAATTATCAGCATGGTTCTGTCTGATATTCTGTAGTTAGCTCATACAAAGTTGATTGTGGGACTATGTGCGTTCAGGTTTTTTATGACCTTCAATCCTAATTTTGAGAAATAGGTTACTTGAGAGAACCTCCAATAGGAAGATAATCTTACTCTAAGTGTCACTGTACAACAAGGTTGATAAATTGAGATAGTGAGTGGAAGTACATTCACTGTACATTAAATTTATTCAAAGTGACTTGTGTGAAGTGATCGTATGACTCCATCATCAGGAACTTTGCAATGCTGGGACTTTAACATTAACCTTGTGTTCAAGCGCCGACCAAGCTAAAAGGTTCTCTTTACCTTAATTAATTTTACCTTTTGGTCAGTTAAATAAATTATATGCATTTTTTAACCCGCAAACCCCACTTTTGGAAAATTCTGTCAGAATACATGTTACACCAAGTAAAATAAGATAAATTATACATATACACGCAGGAACAACATAACAATACAATCTTTACATACTGTATTTCAACTTTTGAGGACCGCTAGGGTAGAAAAGACTTCAGAAGTAAAGAACAACAATAACAACATGGTGGACCTATGGGGTTGGTCATGCAACCTTTTATTTACTAGCAGAATGCACTAACCAAATTCTGCCCCATACAGCTATCCCATTATCTCATTTACAGTGAGTTTAACACACCCACCCACCCCCCCCACACACACACACATACACACACACACAGACATATTATACTGCATCAGCTACAATACGGCTCCTAAAGAATAAAGAGATATATATGTATGGCTTTCCCTTCTAAAATTACCCACCCCTACCCTACACTCTAAATAGTGTAATTATGTTAAGTGCATATATATATACATATATATATATATACACACACACACACACACACACACATATATATATATATATATATATATACATAACATATACACATAACATATACACATAACACATACATTGTCAGTCTTGCACATGCTGGGAAAGATTTGTATGTCATTTATCCAAAATAAAAGTCTATGTGGAATTTAGCCTAGATAATGACCTTTAAAATACAGCTTGAATTCTGAAATTTTAAAATGCATTTAATTAAGAAAAGTGAGTTTGCATTTCTTATTCATGCAGTTATCTGATCTACCTAACATTTGGCTGTAACATGACAGATAAAATCATCTGTGCCACATAGGTGGATTTAGGTATATCTATAACTGCTGATGTCATCAGATTTTCATATTACATATAAGTAAGCAAACTTAACTCACAACTAACAACAACCAACAACAACCAAACTGTTAATATTCCACTTAAAAACATTCTGAAAAGAAACAGCTAATGGCTTGTGAGTACAATGTATAAAGTTCTGATCATTTAATAAATTCTGCAAATGACCAGAAACAGATGCATTGAAACATTATGGTTTTAATCAAATGGTCACAGTGCAAGATATATTCATACATTTATCAAATATGTGCCTTCTTTTAACTAATAAAGAAATCTCATTTCATCCTAAGTAAGTATAGATCTTCTTTAGGCAGATTACATAATAGGCATACACTATACAGACAACAGCATTGAAACACCTACACATCCCACCTACAGGAGTTTTATTACATCAAATTCCAGGTTACATTTCCCTCAGCAGCTATATCAGCTTTCACAATTATAAAATGTCTTTCTACAAGATTTTGGAGAGTGTTTGTGAAAATTTTGCAAATTATTCCAGAAGAGCATTGTCATTTTTAATAATCGGTCCAGACTTCCGACCTGTTTTCATTTATCCAAAAGGTGTTTGACAGGGTGGGGGTCAAAGACAAGTCTTCCCACAACAAAATCACTCAACAATGATTGAGTGATTGAATCACTCAACAGTGAACTCAGATTTATGGATATTGCTTTATGCAAACAGAAAAAGTCTAAACATTCCTTTTTATCTCATCTCATTATTTTCCATTTAATCCTCATTCTAGGGTTGACGATGGGGGGGGGGGGGTCCCTATGCTTCTCCAGGTCAGAGCATTTTGGTTGCTGGGTGGAGACACCCAGGACAGGGTGCCAATCCATCACTGGGCACCAACCTACTTACAAAGACACATTATATAGGGGCAATTTAGAGCAGCCAATACACCTTGAATGCATGTTTTTGGACTGTGGGAGGAAATTGGAGAACTTGGAGAAAAACCCACGCAAACACAGGAAGAACATGGAAACTCAGGATTGGATCTCCATCGCAGAGAGGCAATGTGCTGACAACTAAGCGGGGCCACCTTGTTCCAAACATTTCCTCCAAATTCTAAAGCATACACGTATACTTCTGTCGGTATAGTATATGTCTATAAAATGAGTCTAAATCAACCAGGTCTTTTAAGCCTTTGTGTTGCACTCACTCTGTTGTGAATTAATATGAATTAAGTGGTAGTGTGTTGTTATAGAGACTGCCAAAGCAGATATTTTTAGTAAAAAGACATTGCAAAATTTCACTGATTTGATTCAACATTATAAAGTGATACTTTAAAAATAGTTTAAATAGACAATGCAAACTCCAGAGAGACCTATAGCTTATCTGACACCTAAGAAAGTGCATGGCAGTTATTTCTAGTAATGCTTTTAATTATAATTAAAACCTTTTTTAAACCTACTTTAGTGCTTGTGTACTGTGCATATGATTAGATTTGACTACTGCAGTATAACCTTATTTGAAAAACACTTTCGTTTACCATAACACATTAATAGTACATTCATTCATTCATTCATTTATTCTCTTCCACATAATCCTCTACTAGGGTCACGGTGGGGGGTCCCCATGCCCATCCAGGGGAGAATGTTTCAGCCAGGACATGACGCTAATCTGGGCGTATTCACTAACGCAGACACACACTATATGGGGCAATTTAGAGCATTCAATTTACCTTCAATCCATGTCTTATAGCTATGGGAGGAAACAGGAGAACCCGGAGAAAACCCCCGCAGACACAGGGAGAACATGGAAACTCCACCCAGATTGGGATTCAAACCTGAATCCCCAGCTCTGAGGGGCAAATGTGCTGACCACTAAGCCACCATGCCGCCCAATTAATAGTACAATTAACAGTAAATTAAATTATATATAGAATTAAAAAAATCGCTAAATCTATTTTCTTGTCAGTTTAAAGGTGTTAAAGCAAACAAAACATTAACATCCTAAAAGATGTGGGACTCTTTTAATGGTTCAATACAAAAACTCCAATCTCACCTCCGCAAGGTAAAATCTTTGATGCCAACAATGACCTTAACATGACCTTGAACTTTTGATAGGACAGTCTTAATTACAATGACCTTTCTTAATGCCTTACATCTTTGCTAACAGTGTATTTGTTTTTTGTGTGTCTATTTTGAACTGTGCTTTTTTTCCCCATGAGCTGCTCTCCTAGATGATTTGATGACTAGTGTGCAGAGAGAGGCTGAAATTGCAGTGTAGAGTGAAATACCGGAAGCTATGCTGGGAGCTTCAGCTAGGACTTACATTAACAGAGCAAAAAAACAGCATAATGTTTGCACATTGCAGTCTTCATGCACACACACATGCACACTCATGAGCCTACAAGCACGACCTCCGCATGACCTTTGCACATTCACTGCTTGAATGTTTGTATAATTTAGAAAATCAAAATACGTAGTTACACCATTTTTTACCTAAACAGGATATATACTGGCTGTTTAAACTTTCCATAAATGTTGTATTAATGTATTAAATGTATTGATGTAATGACCTACGAGCTATTACATAAAGTTACACAATTGCATTTGCGTCCCCAGTTAGACAGATTTGTAATGGCATTCAAAAGAAAAAGCCAGTAAGGCTGTCAGCACATATTAAGTACACCCTATAAACTTGCAGACTATAAAATGTAATAGGTTAAAAGACATAAGACATGCATATGATATTTGAAACATAAAATAAGGTTATTAAAAGTTAGGATCACATTATTTATATTATCTTTCAAGAGCTGACTACATGACATATTAGGCATTCAAATTGTAAAATGTATAACGCGGGCAAGAATCTTTATTAATTAAACTGCAATGGCACTGCTCAAATTAAAAAATGCTTCCACCTCACACCACAACCCCAGCTGAACATTTTAATTGAGCAGGAGATGAGTTGTTACCGCCAACCGCCGGACCCCGAACTGACTCTGATGTTTTCTCTGTAATGCTAACAGTGTGAGGGGAGAGACAGCTATAGTCCAAGTGTGATATGACCATGACAGCTGCTGTCAATGATATCACATCAGTGTTGCTAGGTAGAAAAGGGGTGCTGCTGCCTCATTTTGATGGAGTATGAGAGTGCAACAGCATCCCCACTAAAATAAAATGTTACAGTTTCCCCTGAGAGGATGCAGCCCACGGGCCTATTGAAGGCATCCCAAATACTATCTTGGATGACTTGGTTGCTGTCACTACTTATAACCACAACAAGGATAGCCATTTATACACGTCATCAGATTAGAGCCGGACTCAACAGTGTGCGTTTTGCATTTTAAAGCTTGTTTGAGGCTCTTTTTTCAATATTTCAGAGACACTACAGTAAATCTGAAGGTGTGGCAGAGGAGCAAAACGTCAAGTGATTTTTTCAACCAGGGGCCGAACTTTAATCACATCTTAAACTGTACTCTGCTGATCACCTTTGGCAGCTCTCGAAATAGCTGAATAGCTGGAATATGCAGAACTGCACAGCCTACTTGGCAGCATGGCAACAGCTGCCCAGGCAGGCAATTCAACCCATGCAGACATGCACACAGGCAGACGCACACGTTAACCGAATACACAACCTCCTCTAGGCAGCTCTGGACAGGTAGCTCGCTCAGGGGAAAAAGCAGGAGAAAAGCACTAGAAATCGGCTGCCGCGTGTCGCCATGGCAGCATCACCGAGGAACTTTGCGGGGCGAGGAACACCCAAATCGGATCCTGTAGAGAGGGATGCTCTGATCAAGCTCCGAAACGATGGGCTGGGTTCTCGCCCTCCGCCTCGAGAGCGATAACGCGCTCGAAACTGCCTCCATTGCGCCCTCGCTGCCCGAAAAGCCGAGCCGCAGCGCCCCGAAACACGCGGTGCTGTTTTTTCCGGCAATAGCGCGCTGCATAGGTGCGCATGTGACCTACAGTAGCATGAAGCAGCGCGCTGGGCTGGCAGCCGTACCGCAGTGTGCTGTGCTGGGCATAAAATAGGCCGCTGTACGCGGGGAAAAGCAGGCGCACCTACCGAATAGCGCTATACGCCACGCCGCAGAGGCAGCAGCAGAAATCCGGCGGCCGATCGCTCCCTCCCTCGGCCGGCCAACCCCGCTTCCATGTTCCAAACGCACATTCTCGCCTCGTCCTCCGACGGCCTGGGCGCGCACCTCGAAAGGCACCGCACGCTCGCCTTTTACCTCCCACTTTCCCTCCTCACAGGAGTTCCAGGCGCCGTTCTGCCACGGATGATTTTTTCTTTTTTTTTTTTTTTTTTTTTTTTTTTTTTTTTGCAGATGCGCCCCTCGCTGCTGCCAGCCGGGGGGACGAGTGCGCGCGCGCAAGGGAGTGCGTGTGTTTATCGAAAAGAGCTGAAAATGCACTACCGCTCCCTAGAAAAACAAGACGAACCCGAGGCCTGGCATCTTAACGTGGATGGGTGTGTGTTTTTTTTCAGTTTTGCCTAAATGTAGAAGCCGATTTAGAGAAGCCCTACCTGGCGCGGTGGTTCGCTCGCCCATCGTCCAAGGCGGATTTGCGCACCGCATTTCCAACAAACCGGCCGGGGAGCGGCGCGCCCGACGAGCGCGGCTCTCCTGACTGCGCTCCTCACTGTGGAAAACACACGCGTGCACACGCACGCCAAGCCAAACGAGGGAATTACAAAATGGTTTCTTCCGACAGAAGAGTGACAGAAGTTGACGTCCTGGCTCACTTTCTTTTTGCTCCCACGCACGTTCTGACAAATCCACAAAGTTGCCTGTGTAGTATTAGTGTAGCTATAGCTTCGGGACGCGTGGCTGGCATGGGACTGGGCTAATAGGATTCGCTGACACGGCTGAATCTGCTAAGGGTGATTCACTTGGAGTGAAAAAAACACACGCACACACACACACACACGCACACAGCCAATAAAGTAAGCCCACTGTTTTAATACGGAGGTGCTGTATGTGCGGCACATGTGCATACGGATGCGCTCCTACACCCACTGCACTCCGGTGCCATTTTTAGGCGCACCTTGCACTTAAGCAACTACACCTACCATATTGGTGCAGTCTGTACGCATGTGATTGCTGACTGTAGGCTTTAGAGACATTGTCAGCCACCATTTACCTCACCTATTCATTTAGAACATCAAAATCAAATGCATCTATGTGCCCTGAATGAAATTTCAGGCAGGACATCAAGTGCATTGTCAAATTGGGGTATTTAGACTGTCAATCAACTTCAATAATCATATGCCCCATTGCTAAACTGATCATGACAGGGTTAGAGGAGAACATACAAATTAGGATCAGAGAAGATGACATTTATTCTCCGTGTTTTACGTTGTGGAATGTAATTGTATATTAAGGCCTGACCCAACAGACTCCCGTGTCTGTATCCCTATCATTTTTATCCACATATGTTTAAAAGAGCCTTAGCGTACTTATTAAAGCATTACTATAAATTTACATGTACAATATGTCTCCAGTACATTAATACATATATAACAATATAATATTTGCATCAGCACAGGTCAGAAATAATAATTATTATAATGCTTATTGTGTTAAATTCCCTGCTTTAGTCAAAAAAATCCTGTGATTTGATCTAATAAAATGATGGCAAAAGCTTAGTAACTCACATGTTATACCTTATCTGTGCTCACCACTGTAGTGACCCAGAATTCCAGGTACTCCCATTTGGCTTCGAGGAGCAGTGGTATATATGAGAAAGGATGTCTCACAAGAGAGACATTCATAATTTTTTTTAAAGCCACTAGAAAATAATATTGTATTGCAGTCAGTGAGAAATGCAGAAAATATCTCAAAAGAATCTCCGTGCTGCAATGCATCACACATAGTTCTTATGAGAACGCTCAGTGTGCACAATGCTCTTGACTTAGTCTCTTAGTCTGAGCATGCACAAAAAAATGGAAAACAGCTTGAAAACTAATCAGTGTGCAACCTCATTCTTTTTAGCATCACACACACACACACATATACACACACACTGCAGTCTTTTATTATACAGAGGCTATGTGCGGACTGTCATTCGAATGAGTGAAATGCAAAGAGTTCTGGTTCCTTTAAGTTGAGAGATGCTCTGCTGATGAGTGGACCTGCAGAGACCTATGACCTGTATCTGTTACTAGGTAAAACAGCCGAATAGCAACCGACCGAGAAACACTGTCCTCTAGTGGCTTTTCATAGTAGTACTACATTACGTACGGATTAAAAAAAAACTCATCCTTGAAGCATTCCAGTTCATCAGTACTGTAGACTCAGCAGAATGAGCTCTAGGTAACCCAGAAGCATAGGCACAAATTCTCTATTACTGTCTGCCATTATACTGTGTGACTAAGTGATACAGCTAACATCTGCAATTGTGTCATGTGTGTGTGTGTGTGTGTATATATATATATATTTGGAATAATAAATAAATTATATTAATAACTGTAGTATATATACTGCTGCTATCATTCAGGTTATTACAAACTAAAAACCAACAGCACAGTCCTTAATACTTTGATTTTATGTTTAAAAAAAAAATTCACACAAATAATTACAAACGTGTGAGCATTAAAGGTTGTGTATAGAAGTATTTGATATTACCTTGACGCATCATAAAGACATAAAATCATAGTTTTCTTACCTCAAATGTGTTCTCTTGCAAACCACGTTTGAATCAAAATGAACTCAAAGGACTATAAGAGAGCAGCAAAGAAACACAAAGCAAAAAGAAAAGACTACAAAGCATCTTTAAAGATATGGATATGCAAAAACCTCCAAATTTAATAAAATGTACTAAAATGGGCAAAAAAAGGACAAGTATGATGCCACAATATCTATAGAAATCATGACAAGTATATGACCAGTATATGAAGGAAATACAGTATGTAGGTACAGAGAACCTTAAATATAAATGGTTGAAGAGTCAAAATGTCCTTCATTTAAAATAGAACTCATGCACATGAATACCTCATTGGTTGCTGCTGTTCACAATTAATCTATGTCTGTACTGCAGGATGTAACGACCCCTTTAAATGTTATGAGCACGCGTTTTAGTTGAGAGGGAATTCTGAAATTTAAAGACATATGGTGATGATCTCTAATTGTAGCCTGACTGTTCTAAACTGATAAACTGCTGCTCAAAAGTTTTCCTGGATAGTGATAAGTGGAACTGTGGGTGCACCTTTGTCAATTTTTTTTTCTCCTCCTTGCACTGGCTGTCTTGTGTGTGAACAGGCAAGTCGACATTAATCTCTCCAATCAGGGAGCTTCATCGACGCCAACCAGTCGTTACAAGACTTAACTGAAGGCTTAACTCGCTGGCTTTTCAATCAAATTTAATCAGATGCTAAAATTAACTGTATTTCACTACTTCTTGTTACTATATCACTAACTTACCTTATGCAACTTGTTTAACATTGTTTTACCGTTATTGTTTCTGGATATCACATAAAATGTTTAAAATAAAAAGAGTATTTAACAAACAAACCGGGACATTTGTTTACGCTTTCTTCAGGATTGCCTTGTTTTAAGGTCCATCCATCTTTCCATTAATTTTGGCCAACTTCCTTGTCTCTGATAAGAAAAAGTATTTCCACAACATGATGCTGCCACCACCCTGTTTCAGATTGGAGATGATATGCTTAGGATGATGTGCTGTGTTAGTTTCCTGCCACATTTTAAATTTAGGCCAAAATGTTCAAATTTGGTCTTATCTGCCCAGAATATTTACATTTACATTTAGTCATTTAGCAGATGCTTTTATCCAAAGCGACACATCCTTCCACCTTTGCTGTGTCTCCTACATGGTTTGTGGCCATGTATTTCTTAGGGAATGCTTTCAAAAATGGCTTTGTGCTGTGATGATATGAGTTCATGAGAGTATTAGAGTATAAAAAAGTAACTTTTTAGCAGCAACACAATCAATAGAGAACACAGAATGAGAGTATACTTACCCATGGGTTACTTGCATATGTTTAAAATTACCTAATGCTTTAGAAAGATATATTTAATATTTAAAGAACCTATACTCTGGAAGTCAATATTTATTTTAGCAAGCCTATATTATTCTTTTCCTACAACAGGTATATGTTAAAAATGGTTCCACCATTTTGCAGTGGTGAATGCCACTTAACTTAAAATCCACAAATATTATGGTCTTCCAGAAATTACAATATGCTTATGGGTCGCAATTGTAAAACAGACGTGTATAAGAGAAAAGGAGGGACAAGAGAAACCAGTAGGAGGAAAAGGACAAGGCTACCAGAAGGTCACTGAGCAGTCAATACTTTAACATTTACCCATAATCCCCCGACAGGATCATAGCAGAACACAGTGGTGCATGTGAAGTATTTCGAACTCCCTCGGCTTTGGCACAGGAAGAAATGTTCAATATGAATTTAAACAGATGAGATTACAGCTTGGAGTTGTGAAATTGTACAGCATAATTTTATAATGGTTAAGAAAAATCTAAGGGTAAAAAAAACTCTCAGTGCTGGCGATCCAGGTTTGAGTTCTGATTTGGATGGAGGATTTATTTTCTCGCCATGTGTTTTCTCAGATTTTCTCACACAGTCCATAGATTCAGGACAACATAGATTCAAGTTTAATTGGCTGCTATAAGTTGCCCCTTGTGTGTCTCTGTCAGGGAGTGTGTGCCAAATAATGTACTGGCACTCTGTCCAGGGTGCCAATCTGCCCAGCACCCAGTTTTCCTCTGGATGAGCATGAGGAACACCCATCCATCCCTAGTAGAGGATTAAAAATAAGATAAGATAAATCAGAATTAGAATACTTTATTGATCCCAGTGGGAAGACTGCAGAACGAATAAAATCCCAATTAGAATCATGGTAGCACACTATGGGCAATGTAGCTCATCCTGTTCACCTGAATTACATGTCTTTGTCATCTTTGAGAAAACCAGAGTTCTAGGGAGAACTCCCCAGATACCCAAATATGAGGTATCTTTATTCTTTACATTTACATATTTTTGATCTCCAAACCATGCAGCCAGTAAAGGAAATATGCCAATACATTAGTTCTTTAATTTAATTTAATAGACAATATTACAAAGACCAGAGACTAAATGGTTGATATATCATTTTATTGTAATTATTTTTTAACACAGGTAGTAATACAGAATAAAAACAGCAGCAATAGCAACAGGAAAAAAGCTCTGCAGAGCTGATGGTTTGTGCTTTTAATCTATGTACAGGAAACATGCGTGTTGTGTTTGCTACTGACTGCATATGAAACTTCACACAGCAAGATTTCAGAGAAAATAAACTCTGGGTTATGGATTTCTTTCTCACATGGCATGAAGGGTAACTGTGTTAAGGCATATACTGCAGCTTCTATGGTTTAAAAAATAACGAAGCAGATTTATAATGGTGTTGATAGACCACAAAAGTAGATAAAGAGAAAGTAGGTTTAGTCTAAAAATGTTACAAAACCCTTGTAGAAGATTTTGTCTCTAAATGCAAATCAACATACAAGATTTCCTTTGCTTTTGGCTTTCTGACCTAATATTTAATTACAACATATTTTAATTGCAACGTGAATCGACCCAGTATATGCTAATTTATACAAACTCTAATAAAATAGGGACCAGTTTTAAAATCTAAAGACATTGAATTGTCCTCTGTGCGATTATCATTCATAAAGAACACTAAACATCTTAATGTTATCAGTCATATATTAAACACAGGCTTACGAATTAAACAGCAGACTTTAATAAGCAATTTTGTTTTATGATTTTGTTTTGACTAATGCATATAATAAATGCAAATCCAAACTCAGTATATATTTTATTGTATTTAAATTTAGATGCACTATACCTAAAACTTGCTTTGATCTTATAAACAGTGATGAAAAACTGTATAAAAATCATGTGAATAAGAATATAGTTTAAAATGAACTATAAACTGTCATGTTTAATTAATGACACTAAATATCAAACAGTAGCCAGTAGTGACATTGCAGTAGCCAAAGCTTGTGAACAGGAGTTGCTAGATCTTTACGTTTGTATCTGTGATTGCATTTAAGACAGATACATGGTCTTCTTCGTATTTCAGCTTTTACAAAGGATGCCCTTCCTGATGCAACCTACATATTTACCCAGGCTTAGGACTCGCACTGTAAGTGCACTGATATGTACATCACTAATGGCTAGGAGAATTCACTGTCTCCAATTTACCTATCGGCATGTCTTTAGATGTAGGAGGAAACCCAAGACCCTGAAAAAAACGTAGGCACAGGGAGGACATGCAGACGCCACACAGAAAGGACCTATGTTTAAAGCCAAAACCTATTTGCTGTGAGGTGGAAGCACTAACAGCTACACCACCATGCCACACCAACACAAATACAGCGTATACTTAATATATTCAAAAATAAAAGTGCTTTTGAGTTAATTAAGTTCAAAGTATTTGTCGTATTCAGTGGCCAAAAATGAAAATTCTTCTAACAAACAGTACGTCATTTTTTTGGATTATATTGCTACCTTGCCTTTAGAGCTTAAAATAACAGGAATATATGATGCATATTATTAACATTACAAACAATCTAAGCTAACAATCAATGATACTGAAAAATGCAGAGCAGCAATGAGAGCACACTTCTTCAAAAATAATTTCTCCAGATTCTCCATGGTTGTGGTTTTGTCTGTGAATCCTCAAATAAATTTCTCTTTACACATTTTCATTGGGTTTAATTTAGGAAACTAGAATAGCAATGCCAAGAACTTGGTATTGTCATTGTTAAACCATGCAGCATCACTTTGTTCTACTGTTGAATACAGCTATAAACTGATTGTAGCTTTTCAGAAAATCTATAGTCTAAATCTTCAGTATTTAGGATTTATTGGCATCAACTATCAACATTTTTTATTTTAATAACCAAAACTTTTCTAAGTCTGAGTTTAATGTTTTAGTAGCATATAAAAAAATGATGCATAAAAATAGGCCGGTAGATAAAAGTCTATTTGCAGCTTTAGAGAGATGATCATGAATGCCTTCTTTCGCTTGTGTGTCTCCGTCTGTAATCCTGGGAAAATGTTTGGTCCTCTAAGCATCCATACATCTGTTGCAGCTCTGTTTTTTTAATCTTCTTAATTACTGATCTAACAGTGGATATTGACATTTTTATGCCTTCATTTATAGGCTGATCTTATGCATTTTGATGAATTGCTAAGTGAATTTTGCCTCTGTGACAACTGACAGTTAGATAACTGACATAATTAACTGCATAAACAAGACTATATATCAGAAACACATTTCCCGATCACATTTTAAAATCATCTTAACCAGTGGTGCATCATGTAACTCTTATTAGCTGGATTTCAGTGCAACACCCTTTTTCATTTTCTTGATATGCATTTTATCTCAATTCCATGTTATAGCTGTTAAATTAAAATTTATAGCTGTTTTTGTTGCTAACATGGGCTTTATTTATTCATCATTTTAGTTTCAAATTTTTACTAGAGACAAAAACGAACAAAATCAATCCAGTATCAAAATTCCATTATCAAAATGGCTACTAATCCTAGAGGGAAACCATCTACATAATTCACTTAACAGCCTTATGATATGTTTATATCGGTCTGGCAACATGGGAAAGGTCTTTACTAAGAAGTTTTATTACTATTAGAAATTTTTGCTCTTATACACTTTCACAAACATCTGTTGTGAAAATTAAACTTAATGAAAAGGAATGTGCTCTCACATCTGATTGTCATCCTACTGATTGAAACATTCATTCATTATCTTCCGCTTAATCCTTTACTAGGGTCGCGCGGGGGGGTGTGCAGATACACCCAGGATAGGGTCACTGGGCACATTCACTTACACAATCTCACACACAAACACACGCTATATGGGGCAATTTAATTTACCTTGAAGTCATGTTTTTGGATTGTGAGGGAAGAAACTGGAGAACCTGGAGGAAACCAACACGGACACGGGGAGAACATAGAAATTCCACCCAAATTTGGACTCGAACCTGAATCCCCAGCGCTGAAAGGCGAATGTGCCAACTAAGCCACCATGTCGCCCAATGTCGCGCTCAAATATTCACATACTTTGATCACTTAAAGATATTTAATACTGGACAATTTTCTCAGGAAAATAATTACAAAGGCTAATATTCTTGTCTCTTTGATTTAATTCCCTTTATTTGCTTTTAGGACTTCTGACCAACGTTTAGGACCAACAGATATTTTGTAACTTTCAAATATGAAAAAATAATGGTAGCAAAAATCTGAAAGAATTCAACTGTGATTTAATTTGTAAGGCTAAAAAATCTAGGTCATTCCACATTTTACAATTTTTTATACATCATTTAAAATATTTATTTAATTTGAAATCCTTTCATGTTGTAGTACAACAAATAAATAAAGCAAATAATGCCAATAAAGATCTTTTTTTTTTTATCCTGCATATGGTAACCAAGTAAGGTGCAGCCTGGCCATTTTTCCTATGTGCTTATTTTATATGGTTACACTATACATTACTAATGTCCCAATACAAATAATGTACAGTCTATGTCATTCCCTTTTGGTTACTTTTGCTGCTTATCTGATAAATTGGTTACGAACCACTGTAAAAAGTGTAGTCTGCATTTGTCAGCGTAGATTATAATTCATCATTCCTTCAATGGCAGCTCTGCAGTCAAGAATCCAGCCAAGAAATAAATAGCATGACCAAAAATGCTGACAAGGCTGACAATAAATGAAAGCCAGTAGCCATCAATTAACATGATGTCTTTTGCACAGTGCCCACTGATGGATATTAACTTTCAGTAATTTTTAGCTATGCTAGCACTTTTGCTTAAACTATGCTTTTAAGCCATGTACTTTAAATATCAACCCTGGATCAGCACTTAGTATGGAATATATGTACAGTGTTTGATAAGTGTTTGAGCTAATAGGTAACAAATCTTTATTACAATGAAAGTAATCAATTTTGTACAAAAGGTGTTTGTAAGGCTGACTGGAACCAGACCACAAACAAAGACAAATACTATCTAAATGATTTATGATGTCATGTCATACTTGATCAATAGTTACAGGTGCATTAAAGACCTTGTAATATGAATCCCTTTGAACTTCCAGTAACACTTTCTAGGAATCCTGTATTCATAAGGCATTATGTGCAGAGGTGGCAGAAGTACTGAAATCATTTACTCAGTAAAAGTATCAGTATATTGTAAAATAATTACTTAAGTAAAAGTTGAAGTACGATTATTTTTTTTACTTCAGAAGAAGTATAAAAGTACATGCACCTAGATGAACTTAAAGTGAAAAAGTAAAAGTGTTTTTTTAAGAATCCAATTTAAAACCATGTGATTATCAGAGATATCTGTATATTATTAGGCCCTGACATTTTACTTAAATGTTCTGATGTGCAAAGCAATTAACTAAAGCAGTGGTGGAATAATAGTGGTCAATGTACTAATTATTAATATTGAACAATATTTTACATGTTAGGACATGACGTTATCAGTCTCTCAGTATAATGCTTTACAGCAGAGGACACCATAAAAATTCATTCAAAAGTCAGCTAATTAATATAAAAAGCATAACGTGTTTAAAGTGTCCTTCTTTCCACGAACCTTACATTTTAACATTAACTACCAGGTTAAATTAGAGATTACAAGTTAAGGTTAAAATAGAGTTAAGTTTTACTAGTAACTGAGAACTACTGTTTTACAGTATTTAAGTATAACACAACTTGTCAGAACACCATTCAGATTTGAACTTCATTAACTGCATTACCAAGCAATGTAATCAATCTATATAATAAATATAGATAAAATAAAATAAAGAAACCTGTTTTGGAAATGTAGTGAGTAAAAACTACAGGTATTTCTTTTGAAATGTAGTGAGTAAAAGTAAAAAATATTAAGTGATAGAAATACTAATTAAAGTACATATACCTGAAAAAACCTACTTAAGTAATTAATTACTTACCACCTCTGATTATATGTGCATTTATACATCTTTATAAAGTATTGATAATGCTTTATAACATAAGTCATAAGTCTTAATGTTAATGTACATAGATGTTCATAAACAGTCATAGAATCATATGACAATTTGATTCTTTAGATGTTTCGACATTCGTACTTAAATCAAGATGACTACACTTTACTTAAAGTCTGTAAAGAGCATTTATAAGCTATTATAAGTCATTGTGTCATTGTGTATTATAAGTCATCACATAACTTAAAGTTCTTTATGTTGCTAGTCTTTATAATAAGTTAAAATATCTCATTTATAATGCATTATGTCACTTTGTGTTATAAAGCCTGTTCTAAAAACACTTTATAAGTGTGATAATGTACATATATAGAAATTAACAAAGGCTAATGACAAGTGTTCCAAAGCAATATAAATACTTTATAAAGCTTTATAAATGGCTAATAATGCCTTATGAATAGGTAATTTAGGTAAAGTGTTACTGAACTTTTTAATTGTTGTTATAGTGTGTTCTCGAAATTATGCTGAAGCAAGAACTAGCGTTACAAATCTCTTATGTACCATAAAGCTATTTTAAAAATCCGGTAACATGTAGACTGTCTGTATTTGTAGCTGTGTCTCTTATAGAATACATTTAGGAACAAAAAATGAAACAATACCCTGTTTATTTTTCCTGAATCGTGTACACCAGGGAGCTTAAAGTCATATGAGAAAAGTGCCTAACAGGTTTTGAAAGCAAGGCTGTATTAAAAGTCTGCTACCAAATCCAACAAATCAAGTGGCTAAGATTTCCCCGTTGGGGAAAAGTATTCTATGCTATACATTAGCGGCTAAAATGTTAAAAACTGCAGGAGGCATGGATTGTTTCACAATCAAATCTAATATGTTATAATTAAGTCTTTCTAATCCTAAATAAGCTTTTTCTTTCTTTCTTTCTTTTAAGCCTCAGATTCTGACTGGTCGGTGGTGACACTACCATTCTGTTCCCCGACAACTGACTGGTCCTGGGTATCTATAACTCCATCCACAATGAATGTTGGTTCACCACCCTCTTTTTCACTGACCGATTCAGAATCATTAGCATTTTTGGGTGGATTGGTCAAATCAGGCCCCTCCCACTTTTCTTCATCCAGTCTGCTGGAGATTGACCAGTAAAGATGAGATTCCAGACGAGCGGTTGCTAGTGCGAGCTCTCGGGCAGAACAGGAAGGTGTATCGACCTATTGGGCAAAACATAATTTAGGCATGACTCAGAATAACTTTACCACATGTAAAAAACTGTTCAAATAAATCCACTAGTGTGGCATCAGCTGAACATACTCACTATAAACAAAAAGTATTTATTAAAAGTATATAAAGGTAGTGTAATAGAATGCTAATGATGGATGCAAAATTATGCTGATGAGCGTGGACATGAGTCCTGTTCAGGTACATTTTTGACAAAAGAAAACAATCACAAGTTTATTTCAATCTTGGCAGTGAATTGTCAACACAATGTATGATGCATTTGCCATTTGTTTTACAATGTTTCGATACAAAATAAAAATATGGGAATAGCAGGATTTAAATTGATGGTCTTTTACCTCTGTGGCTTCGCAGTTGCGGTTTGAATATTGCACAATATTTATTCATTCATAAACCTATTTCCATAACTTTCACAATAATAAATTGTGAAACATTAACCTTTAAAGTATAATGATTCAAATAGGATATGAGGAACACTGGGATCAGTCACTGTATACCGTCCTACCTCAAAGGTATGATGAAAGGCACCATAGTCAACATCAAAGAATCCCTCAGCCAGTGACATCATCGGGCTGAACCGGTGGCCCCACATCACTTCCTCTGCCAAATAGGAGCTCCGTGCTTGACATGTCATACCTGACATAATAAATGAAAGACAAAAATAAGTGTGATAACATAAAAATCATTGCACCTCTTCTGCCATTATCAAATTATACAAGATACTTTATACTCTATATAAACCTAAGGTCCTAATTAATTAATCATTAAAAGTGTCTTACCAGTAGCTTCTACCATGCCTTCCAAAATAACAACAATCTCAAAGTCTTCCTTCTCAAGCTGAGTCTGGGACATGTCCCAAAATGGAGATCGGGAGTCGATCTCATGAGAAATTACCAAAGGTGACACCAGGAATAGACGATCATCCCCTGTCTCAAAACCAACACTGATATCTGTCTGATCCAGAGGAATAAATTCACCTAGACAAACAAATTAAGAAAATTATTTAATAAAAAATGACAAGTCATCTGATTTAATTTGAAATA
Organism: Corydoras sp. C115; assembly: GCA_019802505.1. Lineage (NCBI taxonomy): Eukaryota > Metazoa > Chordata > Actinopteri > Siluriformes > Callichthyidae > Corydoras > Corydoras sp. C115. Next base: position 515,472 of record JAFMOC010000103.1, on the reverse strand, counting down.
GTTTAATTACGTTAGTTTGAACTGTTGGAAAACATCTGAGCTCCAAAACGAAATCCAAGCAAACACAGGAAGAACACATTGCCTTCATGATTGTTAAATAATTAGGATAACTCAGGGTTATAAAGTAATTTCTATGTGGTGTTGTTTAGCAGATGTTGCATTTAACACATTTTAAGATTTTTTAAATTATGTTCTAATATATTAACACCAAAAAAAGTGCACTTTCTTTTCTTTCAAAGACTGCAACTACAGAATTTCTGAAAAGCATGGTCACCACTTATCAAATATTATGTCTTATTATTTTCTGTAACACTGCGCACTGTTGAGTGCATTATTTATTTAAAAAAATAAATTTTTAAGCAAAATAAGAAATAGCAAATTTATGCTAAAATAAAGATCTGCAAACTATTGCTGTCCACCAGCAGGTGGCAGAAATGCATACGGTTCCTACATTGTCCCATGGTACAAGCGGATTATTTAGTCGTTTTATTTTTTTTGCTTTATAAAAAAAGCTGGAGCCAGACACTCACCCTCTTGGGTCTGTTTGGACTTGATAAGCTTTGCTCGCATGTTGGCACCCACAATATGCGAAGATCTCAAATCACCAACCCGGAACATCAGGCACAATTTATCATCCCGCAGGGAGATCACAGCATTTCGAGAAAACACCAAGGTTTCTGCTCGTTTGTTTGGCTGCGAGATCTTCACAAACATGCACCCAACCTGTAAAACGGGGAGGACATAACACGAAACAAATGAAACAGACTAAGTGACTCACTGCAATCTGATGGCAGCAGTAGCAAAGTAAATGTAATTCACTATTATCAGCCAAGTATATATATTTATAATTCTGAGAATGTCCCAAAAATATATGGGTGAAACACAGCCTAAGGGTTTAATTGTAATCAGGACATTTAGAGCAAGATAAATTGAGTTTTTTTTTTTCTATCGCACTCTCTTACACACAGACACACACACACAGACCAAATGAACCTGTCCTCCTTATAATACAAAACAAGACTTATTAATGATGCTAATGTAAAATCAGTTTCAAAGGGTAATTTAAGTATCATAAGTGTGCATTTGCTTCTGAAGAAGCATCTGATAAAGAGCATAAAAGGGTGAGATCAGGTAAGATGTAAAACCAGAAAAGTAAGGGAGAGTGGGCAACAACATCTCTTCAAAGGATGACTCATTTAACTTTGTCTGAAAAAACACATGTATACAACGCTCTGGTGTTACTGCAGAGGGATGAAAATACTTCCAATACTTCTCTTATTCATATAAAACTATAAAGCCAACGTCAGAGGTACTTGTGAACAAGTCTTGGTTGGTAATTACAGCCAGTGCATATACATACACTATATAGATGAAAGTATCCTAACACCTACACATTACACCTACAGGAGTTTTCATGACATCCATGTAGAAGATGGCTCCATTATCACAACTATAGGATCTTTTAATCTTCTGTTAGGCGTTATACATGACTTTAGAGTGATTGGAATTCAAACCTGGATCCCCAGGGCTGAAAGGCAGCTATTCACTATTATACACTATTCTCCTGTGAAGCCCGTTACAATATATCCCTAAAATAAAAAGTAAACAGCAAACTTAATCAAATACATAAAACTGATGGCTTCCTACCATAAAAGCATTGACCATCGAGCCCAGTATGGCTTGAAGCAGCAGAAGCATGGTGCCTACAGGACATTGGTCTGTGATAACACGATGGCCATAGCCAATGGTTGTCTCTGTCTCAATAGAGAAGAGAAATGCAGAGATAAACCCATTCACATTATTCACACATGGTGTCCATGTCTCATCCTCTAAGTGATCCAGGTCTCCCCTAAGAACAAAGTGAAGAAAAAAACAACAATTGTTAAAACAATGGCTTTTTACTTACTGTGTAGTATGTAGTAAACAAAGGAAATGACTAAGGAATAAACTCAGAAACATTTTATTATATTTAACAAACATTTGGTATCAATTCTCATTCTAACAATACTTTGTCAGTGAGGGATTTCCTTGTGGATGCTGAATAGTTAGATTTAGTAAGTGCATGAAAGAGTGGGAGTGCTCTTTTTATTTGTTCTCTAGCACCTACCCACTCAGATGACAGTAGGCTAATCTCAGGTGGGTATAAGAGTACATGCCATTACTGTTATGTGCAGGTGTGTGTAAATATTTTTAAAAAACGGGTAGATCTGATTGGCTGAGCCGTTTGTTCAGCCGTGACATTTTTGACAAAAACACACACCTCTGACCACTTCACATTTGTATCAAGGCATGATATACAATGCATTTTTTTCAGAAACTGTTTTCTGTAATTTGGCCATTAGTGCAGTATTTGATTGTTAGAGAAACTGGAAACCTGTCGATCAGCGAGCAGCATGCACATAAATGTAAAGTTGTTTTTAATTACTTTTTTTTATGATAGTAAATTTTAAGGCACAAGGTGTAACTGGGCGGCACGGTGGCTTAGTGGTTAGCACGTTCGCCTCTCAGCGCTAGGGATTCCCGGTTCGAATCCCCATCTGGGTGGAGTTTCCATGTTCTCCCCGTGTCCCCGTGTCTGCGTTTCTCCGGTTTCCTCCCACAGTCCAAAAATATGGATCAAGTTAATTGAATTCTCAAAATTGCCCCATATAGAGTGTGTCTGTCTGAGTGAGTGTGTGCCCAGCGATGGATTGGCGCCCTGTCCTGGGTCTATCTGCCCAGCGCCCGAGATGTTCTCCCCTGGATGGGCATGGGGAACCCCACCGCGACCCTAATAGAGGATAAAGCGGGAGATAATGAATGAAAAGGTGTAACTGTACTCCGCTATGCCTCGTGCCTAACAACACTTCTTTCCGGTGATTTATTCACAATAATGCATGCCCTCTCATGCATTATAATATTGCATGCCCTCTCATGCATTATGCGTGTGTGTGTGTGTGTGTGTGTAAAGTACGGAATTACAATAAATGTGTACACACCTGCAGTATGCAATAAGATACCAGATAGCGCCAAAAAAGAGCCAGGTTACGGCGTAGGCCATTACAAAAACAAAGAGTGAACAGCGCCAATTCAGATCCACCAATGTGGTAAAAATGTCAGTCAGGTAGCGGTAGGTTTCTCGCATGTTACCATGCTGCACATTACAGCGCCCATTCTTGTCCACATAGCGCTGTCTCTTACGCTTGTTACGTGCTGAGGAGAGAGTGACCATGTGTTATAGGAAAATAGTATATAAAACAAGAAAACCAAGAGAGAAAAGAAAGAGAGATGGGTGCAGCTAAGAACTATGCATAAATTTAACCTTTAATGTTTAAAAAGCTGTATATGAGAATTATTAGCAGGTTGCAAATACAGGCACATTGCACAGCCGCAGCAATGTGGCTACTGTAGGTTAACATGACATGACAGGTTAACGCAACAGCCACCCAGAAGATAACCCGCTTTGTTGTAGACATAAAAAGCTAAGCTAAAGTAAAAACTATAGATAATATACAGATAATTATACACAAACAAAAACATAATATTGAATTCCTTATCCGGCTTCAGATCCTTTTAAATGCTACACTTTGCACCTTTACAGTATAAATGCTGTACATTCTGAACTTCGTTGCTGCTGTTTTGCATTGTTCCATGTATTTGTTGTGGATTTGGCCTTAGTTATTAAATTAATAAATTAAATTATTAATTTTGTCTGCTCAAAAATAACCATTATGTTCACACCAGGAAGCTAAGTGAAAATGAGTGTGCTATCAATACTCTGATGATGTAACATCTGCAGTCTCTATGACTCACTAAAAGTGCAATTGAAGAGGAGGAGCCATTAGCATTATAATATGCAATATAAATTTTACTAGATGGCTGATGCAGCAAAGTACTGTGGTACAGCAGCACTGGCAGCAATCAGAATTGTAAGATGTAGAAAATAGGCAATGTCTATTGATTATGAATATACAAGGGCTGATTTGGATGCAGGGAGCAGATGGGGAAAAGTGATCAAACTGCGCAGCACTCCAGTCGTTGTTTTGCATAAAAGCAATGAGTTTGATTTTTTTTCAATTGTTAAATTGAAGGAAGTAATTACCAAGTAGAAGAAAAAGTAGATTGCTCACCTCTTAGTACACTGTTCGTACGCTGTAAATTTTGTGCAATATAAATAATTTTGCTTCCTGTGGTCTTTATGTCATTTTTATAACAGGTATGCTGCAAGTCACGGCAACACACACACGTACCAAGCACATTATTGGGAACACCTGTGCAATAGCACGTTCCTGCAATTTAGGTAATGTTCACATCCACCCTCAGGATGAGGAAAAAGTGTGATCGCAGTCATTTTGATTGCGGCATGATTGTCTGCCAGACAGATTGATTTGAGTAGTTCTATAACTGATGATCTCCTGGGATTTCATGTTCAGCAGACTCAAGTGTTCAGCCCGAATAAAGAAAAATTTTGCAGACATTTCTGTAGAAGTTCTGTTCAGAACACCATGGTGACGAGAAAGGTCATAAGTGAATATCGACAAAACAAAGTCGACAAAAAGTCTATAGTAACTCTAATAACCATTGGACAAATATGTAAAACTGTCCAAAAATTGCAAAATAAGAACTACCCATTAGTATTAATATAGTGTACCTAATAAAGTTCTTTCGAGGTATAGGGTGTAATATGTAATATCTAAGGTGAATAATACATTACATGCTGGCTTATCTCTCTGCCGCCGATGCCACATTTCTGTCACCTCTGCAAACTCTCTTCATGCAGTATGTCTCGCGCCACCTTATATAGGATGCCTATTGTCGCCAGTCCCACCCCTACACCCCCACCCCAAGCATCTTTTGTTCCGCTATGCCACTGCCTCAGATGTATAAACTGAAGAGCAAAAGACTGACAGAAGACTACAGAAAAACAAAAGAGTATAGACTCCACACTCCACAAAAGAGTATAGACTCCAAATACTCTTTGGGCAATAAACACTTTGTGCAAAACAGTCCAAACACAACTTGCCATTGTCCTGCAGCTCTCACAGTTTTAATGGGTGTTTATTGCTTTATATACACATGGGTGGATGCAACCAGTGGCATAAGTGGCATTCTTATGTATGTTGAATAGACTCGTCTGTATCAGCTTTTCTGACACTTCAGTTTAATATATTTTTAATAGATATTTAAATAACAAAAGAATATTTAAAACATCATAAAGTATTCCTTGACAATAAAAAAGGTTTGACTTTTGAATGGTAAAGTACATTTTAAATAAAGAATGTTCAACCATTTTGTCAAAACATTTAAATAAACATGCAGCAAAATGATTAATTATAATCTTTGGCACATGCTGTATGACAAACATCGTCCTAAAAAACCTCTGTAATTAATCAGAACTCAGGCAGTGCTTTATAGATCTGGAAACAACTTCTCAATGGTGTGCCATTTGTGTTACACCTATCTTCATCTAACATTGACTGAGCTGTTCTTAAAGATTATACGTTTGGATAGAAAAGACATCATTATTGTGAGCTGCCATCAAATCTAAGCATCCCAGCAGACATTTTGAGTCCCGCACTACAATGCCCAGAGATGCTGGAACAATTATCATGCTCATACATAATCCTATTATTAAAAACAACACAGCCTAGAGAAGTGCAAACATGAAAATGTACTATTTAAGGCATATATCATAAATGGAAATATAAATAGGATTAAAAACAAAAACTGTACATATATAATCATTTTCATAGCCTATCTTTTCCTCTAATGTTGCCTAGAAACCAATGCTTATACTCCCATGCAAAAATTACATCTAATCCAGAATAAAAATACCACAGAACAAATGTTGGTTATTTTATTTTCCAATGCAACACAACTCCAGAAGTGGAAGAGTGACAAGTGAATTGGTAACATATTGACACAATCTAATTTTAGTGTAAGTTTAATGTACCAGCTCATATTTTTTGACAGTGGCATGTGAAAATTTAAACACTTCTGGACAAGATGTCTTTTTCTGTAAATAGAACAATAAAAAAGAAGATAACATTTATGTCAGGACTGCAGAAAGCAAAAGCTAATGCATATCTTCAGTCACTGTATTAATTATAACAATTTCCTCATCGACAACTAGAAAGAGACCTCACTGCTTTGAACATGCTCAAAACCAACGATGCAGAAACACGGATTAAATTAATACCATGAAAAATAACGCTAAATCACTTACCCCAGCCAAACTTTCCCCTCTCCTGCCCCACCCCTTGTATCTTTTTACGCTGTTGGTTGGCCTGTGCTTCCCTGGCAGCCATCTTGTCCTGGAATGTGAGGTTGTTATTGGCAGGTGGTTGTGGGGGCGATGATGACTCTGTTGTTACCACGTGCCCAGGTTCTTCAGATACACTAATTAAGCCGGTAGGCTGAGATTCATCTTTGGTCTCCTGAACTGGATCCTCCCCTTTCTCAGGAACTGGTAAGGAGAGAGATTCAGGACGAGTGGAAAATGTGGAGTTTTCCAGTGCCATCTTCTAAAGTGGATTGTTGTAATAGTAAGTGTATGATAGTAAGTGTAAATGTGCTTTTGTGTCCCAATATAATATTTTCTCTCTAAAGTATTTTCAGTTGGAGAAGCTCATTGATGTCAACTTGCTTCCTGTAGAGAAACAAAAGAAAAAACATAAAAGAACTCTGATTAATAAGATTGAATAATTATTTTGATTACCACATAGCAGGGCAACACGGTGGCTTAGTGGTTAGCACGTTCGCCTCACAGCGCTAGGGATTCCCGGTTTGAATCCATGTTCTCCCCGTGTCCGCGTGGGTTTCCTCCGGGTTCTCCGGTTTACTCCCACAATCCAAAAACATGGATCAAGTCAAATGAGTTCTCCAAATTGCCCCATGTAGAGTGTGTTTGTGTGCGTGTCTGTGTGTGTGAGTGTGTGCCCAGCGATAGATTGGCTCCCTGTCCTGGGTGTATCTGCCCAGCGCCCGAAACGTTCTCCCCTGGTTCTCACCACATAGCAGAAACTGTACATTTTCAGTACATTACTCACACCTTGATCAGTAATATTTTTTCTATGATTTGTATTACGATTGTTGCTGTGTTTAAATAAATTACATATAGCTGCAAAAGGGGTCTGCCCACTAAACGGTGCTTTAGTGGTTCACACGTTCACCTCTCAGTGGTTGAGATTCCAGGTTCGAATACTAATCTGGGTGGAGTTTCCTCTGGGTTTCCTCTGGGTTCCTCCCACAGTCCAAAAACACGGATTGAAGGTAAATTAAATGCTTTAATTGTCCCATATAGTGTGTGTTTATGTGTCTGTGTGAGTGTGTGCCCAGCGATAGATTAGGACCCTGTCTTGGGTGCCCAGTCTCTGAAACATTTTCCCCTGGATGGGCATGGGAAAACCCCCCCTCCCCCGTGGAGGATAATGAATGAATAAATGGCTGCAGAAGGTGAATACACTTCTGACAATATTCTGACAATAAAATTTGTAGTATACAGAAATCTCTAAAATTTAAGTGCCTTGACCAATTAAAAAAAAACATCCATTTAATTGAGTCTTATAAAAATGAATGTGTGAAAGACAGTACAGAAAATACAGTAGAGTAAAACAGAAATACAGAAATCTGTAAGAAGTCAAATTAAGACTGCAATTTAAAACATTTGAAATGACTTTTAGCACTTGAGTGGCTCAGCTGTTTAATGCAACACACTATTTCAGCAGACTAAGTCAAGTGTCACGCAGTGCTCCAAACACACAATTTGCCATGCCTGATGGATGGAGGGCCTCATGAGAGACTTCTTCCTGACATGACGTGACCTTAACTGGCTATTCAGGACATCACATTGGAATTAAGGGAATACACAAGGGTATAATTTAACCTATCAAATGTCCATTAGAAATCAAGTTTATTTTTGTGTTCTGTTTGTATTTGCATTGTTGTGTTTCCATCATCCCTATCATGTGGATCTTTGTAATGCATTTTAGAATACATACATACATACACACTGGATTCTAAATGCAACAGTACAGACGGTGAGGCAAGCATAAGTGTTATACACATAGGTAAGTTAGTTTTTTGTTATTTATTTTTACTTTTTTTATATTTACTTTTTCTTTATTTTAAAAGCATATGTAATTCCATTTTTATCATAAGCAATGACTGACGAAAAATTACCTAACATATATTTTTCTGGTACATTTGGCTTTGTTTGCTGAGAGCTACCCACCCCTGCAATTCTACCACATGTCTTTGTCACAGGTGCTAAAATAAGTTGGTTGTTTTCCTATTTCTTGAAGCATTCATCTTTGTAGATAGTGGTGAAAGAGGAGATTCACATCATGGATGTGCGACCAACAGTATTCCTGTCATGTTATTACTGTCATGTTATCATGACAATATGGATCAAAATCACTCCACTTTGATAAATCTATACCACTAACAATTAAAGCATTCCTGAAAGCAAAATTAGGTCCAACCTGCTCTAAGCAAAGTGTACCTAATAAAGTGGACGGTGAATACAGATTCAGTAAAAGTTTAGAGGATGCAGCATTGCAATCTAAGTTATAAAAATATTTGTTTTTTATATAAATATACACTGTGTTCTTTTGTATAATTTATGAAATACAGTGTGTCTATGGTATAAGCAACGGAAAGCAAGGACATGCAGTTATTGGAAAATAATCAGCTGGATGAAAAAAAGCCTTCTTTGTTTCAGAGGACAAAAAAAATGCCACCATCATTTTATCCTTTACAAAGCACATAGCTGATAATCTGATGATCACACAAAAAATATTCACAATGCCTTTCTATTTTTAGATTAGACTAAGTCTGATAAGAATGATAATAATGAAAAAAAAAAAAAAGCAGCCTACCAGGTCATTGGATTAGTTTCTCTCTTCTGATAACTTGATTTTCATCTACACAATACAAACAACTACGTATAACGAATACCTTTCATATCTATTTTGTACACAGTGCCTATTCTAGCCCACATCCCTTCTGTTTCAGTGTGTGTGTGTGTGTGTGTGTGTGTGTGTGTGTGTGTGTGGTGTGTTTGGGTGAGTGTGTGAGTGGAAGCGAAGTCCAGCTTGATTCTATATTTAGCTCAAATAGTTCAGCTAGATAAATGTGTTCAAACATGCATTGGTAACATATTTTGTCCTGCCTTAGGCCGCATCACAATGTTTAAATCATCTAACCATAAAACATGTCCGAAATAAAACCAGCATGAAGACCAACCACTCATATCAGGAAAAAGAAAATGGGCAAGACAGCACTTATTGTTTTTATTAAGGAGGGAAACCTACTGAACCTATATAATCTAATGCAAAAGACATCACTGATGTACTTTCCACTCATCCCAAGCCTTTTAAAATTAACTGTTTGGTTAACTAGCATGTGTTCTCGCTGTCCAGCTTGTGATTTGGAGTAACAGATCAACCTCTGTCAGCAAGACCATTGAGAAAAGTATGCAATCACTATTCTGCTCCATCACCATGGTTACAGTGACATTATCTCATTGGTGGATCGCAAAAACTGAACGTGTTGTACTTTACAAAAAAAAAAATAATAATAATAATTCTATAGGGAGCAAAAACTGTGAAACACCCCTAACTAGTTGTCAGTCCTATGAAAGGTTGACATGCAAACAAATTCACGCTTGCATGGGGAGAATAAACTGGAACTCCCTGAGGAAACCCACAGACAACACAAATCTTACACAGACATGAACACACACACACACACACACATGTACATATATATATATACATATATATATATATATATATATATATATATATATATATATATATATATATATATATATATATATATATAGGGAGGGGGTCCTATGTCCATCCAAGAAAGAACGTTTTGTGCGTTGAGCAGATACACCCAGGACAGGGTACCAATCCTTCGCTAGGCACACACTCACTCACACAGACGCACACACACACTAAATGGAGCAAATTAGAGTATTCAATTGACATTGAATCCATGTTTTTGGACTGTGAAAAGAAACAGGAGAATAGCATAGCGTGTAATATTCCAAGAGGTCACAAAGGGGCCAAGGGTTCCAACTACTACGCAACAAAAAAACATTTTCAAGTCTAATGTTAATGTTTATGAGTCCAACATCAGGAGAACACTGAACAACAATGGTATGCATGGCAGCATTGCAAATGGAAGATCTCTTCTCTCTGAAAAGAACATTGCTGCATGTCTGCATTTTGCTAATGGTCACATGGACAAGCCAGAAGGTTGTTTTGTGGAATTCTGAGAGCAAATGAGATGTGTTAGGTCAGAAGAAAGAAAAACACTGCATTGCAGCATTAAATCTTCATCTCATTCTGGACCTTGTTCAGGATAGCATGCCCTTACTGATGGAACAATTACTATAAATTAGTTTTTTTAAATTATCTTTAAAGGTTTTGTTAACTTTCCCAGCCTAATGGAACTTTAACACTCTTCTTTTGAGATCCTAAAAATTCTTCATTGTTCTCACCAAGATACACTTCAAAAAACTTGTTTTTTTATTAATTAGACTTTTATAAATCTCTGTCGCTTAAATAAAATGTGTCCATTTACCCCTGACTCCTTCAAATTATCCACTAATCTCAAAGATTGGCATACTTTCATAGATATGTATTATTGGATTGTTTTCCAGAATAAACAAATGAGAATGGGTAAATGTTTTATATGACCTGTTTTGGGTCTTTTGGGTCCTGTTTGATTACACTTAAGTCAAACAAACTAACGGCGGTGTCAGTGGAGATTTTTGGTCTTCTAAATGAGTTGCCAAAATTAGTTAATACTCTCCCAGGCATTATTCATTCCAGGTCAACAGTTTAACCCCATTTGCTTATTAAGGACCCCTGAAATCACAGTAATAACACACAGTAATACCATTCTCAAAAAATGTTATCCATGTAATCATCTTTTGTCAAGTCAGTATGTGTACAATGGAAGTGTATACTATGTACACAACAAGCAGTGGGATCAATAGATGTGAGGTAAAGAACGGCATCTTGAGGTTTTCAGGTCTGTATCAGTGGATCCTCAATACCTAAAATAATCTAAGCATCTCTCACGAAATCTGTAACAGATACTGACTTTATGTATGTAAATTTGGTTAGTTAGATAGAGATGTGTGAAGACATGAAATAAGAAGCAGCAGCAGATGGGAAGATAAGAGTGCAAACTATCCTCTGGCGTTTTCTAATTTTGGTAATTAACTGATATACATATGAAAAACACTTTCAGTTGTGCACACACAATCATTCTAAATGTGGAATATGTTAAATGGAACAGAATTAGGCAGGCTCTAATTAAAGAAAATGGGCAAGACAATTAAGGTGTGTGTGTGTGCATGTGTGTGTGTGTGTGTGTGTGTGTGTGTGTGTGTGTGTGTGCAGTGGCCTTGGGTTCTAAACATTGCCTTCTGAGATCAGAAAATGTCAGATTCGCACAAAGATGCAAACACACACTGACATTTCAGCACAAATACTGCCACCTTAGCCACATATTTAGCCCTAAGGGTGTTGTGTGTGAGTGTGTGTTGTGTGGGTGGATGTGTGTTATGTGTGTGTGTCCATATGTTTAGCTTTTGATCGAGATCAGAATACAGATTATATTTACAGACCCTGCTCGTTTGGTAAGACTGCAAGTCAGAATAACTTTTCAAGTACTAAGAAACTAAATGAAGGCAAAATATTTAAAGGACATGTAGATTTTCTGGAATAAAAACACAACATACATACATTCACTGAACTGCCTGTTACAGATTGATGAAGGTCCAGGCAATGTGCATGTATCGCTTTATGGTTCTGTTTATAAAATATATAAACGTTAATAAAGTCAAACGCGAACTAATGTGTGTATTGTGTAAATAACCCCCGATATAAAACGTCGCGTACGCTTGAGTAAGCTGTCACCTGTGCTCACAAATTATTCACACAAAATAAACAGGAGGCGGCTGAATTCACACCCCCGTTTAGGACTCATTAATAAATTATTACCTTTTCGGAGGAAAAAAGCGTTATCCTCACCTGCGTTCGGGTGTCGTTTACACAGCAACTTCAACTGCCTATTATCCCAAAAATATGTTCTAAATGGTGTACTTTGGGTCGGTTTGGAAACCGAGCATCACTTCATTATCTGTGTGCAGAGGTTACACAGCAGTCACATCACGCGCCTGTTAGCTGTCGACGGTGTACAGCGGCACAGCATCTCTCTGCGTCCTCGTTCTCCTGAAAACAAAAAAAAACGTAACAGGCCACGAAAATAGTCTTCACGGTGTTAATGTCAGGACGCAGAACCTGGCATTCACTTCGCGTTCGTCGCCGGCAGCGGTTTTAATATGGAGGCGAGTCCGCTGCAGACGCGAACACGGGAACAGCTCGAGCACGACTGAGGGAGTGCAGGTGACGACGGCTAAAGCCGGGCTTGTGCCTGTGTAACACCGACAATTGGAATCAGTGGCTCTAGAGGGCGCTGTTCAGACCGAGCCAGTTTGAACTCGCACTGATGGGTTTGTTAAGCAAAATACAAGGTCGTAAAGTGTCAGTAAAAGCAAATAAAGGCCAGCATAACGTTTGTTACACGTTTTTCTGGTTAAAGCAGTTCAGCTCCTTCTTACAGTGCAAGTAGCTAGTTGTTATCAGTGGTATATAAATTCCAAATGCAACTACTGACGATGAACCTATTCAAAAATTGATCTGACAGTAAAATGTAACCTGGCGGTATGGTGGTTAGCATGTTTAACTCTCAGCAATGGAGATCCTGGTTCGAATCCCAATCTGTGTTTCCTCCAGTAGTCATTTTAGCAGACGCTTTTATCCAAAGTGACTTACAGGGCTGGCCGCAGCATCTCTGGAGCAATTAGGGTTAAGTGTCTTGCTCAGGGACCCACATGGGTAACTGTAGTCCTGGGATTTAAACCCACAACCTTCAGATTATTTGCTCAACACCCTAACCACTGGGCTACCATGCCCACAAACCAAAAGAATATGGATTCAAGGTAAATTGAATGCTCTTAATTACCTTATATAGTGTGTGTGTGTGTGTGTGTGTGTGTGTGTGTGTGTGTGTGTGTGTGTGTGTGTGTGTGTGTGTGTGTGTGTGTGTGTGTGTGTTTATGTGTTTGTGTAAGTGCTAGCAATAGATTGGCACCCTGTCCTGGGTGTATCTGCCCCGTGCCCATAACATTCTTCACTGGATGGGCATGGGACCCCCTCCCACCTCAACCCTAGGATTAAGCAGTAGATAATGAATGAATGAAAAATAACCTCAGTGTTTAAAATAATTGTATTTGATTTCGTTTTTTGGGTTTCTTATATTATTTTAATGTTTTGCCATCATTGATAAAATATTAAATGTATTAAGATACAATTGCACTGTATTTAAATTGCACTTTAAAATTGTCATTGTGCCTGTGTGGGTTTACTCTCCATCCACCATCTTAATCATAACCGGTTGATTAGGAGAAACTAAAATGTCCTATCCATTGAGGGTGATCTGAAGCCCAAATAAATAGAAGGGATATATATGTCAAAAAAAGCATAAGGTTTAGAACAGTGGCAAACTAATTATGCAGATTTTACACTGCAACAACCCCTAGTAAAACAGTCGACAGAAAAAGAATTTCACTTCAGAAAGACTGCAGCCAAAGGTAAAAAAAAAAAACAACAACCTGATTAGAAAGTCATTTTCATACTTTTCATTATTTGTCTGAAACGCAGCATCTTAATTAGATCAAGTTAGTCAGTTACTGTGTCTATAAGTATCATCATCATCATTTAATTATGAAGTATTACAAGGCAGTACACAAATGATTGCCCTAAAAAGAAAATATTTTAAAGCACTTTAAGTTGTTCGTTTCTAATTTTAGACTGGTAAACATCTGGACACAAAAATATGGCAAAATTAGGCTGAGGTTGAGATTCATAATATTCAAAAGCCACAGTTTTATTCAGTACACCATGCTGCCACCTACTGGCCAAACGAAAGATCGTTATCCTAATAGATGTGAGTTGTTGAAAGAGAAACTCGTTTATTAAAGCAAAAGGGAGACTTCTTTGTGAATACAGTTATTTTCTGATTTTATTAGCGTTCACTGACAGCATGTTACAGGTGTTCTGTGCAGCATTCTTTTAGAACATACCGAACGTGACCCGAATTCATACGTCAATGGTATTTACTTCGGTAATTTCGTTGCATAAATCATTAATATGTCACCTTGTATAGTGTCATTTTTAAGCGTTAACAGAAGCTTTATGTAAATTATGAAGCACAGTGGGCGGAGTTAAACACGAGCGCCTATCCGATTTCGGGTTTGCCTCCTTGTCCATTTACGAACAGCGTGTGTGTTATTCATGTAAATAATCTTTTGTATCCACAGCGTTTCTAAACAGCATCAAAGCTTCATTCTCTGTAAATGCGCGCTGTATAGGAGGCGAGTCTATCCCGGCTTTGCAGTCACATCGCGGCGGCCTGGCAGCAGGATGCTCGCCAACCTACGAGGATTCATCATGACGGAGAGTCGGTGCTTGGAAGCGAGCAGCAAGAACAGCTATGAGGAACTGTTCCACAAGCTGGACGCGAACAAAGATGGAAAAGTCGATGTGGCGGAATTACGGGCAGGTCTTCTAGCGAAGGGGATAGCTTTCCGAAGTGGAGCAGCTCAGGTAACGCTGCAGAACATAAACCCATCGTAATCCTGCACTTAGTGCAACTCCAGATGATTCTCCTTGCTCTTTAGATGAAATATGGCAGGAAATAACCAGTAGACATTTACCCATAATGAAAACAGTCAGGGACATCTTTTTATAATCCAGTATGTTAAACTGTCAGGTGGCTTAGTGGTTAGCACCTTCGTCTCTCAGCCTGGGTGGAGTTTCCATGTTCTCCCCATGTCCACGTGCGTTTTCTCCGGGTTCTCTGGTTTCCCCCTCAGTCCAAAAACATGGTTTTACTGTAAATTGAATGCTCCACACTGCCCCCATGTTTTTGTGGGTTTTATGTGTCTGTGTGAGAGAGTGTGTGCCCAGCGATAGATTGGCGCACTGTCCTGGGTGTATATGCCCAGCGCCCGAAACTTTCTCCCCTGGATGGGCATGGGGAACCCACCCGCGACCCTATTAAAGGATAAAGTGGTGGTTGGTTGGTAAATAATGGTGGTTGGTTGGTTGTGCAACTCCAGATGATCATTCTCCTTGCTCTTTAGATTAAATATGGCAGGAAATAACCAGTAGACATTTACCCATAATGAAAACAGCCAGGGACATCTTTTTATAATCCAGTATGTTAAACTGCCAGGTGGCTTAGTGGTTAGCACCTTTGTCTCTCAGAGCTGGTTGGAGTTTCCATGTTCTCCCCATGTCCACGTGCGTTTTCTCCGGGTTCTCTGGTTTCCCCGCAGTTCAAAAACATGGTTTTACTGTAAATTGAATGCTCCACACTGCCCCATATAGTGCCTCTTGTATCTGTCTGTGTGAGAGAGTGTGTGCCCAGTGATAGATTGGCGCCCTGTCCTGGCTGTATCTGCCCACCCTCGAAACATTCTCCCAAAGATGGGCATTTTTGGGAGTAAATGGAAGATAATAAATAAATGAATAACTGGCAGGCACATTTAACATAATATGATCACAACTTTGTGGTTCCCCATACCCATCCAGGGGAGAGCCATTCACCTATCACTGGGCACACACTTACTCACATCATACCATATGACTTGGTGCAATACAATGTGGTCTGGAGACAGGATTTATTTAGCACAGAAAGAGTCTTCATTAACATAAATACATTACATGCACGTTATGCTTTATGGCTGGTAGATCACGCCATGGCACAGCACAGTCCTGTCACTGCTGTGATCATTCACCCTGCTGCAAATCCTGCTCCAGCACATAATCGATCTTAAGTGGAATCTCCAGTAGGTGTTGTAATTATCTCTAATGAATGTCCATTGCCATTGGGTCTGCATTGCTACGCTCCTGTATAATATAACAAAACGGCGTGTACTAAATTATGCTGTACATTGCTGAGATATATTTATAATGTTTGGAATATCCATCTTACTACGACCTTCATTTCTTGACAGAGAATAGTTGCTACGGGTGACAAAAATAGGGATGGTGTGCTTGACTTCAACGAGTTTGCCAAATACCTGAAGGAGCATGAGAGGAAACTGTGGCTTACATTCAAGAGCCTGGACAAGAATAATGATGGTATAACGCTTCTCATTCTTTGGGCTTACAGTAACGTCCTTCTCTTGTAGCTACATGATCATAAAAGGCTGCTTATAGTCTCTCTGGATGATGATCAAATTGAACTGCTCTGGACATTTACAGTTTTCCTCTTACTTAGAGTTGCGGAAAGTAATTTAAAAAAAGAGAACGCCTAATCTTCAGTCAGCTACAAAAGTAATTAAAATTAATATTTCAAGTGCAAGCACAATTTTACAATTTAACTATTTGCAATTAATAAGCCATATGTATGGATATTCATGATAATATACATTTTATTAATTGGAAAGGCCCATTCTTGTTCTGGCATGATGGTGGCCTTATGCACGGAGTAAATTATTTAAAGACATTACATTTAATATTGTCATTACATGCACTTGTTACTCATTCATTATCTTCCGCTTAGTCTACTACTAGGGTCATGGAGGGATTCCCCACGCTCATCGTGGGGAGAACGTTTCAGGGACTGGGCAGATACACCCAGGACAGGGCGCTAATCTATCGCTGGGCACACTCACTCACAGACGCTCACACAAGCACACTTTATGGGGCAATTTAGAGCATTCAGTTCACCTTGAATCCATGTTTTTGGACCATGGAAGGAAACATGAGAACTCGGAGGAAACCCACGCAGACACGGGGAGAACATGGACACTTCACCCAGATTAGGATTCAAACCTGGAATTTCCAGAATGTGCTAACCACTAAGCCACCGTACCGCCCCGATATTGACATTTATATCATATAATAAATAATTTTATTAAAAATCACTAACATATTGTTGAAATCCGTTGTAGGTAACAATTCAGTGAAATGTCTCTCCATGTCTTTTGTTAGGTCGCCTGGATACCAACGAGATTAGACAGTCGCTAGCTGAGCTTGGTATGGACATATCCTCAGAAGCAGCGCAAAGAATTCTGCAGAGGTCAGTTTTCTTAGAAAAGACTCTGTGGCTTACAACTCATTTTAATTTAATGTTTAAATCTACTGAAGTGACCACTAAAACCATTTTTGTTGAGAGCTGCAACTAATCTATAACAATAATCTCCTGAGGCACATGCACGAATAAGCTCATGTTGTAAAGTTGGGAATGCAACCAAATAATTTATTCATAGCTGAGTAATCATTTCTAAATCTGGTATTTGAGGTTATCACACTTGATGTATGTTTCTGCAGCATTAATTATCTAATAACGCAATAATACAGTATATACTTTTATTCAGTTCTGTTTAAAATGCATATGCAGTAGATGCAGGAGAGAAACTGCACAATTCAATCAATGATTTGAATTGATCGATGTCTAGGTATTGACACAACACTAAGTGGTCTGCTTAAATACTGGAGTGGAGTGCTGAATATTCTGCTCCACTGGTTGCCGAAATTCAAATTTATTGTGCATATTGTTATGTTGTGTGTAACTGCCTACCTGAGCAGTGCATATTTTAATTTTGTTTTTCAGTTCCTATCCCTTCAACTACATTAAGTATGTTAATTGTCTGTGCTTTTAAACTTCTAAAGTATTTCAAGTGTTCTTTTCTAAGTGTCAATGAACTCCTCACTATATACTCCCTTTGATAATCCCAGCAAGTGAGGCCTGTGTTTTGTTTGTGTGCTATTGGTGTTTATGTAAAGTTTATAAAAAGCACATTTCATTTAATTCACATTCATCAATGTAAATTAATATGCAATTTTGTGATACGGGCAAAGTTAACATTTAAATTCTTGTGGTGAAATTAAGCAAAGAGAGATAATTTATACTAAATGAATAGTCCAAATAATTTAAAAGGCCGAAACAATTTATTGTACATTTGTTTGTTTATTTATATTACACTTCTCATGTTCCATAATAAACTTGTTTATTAGTGTTGTTAATTGTCTTAATTCCTCTATTCACTCATTGTTTCCTGCAGCATTGACAATGATGGCACTATGACAGTAGATTGGAATGAGTGGAGGGAACACTTTCTTTTCAACCCAGCTACCAACCTAGAGGAAATTATTCGGTACTGGAAACACTCCTCGGTCAGTTTCTGCATATACTGAGTATACAACTATGTATAGTTTTGCATACTGTCTAAACAAAATTCACCAACATCACATAAATCCAGTTAATCCAGAATAGAATCTTGTGCCTATAGTACTCAGGAAACAGCCTAAAATCTAAGGTTAATTGACATATTGTAAGATAGGAAGTGGATGATTTTTAGATTTTTAAAAATTGGTTTAATCATTCATTTATTTATACTAGGGTCACGGGGGTTCCCATGCCCATCAAAAGGAGAACCATCCATCCATCCATTATCTTCCTCACTCACTCACTAACACAAACACTCTATATGGAGTAATTTGGAGAACCCAATGGACCTTGATCCATGTTTTTGGACTGTGGGAGGAAACCGGAGAACCTGGAGGAAACCCACGTGGACATGGGAAGAACATGGAAACTCCACCCAGATTGGGATTCGAAGCGGGAATGCTCTCAGCTAGTGCTGAGAGGCGTGTGAGTGTGAGCCTGGGTCCTGGGTGTATCTGCCCAGCACCCGAGACGTTCTCCCCTGGATGGGAATGGGGAACCCCCCCGCGACTCTAATAGAGGATAAAGCGGAAGATAATGGATGGATGGATGGATATTAAATACAAACACACTATATAGACAAAGGTATTGGGACACCTAGATGTTAAACCAGCCATCCTATTCTGTTGGTCCTTTGTTTTGTAGCTGTTTCCACATCCACTCTTTGGAGAAGTCGTTTGTCTGTGTAATTTTTGAGCATTACAATGCCTGACGCACAGTTTGCAACAAACAAGGGCCTTTGCCAAATGTTTCTCACAAAAATTGGATGCATGGCTAAGAAATTCATTTCATACACCTGCAGCAATGAACACAAAACAGAGTAAATAAACAAGTGGTGCAGCCCAATCCTTTTATCTATACAATGTACCTTTTTGTTAATGGTACATTTTTCACTTGTCTGTTGTATTGTATTAGATCAAATCCAAGTTCATATCAAACTTACTTTAATTCTTCATCAATGTATAATTTTCTTTCGAAAAAAGTCTTTCGATAATATGAGTGAACATTAAATATGATATTTAAATACTTAAGCAATTATTTGTAGATGTTTAAATTATTAACCGTGTACTTTATACATCTCTAAGTTAGCAGCTGGACATTGGTGATAGTCTTGTGGTTCCTGATGAATTCACTGATGAAGAGAAGATCTCCGGGGGCTGGTGGAAACAGCTGGTTGCCGGTGCGACAGCAGGGGCGGTCTCTCGCACAGGCACTGCCCCTCTGGACAGGATAAAAGTCTTTATGCAGGTTTATACTATATATAATTTTATATATCTGTATGTTTTCATAAGTTTAAATTATCGGCTGTGAGCATTAGCCCTTTTCTTATCAGCTGGAAAAGACAAGGTCTCTCCCAGCATCTCTTTGCGGCCGGTGCATCAGCATCAGGACCCGATCTGTATGAACCCTTTGTTCTATGGTGTGGGGTGCACAAGTTATTTGATGTAAACATCTTTGTGCATGTGCAGTAATAAGAGTAGCCCCACCTGAGGTCTTGGTTGGTTTTGTTGTAGGGGTCACGTGTGCATAAGAGGTATTAATGCTTTATGTGGTATGTAGGATGTACCCTGAGGTATTTTCTATTGTTTTATTATTAAAAAATATTTAACTGTTATTTATCTCTTATGGTTTTCACTGTCACATTGTTGGTTCCTTATGACACAATCTGTATTTTATATTTTTAAAATTACATTATTACAGAGGGCGGCACGGTGGCTTAGTGGTTAGCACGTTCGCCTCTCAGCACTAGGGATTCCCGGTTCGAATCCCCATCTGGGTGGAGTTTCCATGTTCTCCCCGTGTCTGCGTGGGTTTCCTCCGGGTTTTCCGGTTTCCTCCCACAGTCCAAAAACATGGATCAAGTTATTTGAGTTCTCTAAATTGCCCCATATAGAGTGTGTGTGAGTGTGTACCCAGCGATGGATTGGCGCCCTGTCCTGGGTGTATCTGCCCAGCGCCCGAGATGTTCTCCCCTGGATGGGCATGGGGAACCCCACCGCGACCCTAATAGAGGATGTAGCGGGAGATAATGAATGAATGAATGACATTATTACAGACATTTAATTAATATATACAGTACATATTGTACTTTCACACACCTCCTGCACAGATGCAGAATTCCTGTTACTGTCTTCCTTTCGTTTTTGTTGTACTTCTATAATTCTTGTAATTGAGTTACAAGGTTGTCACATTGCATTTTGTTTATTGAATTTTAGGTTCATGCTTCCAGATCAAACCAAATCAGTTTGCTAGGAGGATTAAACCGTATGCTGAAGGAAGGGGGTGTGGCATCACTGTGGAGAGGAAATGGCCTTAATGTTTTAAAAATTGCCCCAGAGACTGCCATCAAATTCATGGCATATGAACAGGTACAATGTGATGATCTTGTTTCTTCCAAAGGCTACAGTGTTCTGTACCCACTTATTTCTGTACCTACTTATTATGATCACTCAGGATAAGATAAACAAGATAAGATTTGTGAGGACAATTTATTATTCTATAGAGTTTGCAAATATATATATTTTAAAAATACATTCATTGTGCACAAGTGCTAATATTCAGTACTGCATTTTCTTTCAGTATAAAAAATACCTGTCATCGGAAGGAGGAAAAATAGAGACTTCGCAGAGATTCATGGCTGGATCCTTAGC
Organism: Corydoras sp. C115; assembly: GCA_019802505.1. Lineage (NCBI taxonomy): Eukaryota > Metazoa > Chordata > Actinopteri > Siluriformes > Callichthyidae > Corydoras > Corydoras sp. C115. The sequence continues at coordinate 494,515 of JAFMOC010000103.1, read as the reverse complement.
TGGTGCTACAGCACAGACTGCCATTTACCCCATGGAGGTAAGAGCCAGTGCTTTCACTGCACATGAAATTGTTGTGCCGTTTGATTATTACTAAAATGTATGGGCCAATTTTGTTTGTGTGTGTGCATACAGTCATGTTCATATGATCATATAAACTGGAAAACACTGTCATAGCAAGATGTTTCTGTGTTGAATTCCCAGGAAGGGTGGCCCTGTATTGGTTTTGGCATGTTCTCTTTTGCATATCTGCATAGTTCTGGGCATACAGCACAGAGAGGCGAGGGTGCTAAAAACTACACCACCGTTCCGCCCACTATTTTTATGATGTTATGGAATTTATGAATTGTACTTTGTTTGTTGCTTTGTTCTAAAATCTCCTATCCTATTGCCTTGCCATCTAGGTAATGAAAACTAGACTGACCCTGAGAAGAACCGGTCAATATACAGGAATTTTTGACTGTGCTAGGGCAATTATGAAACGAGAGGGCATCAAGGCTTTCTATAAAGGTTATATCCCAAACATGCTGGGCATCATCCCTTACGCAGGCATCGACCTTGCTGTCTATGAGGTACTTCTGTCATTTTAGAGTCTGTTTACTTGAGGTGCAGAAAGCTTGTAAATTTATCATCAGAACAGAAAAATGATACAGCCCATACAAAATCCCCCAACTGAATAAGGAAACCATTCTTTTATTTAAAAAAACTGAAATGCGTTTGTAACTTACACGTAATGTTTTGTGTATATATGTATATATATATATATATATATATATATATATATATATATATATATATATATATATATATATATATATATATATATATGTGTGTGTGTGTGTGTGTGTGTGTGATTCAGAGGTCAAAGCCTTGTACAGAACTATAACTCCACATATTCAGTGTGTTATGCCCAATAGTGGGCAACAAATTATTAAAATAAAAATAATAATTTATTATCTTCTGCTTAATCCTCTACAAGGGCCGCGGGGGGGTTCCCCATTCCCATGCAGGGGAGAACGTTCCGGGTGCCGGGTAGGACAGGGTGCCAATCTATCACTGAGCACACTCATTCACACAGACACACTCTATATGGGGTAATTTGGAGCATTCAATTTACCTTGAATCCATGGTTTTGGACTGCGGAAGGAAACCGGAGAACACGGAGGAAACCCACGCAGACAAGGGGAGAACATGATGAAAACTTGGATTTGAACCTAGATGAAAGACAGGGTGCCAATCCATCGCTGGGCACACACACACACACACACACAATATAGAGGCAATTTAGAGCAGCCACTTCACCTTGAATACATGTTTTTGGACTGGGAGCAAACAAAACCCGAGATCTCTGAGAAACTCCACCTAGATTGGGATAGAGACAAACATGCTGACCAGAAAGCCACTGTGCCAACCAGGAAAGCTTATGGAAATATTTAAAGTTAAACAACATACAAAAGTAAAAACAATAGAGGGATTGCAAAAAAGACGTCGGTTTTTAGTAGAAAATAAGTCCAGACCAAAAAAATGAAAGTTTGTTCACTTATATACATATATACATAAAACCACTGGTTCATTGTGCTGAGCTCATTTATACACCTCATTCAGCACACATGTATTTTACTGCCATTCTGCCATTTTCTTTCTTTCACCATCACCATTAGCATACCTGTAGTTTTATTTTTCCTTTCTAAACCTGACACTGTCTTCTGCTACATCCAGAGCCTGAAGAACGCTTGGCTCGCACACTATGCTCGGGACACAGCCAACCCTGGTGTCTTGGTCCTGCTTGGCTGTGGCACTGTTTCCAGCACGTGTGGGCAGCTGGCCAGCTACCCTCTGGCCTTAATACGCACTCGCATGCAGGCACAAGGTAGGCCTTGTTTCCCTTTAACAAGCCCAGAGGAGCTTCATGGGGCACTCTTGAATGTTTAATAGAGGGCAGATGTGTCACCATGCTGTCAGTGTGTGTGAGGGAGAATGCAGAGCTGTGTGGCATTTAAGAAGGCATTTAGAGAGCTGCTGCTTAGCAGTAAGCAGAAGGGTGTGTTGGGAATAAATAAAGAGATTAAGTGCTTGAGGGATGGAATTTCCCAAACACTGACAAAAGTTTAGTTTTAGCGATGCTAGAAAACTAAGACCTGTAAAACAGTTTTAAATAACAGTTGTCTCAAACCAGTCCGCATAAATTTAATATGTTCACAACACATATTATTGTATAATTCAAAATGAATGCATCCATCTATCCATCCATTATCTTCCGCTTTATCCTCTACTAGGGTCGCGGGGGGTTCCTCATTCCCATCCGGGGGAGAACATTTCAGGCGCTGGGCAGATACACCCAGGACAGGGCGCCAATCTATCGCTGGGCACACACTCACACACACAATGTGGGGAAATTTGGAGAATTCAATTGACCTTGATCCATGAGTTTGGACAGTGGGAGGAAATCGGAGAACCTGGAGGAAACCCACGTGGACACAGGGAGAACATGGAAACTCCAGCCAGATTGGGATTCAAACCTGGAATCCCTAGCGCTGAGAGACGAAAGTGCTAACCTCTAAGCCACCGTGCCACCCCAAAATTATTTACATTTCTTTAAATAGATGTGTAGACAATTAAATAGACAATTCTTTATTGCCATTGAATTGAGTTCTAGAGGTGGGGTACTTGATGGTATACTCAAAAATGTAATGTTTGCGAATTAAATTGTGTGTTTTAATATGTTTTGCACATATTAAATTGTATATTCTGGTCTTTGTTCTGGTTCCAGCATCTTTAGACAACACAGAACAGCCCACCATGCGATCACTAATAAAGGGCATTGTGGCAAAGGAGGGCTTCTTCGGCCTGTACCGCGGCATCCTACCCAACTTCATGAAGGTCATTCCGGCTGTGAGCATCAGCTACGTGGTGTACGAGTACACAAAATCATTTTTGGGAATTTCCCATTGAATATCATCAAGTCGTCAAACAGAATCAGTGAAGCGTTATGGAAATGGTTTGATCGCGTGGAACTTTGTGACTCAAAACCAGTGAATGTACGTCGCTGGTCCTCAGCACTTTCCCTCGAATGTGTCGTCTACACTAGCACTGATATTAAGACTACTGACTGTTGTAATCCAGGCAGGTGCAACATTAATAAAGTTAAACATTAAAGTATAGTGATATATCAAATCATGTACAAATTTGTTTTCCAGGTATGTTTATTAACATGCATAACTTTGTTGCTGCCCTGGTTTATCCTAGAATTGCCTCATGGCCTGCATGGATAGGTTAAAAAAATGCATTCTTCTCAGCAGAGCTGTACGGCATGGTTAACAGGGTGAATAACAGGGTGGCTTATCTGTAGAACAGCTACTCTTTGTTTTTATTATTATTGTCCCATTCTAAACACACTCTCAGCAGTAACAATCCCACCAAGGTCTATAATCCGAAGAACCTGATGATGTGAATATTACCTGTATATGCTTGATTCTATGCATCAAACTACTAATACACAACTAGATAATTAGATAATTGCATGAATGATTTCAAGCAACAGGACCCTCACCAAGCACTCTATCAGGAACACTACATTTCAATTTTACGTATTGTTTCTTAATCTGTAGAACAGCTACTCTGTGTTTTCAATTATTATTATCACATTGTTAACACACTATAAGCAGGAACAAAACCACCATATTAGGTCCATATTACATCCATATCACAAAGAATGTGCATGCATCAAACTATGCATTAAACTACTAATACACAATTAGATAATTTCATGAATGAATTTAAGCAAGTGGCGGCACGGTGGCTTAGTGGTTAGCACGTTCGCCTCTCAGCGCTAGGGATTCCCGGTTCGAATCTCCATCTGGGTGGAGTTTCCATGTTCTCCCCGTGTCCGTGTGGGTTTTCTCCGGGTTCTCCGGTTTCCTCCCACAGTCCAAAAACATGGATCAAGTTAATTGAGTTCTCTAAATTGCCCCATATAGAGTGTGTTTGAGTGTGTGAGTGTGTACCCAGCAATGGATTGGCGCCCTGTCCTGGGTGTATCTGCCCAGCGTCCGAGACGTTCTCCCCTGGATGGGCATGGGGAACCCCACCGCGACCCTAATAGAGGATAAAGCGGGAGATAATGAATGAACTTAAGCAACAGGTGTCCTCACTAAGCACTTTATCAGGAACACTGCATTTCCAGTCATTGTTATTTATCGTTTTTTATGCTTTTATGCTCAGCAGAGTTCTACAGAGTGGTTATCATACCATACTTATTTCATTAACACTCTGGCTTATCTGTCGAACAGCTACTCTGTATTTGTAATTATTATTGTCACATTCTAAATACACTCAACAGTAACAATTTCACCAAGGTCCATATTATGAAGAATGTGCATGCATTATACTATGCATTAAACTACAAATACACTAATACTCAGATGATTAGATAATTGCATTACTGATTGCATTCAACAGGTGTTGCGAACAAAGTTCTTGATCAGTGCTTCTCTACCCCTGCTTAAAAAAAACAGGTAAATGGATTTATAATTGTGATTGCGATAACATTTTAAGTACTCAGTACTGGATAGGCTCAATCATTTTGCCCATTGTAAAATCCATTCATTCATTCATTAAGTTTTTATCTTCTGCTTAAGAGTTTACTAAGGTCACGGGAGGTTCCCCATGCTCATTCATGGAAAATCTTTTGGGGTGCTGGGCAGATACACCCAGGTCAGGCCGTCAATCTATCGCTGGCCACACTCACTTACACAGACACACACAAACACACTATATGGGGCATAGAGACCCATAGAGCATTCAATTTACCTTCAATCCTTGTATTTTTGGACTGTGGGAGGAAACCAGAAAACCTGCAAACCCACGCGGGCCATGGAAACTCCACCCAGATTGGGATTCGAGCTGTATCACCAGCACTGAGAAGCAAACGTGTTAACCACTAAACCACCGTGTCTCCCCATTGTAAAATTATAGACCCAAAATTCGACCCAGGTCCAGAATTCTAGTACAGTACTTGCTTTATGTTTAACAGTTTAAAAAAAGTTAAACTAAAAGCCTGGTTTTATTTAGTGAAGCATTTTTCAAATATTTTCATGTTATAACTGCAAAAAAAAAAAAGATTTTAGATATTTTATTTAGATATTTTTCTACACTAAGCTTGAAATGTAGCTGCTATCACGCGTCTGTCTAGAGAGGTGCAGTTATTAGCTGTACAATGTACGAAAGGATATGTTTGTTTAATGTTGCATGCACCTTGTTCATTCATTCATTCATTATCTCCCGCTTTATCCTCTATTAGGGTCGCGGGGGGGGTTCCCCATACCCATCCAGGGGAGAACATCTCGGGCGCTGGGCAGATAGACCCAGGACAGGGCGCCAATCCATCGCTGGGCACACACTCACTCACACACACACACTCTATATGGGGCAATTTTGAGAATTCAATTGACTTGATCCATGTTTTTGAACTGTGGGAGGAAACCGGAGAACCCGGAGGAAACCCACGCAGACACGGGGAGAACATGGAAACTCCACCCAAATGGGGATTCGAACCGGGAATCCCTAGCGCTGAGAGGCGAACGTGCTAATCACTAAGCCACCGTGCCGCCGCACCTTGTTCACTAATGTTTAAAGTTGTTCATGGATATTAAAACTGGATAACACCAAGTGTGAAATATTTAAAGTGGTTTAAATCAATGTCATTTAATATACTGTACTACATAAAGAAAATAGGTTTGGTTTGCTTTTGAACTGTCATGTTAAATAACTTCAACATTATGCTTGTTTTCATGTATGTCTACATTTTAAAGTTTTCTAAGTGATAAACCCTTAATATTAAATTAATAAACAGTCGAGGCTGTTAACAAAAGACTGCAGAAATAGACTGGATCAAATCATTAGCACCACCAACTTTATATTTAGTAACACAACCTCATGTAACTAGAACTAATCACATACACCACATAGATTTTAGGATGATGACTTTTCCCCAAAAGGGACGGCACGGTGGCTTAGTGATTAGCATGTTCGCCTCTCAGCGCTAGGGATTCCTGGGTCGAGTCCCGATCTGGGTGGAATTTCCATGTTCTCTTCATGTCCACATGGGTTTCCTCCAGGTTCTCTGGTTTCCTCCAACAGTCAAAAAACATGTATCAAGGTAAACTGAATGCTCCAAAATTGCCCCATATAGTGTGTGCCCAGTGCTAGATTGGTGCCCTGTCCTGGGTGTATCTGCCCAGCGCCCAAAACGTTCTCCCCTGGATGAGCATTTGGAGTTTCCTTATTAGCAGCGATGTTATTTTGCATAAACACAAACTACAAAAGTGTCATTATTCTAATAAAGACTTTTATTTTTCAGTTTTAAATAGGCCAACAAACCATAAAAATACATACAGGTCAGTAAAATGATCGGCCACATTCCTACATGTGCACAACAGCATCAAGGTTTAAAATTGTAAACTGCTTTCAAAGCAGTGCCAAAAAAAACAAGAAAGTTGGTGGATATATTGTTCCTGTTTAAATTATCCTGAGAGTTTGTTTTAACACACCAGCACACTAATTCAGATGCTTAATACAGATGTAATTAAAAGCCATCTTCACTCCCAAATGCTCAAACGCGGAATAAATGGACGTGGATACGGCCATCATTTTACCAAGCAATAAATTCAAAACCAAACACGCAACCCAGTTCAGGAGAAAACGCCCGATAGTCCCCAATTAAGGTATTAATGAAGGGATGTCATTAACCCCCTCAAAAAACAAAAACATTCTCTATTAATGAAAACCTAGTGGCAGATTAAATGAGATTCATATGCAAGGACAATACAGTATTGACATTGCGAAAAACAAACGCTTCATCGAAAACAAACAATTCGTGGACACCTTGCAAACCCTGTGACCTCATAATTCACATCCTCTGTTGCTTAGGTGCACAGATTCACAGGAATTAAGTGGGAATATGCTAAATTGAGTTTGAATAATACATGGAATTTTTCGTGGTGGTGGGATGTAGAGTGGGGTAGGGGTGCAGACTTCCAACCCTGCTTCAAACTGTTTTCTTCCTGGTGTAGTCAGAATGACAAACTCTCGAGCATGACATGGATCACTGAAATCATACTTGGTTGAACCTCCATTTAAACATATCTGTAAATGAGAAGCATTCAAAGCAAAAGTAGTTTCTTCATCCATGATTTTCGTACAAATTACACATTTTGGTATTTTTTGGCTCCAACATGCTTTATGACCGGATCGCTGGTGATCGGAATCAGCTGTGCTGGAGCAACAGGATGTGTAATGAGCGGTTCTGAAGAAATACTGCTGAGAAGTTTCGCCTCCACGAAGAAAAGTATGAAAAATGCTTTTTATTGCTGAACTGGTTGGACTTGCAAGTAATGAGCCATGATTTGAAAAATGTCAGGAGAAAGTTGGGTGGCAGAACTAATGCTGATTAAAAGGTGTAAAATAAAATGGGTAAAGTCAAAGACCTTTTGATTCAGTCAAGAACTAAATCGTCAATTCCATTATTAGTAGTATGTTTTTTTCTCGAAAGTTAAAAGAAATCAATTCTCAGGAGGTTAAATAAGTTTAAGCTCGGGGGAGGCCGACTCAACCAGAGTGAGGGACAGTACAGATTGCATTCATTTTGTCTCACCAAAGGAAACCAGAAGAAAATGAGCTTAAAGCGTCTTTTGCAGCTCTTTCGAAGGGAAAAAAAAAACAGCTATCAAAATGAAAATAAAATACAAGGTGCATGCGACAGCTTTTCAACGATTCCAGGTGAGGAGGATGAAGACGATGATGACGGTGAGGGTGGGGTCATGATTCCTCGTTTCCTGAGTCATCTTCATCGTAGCAACAGTCCTCATCGTTATTCTCCTCCAAGTCCTCATCGTCATAGTAATCATCATAAAACAAGTCAGAGCCTTCGTCGGTGGGGGGAGCGCGAGTGCGTACACAGTACTCAGCCAGCGTGGTGGGAACTTTAACTCCATCCCGCTCTGCTTCTGCTTTAGTGGCCAAAACCTGTTTCCTGTAACACAAAAAATGTGCTGTGTTAAAATCTCAGTTACTGTTCCTTAAAAGAGCATTTAGAGACCAAAAAAGCATTTCCCCCAGACTTGGCATCTAAATGTAGTGCAACATCTAGTGTAACTATATGCAAATGAGAAAAAACTAATTTAATCAATATACAAATGTATTGCAGGGTTCTGTTTAAAGTTCTTTATCTGAAACTTTTTCTTAAACCCAGGTTGCTATATTAATATTTTAGCCAAAATTGATGCCTCCATGCTTGTATAATTGATACCATACAGACTTTTACACTGATCTCTAATGCCAGAACCAAGTCCTGGATTATTTTTTATTGCAACAACAATAAAAACATCATACAAAATATACAAAAAACACAAACTCTTATGTAGGATGTTACTCAGAACACACGCTAGGGGGTGCTGAAGAACGAAAAATAAACAAAACAAAAGGAGCAAAAAATAAAATGAGAAACTTAAAACTTCATGTGTTCAGATATCAGGTGTGAGATGCTTCTGGTAGTTTTCCAATCTTTTAATCTACTTAAGAGTAATAGTATGATTTAATCTCTTTAAAAAAAGGAATGTGGGCTAATAGCTACTCCATTTACTGAAGTGAATGTGATATTTTCCTAATAGCACAATTATATTGACAGCATTCAAAAAAGTTTAATTTAAATTATCTATTTAAAATAAAATGGCACCAATATCATAAAAAAATATTAAGATTAAAGAATATTAAGATTTCCAAAAAGTTTGTGACATTAAAAAAAAAAAGATCTAAGGATTCTTATACTGATTTGCAAAAGGCACATGAGTCAACTTCAAATTTAAATATTTTTCTAAGAAATACAGCTATAGGATATATCTTATTATTTTGAAATGAGTTTCCTTCACTTCAGGAGATATAGGCCATCTAAAAATTTTGAATGGGCAAATGTCATTATAGGTTTTAAAATTGGTGTGTCCTAGATTATACTGAGCCAGACGAAACGGTTTGTACACAGGTACAGGTTGTTTGCATACTGCAGCTAGGAGTTACTGTTACTGCACAAAAATGTTATTGGACTAGGCATAATGCCAGCAAATTAATAGTTGCTTAGTTTTATATCACTTAAACAACTTTGTGGAAAAAAACGTACCTATAATATTGCTTACTTAATGGAAGCTCTAATACTGCGATATTGGAGAATATGATAAAATCAAATTTAAATATTTGGCTGCTTCCTTAATTTGGAATATTTTACAATTAAACAAAGATTTATTAGTTAAGGAACAACAGAGAACTAGTGCACATATGAAAAGAGGTTTTGCACAAAAAATGCCCACAAGAGGGCAGCATTTTTCTAATTTTTAACAAACATCACTGCAAAATGTTGACATGAATTTAAATACATTTAACGTGACTTCATTTAACAGTAAATATAAAAACCTATGAAATTACTGTAAGCAAAGGTACGACAAATCTGCAATTGTTGTTTTTTACAACTTATTCAGAGACACAAATGCATCAGATGTAGTTTCCTGGAACAAAATAAAAAAACCAGGACCAGCCATGTAGGGAACAGACTATACATACATGGCTACGGTCTTGTTTATTACATAGAAAGAGAGAATCGAGAACGAAAAGAAGAAAATCCATACCGAATAATCTCTGCATACTCTCTGTCCTTTGCTTTGCTGTCTCTCCACTTGCGGTACATGACTGAGGCGTCCACATTAGCAGGGGAGAAGGTGTTTGGTTCATTCAACAAGGATATGACACTCAGTAGGATAGTCCTAAATCACAAAGCAAACCAGCTTTAAAACGTTACAGAACCTTGAAACGTCAGGACAACAAAAGATGCCATTCAACCGAAGATTATGAGAAATTATTGCAACCGTGGCAACAGTACTTTATGAGAAACTATAATAGCCTTGGCAACTGTAGTTTAGGAGGGCTTATAGCAGTTGTGGCACCCCTTGTTTCAGTCACACAAAGAAAGGACATGAAAAGTATAGCGATTAAGGACGTCAATTCACCTGGCGACAACCTTGGAAATTTCACAAAATAAGCTTTTGAAGCCATATTTAGACTACCTATATATTATTTGTCCACATGTGCATGGTTAGACTTAGATTCCTTACAAAATGTTATATATACATATATGTTATAAATGTAATAGCCAATGTTTAACATCTTATTGCATAAGTCCATTTTGCCACGAAAGTAAAAAGCATAATGTTTTAACACAAATCTGTACTCAGTTTTTAGGAACAATGTAGTGTGATTACGTGAGTCATCTCATCAAGCTATCAATACAGACTGGATCAAATGTCTGATTCATACTGAAACCATAGCTACTTTGAGGTTAGACTTTCCACACGTCAGATGTAACAATCTGGTGCCCTACAAAAATATGCATATGCATGTGTGCACAACTTCCAGGTAATAATTAGACTTTCCACTCAGCTAGCGATAAATCTAAGACTTACTACATTAAAACACAAGCTGCAAGTCTAGGACATGACTTTATAACTTTATAAAACACTGATTACAGTATGTATTATTTTGCGTGTACAAAATACTAGTCAAATACAAATAGTTTCTAATATGTATCTTATCATTAATTTTTCTATCACAAATACACTCAATAGTGGGTAAATAAGGTGCATATTACATTACATTTGGTCATTTAGCAGATGCTTTTATCCAAAGCGACTTTCAAGGTGAACACAGGGTTAATCACAACATCCCTGGAGTAATGAGGGTTAAGGGCCTTGCTCAAGGACCCACATTGGTAATTGCAGTGGACCTGGGATTTGAACCGCCAACCTTCAGATTGATAGCCCAACGCCACTGAGCTACCACACCCCACTGATCACTGATTCCACATAAGCAGTTCTACTTCTACTAGTTTTGCAATTAGTCTGTAGTTCATCCCTTTCTCTTCATAATTTAGTTCCCATGACTGTTCTCCAATGATCATGACCACCAGAGCATGTATTATTTGGTTTATGGATGATTTTTAGCATTGCAGTAACATTGATGTGGTTTTAAAGTTTTTAAACACTGTCCACTCACTGTGCACTTTATTAGACAGACAAGGGATAACAGCTCATTTTTTTCTGCAGTTTAACCCTCCTAATGCTTCAGTGCTTAAAAAAACTACCTACAGGATGCCAGTGGTTGACATTTTAGGCTGTTGGAATATTAAGTGTTTAAATGCTTTATCGCCACTTAAACAAATACCCCACTAAAATTAGTTCACTACACAAACCATACCTGCTCTGTGAGGTTTCTGATTATTTGAGATTTAAGATACTAACAAAATAAGTAGAGAAATGGTCTACATCCTGCTATGATTATCTGATAACAGCTACACAGTAAAGCGGAGCCTTGTGCTGTAACATTTCAAAGCTCAATTCAAGGGAAAGATGATTATGGAGTTCAAACAATGCTTTCACATTCAAACTACATGGGCAGTGAAGTAATGCTCACATTGTAGGGACCATCTGTTGAGCACCCAATTTGTGTTCCACTCTTACTGTGAAAGCATCTCGTGTCACGGATCGGCCTCTACACTTCACGGTCAGAGAGAACTGTCTTTCGATCCACATGCTGTTGTTTACAGTCCTTTTGTATTAATAAGCCTACTTTTATCCTTTACCCTTGTATCACTTCACATCCCTGATCCAGATTTCATCCAATTACACTTTGTGTAATTACTTTGTCTTTCTGTTCCAGGTGTTGGTATATAGTTGTTGTTTTTTGCCCTCGTGTTTTCTGCTTTTTCATTGTGTGTGTGTATGTGTATGTAGGTTTGTAATTGTGTGCATATGTGTGAATATATGCATGTATACATTATCTGGATGTATATATATATACACAGTCAGTGTATGCATGTGCACACATTTGTGTATTTAGGCAGAATGTATGAATTTTAGCTCAAATGTATGTTGTTTATTTTCCCTTTAATTATGTGCAGTACAAGTTAATGAAAAAAGGTTTTTGAAGTCTGTGAACGGATAATTAACTTTCCATTATTTCTGGGAAAAACTTATTCGGACAAAGAACCACTTAAGAGTTCAAACAGCCTCCTAAAGTCAATGCATCAAAGAATTCAGTCACAAAAGCCGAAGGCACAACAAAGAACTGATTGTGCTCTATTTGCTTATTTAATATTTTTCTGCTTACGCATCTTGAAAAATGTGCCACTAACTGCAACATTTACTTGGTGGCTTAACATTTTAAATGTGGTGCTCCCATAATTCCTACCATTGCGTGTGTTTTCAGTCATGGAAAGTTCTTGAAGAGGGGCAAAGCATCATTTAGTAGACTTTACCTGACATTTTGTGTAGGGTTCCATCTTTCTGAGGGCAGCTCTCCACTTTGTGGATCATCTACTGGAGGATGAAGAATTGAAATACACACGTCTCCATTCTGAAAGGCACAAGTGGGAGCCATCATTTAGAAGTACATTAACTGTAATATGTTGAAGTGTCAAGCATCTTTAATTGAAACAAATAAAATATAATAACATAATATGAACTGAACATAAGGCAATAACATGATAGTAAATGTTGAAGGAAGCTTACATAAGGAGCAACTAAATGTTTGTGTAGAATTCTGCTTTAGTTTCCAAAGAATTGCCAGACAGGTGGCAACAATCTTTAATGGTATTTAAGTATGTTAGAATTGAGGATATCTTATTCTTTTTAACAGTATGATTGCATTATTCAGAGCTCAAAAATGCTACCAGGTTAGGTGCAAGTTGTTTCTTTAGTTGATGCACTCGTGATAAGTATTGTGCAAGAAAATGCATCACTGAACTTGTCATTCTTAAAAAGACCACAATAAAAAGGCCACAGAAGTTAAACTACGAATGAGATCAAGATTCAAGGCTTTATTGTGATATGCACAAATAGAAATATGTTTCCCTGTGAAATGAAATTCTTACTTTGCCATCCACCCTGAATGAGTAATTAAAAGTAAATATAATAATAATAAAAATATGAATATATAAAAATCAGATAAAAGACACACTATGTACATATTTGTGAGGTTATTTACATTGTGCAAAGTATTGAGCTACATTATATTGTATTGCAACAGTCCGATGGGGAGTGTAAGAATTTAGTGCAAAAATGCTTTAAGTCTATGAGGTAGCCATCAGCTCAGCTGTTCATGAGTCGAATGGCTGTGAGGAAGGGAAAAAAAAAAAGTTCTTTTTAAGAACAAAATTTTAAAAGCAAAGGGGTAATTATTGCATTTGTGATGTCATCCAGCATTTAAAGGAATACTCCTTTAAATGTGTGATTGCAAATAGAGAGTTTCTTGAGGCTAGTTGCACACAATCAATATTTGACTAAATAAAAATGTGGATCTAAACCAATGATTTTAGATGAACCCATGTTTCAATTACTGTGTCAGCAGATTTTAGTAAAAGGTCAACAGGAAGTAAACTCAAGTTTGTGGTTGCAGGTGGGTTGAGGGATATTTAGTATCTAAGATGATATGCATCATGTAAGGTCATTGTATTTGCGCAACAATAAATTCACATTTAAGAAAAATTAAATGCTCCTCTTTAGCCAGTTACCAGACTATTATTTTCTGAATTTTCATTAACAACCCCTAATGAAGCATTTCTGGTTTCCTCTTAGACAAAACATTCCAAATGACCTTAATGATGACAGCTGCATTTATGCCATCACCCTGCTAGACACTGAAATGTCATTAATGTAATATGTCCTAAAGTGCCATCAGCTATTTTGGTACATTATGGTATGAATTATAACTTCTACATAGCTCTTTGATCTACTTTTCCGTGCTTTGTAGTGAAATGTCAGGAACGGTAAAGAAGCTATTGATGATCCTTCAATTCCTTCCTCCCAAAATCCCCATCATTCTTACTTCCCCAACACCCTAGCTTCCTTCCTCTCTCCCTCCATGGACCCCTTCCTTCCTCTCTACATCCAACCAACCATTTTTAGTCTTTCCTGCTCCTTCTCCGTTCCTCTCTACAGCATCCTTTCCTAACTCCCTACTTCCTAAAAGGAAAGTATCTGGGGAGACAATATGAAAACACTTACATCCCTCAAAGCCAAGTTAAGAGGCTTGTTTGTTTATTACCAGATTACAACCCAGCTAAGTGACAGCAATTTGGCATCATGTTCCACCTTGCGCATGCTGTGCACATTCTCCAACAGTATTAGTGGTGGTAAACACATCTGACACAACAACCTGCAGTTGTGTTCTTCGTAAAATGTTTCAAACAGATTTAACTGACATCATAGTACACATGTGAAAATAGCTCATCAGGGGTAGCTTTAGGTTACAGCTTCCATCTGTTGTTTGCAAAGTCCCAGTTGGAAGCGAGACCCCCTGCTACAGGCATGTCACCCACGGAGAGGTGCTGCAGGGCCGAACATGCCTCACATTTCACCAACAAAGTTCTATCATGGGTACTGCTACATGCAAACAATGCTATGATCTGCACCAACTGCACCTAATCAACCAAGGAATAATTACATCATATCAAATGGCAGCAGGGTCTTTGACAAAATAATGTTGTGCAGTCTGTGCTTTAAGGAAGTCCAAAATATTAAAGAATCAGAATCAGGTTTATTTGTCACATACGTAGTTGTACATGGTACAGCCAGCAGTGAAATTCTTTCCTGACTTCTCCACATAAAGTTAAATTTGTTCAAAATGATAAGAAAAATAGAATAAAGATAAAATAAAAATAAAGTAAAATTTAACTATGCATGTACACTGTGCAAATTGAAAAAAAGCGATGCATATGCAGTTAAGGCAGTGCTTCTCAAACAGTGGGGCGCGCCCCCCTGGGGGGGCGCAGTGCGGTGCCTGGGGGGGCGCAAAACAAGATATCACAGTGCAAGTGATATTAGGTGTACTGAACAAACCCTCAAGATACAACATGGAGAAATATTTAACAGGAATGATGGAGAGAAAGGCGGAGAAAGACGAAGATAATGAGAGCAACAAAAGTCAACCGAAAGCTAAATGTCGAAGTGAACGTAGTGACTGGCTTCACTGTAACTTCACAGTAACGAAGGTGGAGACGAAGGAAGACCGGCGTGTCTTCTGTGTCTTTAAATGTTGGCAGCGGACAGCGTGAAGCCAAATAAATGAAGACATCACTTAAAGACATTACACCCCATCACGCTGATAACCGCTTGAGTTTTTTAATCGTAAATGCGTATATCCAGCAAACAACACTTTATGAAAGCTACTACAGAAAAGCAATGGTTTACCATCATTTGTACACTATCAAAGGTTATGCAAGGGGACATAATTGCATAAACTATTGGGAAACTTATGATTTGTACCTACAAAAGCCTTTCTGTGTTGATCCCCACATTAAAACTAAATTTAAACTCCTCAGCCTTTCCACAAGATTCGAGTGACTGACTAATTTTCTGCCTATTCATTCAAAAGACAGTTTGATATCCAAAAGACATTAAGACCAATGTTGAATGAGAGGTCCTAGCACACTCATTGCCTTACTAGTTCATTCCAGGGGAATTGGATGGTGTTAAAGTCTTAGCACATTATGCACTGAGGCACCGTCACACACAAACAGAAAATACCTTCCAAATTTATCATCAAGACAACAGGAAGCTTAAAGTTGTCCAAAATGCATGGTTGTGTGCTTTATTTGAATACCTTGGTGGAAATGTGTCTTAATACATTTGCCCATAGAAGGTATTTACAATTTAGACTGACATCAATGCTCACTCAGCATTGCTCATACTGCAAAGTGACTAGCACACATCCACATTGCAATGATCCAAAATCAATATTCTCTTCTGTCATTACATGCAGTGTACCAAACCTCTGACATCACAAAAACACTGTTGGAAGATTATTATGCATTAAAAGCAGATATTACACACTACATCAATATTACATATCACAATAAGGTATTTAGCATTAATATAAATATAAGAACTTTAAAGCATTGGATAGCATACATTTTCCGCTAATAATGTGTAAATTAAAAGCTCCCATAGTTTCAAACTTGTAACTTGATAAGCAAAAATACACTAATATTCTGTATTTCGGTCCTACATACTGCCCAGCATTAGCTTTAATTATCAAATCAACTACAAACTAAACATCATTTTCAAATTCATCCAAAGTGGGCAAGTTCCTTGGTAGGAGGGAGATTTAGACTTGTGATTTTTTTGCCTGTGACACTGCTTCAAATGTATACAGAATGAAAATTTGGGCTAAAAAAAAGGGGGAAAGGTTTAACCTGCAGTTCCTGTCATCATTCAAGTTACGCTTTTCATCATTCAGTAAACACTAAGGTGTTTACTATGCAAGCTGTGCAACATGGATTATCTTTGCTGGTTGACATGACAAACATCACGTCTCCCATCTTATGTTTATAGCTGTTTGATCCAGCACACATGTCAGCATAGTTCATTCCCCTATCCATTATCCATCCTTAACCCAGTTTTTTAAGTAACTCAATTTTTGTTTACAATAACTATACAGCTACACAGCTCACCAGCTGCCACGGTTTTGCCAGTTTGAAACCTTTATCATTTAAGATTGAAATTTTGCTTTGCACCAAATAACAGGGTCTCCCTATAGTGAATAATCTGAGTATTTTGTGACCATGATTAATTATGTGTAACGCAGTGACCCCATTATATTTTACTTTTTGTTTAGTTTTGGTTGTTATCAGGCTTGTAATGTGGAATTAAATGGTATTAAATAATTAGATAAATTCTATTTGGAATATGTATCTAAATTTATGCTTGTTTTGTCTAAAGTAGGGGGAAAAGTACATTTACAATAAATCCAAAAAGAATGTAACAAACAGAAAAAATAACATCTGCATTAGGGTATAGCTTTATTGGATGACCTAAAATGCAGGGACACATGCACTTTAATATAAAATAATTACTTTTAAAGCAAAGGTAAAGATAAAATAACTGCATTCAAGCTAATTTAAGCTTCTGAGTTTTTTTTATGAAAATGGTAATTATCTAGTGTCTGGAAATAGATCAATTCATTCCCCATTATTTCTAATGTCAAAAATACAGCCTTTTCAAATTAAATAAATTTGAACTACGAGATACCACTGTACTTATAAAAACACTTCTGTGTTACAATTAATTTACATCATTTTAATATCAGGTACAAAATCATTTCAACCTTTCTTGACTTTATGAAATGTAAATCCTATGTAAAATTTCAAGCAAAAGACATGCAAGTGGTAAGGTTTCTTAACAAGGTATGGATGCTTGAACGGTCTTTCAATAAATCGAACATGTAGTAATTTTCTTTTTTTTTTTTTTTTTTTTACAAAATATTTATGAAAAAAACATCGTGACATTAACATCAAAATGGCTTTAATTTCTCCGATTCTTCGTGTGACTGTTCTTGTTGAGGGTTGTTAAACTTGGATGAAAGGCATATATTCATACATTAGATCTGTCAACAGTTAATACAATCGCAATTTATAATAAAAAACATGTTCTTACCTCATAAATGTTGGGGTGCCACATTTTGGTAAGGAATCTAAAAGCTGGTGGGGAGTATGGGTAGTCAATGGGGAACTTGATACGTGCCTGAAAGGGGAAAAAATAAATAAAAATTAAATCAACAGAATAAATTCAATATGACATGTGGGGAAAACAATGCAACCAGAACCATTTAGGTTTTTGCTGCTAAGAAATCTTTATAAAAATACCATACAAAACAATGGTTCATTTTTGCCTAATAGATTGATCATGAAAACTGGGATATTTTGAAGTTAGTGTGGGTTGATGGCATTCCATTCAAAAGAGCCTTTTAAACCTTAGTCTATAATTATTCTTGCTAAAGAATTTGACGTCTGGTTGACATACAATACAATGACCGACTAACGTGTAGCCAGTCTAAAATCCCCCCCCCCAAAAAAAGGTGGGTACATCTGACTTCATCCAATCACACTCGTACAGATCCTAATATAAACCATTTTATGACTGATCTGTTTTTCGGGCAAACACAGGATTGTGCAAGTAGACAGGCTTGATTAGCTGCACATCAAAAGCTTTTCTCACTATGTCATGTCAGGATAAGTTTCCCTAACATATAATTAAACAAAAGATTGAGAGGCTGAGTTGAATTATTGTAAAACCACATTTGTCTGGACTCGTGCAGAAGGTTGAAACCAGTTCTGCCTCAACACTGATGGATGGATTGGAGATTCCTTGCAACTTAAGGAAACACATGGAGCATCAGATAACATTCCAAGTACAATAAGAAAAATTTCCCCAGGCAGTAAAATTCCAGTATATTTACACACCAAAACAGGGCCAATCTGACATTTCAAAGGACTTGCACTGTTTGTTGGCTGTAATCCAGAGCAAACGCTTCTCCAAAATCACAGCTAATATTTAACCATCAAAAATCACAACACAGATGCATACATAACAGGCTATTAGGATTTTTGAAAAGGATCTAAATACTGAGTTTCTACTTTTACAGTGCATCTGCTTTACTTGCACAACCCTGGCTAATGACATGATGAGCGGTGACTAAATACCTAGGAAAAGGTGTCAACCTCTACTCATTATGGCTCCATGTTGACAAGCCAGTACCAACTTAAAGGATGGTCCAAAACTAAACTGCCTAGAACTGTAGCTGATATGCAGAAATGAATATTCAAAAATCACTATCCATCAAAAGTGTTATTTTTGTGTTTTCAGAGTTTTAATGTAACATTTTGACCATTCAAAAGATTATCAACTTCATATATTGAGGCTGTTATCGATTAATCAAAGTATTGCAACACAATAATGCATCAGTATTTGACCAGACACCGAGATATAATTAAATTTAAGCTGAAATGTGAATTCACTGTCTACAACCAGAAGGTAAAAAACTTTCACAATGCTGAATACTAGGAATGGTTGATTTTTAAGTAATACATTTTGAAATGGTAATAAAACGATACTATAAAAGCATTCACATTGTTGCTTTAATCCTTTCATTTCAATGCAACAAATGTGAGTCAATATGCCAAATAAATAGTACACTTAAGGAAAAGAATTACACTATAGGAAAGAATTGTTTACTTGCTCGACCCATAGAAGTCAATGATAAATCTCTGTACACGCCCCAAGTCTAATTTACACCCAATGAATCAGCTCAAAAGAAGGTGGAACACTAGAGTTTTACTATCTACATGAAAGCATAGTATCATAACAATAATTTCTTAGCTCAACAACATTATTATTCCTTTAAATTAGCTTGACATTAAACAAAAGTCTCACGCAAATAAAATTGCATAACAAATGAGTGTGGAGTTCAATACAATATCAATACAATTGTCATTACAAATGTAATAAAAACCTTTAAATACCACCATACCCTGTATTTGTTTTTATACCTTCCCTTCTTTTAAAACTTTCAAGACTAATAATATTGCTACTACTAATCATGTTAGCCATTTTCAAGTGTATTATAAAAACTATACTCATGTCCAGCAGTCAAGTTAAAGAAAATAGTTGGCATTGTGTTGAAGGTCAACTTTAGTATTTTGTTTGTAAAGTTAACTCCCAACCAAGCAGCAAACACTTCTTGGCATTCCCTCCAAAGCAATGTCCGGTACATCTGCTGCCCAGGCTAATATGCCTAACTGCTGGAACATAGTGGGCAGCTAACAAATGACAAGTAACATAACGATCACATGGTTTCATGATTTAATGGTCTCCAACGATTTTGTTCTTACATATAGGAGCCTTGGGCACCAGGCACCATAATGTAAAGCAAACCACTGTTCACATGCAAAAATGACTTTTACAAAGCATGTCAAATATAGTTCAAGACAATGAAAAGTTCTTTTTCTCTATAAAAGCACTACAAGCGCTCGGTTCAAGTTTTAGTCAAAGCATGGCCTGCTGTGAATAGTGTGAACAGTTGCAAGCAGCATTACTGGTTCTGGCACTGCACTGCACCCCACAGGCCCTGCAGGTTCATAGGGATGGGGGAGGGGATAGTACACGTTCTATCAACGTCACATTTCAAGTCTGAACAGAACCTTATATCAGCCACAAAGGCAGTGACACCATGGAATAAACATGGCCCAACACTTCAATGTGAAAAAATTATAAAACAAAGTTTATATCAGCAGGATACTGATACTGGACACTTCATTGGGTACATCTACATGTTTATATACTTTGTAGTCCCTTTACTTTGTCTAACAAGAGTTAAAACCCCAATGGACCAACACATCAGGTATTACCTTTGTGTTAGTTTCTGCATTGGCAAGATACAATCAGACAGAGCAACACCACTGAACTTTTTGGTCATATTAGACACATTTCGTATTGTGGCAGTTTGTATATGTAAAATCTCCAGCAGCGCTACTATGTCTGATCTACCAACAGCAGCACAATACACTAACGTCATCATATCAGTCACTGCAGTGCTGAGAATCACCAACACAAATAATCCCTAATCTGTGGTCATAAACGTCATATTTTCAAAAAAAAAAAAAAAGGTGCACAACAATCTTTACTTATACAAATAAAAGATTGTACTGCATCTATATAGCAAGTGGAGATAATAAAAGAGATGACAACTGAACGCTCAGATTTTGTCTTATTGCTGTTGAAATTGCATTGTGTTAATGCTCATTTTATTTAATAATTCTGGTATAAATTCGGCACTTTGTGTTTTCTGCTATTGTTTGTGCAAGGAAATAATCATGTATATATATATATATATAAGTATATAAATAAATTTAAACTTTTCAGAACTTACACAGGAAATGTGTACAAAAGACCTGTAAATAATATCTACAATATTTTAGCTCAATTTTAGTGATGAGGAACTGAAACTTGAGTTGGCTTCACATCTTCAATTGATTATTCTATTTTAAAAAATAACAAACAAAAGTTGTATGACAATTTTTTAAAAATCTACACACGTATGGTTAAACATTTTGCTCCTAGAATGAATTGGAACTGAATCTTCCAAAGGGAAGAGAGATTGGGGGTGTCCAACTCTTGCAACACCCGCCTAAAAAATTTTTTAAAATAACAATAAAAACTTCTGAGGACAAGGATCAGTTGGAAAACAGTAGCAGTATTAAATGAACTAATGGTGTAAATGCATCACCCTACTAAAACACCATTGCTTAAAGATTAGGTTATAATAACTTACTCAAGTTAACCATACTAAAAACATAAAATCTAAAGATGTTCATTGTAAACAGTACCAGTAACTAATTTGCCCACATTGTTCAGAAGTGGGAAAAAATGATTGCTTAACAAATACCCTTATTAAATACCTTTCATATAAGAAGTCGTGTGTTCCTGACATATCTTCACCTTAAGCTTAAAAACTGATCTGATATTTCGATTCCCAAGATATGAAACTGATTAAATATTATTACTTATTTTCCGTATATGATGTAGTACAGTAGAAGAAGCGATGCAAATTGTGCGAGCAAGTAACTATTTAAGTTGCTGTTCGATTGCATTGTTGACAGAAGAGGAACAAAGAAGAAACCCCTGTGTAAGCCATCCACGTTGTTCTCTCAACAGTGATCCGATAGCCGTGCGTCTAATGTAAAACACCAACATTACTTTGACGTCAGTTACACCTGGTCGGCTGAAAAAAAAAAGAACATTAAAGGTGATTGTTGTCAACAGTCATGGAAAAAGCAGGAGATCGCTTTGGGCTTCCTAGTGTTGGTCGCAATGCCTGCTACCTCAGCATAAACGCAGCGTTAGATCACAGCTAAAAATAACCAGCTGAACGGACAAGTCGAAAAACACACGGTATTAGAAGGCGCCGTGTGCGATTTGAAAACATGTTCGCATACCTTAAAATAACCTCCTTCGTAAAGTGTGTTCGGGGGTCCGAAAATGGCCACTTCCCAGTTGTACAGGTCGGCTTCGTCGACCAGGGTTATTTTGAAACCCTCCACGGGTTCCTCTTGGAGGCTTTTCATTTCCAGCATTAGCGCTTTCTGGGAGCTGGCGACGTGGGAGCTGCCGTGCTGTGCCATGTCGGGAGGGAATCGGCAAAAATACAACTAACAATCGACAACGACTCGGGAAAACAAGCTGGCTAATGTCGTAGCAGCCTGCGCTAGCTGGCTTTGTGTGGTAGCTCGCTAGCTCGGCGAGCTAAACAAAAAAAAAATCTATTGTTTGCTTCAACTTCCTCCTGTGAGGCAAGTCGCTCTGCTTTCCAATCCGACGAGCTCCGTTTCTCACACGAACCACCGTCTTTTCGAACACCTCGCCGAACTAGAAAGATGGGTTTTTTTTAGCTATCTAACATGTTTTAATCTTCATCCACTTAAATAACATCCAAAGCAATCTACACGCTAACGTTAGCCTCCGAGTCAACGCACTCGGACTTATTTTCCTAATCAAGCCGTTTAGTCGCACAAGCGAACCGAGCGATTCGACCACGGTCCTCAAAACAGGGCTAATGTCTTCATCTAAGTGGCTAATTTAAAATATATTTATAAAAAAAAAGAGAACAAAAAAACTAATCCTTAAAGAGCTCGGAAGCGACTTGCTGAACTGGAGTGAGCAGCTGAATGAGTTAGTGACTGTGTGTTGGCAGCGGGGCAAACTGACGCCGCTCTCTGTTTTTTTTATCAACTCGCTTCCCCTTCGTCAATTTACCTCGCAATGCATCCCGGGTATTGGAGTTTATTTTTGCGGTCAACGGCTAACATGTAGAGCTGTGCGATACCAAGAATTTTGGTATCGATCCGATACCAAGTAAATACAGGGCCAATATCGCGATATTCGATACCGATACCGACACCTAGTATAGAATTTCGCCAAACATTGTAGGTGACAACAAAATAATGTATCCCAATCAACATCTTTGTTTAGAAACAATGGAACAGTAATAAAACAAAGTTTGCTTTAACGTGAGGAAAATATATATATTTTTGAGGTACAAAAGGAGAAACGACAATACAAATATAAAGTTAAAATGCTCCCCTTACTAGACAGTTTTTTTCTTTCTTTGTTTCTTTTTTTCAAATAGAATTGTTCTTAGGCAAAACAATAAAAAAGGAATATTCACACACAAAAAACTTGAGTATCGATATTTTTACGCAAGTATTGTTCAATACCAATACCAGCGTTGGTATCGATATTATCGATATTTGTATCGATCCGCACAGCTCTACATGAGCAACACGTAAACTATACTTAGATTACCGTGCTGAAGTGATTAAATACAATAAGCACTCACATTGACAACGCGTTTTGTTAACAGTAGCGTGATGCCGCGACTTGAAGTGCGGGGACGACCTAATAAGGCCTAGAAACAGAGTTAGTAAGGTGGAATTCCTCGGGATCATTAAGGCTTTATGTTCAATATAGACGCTATTTACATTTATCACTCTGTTTAGAAGCTGAAAGCAACCCTGAACATTTTGAACAATCATAGGATCATACATTCACGACACAGTACTTCGTACTATGTATTTTTACACTAGCATGTGTATTTTTATTTTTTATATATATATACTTATCTCATATACTTTATACTTTATGTAATAAATAGACGCTATTTACACATTTATCAATCTTTTTAGAACCTGAAAGCATCCCTAAACATTCTTGAACGATCATAAGATCATGAATCTATGGCACACTATTTTATACTATATATTTTAACACTAGCATTCATTCATTCATTCATTATCTCCCGCTTTATCCTCTATTAGGGTCGCGGTGGGGTTCCCCATGCCCATCGAGGGGAGAACGTCTCGGGCGCTGGGCAGATAGACCCAGGACTGGGCGCCAATCCATCGCTGGGCACACACTCACTCACACAAACACACTCTATATGGGGCAATTTGGAGAACTCAATTAACTTGATCCATGTTTTCGGACTGTGGGAGGAAACCGGAGAACCCGGAGGAAACCCACGGTGACACGAGGAGAAAATGGAAACTCCACCCAGATGGGGATTCGAACCGGGAATCCCTAGCGCTGAGAGGCAAACGTGCTAACCACTATGCCACCGTGCTGCCCTAACTCTTAACTCTTAACGCCGAAGACTGTTAACTCTTCAGGGATGCTGTGGCCAACCTTTGTAAGTTGCTTTGAATAAAAATGTTTGCTAAATGACCAAATGTAATGTAATGCTGCTGTGACTTTGCTGCTGTGACTAAGTGAATTTTTCTCATTGGTGGGACCAATAAAGGATTATTTTATCTTAATTTCTGTACACTTTTATCAAGTCTGATTGGTTTAATGATCTTGTTAATAAATTACACACGTAAGAATCTTGTTCCAACACTATAATGTTACAATAATGTTTTAATATTATTAGGAAGGGGTGTCACCGTGATCGTGAGGGCAATCCAAAAAATTTTTTTAATGTGCCAAAGTTAACATCTCTAAAACATAAACTCTAACAATTAATGTTGTGAATAATACCAGCAAACAACTTGCCTGTACTGCTGAAATCAGGAACAAAATAATTGCTCAACAGATTTAGTTACCCTTTAAGTAAAAAGTTGGCTGTTCCAGATATTTTTCTTAATAAGTGATAAAATAATAGTGGTACACTTTAATATCATTAAAGTATAGGACACCCAACATTAGATGTTTTGTTTATTATATTAAAGTCACTTTTATATGCTTTCCTAAACTGGATAAGTATCTGTTAAGTATACTCAAGAATGAAAAATTCATATGACTTTTTTGTGCCCATGAACAGATAATAGCTTGTATTAATGAACACAGTCCCACAGCACAAAAACATGGATTTAAGATAAATTTAATGCTCTAAATTGCCCCATATAGTGTGTGTGAGTGTGCCCATTGATAGATTGACACACTCACTGTTCTGGGTGTACCTGCCTAGCACCCGAAACGTTTTCCGCTGGATGAGCATGGGGAACCCTAGTAGAAGCATAAGCGGAAAATAATGAATGAATTAATGAAGTTGAGGATATAATCAAAAATATACATTCAGACTTGTGAACCTAGTCAAAGTAACAATGTTTGGAACAAAATGAAGAAGGAGTTATTATTGTTACTGATCATTATGTTTACAATCCTGATTCAAAAATGTATATGCCCATAAAACCTGAAGTAGTTAATTAATTTTATATCATATTTTTGTTATAAAAAGACAGTTTGAGGTCGGAAATGTGTATACGGGGATGGTCAGTAGGATCTCCGGTTTCCTGTGAAAGCAAGAAAAAAACAAACACAAGGAGAATGTTTTTACTAAACATTTTAAAAGTATTAAATTCAAATAAATGTACATATAAACACATGGTATTCAGTATATTCATATTTTATAATAGTATTTTATAATATTTATAACAAAATATATAAAATGGCTGTGAAGGCTTTGATTGTATAAAAAAAACGACTTGTAATTTTGTTGCCATATAAAATCTCTGACTTCACGCAGTCACGTGGCTGTTTGATTCCGCACGTTTGAGAGTCGATTCAGATTCTGAAGCATTCTCAACGCAGGTCCACAAACATTCAAAATGTTGTTTGTTTAAATCATTTTTAAAAATACTAAACGAACTCTAACTTCTAAAACAATAAACATAATATACTATCTACGTTTTTAATGCAAATAGCAAAACCATTTAATGTTCAGAAGGCTGATAAAAACATTGGACAAGTCACTGGCCTGTTGAAGTTCTTGTGTGAAGATTAGTATGTTCTTCTTAAAATTAGTTACTGTTTTTTTTGTAATATTTTTTTATGAATGCTTAAAATGAGTGTATAATTTCCCCCAATCCATCAAGGGAGAATGTTTCAGGCGCTGGGCAGATACACCCAGGACAGGACACCAATCTATCACTGGGCACACTCACACATACACACACAAACACACTCTATATGGGGCAATTTAGAGCATTTAATTTACCTTGAATCCATTTTTTTTTGTACAGTGGGAAGAAACCCTGAATCCCCAGCGTTGAGAGGAGAACCTGCTAACCACTAAACCACCGTGTTTAGCTGGAAATTCATTCATGTAATACATGTAAAAAGCATTATAATGCTTAATAATAATAATAATAATAATAATAATAATAATAATAATACAGCGATGGATTGGCGCCCTGTCCTGGGTCTATCTGCCCAGCGCCCGAGATGTTCTCCCCTGGATGGGCATGGGGAACCCCACCGCGACCCTAATAGAGGATAAAGCGGGAGATAATGAATGAATGAATGAATAATAATAATAATAATAATAATAATAATAATTAATTAATTAATTCATTATCTCCCTTTTTATCCTCTATTAGGGTCGCGGTGGGGTACCCCATGCCCATCCAGGGGAGAACATCTCGGGCACTGGGCAGATAGACCCAGGACAGGGCGCCAATCCATCGTTGGGCACACACTCACACACACACACACACTCTATATGGGGCAATTTGGAGAACTCAATTGACCTTGATCCATGTTTTTGGACTGTGGGAGGAAACCGGAGAACCCGGAGGAAACCCACGCAGACATGGGGAGAACATGGAAACTCCACCCAGATGGGGATTCGAAGCGGGAATCCCTAGCGCTGAGAGGAGAACATGCTAACCACTAAGCCACCGTGCCACCTATAATGCTTAATAATAATAATAATAATAATAATAATAATAATAATATAATTCATAATTATTATTATAGGCAGCACGTTATTTTTCGCCTCTCAGAAGTGAGGTTCTCCCCGCTTATTTTAAAGGCAAAAAAACAGAAAAATTAATCCAAAATTGCCCCATAGCGCTGAGAGGCGAACGTGCTAACCACTAAGCCACCGTGCCGCCTATAATACTTAATAATAATAATAATAATAATAATAATAATAATAATAATAATAATAATAATATAATTCATAAAGTTATTTTTAGAAGTAAGGGCTTATTTTAAAGGCAAAAAGGAGAAAATGAAGTTGATTTGTATTTCTAACACATGTCTTTTTGACATCTTTTCTGTCCTTAAACACGCAAAAAGACTATTATGCAAAACAGCTGATGACGGCTTTAGAGACTTTACAGACAGCCAATAGCCACATTCCTTACTGGGGAGTTGGCTTCGGGGATTCATATTGGATCGAGCTGGCCGTCGTTAGCAGAGCAGCTTGTCAACCCGTTCTAATTCTTTCTCCTTTTAAACGCCTACAATGTGTCCGGGAATACAGCTCACATTTTTGGAACCAAGGCGTTTGTTGGAATAAGAATACCGTTTCGAGCGTGTGGTAGTGAATGGTAAGTTGTTCCACGCCACTGTTGTTTTTTTTGTTGTGCAGTCCTAGCTGCAGCCAAACTGGTCAACTTTAAGCCTGACAAGGGCTGTATACCGAATCCCCATCCCATTTCATTTCGCTATGTAGTCACCTACTTAGGGTGTACAAGCCATTAATAAGCACCCTCCATAGTGTGCATACATAACACACACACGCGATTTCGGATAGAGCCACTGGCTTGTTAAAAAAAACTCGGTGTAAAAACGCTAGATTTAAGCCACAAAAGCTGTCATTTAAACTATGTGCAAATAAATTAATCACCGACATACAATACGCAATTTAATGAAGCGCAAAATCAGGCAAAAGTTTTAAAATGTAATGTAATTGATGCTACTGAAGCTCGTTAATATGCACGAATGTGTGGAAATTACGATGAGGTGAGAATTTTTACACCAGAGATTTTTGCACTTTTGGTTTAGTCTCAAACCACACTAATTAGTATCAACAAGTATTAATACTTAGTATATATATATATATACATTTAAATGGTTTCTGTACTGCCGACTGCTTTTTGAAACAGCTGGTGGCAAGGTAATGATACATGTACAATAGCGATCAAAAGACACACCGCCTTCTTGCTTTATTTCCTATTTTCTCCTCCACTTATCATATAAGTTAACTCTGTAGTACATCAACGTTCCTTTTTTTGTTGATACCTTGTTTGTTCTTTGTTCTCTATTGGTAAGGATCATCACAGAACAGGAATAACTTGGATTGTTTAACATCAGTTCTGCAGTGACACTGATGGTGGTTTTAGTGCAGCTGTAATACAATATAGTAATGTAATACAATATAGTAGGAATAATTCACAAACCACATAATACCTGCTCTGTGGTCGTACTAGTGGGGTCCTTAGAGAACAGAGTAAATGGGACGTACACCGGGGACTTGTGTACTGTAGTCCACAAACAGGTGGACTTGTAAGAATTAATTTCCGAACATAATGTTTGATCTGCTTTTGTCTACTTGCTATACTATACTATTATCATTGTTATGCGGTATAGTAATTATAAATATCTTAATGTCAATATATGCACAATTTTTTCTGTTTGTAAAATCTCTGTCAATGCTCTGAATTTTTAGAGCTGGTTACTCTAGTTGTACAAATCCTGCCTTTCTGTTGTGATATTGTGAGTCATTGTATACCTTTCTGAAGACAAACATTAGTTATATGTTATCTATTAATTTTCATGTTGATTTTTTTATATATATTTTATCATTTTTGGCATACTTGATTTTTTTGTATAAATGTATTAAATTGTTTTTTAAAAAAACACCCTGATCTATTTATTGATGTTCTTCAGTCTCAACCACTTTTTTTTTTTTGTTTAATGCTTCTGTTAGGAACCTTTGAAAAGGGTGTTGTGCTGTAAAAATATTATTATTGAATTCATTTTCTTGTTACTTTATAGAGTTTTCCAGCCTTTTAAGCACTTGGTTCTGAAAAGATGAACGGATTATCAGTTGGCGAGCTGTGTGGCCTGTTTTGTTGCCCTCCATGCCCGAGCCGTATTGCGGCGAAGCTGGCCTTCTTGCCGCCTGAACCCACATACACTTTACTACCTGAGGTAGACTCGACGCCGCCCATACCACTGAACTCTAGTGTTTCTGGCCTGCGGTCCCGACTGGGTCGGAGAGGAGGAGGAGGTGGTGACAGAGGAGGAGAGGGCAGGTGGAAACTTCATCTGTCCGACCGAGCAGAGTTCCAGTACTCCCAAAGAGAACTGGATGGGACAGAAGTCTTCCTTACTTGCTCCAGCCGTGGAAACAAAGTGGGATGCATGTACATCCGCTGCGCACCTACGGCCAGGTAGATAAATATGAGATCACATGTTTAGTGTGCAATTTTTTTCTGCAATTCACTGCACTTGGAACAACATGATTCCAACATTCCAAATGGGGATTAACCCAATAGTGAGCAATTTGGACAAATATATGCATCCAGTTTCGTAGAAACAGGGAAGTTGGTGGAAAGTCCACAAACACATGGTTGGGCAAGATTATAACTGGTTAACACAGAATCCTGACATTATCAGACATTATCAGAATCCTGAATCTACAAAATCTTAAAGAAAGCCTTGGGTGAGTAGAAGCTGACTCACGCTCAGTGTAACCAACTAGAAACAGTTACAACAATCTACTCAGTGGTAGAACGGAAATGGCAGACATGGAAACAATAACAGATATCACAGAAGTGTCTGAAACAGATCTCCAGCTTTCTCTGCTGCTTACATTAGATTTAAACTGTGGTGTAACTGCCGATTATTTTTGTAGATATATGTTATTAACATGTTTCCTCCCCCTGCAGGTACACTGTGCTGTTTTCTCATGGTAATGCAGTGGATCTTGGTCAGATGAGTAGCTTCTACATTGGCCTTGGCACACGTATCAACTGCAACATATTCTCTTATGACTACTCTGGTTATGGAGCCAGTACAGGAAAGCCTTCAGAAAAGAACCTCTATGCAGATATTGACGCAGCTTGGCACGCGCTACGCAGCAGGTGGGCAAACGTTAACTAGTTAATTGCTTGTGTCAAAAGCACAGACATGCTCGAAAGATTAAGAATGCTGATATTCACATATTTTTTATGATAGAACTTGATGACATCATCCAAATTCATATTATATATCATATTAATCATTATCCCTGCTAAAGTAAAGCAAAAAGCTTTATATCATCCATCCATCCATTATCTTCCTCTTTATCCTATATTAGGGTCGCGCGGGGGTTACCCATGCCCATCCAGGGGAGAAAGTTTCGGGCGCTGTGCAGATACACCCAGGACAGGGCGCTAGGGCAATCTATCGCTGGGCACACACTCACACAGACATACACACTCCATATGGGGCAATTTTGAAGAACTCAATTGACTTGATCCATGTTTTTGGACTGTGGGAGGAAACCTGAGAACCCAGAGGAAACCCACGCGGACACGGGGAGAACATGGAAACTCCACCCAGATGGGGATTTGAACCGGGAATCCCTAGCGCTGAGAGGAGAACGTGCTAACCACTAAGCCACCGTGCCACCATAAGCTTTATATCAATATCACTAAAATGCATGCTTCATTTATCATAATTTATCATACTTATTCTAATTAATAAAACATTATTAACAATTAATTATGTTAAAACCAGATGGCCCAATAATCTATGCATTTGCATATAAAGTAAGACCTAGTTTAATTCTGTTGGATCTATTAAAATTCTTTGAAGAACAGCGGTGGGATTTTGAGCTCATCCTCACATAACCTCTCCAGATGATCTATGGCCCTGGGTCATCTGTTGTACACTCTGCACTTTAGCTCACCCCACAGGGTTGTTATGGACCATAGATCAGGGGACTCAGCTGGCCATGACCGATTGATTGATTTTGCGGTCAGTAAACTATTTTTGCATTGATCTGGACACAAGAAGGTTTTTAGAGTCCATGCAAAGACAGATTTAAAATAAAAATGGTCCATAGATGCTCTAAAGCTATGTCACCTAAAAAAAAGGTTTTGGTTGTAAAAACAACTTTTGTTGCCAATGAGCTTGTCACAGCAGCTGCCCTCTATTAGGAATATTACAAAGAAGGTTTATTTACCATGAAGTCATTTGCATGAAGCTATTTTGCAGAGACTTTTATCTTAAGTGACTTGCAAGTATTCTGTGTTGATGATTTGGGTCAAAGCACATGGTCAGCCATGATACAGCCTGTCATGAGGGTTAAGGGCGTTGCTCAGGAGCCCACATTGGCAACTTTTATATGAGCTTTAAACCTTCAACCTTCGGATTGATCACTTCACACCCCAACCACTGAGCTACCATGCCCATTATCCACACACACCTAAATCATCTAAAAACGAGCACCATAAACACTGTTCACAGCCCGTGAAATCTAGAAGTGCACAATCCTTTAATAGCTCGATATTTATAAAAGAAAACTAATTACGGCAAGAGATCACAATGTAATCTATTTCTGAGTATCAGGCCACAATGGGCTACAAGGAAATGAAATGGTGGACAGGAAGTTTACAAATTTTCACACGCTCCATCCTGGTCACTGAGATCAACTCTGTTTAAACCCTTATTCATCACAAAAAGCAAAAGAATTAAAACAAATCAAACTATAAGTTACCTGACATTAAGATAATTATTTAGTGTATAAGATGTAGAATAAAAAAAATGTCAAACAAAATGGTCTACACAATATGTTTATAGGTCACTCACATTTAGCGCACAACCTAAATAAAAATAACAAAAATAAGTAAATAAATAGACCGGATTGAATAATGATCAGGCTTGCTAATTCTACAGCTTTGCTGTTTTTTCCTTAACTGCTGACATGTGGTGTTCTCTCATTTGTAAGTTAGATAAAAGTGTCTGCTAAATAACTAAATGTTAATGATAACGAAGCTTGCCAGTGTTGCAAAGTAAACTTATCAATCTCATACTGAGCAAATGGCCTTTACTGAGTACACAGAGATAACAGTACTGTTCAGTACTTCCGTAATCATACATCTCCAGGCAAAAGTATCATGCCATATGTAAGTAATATAGGTATCATATGAGGCAACATAAACAAATGTACTTCATGTTGGCTATTCTACAAATGTATGAAGTCCATTACATAGCTCTACTGTGCTTGTAGATTCTAGAAACTATCATCTTATTTGATCAAAAAGACTTGTTTTATTTGACTACAGAACACGGTCCAAGTATTAGTAGGGCCAGATACTTTCTGGCAGGCTTTTTAAATAATTTATTGCCATTAAGGTGGCATGTAATGGTAGTTTAAGAGACCAAAAGATGCAACTCTCCATGAGTGGATGGAATTTTTTTTTATCTACATCTCTTGTTCAGCAAAATCATCACTTGTCCCTATCAATTCTAATTTATCAAAGTTCCAGCTTTTCAAGCTTTTTAATTATTGCCCTAATGGTAAGTATATACAATTTTTATTTGACTTTTTTTTTTTTTTTTTTTTTTTTTTTTTAATAATCTTTTCATGACTTATAGACATTGACACACTTTTCACTCAGTTTGTATGTTCTTTTGTTTGCTCAGTCTTTTTAGTGTCCTCACTTGTTTTGTTCAGAATGATTTAAGCCCTTTTTAAACTTCTGTTAGACCTTTTACATGGGTTTTGTATCGTCACGTACCATACACATTCCCCTATCTCATTTCGCAGGGCTTTTCTGATCACATGCAAGATTTGTCCACTAGGTTGTATTGCATTTTTGCCTACGCCCATTCCTTTCACATTTAGTTAAACTGTAAAAAAGGAGCTGTGTTTCTAAAAACACATAGTGTACTGTATACTGCCTTGTCTCAAAAGCCCAGCATTGCCCTTTAGGTGGTAAAATAGATGCATAGTAAAACAATTAGTATGCTATTTTAAATATACCCTTGGACCAAATCAAGAAGAGAATCCCAAATGTCATTTGAACCCAGGAGGTGGTGGTGCTAACGATTGTGCTGTTGATTTAAAAATAATGATAATAATCATAACAATGTATGAAAAATGTATTTTAATTATAAGTTATGTAACAATATTAATTAACATTGTTATTTATTAAGGAAAAAATTACCTGTAACAAATACGTCTTGAACAAAATGCACAGTTCCTGCCCATAAACCTGTGTGAAAGAACTAAATACTGTAATTGGGTACCACTTTATTTCTAGTGGTTTTACAGCTGAGAAGTTATATTAAAATCCTGCTATAAATAAAATCAAAAGTAATTAGAATTAACTCCATAAAATGGTTAATTGTTGATTTAATTTTTATCGTTGTATATAATCTGCCCTATTTTTACTCTAAAGCAAGTAAATGATCTCTTTTATTAACCTCTAGATATGGGATCAGTCCTGAGAACATTATCCTTTATGGTCAAAGCATTGGCACGGTGCCCACGGTGGACTTGGCATCACGATATGAGTGTGCTGCTGTGGTCCTTCACTCTCCTCTTACCTCGGGCATGAGGGTGGCCTTTCCTGACACCAAGAAGACTTACTGCTTTGACGCCTTTCCAAAGTAAGTGTAACCACTTCGTCTTCTATAAGAATAAACCTTGGCTAGTCCTCAAACTTGTGTTTATGACTAAAACTCAATTTCTTTCTCAGTATTGAGAAGGTGTCCAAGATTTCGTCACCAGTACTGATCATCCATGGCACCGAGGACGAGGTAATTGA
The DNA here is from genome assembly GCA_019802505.1 of Corydoras sp. C115. NCBI lineage: Eukaryota > Metazoa > Chordata > Actinopteri > Siluriformes > Callichthyidae > Corydoras > Corydoras sp. C115. Next base: position 461,043 of record JAFMOC010000103.1, on the reverse strand, counting down.
TTTCTCTCATGGCCTGGCTCTCTTTGAGCGCTGCCCCAAGGCTGTGGAGCCGCTATGGGTGGAAGGAGCCGGTCACAATGACATCGAGCTCTACAGCCAGTACCTGGAGCGTCTGCGCCGCTTCATTGGACAGGAACTGACTGCTCATTAGGCCTGAAAATCCAGCAAAATGCATTTCCGGAAGTTAAAGTACGAACAAATGACCCTAAATTTGTTGAGATAACCAAGCTAGTGATTTCTAAGATCACCCCTCCCCTCTACATCCTCCTCTACACACAGACTGAACATGTATTTTACCAAGCATAATATGAAAGTCCGGGGTCTGATATGGCAGAAGCAAAAATCCACCATGAAATGTGTTGCCATTGAGCCTGTGGTTTTTCTGCTCAAGGCGTCTTCATTCGAAGACTGCCATAAGTGCAATTCTCTTTTGGATCTGCGTCTTTTTGTGTGTAACTTCGGGCTGGAGGACCCAGTGTGATTGACTTAAATTTTCACTCCTTTCTCTATATAAAAGCTTTCTGCTGGACAGATGTTTGCATGTGTGCTTGCTAAACCTTGTAAAGAATGTTATACGGGTCAGGTGTGTATGTATTCATTTATTAGGGACTCCATTTTGGTTTTCTTAAGCACCAGTTTTGTATGGTTAGACACATGACCCACCTTACCCCTCAACCCTGGTCCGATGCACAGAATAAATTACAAGGGTTATTTTTAAGGTTCTTCTAACAGATTACCAATGTACTTTGTAAATTATACAGATATTCCTGTTTAGTTTCCACTCCTAATAGCAGCTTTCTAAACCTGGTGGGAGCGCAGCCAGCACTCATCCAGTGGTGCAGTTTATTCCTGAAAGTGTTTTAATAAAGCAACAATGCAAAACTGGGTGCCATTCTGGACAACTGAACATCTCAGAACATTGAAACATTAACTTTGTACTACATTTATAGATGTTTTTTTTTTTTTTTTTAACATAACATTTGAAAAGTGTTGCACATTATAATCCACTTTAAAACCTACATGAATTCTTTGAAGAAAAAAAAATGAATTTTTATATGTATATATATATATATATATATATATATATATATATATATATATATATATATATATATATATATATTACACAGTATGTCTCACACCTCTCACCATAGTACCCTTTTAATTGTGGTGTTTTGTCATGCTGTATGACCTGTAGCTTTAGTACTTGTATTTTTCTAACAAAATATAACTTGCGCTCCTAATCTGTTTACCTTGATGATTAATTTCCTATGTACACCATTATAAACTCAGTATATAAATATGGGCCTGCATAGGAATTAAATATGCTTAGTTAAGGAATTTTAACGTTCCTGCAGTTAAAATTTGAAGATGGGATTATGTATTGTGCTCCTCCCCACCACCCGCACTGTTATAATTGTTGGATTGACCTTAAACAGTGTTTTAATTCTCGAAAATTTCTTGATCTTTTTTGCAGACTTATGTGGTAATGCTAGATTATGAGGATATTGGCTTGTTCTGCAGTTATTTCTCATTTGTCTTTCATTTAGGCCTCATTAGTGTGATCCAAGCACCTGATGTAATCCAAGTTTCCCTTTTGAGAAATATTTAGGCAGCAATAAAGGCAACATGTGTAACTGTGAATATAACTCTTTGATAACGTTGGTAACTTTGATGGTAAAGTGTACAAGTCTTTTTATAAACACGTTCTGGAATCCTAACAAAAAGAACTGAAAATCCATTAGTGGAACTTCAAGTCCATTTGAATGTAATGATTTCCTTCACTCTGTCCACTTTATATAAAGTATATTTGTTTTTTTTTTATTGTACTTGCTCTGTTCATGCTGCACCAGTATCCATGTATCCACCAGTAACAATTGATTATTATGTTGTTTCTTTGAATACCCTGATCCACTGTGATTTCATGGAAACACTCACAATCAGCTGTATGTTTTACCTTTTTCATTAGGAGTTGATGTACATTTTGTTCTTGTTCATTTTCTAATCTTCTCTTTTTGGAACCTTGTGAACTGCTCTGTTTTCCCAAGGTCTTTTCCATCTAACTGGTAAAACAGACATGTTCTTGCAACTTTATTAGGTCTTGTTTCTTATTTCAGAATCATTTTTTATTTTTCTTCAGTCCCATTTACCATGTAGTTGAACTTGTGTAGTTCTATAATAGTCAGTAGTCCATCAGTTTCTCTACTGACTTTATCTTCCATTAACCTGTTATACAAGGGTCAGGATGAAAATATTATTTGGGTGGTGGATCTATGATACAGACAGGTGATGTGCTTGTGCATTTTGTTATTGGATACATTATATGTATTGGTGTCCTATAAACATTGATTAAAAATAAAGGGGATGACTTAAACACTCAGCAACAGGAGTCATAAGGTAGATGTATCTAATCACAGGAAGCATGCACCACCTAAATTAAGCCTGCACTAGAGTGGTTCTGTGAAGGTCCTGACCAAATAGAATGGGAATAACTAGTATTAACTAGAGACAGACTGCAGTCTGTAATTAAAGAATTACAATGTCTGTGTTAACTGCAACAGTGATGGGTAAATGATAAAATGGTCTGTGAGTGTATACTAAGTGGGTTTTAGTACAGCTTACATGTGGTTAAGAGTGACGTATAGACATAAGACATTCTAATAAAAGAATTTGCTAATCTATTTTTCTAAGTAGATACATTGAGTGCAAAAGTCTCAAAAGGTGACCGGTTGATTATGGGTAAGCAGAATGACATCCATTCTCCTGAAATTGTTGCATGACTAATAGACAAGAATCAAAATAATATTGTCCGTGATGCTCCTGAGACTGCTGGTGTTAGCCCACCACAAAAGAAATATAGAAACACATGATCTTGATTATTTTATGCAGCAATGACTGAGCCAACATTTTTTTTTTCACATGGCAATAAAATTTAAATTTAGATGATAAACAAGTTATGAAAGTCATATTTAAACAATTGTACTCTGTTTCCAGCTGCAGCTACCAGTGTGTGGTCATGTCTCAGAATGGCTGAGAAGTTTATTAAACAGCATTTTTAACTTTTTCATTTCCTTTTCATAGATTAAGAATAATATGTGATGTAATGTAACTGATAAATAAAAGTGATTTTGACCTTACTGTGAGCTATTTTTTTTATTTAATTACATGACAACTATGTTCAATTATTGGTCTTAAGAGAAAATACTGTGTATTTATTAATAATGTATTTATTGATGTGCCAAACTTCATCTCATCTCCTCTCATTAACTTTCGTTTAATCCTATGCAAGGGTCAGGGTTCTCCATGTCCATCCAGGGGAGAATGTGAGGCTCTGGAGATCTGTAGATTTCTATGTTGTTTTCCAATTTCTTTAGGCTAAAATGTATAAATAATATTTTAACTTCACACGACGTTGTCACTGCGACCATGGTATCGTGGTGCATCAGTTTTCATGTCATGGTTTACTTGCTTAAGTGTTTTTGTACTGTTCATTTAACAAATCAATTTCTGTTTCTTTATTTAAAATATGTTTATCGCAATGTTTGATTGAACCTCCAGGCGGCGCCAATACACTATCAATGTATATTACGTACATATTCAGTCATAGCAGCTTCACACCGTGTTAAACAAAAGCTGCTAACATGATACCACATGTATTATTTGTCAATCATATATTTATATTAAGGTTTTAAAGTTTTTTTCTACCTTAATGACAATAGTGTTCATTATATAAGTTATGATCATAGCACTGACAATAATAAGTACATACAAATTTTCTTGTAATTTAGCAAAAAAAATCTAATTATTAAATGAAATATTTGTTTATATATCTATTTTATTATTATGTGAACTTTCTTTTTATTTAAAATTTCGAAAGGCTTTACTCCAAACCTATTTCAGTAATATATTTGTTTAAAACAATTGGTATCATTAATAATATATACAGATAGACCGTATGATTACATATAATTGTTTTTATTGCAATTTAAATGAACAAAATTTGTCTTAATATTATAATATTTATAATATATATATATATATATATATATATATATATATATATATATATATATATATATATATATATATATATATATATATATATATATATATATATATATATATATATATATATATATATATATATATATTACACGTATGTAATTTAAAAGTTGATATCGTTTTAAAATAGTAGAATAATAAAATAGTAGAATAATAGAATTTCTATCTTAATACTTTTATTGATTACCTATATTTTTATATACAGATGACATGCTGCATAATGTGACTGGACGAAGGCGTCAGCTACATATTTACTTAAATTGAAAATTTTATTTATATACTTTCTTAATCAGTGGTAGACATGCTTAGTTGTATATTTTTTTTAATTCGGCTATGATTATCCGAATTACGTTATTAAAACTGCTGAGAAATGTAGTTCTCTTTGAGTGTACTACTGTATTTGACCGCAAGATGGCATTAAGTCGCTTGATCAAAGATTATGACAAACTCCGCTCACCCTGCCGCTTTATTAGATTCACCACATTATTAGTTCTGCTTACTAACATAGATTTATTATCTAGTTCTACAGCTACAAACTGTTGTCTGTCTGCTTCTATGCATAGTTGTACTCTGTTCTTCATTGATCAGCCCCCCCCCCCCCCCCCCCCCCCCCCCCCCACAGTATCACCACAGAGCAGGTATTATTTGGGTGATGGATGATTCGCAGCATTGCAGTGACAGCACTTTGGGTGGTGGTTTATTAATGTGTGTTGTGCCGGTTTGAGTGGATTAGACATAGCAGTGCTGTGGGAATATTTAAACACCTCAGTGCATTTAAAACTCCACTAGTCCTCCACCATCCTTTAGTGAGAGTCCTGTGACACCCAAGAAAGCATGTGCTTCTGTCTATGATTGAATATATACAAGGTAAAGCAATAAAATGATGTGTCTAATGGATTGTATAGTAGAAAGACAGAATGTCTTAAGAACCTTAGCAACGCTGCTATGTCAGGTCTGATTGTATCAGTGCAACACAGGCTAACACACTATAACCATGACATGTCACTGCAGATCTGAGAATCAACCACCATGCAAACAATGTCAAGTAATTTATTTATAGGGTGCTTTTTACAATAGTACATAGTCTCACAAAGCAGCTTTACAGTGTTATAAGTTTTGAACCTCCAAAGAGGAAACCGAGAAGAAAAAACTCCCTGTTATGTTGTTATTTTAAAGAAGAAACCTTGTGAGGACCCAGTCTTTGTGAGGGACTTATAGTGTAGGACAGCCATGTATAGATTATGTGGTGATCAGGTGACCCGTATTTAACAATTCAAAAACTATAAGTCCATTGATGACGTCCTTCAGGACTGCCAGTCCAATAAAAATCCAATTCAATCCAGGTTCCACAATATCTGCTCTGTGGTGGTTTGAAAACAAATCGTGATCCTTTAATTTGAAAACATCACGAGCACGTTCGCCTCTCGGCGCTAGGTTCCCGGTTGGAATCCCAATCTGGGTGGGTTTTCTCCCACAGGATCAGGAATCGAACTGGGGAACTTTAGGTTGCTGGGATGGTTCCTTAAAACACAAGCCTACGACTGAACAAATGTACATGCTTTAAACAAAGTCTTTTTTTTGCAAGAACACAAATTCGAATTCAACTGCATGCCCTGTCATTCCGTTACTCTGTGTGCCTGCAAATTGATGACAGCAGTCTGGTTAGCCTTCAGTTAAACAAGTGAAAAAGAATTCGATGTGAAAAGTAATTTTCTGAAATTTGTGTGGATGATTGGAATACACTCTGACCACATTCCCCGACACAATCACATCTCCTTTTGTCAAAGTACTTGTTTTCTAGTGCCACTGTCTAACATCACCAATGCTCATATGGCTGAATAAACACAAACCCTTACATCATGTTGTAAAATGTAATAAAATGTTTTTTTTAAAGAGTGTAAGCTGATAAGAAAAAGACAATTTTAAATTAATGTCCATTATATTAGATGGAGATATTCAACAAACACATTGTTTGGAATGTGTTTTGCCTTGCTGCTCCACTACTTGTAAAAGCTATAAGATTTGCCCTGTATCAGGTAATGGAAGACATTAAGTGACTAAATAAAATATTATTTCCCTGAAGGCTGAGGAAGAAAGAAAACACATATGCTTAGTTGTATTTTTATTAAGTATACCTCTTTTTTCTATGCTTATTGTACATTTTGTTAGTTTCGCTTACTTCAAAGTTGTACCTCATAAATCTAGAATTTTAGCCAATAACTTTATCCATAATTCACCACTAGCATAGGGAACACAGTATTCAGGTTACTGATAATTTGCAGCACTATACAAAAGTAATAGTGGTGCGTTAATGTATTTCGCTGGCTTGATTGGATCAGACATAGGAGTGCTACTGAGATTTTTCAAAACTCTACTCATTTTGACTCATCTGCATCATGTAGGAGGCAGTAGTTCATCTGCTGCAGCACAGTTTGGGTTAGTTATCCATCTGTCCTTCACCAATGTTCACAGGACACAGCCCATATGATGCTGGTGGGACATTTTTGATTAATGGATTATGCTCAGGGCGGCACGGTGGCTTAGTGTTTAGCATGTTCTCCTCTCAGCGCTGGGGATTCTTGGTTCGAATCCCAATCTGGGTGGAGTTTCCATGTTCTCCCCTTGGCCATGTGGGTTTCCTCCGGGTTCTCCGGTTTCCTCCCACAGTCCAAAAACATGGATCAAGGTCAAATGAATTCTCCAATTTACCCCATATAGAGTGTGTTTGTGTGTGTGCCCAGCGATAGATTGGCGCCCTGTCCTGGGTGTATCTGCCCAGCGCCCGAAATGTTCTCCCCTGGATGGGCATGGGGAATCCCCCGCGACCCTAGTAGAGGATAAAGCGGAAGATAATGGATGGATGGATGGATGGATGGATTATGCTCAGACCCTAGGCATTTGAAATAACTTCAGCAGCACCCAGCACAACACATAACACCCCATCATGACAGCAGTCTCTCTGAGAATCAGAGAGAGTGCTGAGAATCATCCACCATTTAAATAATCCACACTGGCTCTGTGTTGAAATACTGTTAGTCGAGAAACTGCCAATTGCATTTATATCATGAGTGGAGCTGATTAAATCAAGTTCAAGTTCAAACAGTTCATTTATATAGCGCTTTTTACAATAGTACATTGTCACAACCCCCAAAGAGCAAGCCGAGCAACAGTAAAAAGAAAAAAACTTCGTTATGTTGTTTTCTGTTTTAAGAAGAAACCTTGGGAGACCCAAGCTCAGTGGGGACTCCTCCTTGAGTGGCCAGGCAGTTCAACAGTGTAGGACAGCCAGGTACAGATTGTGTAGTGATCAGGTGTGAGGTGTTTAACAATTGGAAAATTATTTAAGTCCATTGAGGGCATCCTGCAGGACTGCCAATAAACCAATAAAATGTGAACAGTTAGTGTAGAAACAATGAAAACATTCCTAATAAAGTAGCTGGTGAGTGTATAATGGCTTCAGCAAAAGTCTTTTTAATGCTTAGATGCCTACTGGGAAAGGAAACCATCTAAGTGTAATTGTGGTCTGCAAGCTTTCAGTTCTTATTACACGTTATTGTATTTAGCTTAGTCGACTCTATACTTTCTTAAAGCACTTGAAATAAGCAGTGGGCCAGCTGCTGCACTCATATTTAAATACACTCAGCCCAGCTTATGAATGGCTTAAGAATTATTTAATGAATTATATCAGATGATTTTTTGAGTAGTGAAAATTGAAAACATCTGTCGAGTGTTTTTCACACCTGGGATTGGTAATCACTTCAAATCAATCTTAGTATCCAAAACATTGCCTCACATGTAATATGATGGTGGAAATAATTGCACACCTATGTTCACAGGTTTCCTAGTAGCCTTTGGGAAACACCTAAGTACACGTCTTTAAATGACAGTGTGTTGCACCTTTTTATCTTGGTATTTACAACTGCATCTTGTTTTTGCTTCTGTTTGGTCAGTTGGTCAAACATTTTGGTGGCAATTTAAATGCACTTCTTTGCTTTTGTGTACAATTTACGTAGTATTATTTAAAAAAAAAAAAAAGAAAAAAAGCCTTCTAATAAACTGCTAATGCTTTTGGTTATATCATCAATAACATCAACATTTCTTCTTCTGACTGTTCCCATTAGAGGGTTGTCACAGCTAGACATTTTCTCTTTTGGACGCAATCTACCAATTTGAGTTGGGACCACTATAGACCAGCAATATGAGTGCAATGATACATACACAACTAAAGGCTAGGCTAATTTACTACCTCTGGTTATTATATAAAGGGTTCATTTGAGGTAATCCACAGCATCTTGGGGATGACATGCTGTTTTTACAAAGAAAGGACCTGTGATCACATCACCTAGGAATCTAACGAGAACCTTCTTGGTAGGCATTAAGCAAAGCTTAGGCATTAAGCATTAACACTGGTTAATTTTGAGTTTCCATCGTTGTTTGTTGCTCATGGCACTTAAGATTCATGCACACTTTTTTAATCTACTTAAACTGTCTAAACAAGAAGAGGCTTATTAAATATTAACCATAGTTAACTCGGTGCTTTAGAGGGCTAGAATTGTCTCAACAGACATCATCAGTTCGGTGGATAATCATAAGTAATCCACTCTCTCAGTGCTTATTTCTCTTTACCAGTAATATATATATATATTTTTGTATAGGCTGTGGGTTCAAATCCCAAGTACACTGAAGTTACCAAAGAGGGTCCTTGAGCAAGCCCTCTAACCTTCAATTATCCACGGATGCTGGGCGAACCCTGTGCTTGATTTGTAAGTTTGGATAAAAGCGTCTGCTAAATGACCTAATGTACATGTAATGCAAGTTGTTCCACCATTACAGACTGTTGTCAGTCTGTTTCTCTGCATTTTGTTCCTAAATCTAAATGGTTAGGATTCCCACAAGACCACCAACATTGTTTCCACTCACTGTAAGACACATCTCACTTACTGCACCACAAAGTCAGTCGCTCATCTGTTTGTACACGGTTTGTGTTGTTTATGCTCTAATCCTTTATTAGTTTCTACAGGATGCTGCCTGCACAATGCTGGTGACTGGATTATTTCGTTTGGTGAAATTTTCTTAGTCCAGCAGTGACACTGTGGGGTTTAAAAACTCTTTTAAGTATATTTATGCACAATTTTGATTTGTAATTACTGCTTTCCACGTTGCTTTAATGGTAGTTAATGCTCTGAATATTTTGTTCACTAATAAACTCTACATGAAATTGATTTTTTCATCCCATCATAATTGGGACTCATTGCAGCCTAAACTCTTTACCATGTAAATGCAAAATTTAAATATTTTCTAACAGTAAGTCTCAGCTTTAGGAGTCCCTAAAAGTGGAGTCTCTAAAAGTGGAAGTAGCATATTAGAAATGAACATCTTTTTGGTATGATGTGACTATGTTATTCCATTTGTCTTTTTTAGCTACATACTATGAAGTTCTTTTTATCCATTTAGTTGTTTCTTCTATAACTGTCATTATAGTCAAATGATAAGTATTTAAAATTTTTGATAACTATTAACCAAATCCATTACATAAATGATGCGAAGTAGAAAGTATAATAAAAGGTAAAAAATTTAGGTAAAAAAAATTCAGTCGCTGTGTATTTGTAGAAAATAAACTTAGATTTGATTTTCAGCTTGTTGTGACACTAAGTTTAATATTGTTAAAAACAACACTTTTCATGTGGAAGTGCATAACATTAATATTGTTTTCTGCCTGTTTTGAAAGTCTTAACTGCATTTGACAACCTCCCCACTTTATTCACATCTCATTCTGATTTAATAAGTGAATACGGTCCTTGTTTTATTTGAAAGTGACAGTTTGTGCAACTATTTCTTGATTTAATCAAAATCTGCACCCTTTGGCTAAAAATATCAGCCATAATAATCTTTGCAGTTCAGTTCCCCAACAGCAGTCAAAATATATAAATATTAAAGGAAGATTATAGCATCTTTAAAGAACAGCTTTTTTTAAATGTTTTTTTTCTCTCTTGTCAGACCGCACTTTTTCTCTTTGGTGTAGAGTTTCAGTCTGCAGTAAAAAATAACTCTTTTTGTTCAGATTGTCTTTAACTGAATAAGACAAGCATATTTATGGTATTAAAAAGTTTTAAGTGACCTTTAAAAATAGATCAGATTTGCATTTATAAAGTTAAATTGCATTATTTTTTAAGGCCACAATAGCCGAGGGCTATGATCTGCTGTTAAGTGTCCCTCGGGGAGGGTTTGATTTGGACCATATGTAAGCAATATTTTATGAGAATGTGTATCACTTTTGACTGGAAATTTCACGCTTTGCAGCTTGTAGCTGAAACACAAGTGAATCCATCTGTATGGTCTGCATTGGATTAAAACTGAATTCACTGTACTGTGGCTGTAAGTTTGAAGGAGAAGATGGAGAGACTAATCGAGTAATAAATCACACAAGGCCCAGTTTTACTGCAGAATGTTTTAATGACATTAACATTTAGAACAGCTGAGGAGAGAGCTGATGTGCTGGATTAATGTTATATTAGCCTTATATATATATACATTTATACCCTTGTAAAATGTGACGTGGTACATCAGAATGTCAAGAAGATAACATATACAAACAAAAGTATTGGGACAAAAGGTGTTTCATTCAGATACAGTACATTGCCACCGGTATTTATAATCAAATATGTTGTCATGGTTTTTGGGTAAAAATATTTTTCAACTTTGTTTGAAGTGTTCAGAAGTGTTTATAGAGATGCACAATGCAAAGTCCATAAAGGCATGGTGGGATGAGTTTGTTGTCAAAGTACTTAATAGGCCACACAGCCTTGACCTGAAACCAACAAACTTTTGAGAAAGATTAGAATGGAAGTTGTGAACCAGGTCTTCTTCTTCAAAATGAGTCTCTGGCCCTTCAAATGCTTCTCTGGATGAATCCATGAGTCCCCAGGCAGAATATCTCGGATAAATCCTTTTTAAAACAATGGTATATTTAGAAAAAAATGGACAATTTAAAATAGGATGTCATTAAACTCAACCTGTAGGTGTATTGTGTAGGCATCCTAATACTTTTTGTTTATATAGTGTATTAAGTCAGTTATAATAGTAAGCATTTTTACAAGACGAGACAAGATAGAATAGGGTAATCCCACAATGGGGAAAATCACGTTCTCAGCAGCAAAAGTGACAGTGAGAAGTACTTTAAAAAAAAGAAAAAATATTGTAGAAAGAAACAGAAATCAGTATATACAAAATGAAATTAACTGCTCAAATGCTGAGACGTGCTGCCACTCACACATATCACACGTAAGAGTCTGTTTCTGCAATGTTGCATTCTAATGAAGTCTACCAAATTTGATGATCTAATAGTAAAAACTAACCAGAAACCATAATAACCCAGCAAAATTTTTATTTTTAACAGATTTTCAGAAAAGCATTGTAAAAAATCAGTCTAACAGTTCTGGCACTCCTTCTGCTGTACTGCTGTCTTAATAATTGGCTAAGAAGTTTTTACCAGCCCAGCCGCAGGGTTCTGCAAAGTTAATGAAAGCACTCCATCTTTTAAGAAAAGCGAAAAGCCAAATACTTTTACTCATGTAATCATCTATTTACTTCTTTGTGGGTCAAAAATTGAGTTTTTTTTACCTGTTTCCACAGGGGATCATTATTCTCCCTATTCTCCTCTAAACACCTGCATGTCCTCCCTCCCTCCCTCTCTCCATGAACTTCCTCTTTAGCCTTTCTGCTATCCTCCTGCCTAATGACTCTCTCCTTACCAGCATTCTGCCAATATAAATCTCACCCCTCCTCTGCACATGCCCAAACCACCTAAATCTAAGGAGATTTGTCTGTGAAACATCTCACCTGTGCAAACCCTCTATTAAACTCATTACAATGACAATCACATTATCGTCAACTCTGCTACTTTCATCTTCCTCATCTGTCTTTTAATCAGTGCCTAGATTCTGTGACATACAACATTGCAGTCTTAAATGTGTGTGTGTGTGCGTGTCGGTGTGAGTGTGTGCCCAGCAACAGATTGGCGCCCTGTCCTGGATGTATCTGCCCAGTGCCTGAAACGTTCTCCTCTGGATGGGCATGGAGACCCTCCCGACTGTTGTGGTGGATTACAGTACAATGTTTTTAATTGCACCTACATGGTGACATTAGTACAGCCACAAAATGGGATACAATATCAATGTTACAAATATCTTGTCTTCTACTAAAATGAACATAAAACATATGCAGAGATTTAGAAATATATAAAAAAGCTTTTTTGACTAATATTACACAGATGGCGGCACGGTGGCTTAGTGGTTAGCACGTTCGCCTCTCAGCACTAGGGATTCCCGGTTCGAATCCCCATCTGGGTGGAGTTTCTATGTTCTCCCCGTGTCTGCGTGGGTTTCCTCCGGGTTCTCTGGTTTCCTCCCACAGTCTAAAAACATGGATCAAGTCAATTGAATTCTCAAAAATTGCCCCATATAGATAGTGCCTGTGTGAGTGAGTGTGTGCCCAGCGATGGATTGGCGCCCTGTCCTGGGTCTATCTGCCCAGCGCCCAAGACGTTCTCCCCTGGATGGGCATGGGAAACCCCACCGCGACCCTAATAGAGGATAAAGCGGGAGATAATGAATGAATGAATTACACAGATGCCTGCAGATAAATGTACTCACATTGGCTTCAATCTCAGTAGTGCAAACCAAATCCAAAGTTAATAAACAGGCAACTTTCCCTTTTAAGTTTACCTATGTTTAACCTTCTTATTATCACATTTATATGGAATAAATCTTCTTTAGACAAGCCTCATCCAAACCAGTATGGAAATCTGATTTCTGATCCACATATTTGATTTGGGACAGTTTATTCACCCTTTCTTTTGTATTAAATCATAGACTGACAGCAAGAGAGTTCACTGATATGAACACCCCCAAGTTGATTGTCACATCTCCCTCCAGATTTGTAGTTCCTAACAGTTAAAACGTTGAGCTTGTAGACTACATGACCCAGAATTCTTTAAGAGAGCATGTGACCTTAAGCTCTCAGTTATCAACCAATCACAGAGCTTCTTTAGCTGAGTACTAATTGTTCTCACCAGTTTCTGACTCTGGTGTTTGTCATGCTCTCTTGTGATTCATTGCCGCAGTATTTCAGTGCTTACTAAGCCTTTTATCTACGACCTTCTTTTCATGTGCTTGGACCCTGTTTTTTTTGTAGTTTTGACCTTGACTGTTTACTAACTTTGGATTTGGGTTGCACTACTGAGATTAAAACCAGTGTAAGTACCTTTATATGCTGGCATCTGTGTTTTTGGATGTGTAACATCAGTCAACAAATAAGTTTTTGTATTACTCAACTATAAAACAATTGTACATCTCTTCATATGTTTTATGTTTATTTTAGAAGAACACAAGATATTTGTAACATTGATATAATATCCCATTTTGTAGCTGTACTAATGTCACATGTCACCATATAGGTGTAATGAAAAACATATTACTTTCTTTAGTCACTTGACCAGTTAAATTAATGTATTCATTCCATATTCATTCCATAATATTATTTCCTTAGTCTAATTAAAGAAAAAGGGGGAGACATTTCGGGCAGTGGGAAGATTTAACCAGGATGTGGGAGGAAACTGGAGAACCCGGAGGAAATCCACAGGGAGAACATGGAAACCTGAATCCCCAGCGCTGAGAGGAAAATGTGCTAACCACTAAGCCACCAAGCTGCCCACCAGTTAAATTAGTTTTTTTTTTTCTGATCACTTTTAATACTCATTACAAATAAATACTATTGAACATAAGTAAATTTAAATTTAATCCATCAATAAAATTTTGAAATCTGAATGAACGATCACTTCCTAACAAAGACCTACAGTATATAGAGTATTGAGCGTTTGAGTGTTCAGTCTATATTATTAATAATAAATGCCAGTATCGTGTATCTTCTGAATAGTGTTCTCAAGCAGGATGACCGGTCTCAAAATTCTTACAGGAGGATATAAAAATAGATCTTTATGAGAAGCACATGTGTTAATTAACCACTAGAGAGTTTATTCATTGAATCAAGTAGTTGGCTCAGGACCTCTACATAATCAAGCAGTATTTGTCTGCTGTCTTTCTGTATACCAAGGTCACTGAAAAAGATGAACTTAATTAAAGTTTGGGCTCATTGTTCATGCAGCTCATCTTTATAGCTCATATACCACTCACATGCAAAATAAAGAAAAACATAGAAAGAAGGCACTTTTCTTTAAAACTGTCCAGAATCCGAGTGAATATTTAGTACCTGTTGTGTTCTAGATAAAGTTTGAAATGGTGCTATAGGAAAAAAGCTGTAAGAAAAGTTTTTATAGAATGATTGTGAAGACTCTTTTGATAAATGGCTCTTTGGCGATTCTGGGAAGTGTTACAGTGAACAAAACAATTATTTCTTTCAACAACAAGAATTTCTTCTTTATTGCACCAATAAGGGTCACCTATGAAAAAGGTTCTGTAGGGTAAAATTACTGGCCTTTCATTTTTCTTAAAAGTGTGGTTGATGTTTTTCATTTATTGCAGTCAAACCTGGTTGACAACTTGATGATGCACATTTTACAATGGTGTTTATTTCTTTTGTTGACCTGAAGTTAAGTTTTAACGTGCAGGGCACAGGGTGATGTACAATACAGAGAGTGTGTTAGAAAAATGTTTAATAGAAAGATTTGTTCGCTCTCCTATGTCTGTTTTAGAATACAAAAGAATAATTTTCTTGTGCTTGAGTTACTAATGTTTGGCAATTGTTTTCTTTTATACACCTTTAAGGCATTTAAGGCCAAAGCAGTTTTATGTTCTGTCCTGGAGGATTTGAAAATGTTATTTTGATTTGTTAATTTTGCTGACAGTATTGAGAAGGGGCTGTATATGGTCAATAATATTAAATGCCATCATCTGAAACAGATTTACAATCTGGACACACTGATATTTAGGAGTTTTTGAATTCATCCTACAAATTGGCATAATCAATACCAGTGATACAGACACCATCAATACAGCTCACCTTTTTTTTCTTTAAACAGCTTTTAAGTCTAAATAATTTACTAAAACTTAAATAGCTTATTCTAAAAGGACTCCCAGAATTGTTGAAGTCCATTTCTAATACTCCAGTATTAAAGTTGGGAAAACCTGAGCTGCCAGGCCATCACAGGTTAGTTAAAACTGACAATAGTATCTAAATTAAGTATCTCCAGTTCGGCTGATTACATGTCTTTGGGTTGAGGGAGAAACTAAAACTTCCAGGGACAACTTAAGCAGACTTCAAACAAAACCAAGGCTTCTTGTAGTATGTTAACAGTGCAAGCTACTGAGCCACTATGCTGCCTGTAAATAAAACAATCTAATAACCTCATGTGTATTACTTTGATTTTATTTTGATTCATGTGGTCTTTTCACTGATAGTGAATTTACCAGCCTAGGTTTTGATTTTAAACATTCTTAGAACATAATGTTCTTAAAGTAATAAAATTCACTAAAATAGGCTATTGCATTTCCATTGATAAGCTAAGCCATTGAAAAGATCTAAAACAATAATTAATAAACACACCGGAGTAAACATAATGATTATGACAAACACTTACTGCTCTGAGTATGTTAGAGGATATGTTTCCGAAAAGCGTATACATATTTGTGTTCCACAATATTATACATATTTTAGAGTTTACTGCATTAAATTTTTAAATCCAATATACCAATCTTTCAAATGAAATTTTAATACAAATGTCTAAATAGAGATATTTTCATTGACCAGAGTATTGATAGACGATGAGAGGAAAATATAAAAGGTGAGGAGCTGGAGAAATGCATTGAAGCCTGAATTTGAGATAATGAAGAAAAAGGATGAAGAGGAAACAAACTCATTTGTACTTTTCTCCGTAATTAGTTTCAGTTTGGAAATTAAAATGCAACCACAAACTAAATTGTAACAAATTGAGATGAAGGCACTGTACTATAGTTTTGCCAAGTTTATTCGATAATGCCATTATGGGGAAGCATCTCTGTGAAGTGGAGATATACAATAAGAGGTGAAGAGGAGGATACAATATTTACATTTTCTATGCAGTTTTATATTACAGCACCTATAGCTCTTTTGGCTTATTGCATATACGTACATAACATTATGATGACCGTCTTAACATTATGTTTGTCCAACTTTTGCTGACAATATGGCTCTGATTCAGCAAGGTATGAACTCCATCATACCCCAAAAAGTGTGCTGTGGTATAGGGAATTTTTTCTTTGCTTTAACTCTTGTAAGGTGCGAAATGGGACTTCCATGATTTTAAGATTAAAGATTAAGACTTTAAGTTCAGATGCTGAATTGGACTGGGAAGTCAATAATTCAAACGTATTAATGAACCATTTTCCTTTGTGGCAGGGAGCAATATCCAGCTGAAAGAGGCCAAAGCCATCATGGAACACAGATTCTATAAAGGGCATGCATGGTCTGCAATGATTCTTGGGTAGGTGGTATATGTCAAGGTAACATGATTTACAAGCAGAACACTTTCCAAAACATCACACATGCCTTCGCTGTCCTGTGTTGTGCCATACGTTTACACACATGTATAGGGTGTCCCAAAAACAGCCTCTGATCTACAGTATATATTCCAAACTAATTCTCACTTTTATTCAATAGCAACAAAAACTGGAAATCATTGTAACGTTGCATGGAAATTTTTTTTTTTTTATCTTTTAAATGGTAGTACTGCTAGTACTAGTAGTAAAAATAACACTTATTTAATTAACCTTTGCCTATACATGACATTTTCTTTATTGATCTATGAAAAGATTTGTGTTTAGCTCCTTGGTCTTAATTAATTATTGAACCAGCACTGATTGCATAGGTGGATAATAAATATAAGACAACTAAATACTTTACCTTAATCATATCTGTTGTTTTGAGTGATTAAAAATACTTTTAGCTTTTAGTCCGCGTAGAATACATTTCGGAGTTTTAGTGTACAGCCCTTCTTTATGTGAGTGTGTGCCCAGTGATAGAGTGGCGCCCTGTCCTGGGTGTATCTGCCCAGCGCCCAAAACATTCTCCTCTGGATGGGCATGGGACCCCCCAGCATTGATTGCATAGGTAGATAATTAATATAAGCCAACTAAAGTTCATTTCCCTTAATCAAAAGTGTTGCTTTTGAGTGATTAGGGTCGCGGTGGGGTTCCCTTTTAGTCTGCCAGGGGAGATACATTTCGGGCGCTTTAGTTTATAGACCCTGGGCAGGGTGCCAATCCATCGCTGGGTAACACTTCGCCACTCAAACACACTCTATATGGGGCCCGGTTGGAATCCCAATCTGGGTGGAGTTTCCATGTTTTTTTGTGTCTGTGGGAGGAAACTCCGGAGAACCCGGTTTCCCCCACGGACACGGGGAAAAACATGGAAACTCAACCAATGGGTTTCGAAATTGGAATCCCTATAGAGTGTGTCTGTGTGTGTGAGTGTGTGACCACTAAGATCGTGCCACCCTGCCTGGGTGTTTTTCCCTTAATCGCCTTTGAAACGTTTTCCCTGATGTGATGGGGAACCACCCAGCCCCATAGAATACATTTCGGAGTTTTAGTGTACAACCCCTCTTTGTGTGTGTGTGTGTGTGTGTGCCCTGCGATAGATTCGCGCCCTGCGATAGATTGGCGCCCTGTCCTGGGTGTATCTGCCCAGCGCCCGAAACATTCTCCCCATGATGGGTATGGGGAACCCCCCCCCCCCAGCATTGATTGTATAGGTAGAAAATAAATATTAGCCAACTAAATACTTTCCCTTAATCATAAGTGTTGTTTTGAGTGATTAATAATACTTTAACGCTTTTAGTCCGCATAGAATACATTTCAAAGTTTTAGTTTACAACCCTGGGCGGCTTTGGTGTGAGCGTGCACATTGCCTGTAGGGATTGCCGCTTCGAATCCCGCGTGTGTGTGTGTTTCATGTCTCCCCATGTCTGCGGTTTCCTCCGGGTTCTCCGGTTTCCCCCACAGTCCAAAAACATGGATCAAGTCAATGAGTTTTCTCCAAATTGCCCCATATAAGTGTGTGTGTGTGTGAGTGTGTGCCCAGCGATAGATTGACACCCTGTCCTGGGTTTTTCTGCCCAGCGCCCGAAACGTTCTCCCCTGGATGGGCATGGGGAACCACCCAGCGACCCTAATAGAGGATAAAGCGGAAGATAATGAATGAATGAGTTTACAACCCTTCTTTGTTTGTGTGCCCAGCGATAGATTGGCACCCTGTCCCGGGTGTTTCTGCCCAGCGCTCGAAACATTCTCCCCTGAATGGGCATGGAGAACCCCCCCCCCCCTCCAGCATTGATTGCATAGGTAGATAATAAACATAAGCCAATTAAATACTGCACGTTAATCATATGTGTTGTTTTGAGTGATTAATAATACTTTTACGCTTTTAGTCCACGTAGAATACATTTCGGAGTTTTAGTGTACAACCTCTCTTTGTGTGTGTGTGTGTGTGCGTGCGTGTGCGCGCGCGTGTGTGTGTGTGTGTGTGTGTGTGTATGTGCGCGCGTGAAAGAAAGCGAGCTGCATTCTGGTGGTCCTGCGAGCCCGCGGCTGCGTTCCTGCGTGCGACTGCGCTGCAGCTCTCCCTCCGCGCTGTCACTGGAGTCGCGCTGCCCCGCTCTCTGCCCCGGTGGATGGGCTGAATCGGGATGAATTGGGCTGAATCGGGATGAATTGGAAGATGCGCTTTAGCAGGCGAGCTGACGCGCTGATCTGGAGAGGAGCCAAAATACGCGCCGCATCGACCCGCTCTCGCTGAGGACCGCTGTCCAGAACCTGGCGCTCCATCACTGTTTCCTGGCTTCTTAAACGCAGAGAACAAAAAAAAAAAAAAAAAAAAAAAACGCTTTCTTTGTCGCACACGCTGTGTTCTAAGAACCCCGTTTGACACAGCGGCTGGATGAGCTCGGTTTTGTGCTCGCTCTGCCCTTCGCCACACCTACCGCTCCGTCTCTATCCGTCCATCGGTACCGAGCTTAACGCGCACACGTGCGGCCAAGATCCCGCCTGTGCTCCCTTTACCAGCACGGTGCGCCTGCAGGTCAGTATCAATAGAACGTCTCCACACCGGACTGCATGATCCAGCATCAACCAGGTGCCAAAGGGAGAAAGCCTAATCGCATTCGGTCACCCGGAGCCCTCCGGCGTTTTTCTCGCCGCATCTGAGGAGGAGAAGCGCGCATTGGAGACGTAGAAGTTTGCAGGTGAGCGCTACCTACATTCCTGCAATCGGGATATATTGCGCTAAAACGTAAGCTTCCTTTTGGGAAGGATGCATATGGAGATTAGAATGAAGTGCGCTTTGCCAGTGCAGTAATTGTCTGTCGGTCCATAGCGGCTTGTGTTAGCATTTTACAGTCCATTCTGTCCCGCAGTGATGTGCAGCAAGTGCAGACCTGCCTGCAGCTAAGAATTAACGATTAACTAGACGAATCATTTAATTCTCCACTGGTTAGAGTGCTGTTGACTTGCAGAGGCAATCCACTTTGCAGAATTCAGTGGAATTAATTCATAGGTGATGCGTTGCCTTTTTAATGAGCTTACTATTGAGCAGCTTTTTAATATAATTAATGTATGATCAACTTGAAATTTGTTCCTTTTGTTTCACATTGCTATGTTATCAGTGATGCATTTAAGTATAGGAACCTTATTTATGATGGCAAATCACCGCTCAGTCTGCTCTGCAAAGGTTGATGCAAGTGCTGAATGATTTAAGCTGATGTGCTCAAGCTATAGGCCGCTGACATACATGATACCCGAGGTGCAGGTGCATTTTACTTGGTAATCACTAAAAACAGAAAATACTTCTAATGTAGACAAACTGTTCTTTCCTAGGAAGGATGAGTCATTGATCAATGTGGGGAAACTTTAAATTCAGTATGATGTTTGTCATAAACTATTGTGAAGGTATTGCAGATGAAGGATTATATTTCACTTTGCAAGATTTGAGTCTATGCAGAACTGCTGAGGAGTGCATTTCACTAACAGAAATCAAATCAAACTCTGTATGCAATGTACATTTTTAATCATGATGACATCACTTTGATGTATTGAGTAATATTGAATAATTTGAGTTGTAACTGTGTTAAGGGTGTTGGACTATCAACCTGAAAGTTGGGGGTTCAAATCCCAAATCTCCTAAATTTACAAGTGTGATCCCTTAGGCAAGGCCCTTAACCCCCAGGGTGTTGTATCATGGATGAAGATGTACGCTGATCCCAACTATCAAGTTGTAACACTTGTTAGTCGCTTTGGATAAAAGCAAAATGACCAAATATAATGTAATTCTTCCGCCCCATGCTTTTTAAGAATATACTCTAAGTGCCAGATTAAGTCCAGAAGATTGGTCAATTTTTAAAGCAGATATTGGGTATTAATTTCCTTTTTACAACTTTTCTGCTGGTGTTGCTTGAGTTTCATTTTCATTAGATTTTTTAATCAACTATTTTAAGTTGATAAAGATAAATGGAAGATAGGACAGGAAGTAATATAGTATTCCAGTGTGCTTAATTTGGATTCAAAATGGATTTCATGCTTGTGGATTTCAATAAATGGATTATGAATTGGGAAAGATGGGAGGTGGATTTAATGGCCCCTGTAGCCAGAACAGTATTTTAACCAGTGCTTATTTTAATTTTTGACACTAATCTGCTCCTGTTTGGTTTTTTGAATCATGGCCATGAATGTGTTTGTGTGTGAAGTTCCATACTAACTGAGGTCCTGAAGACTGAAAGAGTGATTCATGAATATTGAGCGAAAGCCACTGCCCATCGGAAAGTCACTGATTCCATGGAAATTTGAAGAGATGGTGTCTTCTCTTTTATTGATGCTGTCGATCAGACCCTAAAGCTAAGCATTACACTGCCAAACTAGTATTTATGGCATATTTCAGACATTCCAACTTTACTTCTGTCTTTTCAGTTTCCAATTAGCGCCATCATACTGATTTTGGAGGACGGATATCTGGCTGCTGTGCATTACTTGTAAAATTGCTGTCTGTGGTAATCAAGCCATATTTCTAATTGGATGTATAATCTCTGGTTAAAATGAGTGCTGCCTGGTGGCATAAAAGATCCAAGAGAATGTGTTATAGAAAAGCTTACAGCTTTTAGGTTAACCAGCAAAATTCCTCTTCAAAGAAGAGCAAATCACTTCATCAAGCCTTTGAACAGAAAGGAAATACTCCAGCATTTTTTTTCAACCATATCTTGAACAGGCTCATTTGTGTGTGAGTGATTTGTGAGTTTTGTTGTATGTGCGGAAAAATATAAAACCCAGTGACTTGAAAGAGAAGCCCGGGAAACAGTTCATCATTCATTATCATAATGACGCAAGTAATGCTGTATTTTTACATTGCTTTGTTGAGTACTCGATTCTGATTGGTCAGTCATGGCATTCAGAGGTCTGTTTCTTTAGTTATTTTGATTTTATACGCTTTGAATCCTGTGCTTGTTCCGATGCTGTGAATGCAGTGAATTAATAACTAATAAGCAGGTGGATGCACTGTGATTTGGTTGTTCTTGTGAAAGAAACCCCTTTTGGATGATTCAATACCTATTTACTACTCACAAAATACCAGATGTATGTATTATTATTTATATTATAACAAAGAAGGAATAATAACAATAGTGCTTTATATCAGATTTAGTATTATGCACTGTCAGAATTAAAGGTACAACAGGAATAAATTTTTTCCCCCTCAAGGCACAATTTACGCTAATCTACCATCTTTGGGTTATTTGTGGGACCTTAAGGAAACCATGTATATATTATAACACACACACACTATATATATATATATATATATATATATATATATATATATATATATATATATATATATAATTTTTTTTTCTTTCTTCTTTTAAATGGAGGTTAATTCATGACATTTTTAAACCTACCTCTCTGCCACTGATGTCAAAATTGTTCCAATAATAGTAATAATAGATATGAGAACCACTGCAGTGCACTTAAGTAGATATCTATTATTGAAACATGACAAAGTACAGATGAGCGCTGAATGGTTTAACATATGGTTTGTTTGAGAAATAATTATAAACAATTTTTGTATAGTACATGTTGAGTGCTTGTTTTTCCTGTTTGCTTGTGCTGTAAACAAAACTGGAACTTTTGATTTAGCTTTAGACCATCTTAAGAAATAAGATTCCAGCCATAAAATATAACTCTGTTGGTATTACATATTCAAGAAGTTCAGAGGAGAAGTACAGATCAGAAGAGTCAGAATAAACTTGCATACGACATGTAAACTGGCAATTTGAAAATCCCTCTTTTCTCTTTTAAGCTCCAAAAGAGAATGTCATAAGTAAGTATGATTTAAATTAATGCTAAGCAAGTCATTTCTTCAAGGGGCCACATGAGAAATTAGGGCTACACTTACATTTGATTTCTAACTTTCCATTGACCCCATGTGAGTCTGGAAGGGATAGCTAAAGGGCTGGATGTAGCCCCATGGTCATAAAAAACAGATTTGAGACTTTGTTTACAGATTCCTAAATGCATTCTGTTTTGTTTTACTTCATCATTTGCGTGATGCTGCAGCTTCTGCCATTCTTTCTCTTTACATTACATTTAAAAATGTTAGTCATTTTTCAAATCATGCATGTATTCAATATTTTATGTTGCTATCTGATATATACAAAGGTAAGTAACTTTAGTCTGGGTAAAAATGCCAGATATAGATTCAAATGCTTATGTACAACCCTATGATTTGCTCAGAGGAATGAAAGACACTTGGACCGAGAATGATTATAAGCTCTGCTCTGATTGGTTGAGGGATGCAGTAAGACGTGCTGCCTGTTGTACATCTCTCTCACTCTGCTGAACTACCATTAAAGTACTAATTTTCCTGTCTTGTCATGCTACACCATATCAAAATGATTTCCCACACCAAGTGCACAGTAATTTTAAGAGGAAACGGCAGTTTAATACAGCCAGTACAAACATGTGCTAAACATTGAGCTAGTTTAACTACAGCTCCTAATTTATATCCATTTTAAGGTGTATGTTTGATGAACGTGCACTATTCCCATCCATATGCATCCTACATTTGTTCTCTGTGTAACTCTTGATGACTGACTTAATCAGGTCTCCAATCAGCAGCACAATATGAACCTGTGTTCGCCCTCTCGGGAATCAAACCCAAGACTTTCTTGCTGTGAGCCAAAAGCGCTAATTGCCACGACACTATGCTACCAAATAAACTGTAACATAACAGAATAACTTTAAAATACTTATAGTTTAGAAGTATGAGGGAGTGGTAGCTCAGTGGTTAGGGTGTTGGACTATGAATCTGAAGGTTGGCGGTTCAAATCCCAGGTCCACTGAAGTTACCAATGTGGGTCCTTGAGCAAGACCCTTAACCCTCATTGCTCCAGGGATGTTGTGATTAACCCTGTGTTCACCTTGTAAGTCGCTTTGGATAAAAGTGTCTGCTAAATGACCAAATGAAATGTAATGTAAGTAATAGTATGGCCATTTGTGCTGTTGCCATGCTTAGCTTTCACATGGTGCACATTAGATCGTTGCAGGGTATTATTAAAATAAGAGACTATTGATGTAAAAAGTCCATAAAATAAGTGTTTTATTTACAGTTAGTCATTTAGCTAAGATCATTTAGATGCTTTTTTCCAAAGCGACTTACAAAGCGAGCGCAGGGTTGGTCACATCATCTCTGGAGCAATGAAGGTTAAGGGCCTTGCCCAAGTACGCGCATTCAGTTCTAAATACCCAGCGGTAGTCTTTTCAAACTGATTGAGAAGATTCAGTCCATTTTCATAAACGCATTTCACAAAAATGACTAGGTTGTCTGAGCTGATGTGCAAAATAATTTTTTTAAAAGTAAATATCATTGCAATGGCATCTTTAAAGTAAGGCTAAGTATTGTAGACTTGTGACTTTAAATCATCGGATGTGTTTTTCAGTGTATTGTTTTTACAGTGAGACAATGATTAAATGTTTTCCGCTGTTGACTTTAAAAAGTGAGCAAGTCAGTCAGTTGAATGTTGTATTTCACCCTGAATACAGCTGAGTCTGCTTGTGTGTTTGAGAGAAGAACTATTGTGTTAATGTGGTGTGTGTGTGTGTGTGTGGTGAGAAAGGGAAAGAAATAATGATGCGTTTTCTGGACAGTGAAGTGTGCATCTGTGTGCCTGGAGGAGATAGAACGCTGTGCAATAAGAGTATATGTGTTACCTGAGAGACTGGAAGAAATGAGCAAGAGGAGAAAGATTTAGGGCCAATCCTAATTCTCTTTCCATGGTCATACCACTTGGAGTTTGAAGTGTCCTTGACTGGGTGGTGATTATTTACAAAAGAACCAAGGAAGGTAGGGGTTGAAATAGGGTGGCCAAGAAAGTGGGACAGCACTCATTATGCTATCATCAGATGACTGGAGCACATGCGTTACACACTGGCAAAAAAAAACTCTAGGAATGAACATCCCTCAGTGGTTCATCTGCAGGCTTGGTGTTAGCAGATGCTGGTATTATATGTAGAGACACGTTTACCAACAGAGATGTTTGCAATTCATTAAACTATCTTGGATAATTGCCTGTCGTCAATCTTGATTTACACAAAGTTCAGCTGATATTGTGAAGAGCTATTATTTTTCTGATAAAAGTCTTATAGCAATCCAATTACATATTCATTTGCATTCTCATCAATTTAAGATGTTTCACAGTTAAAATTTAGGTAGCCAAATAAGCTGCTTAAAGACAATGTACTTAAATTACAAAAAAGCTTTTCTTATACTATTTAATTTTACAATGAATTCTGCAAAATCTGCTACCTCTGTTTGAAGTCTGAACAGGTACCATGTTAAAGGACTAGACTACCACTATTCCTTGATCTCCCAAAGGGAAACAAGACGCATCTAATCTGTATGACATAGGGGTATGACCATGTGACCAACTTGTACTTAGACATAAAACTTCTCCTAAGCTTAAAGTGGTGAGTGTGTGTGAGGGTGTGAGAGAGGGATGGTGGGGGGGTGTTACAGTACACCCTGGTGGTGTATGTTAAAAGTGGAGACACTATTTGGACAAATGTTACCTACACATGACCTCTACAATAGATTTGACGACATTCTATTTTAACTAAATCGTCATCTGCTCTTTTTTCTACAAGATGTTGGAGGGCATTAGGAAATCCATTCTTCTAAAAAAGCTTTCATGAGGTCACACATGGAGTGCCTGGCTTGCAATCTCTGTCTTAATTCATCCCAAAGGTTTTCAAAAGGACTGAAGCCGGGGCTCTGTGTGAATCAGTCACTGTCTTCCACAGCAAACTCACACAAATATGTTTGTACCGATGTGCTTTGTGCAATGGGGCACGGTCATGCTGGAACAGAGAAGGGCCTTTTCCAATCTGTCACCACAAAGCTCGAAACATGCAGATGTTCAACATGCATGATTAGGTGCATGGTTTTTAACCACCTGTAGCAATAAAACTAAATGAAACACCAGAATTGTATGACTACTTATGAGTGTGGGACAGACATGGAGACTGTGTGTGAAGGAAGGTTTAGAGTACATTTGCAGCATATTGCACACATCCCTCATTCAAAGTTGCCTGCAGTAGTGATGTAATAGTAGTAGTATACTCAGTCTAAAATGAGGTTTAAAGTACACTACAGATGAGAGGAATGAAGAGTAGTGTTGATGTTTGCAATAATGGAGAAAGAGTGAGAGTACTAGTATATGTTTTTAAAGAGGAAGGCTGGCTGTGTGTGTGTGTGTGTGTGTGCATGTGCAAGCATGCGCATGTGAAAAAGAGAGTGAGAGTGAGGGCGGGAGAGAGAGGGAGAGAAAGAAGGCCATGCTCAGAGACTTTGCTCGTGAATGGCCTCCCTGTTATCGCTGTTCTGCACACGGGCATCAGCACAACAGCTTGCTCATGCAGGTGCTGCCTCCTCTGCACAAAAATAGCAGGTGTCTTGCTGGTATAATACACACACACTCCTCCAGCACGCCCCCCTCCCCATGAGTACTCTACCTCCTCCCCATACTCCGGTGACCATGTGTGACGTCTCGGCTGTTGTCTGCTGCTTGTTGTTACCGCCGCCGTTCTTGTTTTTATGGGCTGTAGAATGAGGATTGTTCCTGCTTTATCCACAATTTATGACTTGTAAACTTGTAATTTTTTTTAAATATATATATTTTTAAGTGTGACTGCTACATTTCCTTGTGTTAGTGGCTTTACATAGTTTAATGTACTGGACGAAGTCCTAGATTGTAGGAATATATTATATCTTGTAATATAGTTTGCACTAATGTCTAAATCCACAGATCTGTGATCAGTCTATTAAACCAGGAATTATAAAATGATGGTACAGTGTCTTACGGTTCAGTTAAGTCCATATTTTGCAATCAAAGTCTGTTAGTGTGATGATTAGTGCTCATAGTCGGAAAATTCTGGGTCATTTCTGTTTGAATGATGTTCCCAAGTTTGTTTGGATGTTTTCTGTAAGCTTTGCTTTATTCTCATTGTCCAAAAAAACGGTATTGGGTGTTGCATGCAATAAACCCATCAGCATGAACACAATTACTATTTTAACGGGGCAGTGCGACCAATTACATGTACAGTCATGGCCAAAAGTTTTGAGAATGATACAAATATTAATTTTTACAAAGTCTACTGCTACAGTTTTTATAATGGCAATTTGCATATACTCCAGAATGTTATAAAGAGTGATCTGCTTAACATCAATTAATTGCAAAGTCAATATTTGCCTAGAAAATGGAACTTTATCCCCCAAAACACATTTCAACTTCATTGCAGCCCTGCCTTAAAAGGACCAGCTAACATCGTTTCAGTGATTGCTCCATTAACACAGGTGTGGGTGTTGATGAGGACAGGGCTGGAGATCAATCTGTCATGATTAAGTAAAAATGACACCACTAGACACTTTAAAAGGAGGCTGGTGCTTGGCATCATTGTTTCTCTTCTGTTAACCATGGTTATCTCTAAAGAAACACGTGCAGTCATCATTGCACTGCACAAAAATGGCCTAACAGGGAAGAGTAGAAAGATTGCACCTCAGTCAACAAACTATCGCATCATCAAGAACTTCAAGGAGAAAGGTTCCATTGTTGCCAAAAAGGCTCCAGGGCGCCCAAGAAAGACCAGCAGGCGCCAGGACCGTCTCTTAAAAGTGTGTGGGATTGGGCTACCAGGAGTGCAGAACTTACTCAGGAATGGCAGCAGGCAGTTATGAGTGCATCTGCACGCACTGTGAGGCGGAGACTCTTCGAGCAAGGCCTGGTCTCAAGGAGGGCAACAAAGAAGCCACTTCTCTCCAGAAAAAAACATCAGGTACAGACTGATATTCTGCAAAAGGTACAGGGAGTGGACTGCTGAGGACTGGGGTAAAGTCATTTTCTCTGATGAATCCCCTTTCCGATTGTTTGGGACATCTGGAAAACAGCTTATTCGGAGAAGACGAGGTGAGCGCTACCACCAGGCTTGTCTCATGCCAACTGTAAAGCATCCTGAAACCATTCATGTGTGGGGTTGCTTCTCAGCCAAGGGATTCGGCTCTCTCAGTCTTGCCTAAAAACACAGCCATGAATAAAGAATGGTACCAGAATGTCCTCCGAGAGCAACTTCTCACAACCATCCAAGAGCAGTTTGGTGATCAACAATGCCTTTTCCAGCATGATGGAGCACCTTGCCATAAAGCAAAGGTGATAACTACATGGCTCAGGGAACAAAACATAGAGATTTTGTGTCCATGGCTTCCCCAGAGTCTCCACTCCCCAGATCTTAATCCCATTGAGAACTTGTGGTCAATCATCAAGAGACGGGTGAACAAACAAAAACCTACACATTCTGACATAATGCAAGCATTGATTGTGCAAGAATGGACTTCTATCAGTCAGCATTTGGTCCAGAAGTTGATTGAGAGCATGCCAGGGAGAATTGCAGAGGTCCTGAAGAAGAAGGTTCAACACTGGAAATATTGACTTGCTGCATTAACTCATTCTAACTGTCCATAAAAGCTTTTGTTACTCATATGATTGCAATTATATTTCTGTATGTGATAAAAAAACATCTGACAAACACATAAAAACCAGAGGGCAGCAGATCATGTGAAAATATAATATTTGTGTCATTCTCAAAACTTTTGGATATGACTGTAGAGTAACATTTACACCATTTGCAGGAAAAATTATCACAAGCCTGGCAAAGTGGAGCCAAGTGGATAGTTTGTTTGTTATGCTAGTGGTATGTTCATGCATGTGTGTATGTATATACATACATACATACATACATACATACATACATACATACACACACACAGTATATAACATAAAAAGGCCTGAGGCAGGTTGTTGATTGGATTAGATCGGATCATGCTTTGTTTTGTCACTTGTAGCTATTGGCCATGTTGCATGTGTGAAAAAAACTGTGAATTTCACAAAACACCAGCAAATCCTGAAAGCAAATGTCAAACCATTTGTTCAGATGCTGAAGCTGAAATAAAAATGAATTTTACAACAAGAAAAGTGTGTTAAAATTAAATAAAATAATCCAAAACCTTCAGCTATCCAATTAATATGGCGTTGCTTAGTAACAACTCTATTGTACTTTGAGCTTTATTGTAAAATACAGAGTAACTATAAAAAAGAAAACATGTATTTAAGGTTATTTGGCAGCTCTAAATTGCCTTTGTGTGTGTCTTTGTGAGGTATGAAGGTGTGCTCAGTGAAAGATTGGGGCCCTGTCCTGGGTGTATCTGCTCAGTCTCTCCCTGGGAAAACCCCCCCGTGACCCTAGTAGAGTATTAAGCACAAAATGATGAGATGAGATGATTTTGAAATTTTTGTTAACTACATTACAATAAAAAAGTGACGACTGTCATTTGACCAAGTGTAAACAAACTATGCACAACTGTAGATATGTAGAATATTAATTCATGTCTTCCGCTTAATCATGTACTAGGGTTGTGGGGGTTTCCCACCCAGATCAGGATTTAAACCTCAATCCCCAGCGCTGAGAGGCGATCGTGTTAACCACTTAGCCACTGTGCTGCCCCAGTCACACCAATGTAGAATAAATAATTAAGTAGAGGCTTTAATTGTTTATAGAATTGAACTATCTCATTAATAATTATGTTAGAGAATAAGCAGCTAGTGGGTGTATATTTTACCATTTAATTAGGTGAAAATGCGCAGATGAAATGCTGTAAAATGACTTCAAAGTAACAAGACTAAAAGCACTTTTTCTGGAAATTAAGTAGTGAAGAGAAACCTATGGTGGTTCTATGCTGGCAGAAAATGTCATAGATAATTCTGGTTCTGTGCTTCAATATTTTGATGCACTGTTATGTAGAGATTTATATGATGGGTATTATTTTAACACTTATTCTGCAATACCATTCTGGTTGGTTGACAGTGGCATCCAATAAGGTGTTGTTCACCTGCTAGCTGGTTACCTTTACAGTATATGTTTAGACTTAATGATTAGGTGATGGTCTGTATCAGATGTTACTAAAACAAAAATGCAATTATAGTCAGTTTGATATACTGAGGTTTAAATATTTGAAATTTAAAAAAAGTCACATTGAGTTGGCGCTATCCTGATGAATCATGCATTAAAATTTAAGCAAGTCTGACATGCTTGAGGGAAACAATGCAATTTAAGACAGTATCTAGAAAGCATGACACTTCACCACAGGGAAGACAGCAACCATGGTGCAACCTGTCTGCACATGTGGGTAAGGATGGAGAAAAGCTAATTCTGCCTCAGCAGACATACAGCTATGTGGAGCTCTGCATGTTCCTATCAGCAACACCACCCGCTACACATCAGGTCATTCTTCATGAAGAAAACATCATAAATCCTTCCTCCTTCTGGACTAGATGGTGTCACTTTTAATACTTTCTCAACCTGCTTCCTCAATCCCAGAGCACTTGTCTGGCCTTATCCAGCAATTTCTCTGCACCACCTGAACATTATTGGAATTGGAAGGTTGGGTAGATATGCGCTTGCTACTCATTGCTGCATACCTTTTTAGATAGCTTGGATAAGAAATGGATTACTGGTGGCATTTTGATAAGTCTGGCAGAATATTAGGGATGCTACTAACATTTCCAAAATCCAGTACCCTTCTCTATGCTGGGATGTGAGAAAAATACTATATCTATAAATAACATACATTTTATTATCTCTTATTATTTGTCTTTATTTTTTATGTCTGCAAATAAAAGCCCACTATTTATTAGCACCCGTTTCTGGACTTTAGCAGGAGCATTGTGACCTCTGTACATTAAGCTGGAAACAGAAAGTCACCGTCTGCATCACATTCACCTTCCTTTTATCGATTTGCAAACACATGGTGCGTGGTTGCCAGAGGGACGGGGCAGAATGATGATGTGCTGTGGAATGAAACCCAGCGATATCAATGGCATAAGACAAGATATCCCCTTCTTGACACTGCTACCATTTCTATATTCATAAAAAAACTGGAGGGTTGACGGTTAGTTTTACATTTGATAGATAAGAAGAGCCTGGGGACATTCCTGCCATCATAAAATTTGTCAGCTTCAAGAAACACATTTTAAAAAGGATTTCTGTCATAGTTAAAGAGGGTGTGATCATGATTTAGCCCAAATTTGACCAATATAAAATGCTTTGGATAGAGTAAACCATCACAGTGACTTAGGATTGAAAAGTCTGGATATACACAGTGATGCTTGAAAGTTTGTGAACCATTTCGAATTTATTACATCTTTTTTATTATTACATCTATATTTGACCTAAATGGTTTTCAAATCATTCTTAAAGTAATTAAAGCAAGCCAATAAAAATGGAATAAACCAAAAACACTCATGAGCTTTGAATATTTATTTATTTATTGAGAAAAATAATCAGTTTTATATTAAGTATTCGAACTTATAATATTAACAGATAATTGGAGGGTGAACTAGCAGTCAGGTATTTAGTTAGTGGGATGACAATCCGGTGTGCCATGGCATAAACAAAGCAGATTACTGTTATAGAAAAAAATATTCATAATCATTATGCTGAAAAATGGTATAAAACAATCTCCAAAGAGTTTCCATTCCGCCAATCTATAGTTCCATTGCGTAAAAAATTTATTTGTTTACATGAAGTAATTTGTCCACCAATAATAATAATTGTAACTCATTTTGGAAGTGTCTGCCAAATGGCTACATGTAAATTTAATCTTCCACTGCTCTTTTAGGGATGGATTGAAGTTTTAGGCTGTATTGCAGTGTTCTATTCTATTCTTCTGAAAATATAGTTTGTAGTATTATCTGTAACTACCATCTAGCTTGTGATCTTTAGCAACCTATAGACTTTCTACTGGCAGAACTACAGACTGGCTTTCTACTGGCAACCCTGCCCTGCACACCATTGTTGTACAGTGTTCTCCTACTAATGGATATTAGACAAAAAAAAGTTTGTTTCACTTGCCAAGAAGTTATTTCTTGTTCCTTGTTGATTTTATGTTCAACCATTCCCTGAGGAGAAAAATGGTCTGTCTGTGGATTGGTGAAACCGCTTTAGTTTTGTAACTTTTAGCATGATCAACTCTTACTTTGTAAAACATTAACAAGTTCAGGTGCAAAATTTCTGGGGCAGTCGTAGCGGCTTTTTGTATATTAACTAGCCTTGCGACCTGAAGGCTTCCAGTTTGATTCCCGGTCCCACTCAAATCCCACCCAAATCAAATCAAGAATATATATATATATATATATATATATATATATATATATATATATATATATATATATATATATATATATATATATACATAAATATAATTTTATTCTAACATTTATTTGACTGAGATATTTTGTTTTTGCTGTCTTTTAATTCTGTCTCCTTCTTTAAATTCTTAATTAATGTAACTAACTAATTTATTTTAATGCTAATTAGCAACTGTGCTTTTAAATGAAGTTATTAAAACAAATTAAAAGCTAATAAGTAATAAACTAAAAGCAGTTCTGCACGCTTAGCACAGTTGTTTGTACATTATACACAGGTAGACCTCATAAAATGTAGGTTCTTATTTACTAAAAGCTCTATACATTCCTCTAGACATGTATGCTCATAATTGAATGAGCCATAAAACACATTTGATCATACAGTATATTCATACAGTGACGCAAAATCATAACCTGTTATTCAAAAGTTGTCTGCATTTTATTTAATCAATTATTTAATGGAATAATACATATAATTTCAGTCAAAATAATCCTCCAAGGTATAATTCTTGTTAAAAAAAACAATAGAGCAAGATATTCAATGGTTCATATTAACTGTAATGAATGGATTACTGCCCACAGAGAATAGATAGCCATTAAACAGATTAAAACATGTTAATGAAATGTGCTATGTGATGGTAACACTGTCTGGTTTAAAAAAAAAAAGTCAAATTGGCATGATCCTGTAACAACTGATTAAATATTCCTATGATGGATTAGACTGCTAATGGATTATATTTCAGAAAAAACCCCAAGATTACAAGTGCACATCCCTCTCCACCCCGTGGTGTCTATGCTATCCAAGTGTCAAGTGTTATGACAGAGATGGTAGGAGTGTTCAGAACCCTACTGTGCCATTGTGGCTCTTTAGAAAACAAAATCTAGTCTTCTATAAAGCTGTTTTATATCCGTGGAGAACCAGACCATGAGACCTTGGCTGGCCAGGGCCATTTACCCGCTGTTTCCCTCTCACAATCAGCAGACACACACTGCAGAGATGACACTTAAAAAGAGGATCGCTTTGACCACCTTTGATTCCAGTGTCAGTCTCTGGGCTATAACTTGATTAATGAGAGCAAAGCTGAATGGGCTTTTGAAATTGCATATCTTATTCAGCCGCTGAGTGATCAGGTGCCTCAAAAGTGTATATGATTTTAAATAATGCACATTAATCTCTAACATAAGTGATCATTGGTCTGTTATGAAATACTAAGTGTGAAACACCATTTTTTTTGGTAACCATTATTAATTAATGGTTATAGTAGCTATTATTTATTTATATCTCTCCATCCCTTTGTCCAAATACTTTTTTCCACAATCTGTCCTTTACATCACACACCTTTGTCCTATAACTTTTATCTTTGACATTTTTCTCATAGTCTGACATTGACACCATTTGTACATCTTAGTTTTGTTCTGCCCTATTTTTTTTTTTTTCCTTTTTTTGCACCGTTTTTAGTTATATCCCCATATCACAGAGGAACTGAGCCACCTCGTTTTAATCCTTTAATTCCACATGAAAAGAAAATAGAAAGTGAATGCAAGAATATAATCATCACAATTCTGTCACGCACCTTCGTATGCATTTGAAAGAAAATCCCTGTGATCTTTTTATTTTTTTTTTATTAATACATCAGAATTACTTTTTTGAACTACTCATAAAGACGTGGTCTGATTTACATGTAATTGTAAGTTCATTCTGCCAGAAAATAATAGTGCTTTCTTAAATTGAAAGAAAGCATGCTTTAGAACTTGCGTCTAAGTTTAAAGTCATGAGCACTTATGGACTTTCAGGGCTCAGGGGACCAAAGTCAAGGAAACATCCTGGACAAGTCACCAGAGTAAATTTTCAATCATGCAACCATTGACACTTATGAGTAATATATTTCATGTTTTTGAATTGTGGATAAAAC
The DNA here is from genome assembly GCA_019802505.1 of Corydoras sp. C115. Taxonomy (NCBI): domain Eukaryota; kingdom Metazoa; phylum Chordata; class Actinopteri; order Siluriformes; family Callichthyidae; genus Corydoras; species Corydoras sp. C115. The sequence goes on along the minus strand of JAFMOC010000103.1, from coordinate 427,284 downwards.
CAGTGCTCCAAGGAAAGAAACCCTTGCAAACATGGAAAGAAGATACAAATTCAACACAAAGAAGAATCCAAAATTGGGAATTAAAGTCAGGGTCTCTTACCTTTGAGAAGACAGTGCTAGCCCCTGCGACAATGTTTGTTTGTTAATCCAATACACAATGACATTAGATGACATGCTGCGACCTTAATCTTGTGGTTTATTAAAGACATCTTCCAAATACCGATGTAAGATCATTTTAGATAGAGGTTATTCTGAATAAAACAAAATGAATGACTGAATGAATATATTTGAATACATTTTGAACATAATTCATTTTCTTCTCAGTGTAAAAACTGTCAGCTCATCTGTTCTCCGTGTTGTGCATAGGTGGTTGCTACTGTTAATGTTATGTGTTTCTGAGGTTTTTATTACAGGTGGGAGATGTCAACACCCATCACCTATTTCAAGTGTTTAATATATTTTGTAATCTTGTTAGATTGCCGTTACACATGATCCAACAGTGTTTAAGTGTTCATATATATATATATATATACACTTAGAATATGTGTTTATCAATGCAAATAACATGTATGTATCACCGGGATGGGTTCCAGCAATCCCAGCTATCTTAATCATAATAAGACATCACTAGCAAACAAATATTCATTAAAATGAGTTCAAACTGGTAAACATTTATAATGCCTTTATTTTTATCCTTAAAATTAAGATGTTAAAAAAAAAAAACTTATCTACATTCTCTGGGCATATTTTTTGTATTTAAAAAACAGGTCCACGGCCCATGTGCTTTGTATGTATATTATGTTCATTCTTCACATTGTAAATCCATCAGCAGCAAGTAACAAGTAACCGCCTAAAAATACATTTTTTTCTGAGTAATCTTGGCTGTTGACTTATTGAGGAGGGCTAGGTTGTTTGAAGGTTTGAATCCAACCTAAATCTTTAAAGAGTAGCTCTGAGCCCCTGGACTTCATATGTTACCAGTGGGACAGCAGATGGCTTTAAAAACAAAGCTGAGACAAAGCTAATAATAAACCCACATATTATTGTTTGTTCATTTATCCAGTTTTACAGATATTTTGCACCAGTTTATCTATGTTAATCTATTTTAATTTTCATACTTTTTATGTCATGTTTTTGAAACAAGAATTAGGTATGCTACATGCATGCTTTATGAATGAAGGTCATTGGGATCTTAGTGTGACGGTGTGCAAGGATTTCACTTTTTGAACTAGGGCAATGGAATCTTGTTCTCTGGAGAGAAAAATGATGATGACATTGAATTAGATTTGGCTGGTTACCATTATTAAAATTGTATTTGTTGGTGTATTTTTTTACATTTCTTTTATTTTTTTTAGTGACGCCTCCCAAATTTTGTAGTAATGCCACTATTTAGTAAATAGGGCAATTTTGTATAAACAGTTAATTTTTTGCATGTATTTGAACTGTGGGAGGAAACCAGAGCTTCTAGAGAAATTTTTTTAGACACTAGGAGAACATGCAAAAAGCCAAAACCTGTAGCTGTTATATTGGCTTTTTATTTTTCACCGTGTTATGCATTGAAGACAGTAAGAGGCAGACGTCAGTGATTAACTACTGTATTCAGACATATATACAGACCTCTTTTTGGTGGGGGTGGGGTGTAGGATATATTAATAACAGCTTTCATTCTTGAGATAAAATGTATAATATTTTGATATGTATTTGTGAAAATTTTTGACATTTCACGCAATGTTAGATGAGCGGGCCTGGCTTACAGTCTCTGTCTAGTTCATGCCAGAGATATTTGATATCTCTGAAGCCAGAGATTTGTTTACTATTGTCGTTATTTTATATTTACATTACATTTACATTTAGTTATTTAGCAGACGGTTTTATTCAAAGTGACTTACAAATGAGAGAACAATTTTACACCAATTCCTCCAACACTGCATTATAGGCATTGTCTTTATGGATGGATTTTGTTCACACAAAATAGGAAGCATTACACTGAATGCTTGATTTTATACACCTGTGGCAATGGAACGAAATAAAACTCTCTAATTTACTGATTGAGGGGCTTTCCAGCCAGTACTGATTTATGCCATAAAACATATTTTCTTTTTTTTTTAGTTATTGCAAATGCACACAAAGTTGTCATTGTCATATACACAATATCAAGGCAACATTTTTTTTGTCTGTTTTTTCCTTCACAATCCCCTGATCCAGTCTTTCTCACACACTCTCTTCCCTTCCCTTCCCTTCCCTCCATTGTACCCCTGGGCCGTCTGTAGTGTAAGTGCTGAGCATGAGGCTATAATGGTAGCACCTGGCAGAACTGAATCAAATTACTCTCTGGTTACCAATTCATTTTACTTTATAGTACCAAACTTGGGATTGGAATCCGCTATAAGTGAGCAGTCGGTTTTGATGTCCATCCGACCTAGCTCCATTTAAACCTAATATTTTGATATATAAAAAGAAATTTGTCTCTTTCTTGCAGACACACTCTGCAGACACATTACAAACAGTGAATAAGGCACATGGTGTTGGAATACTATTACCTTGTTGGTTTTTGTGAAAAGAATTAAGAAAATGACCCATCTGCTTTAATAATAATAAGTGTTCCTTAACAAAACGCAAATTTAAGGCCGGTCACTTTTAGTGTGTATATCACAAAACAGATCGTGTTTCTCCACATTCTAGTTTTCTAGTATTCAGGACCTAACATTAGTAGATTGTGGATGATTCTTAGCACTGCATTGATGTTGATGCATTTTGTGAATCGTGTATGTTGGTTTGAATGCAGGGTGGGAACCAAAAATCATAACTGTTCTTTGGTGTCCCTGTGTGAGTCCTGACCATCAGAGAACAATGTAAATGGGATTAAAAAATGACCAAGGAAAAAAAAAGAGCTGTGTGAGTGTGAGTACCTTTAGAACTAAACCTTTTTTTACTTTAATTATGTAAATTATAATAAAATGCATAGTTAAAATACTTAATCTTGCATGCACACACACTGTACATTACAGACATTACAGGAAAAATGTAAAACACTTAAAAGGCTAAAACACGAAGTAGTATAATTGTGCTTAGTATCAAGAAACACATATTAAGTTGCTGTGGATTGCCCACATTCCTATAAGAAATAAAATAACATAAGCCTGATGACTACAATTGCTGAATAAAATAAACACTTTACTAACCCTGCTGAAGATTAAGAAATGGCTATGTTTTTAAGAAAGCACTGTTTAAATGAGATCATTATGTACACTTAAAAATGGCTAAAGATGCAGGCAAAATCTCAAGTGTGCTGTTTTTGCAAAGCACTTACTGTCATTTAGAATTAGTCTGAATTAGTCTGTTAAATATCATAGATCTAAATGTTTCTGTAGAACTGTAAATTTGACTACAATTATGAACATTTCTTAAATTAATAACATAACTACAACTGATATAGAAAGCCTACGGACAATCAGCTAGCTTGTGACTGTTACAAATAGCAGTGTTTTTAATGTTCAGTGCGAAGTCATTAAATTGCAAAGTCATGCAGTTTTTCAGTAATGAAAGGGGCTGTGGATGGTGTAAAGGTAAAGTTTAAGTCCAGCCTTAATCCTCTTGCCTGTTCTGATGAGCAGAATTTAGCTGAGCTGTTCTGGATGGTGATAACATAGTCAAAGCTTACCATTAATCACCATGTGCAGTTCCCTTTTTTTTTTTTTAAAATTCATTCACATTTTCTCCTGAGCAGATGTCTTGTTTCCCAGATAAACCTTTAAGATAAGACTGTTGTAACCTTTATTTGAGCAGCCATGGTTGCACTGCGACCATTACAATGAAGCAGAGTTATCTCTGTATGGAGTGCTTAAGCAGCATTTCCTGTGAGTATCTACAAATAACCCCTGGAATGATCTCTTTGCATTAATTCTTGTTACTGAAAGGCAAGGCTATTTGTCACTGGTGACTGCCAATGTGCCAAAGTAACATAGCTTTGTGTATTACTGCTTTAATAGGGACTACTTGCTTTGGCTTGAGGCTTATATTATTTTGTTTTTACTCCAATTCCAATGTGGAATGGAAAAGCATTTATAACCGGGCTACTAAATTCATTTTTACATGATTTATATTTGGTGATGTAATTATAGCGTTTATTGTTTTTTGTAAATTTAAAATTAAATGGCACGTTTTCACATTTTTAGTTTTGGCTTAATCTTTTTCAGTGTATTTTTTACAGATCCAGTTTTCACACACAATTGTCATTCCACAATTGAGTTGTAATTGACTTTTTAGGCATATTTGTGAAAGATAAATATTTACTGCACAGCCAAGATGTAGACATTTATTTTAAGTAGTAATTTGGTTAATTCTAAAACAGTAAAGTCTAACTTCTACGTAATATGATGCCAGCTTTCTTATGAGCCCTGCTAATATGACCCTATCATTATTGTGAAATTGAGACCCCTAGAAACAAAAGCTACCAAAATACACAAAAAAGGACCACAGAGTGTTAAAATGGAGCTCATAAAATTGGTCCATTGCAATCCACCTCTGAAAAAAATGTTAGCACAGTGAATGTTTGCGCTTCAAGGACTGAGTCTTCTTTCTCAAAAACCCCAACTTTGGCAGTAAAAAGTAAACCACCACTGCCATGATTTGCCAAAAAGCAGCAATTGACACAAACATTTTGTTACAATGTGAGACAAAACTGCTGAGACAGTGTTCTGAGTGTATTGGTAAAAAAAATGTGTTTAAACTATGTTTATTTATCATTGTAGCATTAAGGAACAAACAATGAGAGGGGGTGGCATGTTCAGTGGGAGGATTTAAATACAACTGTGAACACATTTATATCGGAAACTTCCACAAAGTGCGTTAATTCCATCATTCCCCCTACAAATCATTTTCTGCTCTCTATGCCCCGCCAAAATTACTACTAGAAACAAAACAAAATGCATCATCATTGTTACAATCAACATTTTAAATGTTAAATTTTATTATTTTTATTTTTTATTTTTACAATATCACGCTGATCAGTTAGTAGTTTCCAGATTGCCTAGAGAGACTAAGACAATGCTAAACATTGTCCTGCTAACAGTATTTGTGTGTTTATTGTCTGTATTACTATCCCTCTGATTATTTCCAATTATGAAAAGTCTTAATGGTACAGGCGAAGTCTAAAAGCAAGTAAAAAAAAATGTGTGTACCTCCAACTATGTGTCAGCAGTTTGAAAAATGCTCTTTTGTGTCTCACCATGAAAGTGCACCCAAGCATAAATTAAAGATAGCAAAGAAAATGGCTTACTGAATTGGAATTTAATTACAGTGTTTATATTCCAGTTTAATTATTACACAGACTTTATCAGACTACAAAAGTGCAGGGCCTCCCTAATGCACTTGACTAAATGAAAGTGAGTCTACAGTCAGGTTTCAATGTTTTGATCAACATCTGCATTTTAGATGTTAGGGGGTCAACTAATGTTTGACCGTATAGCTTATGTTGTATGCTAAAGCTGTTTTTTTTTGGCCTCCAATAAATGTGTTTACTGTGGCTATACTCAGTGAGTGATAAGACTTCAGTCAGCCTAACTTACATTTGCGTTCAGTCTTTATGTGACATTTTAGCTTTCTCTCTCGCTGAGCTCCAATCAATATTTAGCCTCTTCCAGTTCTCACACGGCAATTCTGTTACTGACATTTTTAGAGTTTTAATCTTTGTAGGAGAAAATGCTCTTAAATATGTCAATGTGTTACAAAACTTGGCAGTGGATGTAATGTAATGGGTACTTGCCCTGATTGAGAAATAATGTACGTTATTAACATTGTCATATTTGGTTAAGATCACAACTGATATCTTTCATATGAGTTGGGTTAACGTTTTGACAAAGGGACTCTAGACATTCAGACTTTGTCCAACCTGCCTCTCCCGATCAGCATCAGTACTGGATGCAATTTCACTTCTATTGTAATGAAAAAAACCCTAAATAGGTTATCACCCCATCTCCAAGCAGACAAACATAACTCTCTATCCCTTAACTCTCAACTGTGCACAATATTAATTTAATTCACTTTATCTGTGTTTTCTTTGATTCAGTAACAATTTAATTAATTTTAAAATTTGGATTTTTTTTTTTTTTTTATATATATAATGTAAGGCGGCACGGTGGCTTAGTGGTTAGCACGTTCGCCTCTCAGCACTAGGGATTCCCGGTTCGAATCCCCATCTGGGTGGAGTTTCCATGTTCTCCCCGTGTCTGCGTGGGTTTCCTCTGGGTTCTCCGATTTCCTCCCACATTCCAAAAACATGAATCAATTCAATTGAGTTCTCTAAATTGTCCCATATCGAGTGTGTTTGTGTGCTTGTCTGTGTGTGTGTGTGTGTGTGTGCCCAGCGATAGATTGGCGCCCTATCCTGGGTGTATCTGCCTAGTGCCCGAAAGGTTCTCCCCTTGATGGGCATGGGGAGCCCCCCCCCCCCCCCCCCCCCCGCGACCCTAATATAGGATAAAGCGGAAGATAATGAATGAATATATAATGTATGTCAATCAGAAGGCTTTTATTACTGTTTCATAATGTTGGGCTATCTTTGTAGGCTCCAACAACTTTTTTGTATTTCCCTGCAATGTGGCTTTTAAATTGCGCTGTGAAACACTGAATTATTATTATTATTATTATTATATTTTGCCAGAAACTCAATAAGACCTGTGGCTGAGAGTCTAATATAATACTCTATTTAATATAATTCTAACTTTGACAAGCCCCGAAATGATTTCAAGGTGACATAAGAAACAAACAAACAAAACAAAAAAAAAAAAATCAACAGTTCGAACATGACTGAGTCCTGGAGGAATTTTTGTTTACTTATAGAAGAAAGGGAAGAGAAAGAAAAATGGTCATGAATGAGTCCAGCTCTATTCAGACTAGGAACATGTTTTGAGATTCAGTGTCAAGCTGAAGGGCAGATTTCCCCAGGCAACTCTGCAGACTGTGAAGAGAAAAAAAACATATTATGGCTTAGGGAGTTCAGGACATGGGTGGCCTGAAATTGCCCTGGGGACTTTTGTTGTGATGGAAAAGTACAGGCGTTTACATATTTGTTTGACCACATGATTATTGATAAAACATTTATTCGTTCTTTAAATCATTTTGTCCACATAGCTAGTTATGGCATTTATTTTGTTGTTGTTCTAAACAATTACAAATTTGGTACAGAATTTATATCTGATCATGGTTTTCTCTGAAGAGCACAAGTTTTACATCAGAAAATAGAATTAAAATATACATCTACCTGAACATAAACTACTACTATTTGGTTAAAACTTTTCAGTGTTATTCAGCATTTATTATAGCTTTTCACAAAAAAAATAGCTTCACATGTAGAACTTTATTGTGGCCAATGACAGTAAGGTTCCAGCAGCAGCTTATGTTTTGCTGACCCATGCTTTGAAAATATTTGGTCATTATGCAGACGCTTTCATCCATAGTGACTTACGAATATCCTAAATTGGTTGGGGGTCAGAGCACAGGGTTGATACAGCCACCCTGGAGCAATGAGGGTTATGGGCCTTTCTCAAGAACCCACATTTGTAACTTCAGCGTACCTGAGATTTGAACCCACAACTTTGATTGATAGCCCAATATCGTAACCATTGTGCTACCACCCCAAGTATCTGCAAGTTATTCACTAGGCTTTTAATGTGGTGGTCACAATTGCTGTGCTGTCAGATGTGTATTTATGCCAACATATAATACATCAGTCATAATCACTAACAGGAAAATATAATTACATGTTTCTTGGAATATAAAATCACCGCTACCACACAATTAATACTAATTGTAGACTGTGCGTTTCTAACCTTGTATGTACACTTCTGGGCCAAAAAAAGAAAAAAAAAAGTTTCAGAGTTGCAAAAACTCACATTTCCTTTACATCAGAACTCCTGAACTGATATCCTGCGACTACTTGCTTGTAACTACTCTTTGCTTTAAGAACGCTATACTTTTTAATAGTCTTGCTAACTTTGTCTTTGTCTTTAAAAAAAAAAATGTAATTAAATTAACAGCATAAACCAAAAGTTTCAAATGTTTTTGTAATAAAATATAATACAAGTGCTCTACAGGTATGACTCACATTAAACCACAATTTTTGAGCACAAATCAGATGTAATATTACAAACAAAATGTTAATGTCATAATTTTCTGAGATGGGGTGGGCCGTGGGGGTGGAGGACCTTTGTTTGAGGCATTTACAATGATTAATCAAATTATTATTTTGAAATAAAACACATCTGAATGCCATGATTTGAGTAGTTGAAATTAAGTTTCTAGCAATGTTGTTCAACTGTAACATTTAGAACAAGAAAAATGACATGTGTCACTATAGATCTGATAAACCTTTTCTTTAGTGCTTCTGGAAGTGTGTAAAGAGAATGGCATTGCTACAAAACACAATACCTGATCAGATATTAGGGTATTAATGAAAAGGATACATGCCTCTTTATTGCATTTACATATGAAAGGAATTTAAATATTTTAAATAAGGAATTATTTAAAGATTTTTTTCATTAAAAAAGTAAAAAATAAAGAAGGAAAAATTACACCATGACCATGTTTTTAATTCTAAAATATCTCCCACTCTTTCAGGTATGGCTAAGCCCTCTTTAGTAATAGCATTTACTTACAGTATATAATATAAATCTCAACCTTTTTGAACACTCATTATTTCGACATTACATTTGTGCTGCTTAATTTTTTTGGGAACATATATCTGCACATCCAAACAATCCTAAAAAAGGTTTAAGAGCTGTTGATTTTGTTTATTTATTTTTGGCTGGACAGTGGTAGGGGTTATAGATTGGTTGACCTTCTTTTGATGGGTGTCGTGACATTCCAAATGTAATAAAACCCACTTACAACTTTGTGATGGCCTTCGTCAGACTTATTTTGCACAATGAGGGTGGTCTTTACATACAGGTTTTGTGCTATATTCTGCTTTATGAAATGTTGACTGTGAATATGGCACAAGTTATTATTGGTGTTTGTACTTAGGGCCGCAGCATTAGAACATTTTCGATATTTAATACAAAGTATTATCATTTTTATAAAACTTGCAAACTTCAATTCTGGTATAATATTAATGGTATAAGTGACATATGTTATCCTTTAGTATTTTAAAGTCAGAAAATGTAAAAAAAAAAAATAATAATAATAGTAATAATAAATAAAATAAATGTATTAACATAGCTTAAAAAATAATACATTATTAAACATTTTCGGTTTTTTATGATGACTTATTTTAAAATACAACAAGTTTAATTATATGGTTTTCTAAAACTTATTTATCTACAGCAGCACCTTACATCTGGAAGTTGTGGTTGTATAAAAAAATCTTATTATTTTTAGAGAAGCAATATGTACCTATTTGACAGAAACTGAGGAATCTGTTTAACACCTTGTTCCTCCTTTTGTTGATTGTCTTTAATGTGCTTTCGCAGTGTTAACGTGTTTTTACCATATTGTAAATTTATCACCTGCATCTTTAAATTGTCTGTAACTACACTTTTTTTTTTTTTTTTACAATTTGTAAGTTGTATCTCATTTCTGTGCAGACAAACAACATACGGCACTAGCAATGGGGTTTGTTTTTACTTTGTGTGTATTCAGACCCCCCATTGGGCCCAGGCATCTTATTCATTCTGAACACTTTCAAAATATGGCCTAATTTAGATGAAATATACACAATGAAATATTAAAAAAAAAAAAAAAAATTATTCCTGGTACTATATATATATATATATATATATATATATATATATATATATATATATATATATATATATATATATATGTGTATATATATATATATATATATATATATGTATATATATATATATATATATATATATATATATATATATATATATATATATATATATATATATATATATATATATATATATGTGTATGTGTGTGTGTGTGTGTGTGTGTGTGTGTGTGTATATATATATATATATATATATATATATATATATATATATATATATATATATATATATATACACACACACACACACAAGTTATTAAATGATTAAATGGTAAATCTGCGAGGACTGAAGAAACCTGTTATTGTAGTGAGGCACAATCAAGGAATAATGGAACATCTCAAAAAGTAAATCATTCATTTTGAAACGTGCAGGGACACTTCACACTTGGCTTGATAACCTTGTTTTTAGTTCGAGGGATTACCGAAGGATTAAGTTTAGCACTTTGAATAATGTATTAAGGCTCCACCGACATATGTGTCTTGCTTCAGAGAGCAAAACCTGGCAAGATGGCAGGAATTTAACTGCCAGTTTATTAATCATTTTGCTGGAATGCACATCGAATTCGCCTCTTTGATGCCTTCTGCAGTACACAACGCCTAGTTACTCACATCTTTTTTTATTTTTTGTTTTAATTAAAATGTGAGCTATATTTGCTAAGGACCACAATGTGTTTAATTGTGTAGTGAAATTAGTTTATTTTTTAAAATATTTTTATGATTTTTTTTTTACAAAAAACAAAAAAAATATATATAAAAACAACCAAAAACAAAGCACAAAAAATACTGCATGCTGCTACGGTCTTTATCTAAATTGTTTAATGTGGAACTTTGGTTTACAAAAGCACATTTGAGAGCTAATTAGGTTGTTTTTTTTGTCCTGAATGTTTTAAACATTTTTGCTATCCAGAACAGTAGCTCTTCCTGAGTAACTGTCAGTTTGAGTTGTCATTTACTTCTCTGCAGTAGTCGAGTGTTTGCAAGTTGGCCCATGTGCTGCAAGTTGATCTGCCTCTTGAGAACTGATGGTGGGAGCAGTTTTTATAGCTTAAAGGAATAGTTAGTGGTTTGCACTTAGCCTGTCGGCTCCAGAGCCCACTACTTCATGGGCAGCAGGGGATATAGGTATGCTGAGGCTAGATTTGAAGAGTCCAGAGAGACTTTCAGGAATGGTGGTTAGTTAAATGTTTTTTTCTGGTTATAGTGATTTAAGATGTTAGATTCTTATACAGTTTAATTCAATAACATTCAGTATACATATTTTTTTCAACATAGTGAGGTGTATTGCAAAATGTCTCTCCTTCTGTGGAATGTTAGACAAGGTTCACTGTTTGTTTAAAATTTGTACACAAAACTATTGGAACAGTTAAACTGACAATAAAATTCTTACTATTTACCAGAATAAAACATCCTGTTTAACTTTACCATAGAAATATTAACATATATGTCTGAAATAAGAGTACACAAAATAATTAATGAGCACTTATTTAGATCAACCAGTCAGAAAAGTAAATAGACTGTAATATTTCTGTCGGTTAGTATGTAAAAAATGTATATCTAGTTTAAGCATTTACAGTTCTAGCATTCTAACGAAACCAGACTTTCACCTTTCAGTAGTCATTCAGTAGTCACCTTTCATTTTAGTAAACATATGACACTTCTCCATTACAAAATCTGTTAGAAAGTAATATGCTAGTTTTATTACAATGTCAAATTTTTAAAAAATTACTAGAACTCAAAAATGCAAAAAGATTCAGCTGTTGGATAAATTCTGGAGAAGGAATAAAGCTTGGGTAAAAGTCGAAGGTAGATAGTTGAACATAGAGGGCGGTTGGGGAGATACAAGTGCAATTGTGGGCTAATTATAGTTCATTCTGTGCATGTGAATGTGAAGGTTGGCAAAGAATATTAAGGTGTGGAAATAAATTAAGAGCTTAGGTGTGAATACAGAGAAAAGCAGACAGGTGAAATCAATATTCAGGAGAAAGTAAGTGAGGAAGAGTAACAAGAGAATCACTTGTCTCTCTTGTTGAGAGTGTGTGAGGAGATTCGGTGACAATATTATGGCAATGCTTTCTTTGCACCATTGCTTTGAAAGCAAGATGTAACTAGAAATATGTTTGCAGAAAAACTTTAACTGCAGTTAAACTGTTTGAAAAGTGTTGTTTATTTCAGTGTAAAAGGTACAATGCGAATAAACCTGCTGGCTAGTGGATGGCTATTTTCCTGCAAGACACATCAGAAGTAATTTTTTTTTCAGTATGAGTCAGACTAAAGAAGTCTCAGGCACTGACTCATATTGATGTGATCTCAAAATATGTGGGAAGTGAACCATGCCTGTATTCTTTGAAGGGTGTAGGAGTGTGAGGTAAAATAAGAGATCAAAGCATACATTAGTTATGCTGATGGATCCATAAGCTTCCATGATGTGCATGGTTTTTTTTTTTGCCTCTTGTTTTTCAAAGTTATAGCTATAGATACACATAAATAGTCTGTCATATACCTTCCAAATTTTTTTTTTTTTCCTAAAGTCACAACACTTAAAACTTAAACATTTAAATGTGAAGTATAATGTGCTGATGACCGCACTTTCTGCTGTATAGTTTTCTCAGAGCAGAGTTACATCCTGAACACTAAAGTGATTATGGATTCTATAGCTCACATTAAACCAGTAGTGACCTTGACTCAGACTCTTGTTTCTCATCACGTATTCACCAGGAACCATCAGCAGAGCTCTCTACTCAGATGGAAATGATCGATTTTATCAGACAATGATGGCGGTAAAAAACAAATTTGGTATTTGATTTTACACAAATATGTTTGGTAACATCATTTCAGGTTATCCTAGCTGAATGACTTTATCACCAAGACATGGTACAGCACTAAAATTAAATCGAACAAGCCTTCAATTATAAAGAGAATTTTACTGCCACTTGGGGCCTGCTCTGGTATTCTCTGGTGGCTGTAAAACTGGTGCTTGGTAAGTCTAAAAACAAAAATGTCACTAGTCCTTTGTAAATAGGAGGCACATGACCATTAGAATGATTTTTGGTGACAGTAAAGCTAAAACTAATAAATAGGTACCTTATCTAGCTACCTATATTCTTCAGAATTGGAAATTTAGCCCTGTAACATGGTACAATGATGCATTTGCTAGTATTATGTGATTTGTTCAGTCAAGACATTATTAAAGCTTTATCCTTTAATTATTAAATCTAGAAATTTATATTGAGTAAATGGAATTTAATGACCGACAGTTTCTAACTGAATGCTCAAATCTGTATTAACAAAGTGATGCACCAGGGGCACTGAGATCCTTAAAAACTTTATGAGCAGTCTATCATCAGAAAGGCAAAGAAAATTGTGTCAGATTCTAACCATGCTCTATTCTTAGTCTTGCTGCTCTCACACAAGATATTTGGCTGGTCAGTGCAAGTTAATCTATTTAATAATTTTATTCAAACATACAACAATTAGACTGCTTCATGACAAAAGATAACAGGTTGCAGTTTTCAACCAATGAATGTGCATGATGTCTTTGCAAGCACAAAGATTAAAATGTAATTTGTGCATCTGATCTAGATTATATTCAGTGCTTAAAATGTGTGATCTGCATTCATGTGTGAATAATACAATGTTTAATTAATTGTGATGTATAAAATAATGTATAAACAAGGGTTAAGTATGAAATATGAAGTAGCATTAGCTCTCATATAAACAGTTGCTATGATGTCAGGTTTTGGTAGATGGGTTCATGTCCAGTTTAATAAAGTTTGTGTGCAGTATTTTCTATGTAGCCTTGAGGTGTTTTTTCATGTTGACTAAGAGGATACAGGAAGATTGGATGAGTACGTTTGAAGAAAAATGATGGGACAGGTTTAGCCTTTTCACCGGTTTATGCAATTTCATTTTAGTTTGACTAATTTAAATGTCAAAGTTTAAGTCGAGTTTAAATGTCATCTATAGTAGTAGCATTTAATTGCTCTAAATTTCAGCCAATTAAAAAAATCACCAAATGAACAATAGGATATTTATTTAATCCCTTTTAGTTGCTGTTAAAAATGACCATAAAATGTACTACATATTTGCATTCAGTGCACGTTTGCCCAGCACAGACATGTATCTGCCAAGCACAAAGGTGCAGAGCAACAGATGGACTACATTTTGTAATTGTATACCTGCAGAGTGCAATTATTTGAAGCTTATAAAATGGCCTTTGAGAGTTAGCATCAAACTGACTGTCAAATGACAGATCTGCTGATATAAAACAAATATACAATATGTAAATATCTATAAGGCTTTTTTAATGCTGATGCATGACTTACTACTATTTACACAAACATTTCAAATGAGCTTACTGAATTTACATGTGGAGCTTGCATAGGATTTCACTTTTGCAACAAGCAGGGTCATGACATTTCCTACCTCTGTGAATAGTGTTATTATTTATAAACTATCACAGCAATTTTGTATGTTAAGTCACAGAACATGGTGACCAAGTGCTGTTCTACATAATGCACAAAAGTCAACAATAATCACCTGAGAGTTCAAAACCACAATGGGCATTACCTTTAGTGCCAAAATGTGTCTGGGAGCTTCATGTCTTGCATTTTCTATGGCTAAGGAGCTGCATGCAAGCCCCACAACACTAAACATGTCAATCATCGGATGGAGTGCTAATGCATGCCGTTACTAAACACTGAAGCAGTAAATACATGTTTTGTAGAGTGAAAAATCACTTGGTTATCTGTCAGTCTCTCTGATAGATGAGTCTGGATTTGGTGATTTCCAGTAAAATGTTTCCTGTCTAGCTGTATTGTGCCAACTGTGGTGGAGAGATAATGCTATGTGGTGTTTTCAGGGGTTGGACTAATTGAGCAACTTGGTTCCAGTGAAGGAAGGTAGCTTGTAAGAGAATCTCAAAAGCACAGCTGGCTTCAGCATATGCTTCAGCATGTCAAGACATTTGGATGACTGTGTTCCTATTTCCTGGATGACTTTTCTAGTGTACAAACCAAGGTCCATAAAAGCATGTTGATTGCCTTACACCTTGACCTGGACTCCATACCTGTGTGATGTACAAGAATGAAATCCTAAATAAAAGGAAAATGAATAAAAGGACCAGCACCATAATAATGCCTATAGTTGTAGAGTTGAATGTTCCTGTTCTTGTAAATGTTCCTGTGGTAGCGTAGGTCTCTCATTTCTCTTGTCCATGAGGTGTAAAACACAAATTGGGATGAAAACACAAATATAGGGTTCATCATAGGGACAAAAGGAAAATGTAGATTCCTTTACCTTTGTTCTTTTTAAAGCAATAATATTCTTACATTCTGCAAACAAAATGTTCTGTTATTTATTATAGGGTTTAAATGAAACTTTAGTAGACATTATGTATGTTTTGCATTGTATTACGTTTTATTTTATCTTAAAAGCTTGACTGTGACTGTTTGGTTACTTTCTTATAATACATTTCTGAAAATGTGGCATCTATATGTAAATATGAAATGTTTTTTGAAATATTTGTTCCCACTTTTGTGCACAACTATAATTCAGAATAAAATGAGGTAGAAGAAGAATAATATCTGATTTGTTCTATGCAGTCCAACACATTTGATCTTCTTGCCTTATGGCGCAGGCTTTAACTGCAGCTGTCAATTAATTAGCAGGTTTATATGAGTATTTGAAAAGGAAAATTACCAGTCAGTGTAGAACTTCAGCCCTCCAGCACTAGAGTGATGCCACCTTCATTAACTCTGTAACTGCACCATATTTTTTTCAGGTTATTAAAATATAATCATTTGACAATCATATTTAACAGACGGCACTATATCTTTGCAGGTTGATAAAATTTGGCTCCTGTGCAGAGTGTGTTTTTTTTTTTGTGGTGTTTTGGGAGACAGTCAGATTTTCTTTGCCTCTTGATTGAGTTTTTAGAGCAGTGGATATCAATCATGTTCGATTTATTTCAGTCAGACTGAATGCTGTGTTTACAGGGTGCTCATGTTTTCTGGTCAATGATTCTGAAAGTCCGTAAAAACCAAGCAACTGTGTACTACAATATATACAAAAAAAGGGTACGCTAATGGAGAACAGTAACACTGAAAACTGAATACATTATTGATTAGCAATAACTGAAAAGTGAATCAATATATTACCAGGTTACCATAGCTCAACTCATTTGGAAAATGTGAGGTTTTTAGTCTTTTGCACAGTTGCACATTTGCACAGTGTATATGCAAGCTTTGGTGCCAGATGGGTGGCTGAGATTAGATTAGTGACTATTCACCATGGGTGTGACCTGAAAACTCATTTACTATTCACTACCACAATGTTAAATGTAACGTATATTTACCCTGTTTTTCTAAATTGTGGACAAGGTAAGGATAAAAATAAATATTGTTACAGTTGACTGATCATCACATCATATGCCAGGGCTGCAAATAATGCTTAATTTTAAAGAAGGTTTAAGGTAAAACATCTGGTTTTGTTTTCAAGAAAACTGTACTACAGTTGAGTTGCTGATTTATTTTCTGCCACATTGTAGAAACTCTAATGAGCAATTTTGTTTTATTCATATTTTTTGGTTGGGTCTATGGACCCTATGTAGAAGCCATAGCCTCCCTGTATCCCTTCATCTATAAAACTGTAGTTCTACCATGACCCATGTGCTCACATCCAGAATATGATGCAGAGAGCTGTTACTTGTCCTGTATAAGGAAAGGAGATGTCAAGTCCTGAATGTAGTTCCATTAGGAATATGTACACATTAGGGAATGGAAGCTGTTCTATGAAGTGAAGCTTGCAGGACTACCACTAATTGGGCCTTAAGAGCATTGTGCCTTAACCTTCAGCAAGAAGTCTGTGGTTTTAAAGAGAATGAAAGTATGTATGTTTTCATTGTTATGCCTTAGGCAAAATGTTTGTTTATATAACCTTATACTTTTTTTATTTTAACCTAGTTACTTAATGCCAAATGCAAAGACACAACAAGGACTTTTTCATCCTCAGTACATTTTATAGCCGCGAGGGTTACCTGAACTGTTAATGAGTGCTACGGTCCGAAAACTTTAACACAAGCCATTTATATATATATATATATATATTTATTTGCTATTTTCTTCTTAATATTTCATTTATTGCATTGCTCCCATTTAGTTTATGTAACGATTACCGATTTCGGGTCATTTTCTGAAGTTTACAAATGACAAGGTCATTGAATAGACATCTTTGTAAATTCCACTTGTACACAGCCCTCAAGAACTGTATAGGTGCTGCAGACAGGAAGAAGGAAAAAATATCTAGAATAAACAAAAATTCTTGAGTGCCTTTAGTATAAACAGATTTGATTGGTAATTATAAAATTTTATAGAGGATTTTATACTCCTTGCCTTTGCTTCTTATAACTTTGTTTTTCCTCAGTAAATGTTTTTTTTAAACATTTCAGCAAACTGTCAGGATGAAGGCTGCCTCTTTTACCTTTAACCAGGTGTGTGTGTGTATGTGTGTGTGCGCGCGCACACAAACAGAGCCATATTACGAAGCAAAAAAATGTTTTTTTATTATTTTTTTTTTTATTTTTATTTATTTTAGCCTTTAGTAGCTGCTCTGAAATATCTCCTATCTGTCCTATCTGGCCATGTCCTGCTGCTATATGTAATATAGCTCTTAATTTTCTATAACTGCACCAGCTGTTGTAGATATTACCGATCCTTAAGCAGAAGGGCACACATTTTTTGGTGAACATTCTGTCTGATTACAGATCAAGTTGAAGACTATGCTTTCTGGGTGTTTGTGCATATGACTTCATTATTGTGTCACAGTCCTGAAAGGCGGTATGAATTTAAATATGCAAATGCAACAATTAAGCACTGACAACTTGTTAAACGAAATGCTTTGCTCTCCTTGATGCCCCCCCACAACATTAATGCCCACCTCAGCACCACATTCTGGCAGTTCTCTAATTAGCTGATGGTGCGGAACTGCATGTCTAAGTTTCAACTAGTGGCAAAACAGCTCTCTAATTGATGAATATTAATGAAAACGTCATTGTGAGGAACGGAGTGAAACTGGCGGCTTTTAAAAGGATTGCTTGGAACACTTGTAAACCTGCGACTGGTTTTAATGAGTAAAGATAGAAGGCAGCATCAAGGAAGCGTGTCTGTTTCTTAAATCTCTCACATCCAAATGTGACTTGTTTCCTTTCCCTTTTTAGTGACCTAATTTCTTTCTGAGTTTATTGCATTCAGATAACATTATTCGAGTTCTGTCGTCATCCTGATACACTGTTTCAATATCAGGAATGGATTTTCTTTCTGCTTTTAAATGGCATTATTGTCTTGTGGGTTTTTATCTGCTTCAAATGCTGTGGCCTCTCGACTTATTGTGTAGATGAATCTAACAACATGGTCTTAGCTCTATAGGAGAAGATTTGAATCTTGCTTGTCGATAAAGTGCGGGAAAGCAGTTTAGATGGACTGCTCATAAATAAGGAAGAAAAGGTTAAAAACCTATGGAGCTTTTTCCTACAGGATAGCAATCTTATTCCTGCAGCCACCCAGTGTGTTGGGACCTGATAAACCTTACTGTGTTGCACACATACCAGGCGTTCACAAGTACCAAAATTCCCTTTTTCTTGACCAAACAGAAGCTCCCATTGCCTATTCCAAACACATGCAGGGGCACCACCTATCAGCATCACATCTGTCATAATACAAGTCTCACACTGCCAGTGCTAAACATATGCCTCCCAGGGGGAACAGAAACAGTAGAGGAGAAAGAGGGAGGAACCAGCATGTGTTAGGGTACTTGCAGCTACTGCACAAATGACATTGTTTACATATTTGCCGAGGCATCAAAGCACGATGTCTAAAATTATCCAAATTCAACTGCGTTTATAAAACCAATTCAATTTATAAATCATCAATCATTTACAATGAAATTAAATTTATTTACTCATTGTTTCAGTATAAGCGTTATTATAGATTAACAACACAACAATTTTATAATGGGAATCCCCCATGGGACTGTGTATATATGTATATGTATGTATATATATATATATATATATATATATGAAATACAGCTGAACAAATATTGTAAGGGCAATGCTGAATATGTCCCTTAAACTCTCCCTTACTATAAAAAGTAAATACAAAATGGAAATGGAAAAACTCACCAAGGACTATATGGCTGATTAAAACAAAACTTTTACAAAAAGGCAAAAAAAAAAAAAAAAAAAAAAAATTTTAATGAAGACCAAAAAATTCCCCGATTTGAACAAATGATAACGGTGACCTTTTGGCCAAAACCATCAGTGATATTTTTATATATCTTTTTTTTAAAGCCAAAAGACAAGCTTCTTTGATAATCACAGCCCACTGCTTAAGGCTATTCGCAGCTGTTCGAGCTAGTATTGTGTCTACTCCCTATTGTGTAATTGCAATGCCCATCAGGGAAGAGAAGTGAAAGGAATGAATCAGGGCATGGCTGTGCGTTGCCAAATCATTTACCTTAGGGACGTCTTTAGAAAGACCTAACCATTTGCTAATGATTTAAATCTGATTTAAGTGTTTGGAGGAGGCATGTGTCAGCACCCAGCTTTATGTATGTTTTATGAAAAGAACAAAATAAAAAAAATGAATGAAGAGTGAATGCAGGATAATAATTCTTTAGGTGTAAATATTGGGGTGCTGGGGCCCATCCTTCTTAATATTCAAGAAAACAAAGCTTAAAAATGTTAAATTAAAAACATCATGTAAAATGTATTTAAAATACAACTGATGCCTGATTTAAATGCATCAACTAGTCATTGAATGCAAATCAGAACTCTGTGAACTGAGGCTTCACTCTAATTGGTTGCGTTTTTTCTCAAACCACAGCTTTATGCTTTTTTTAAAATGTATTAATTTTTTTAGATGTTTTAATTTTTGGTTAATTTTTCTTCATTTAACATGAAAGACACTTAGTTTCAGTGTCTTTCATGTTTCTACATTTCAAGTTTAACTGCGTAAATCGAAGACAGTTTTTACCAAAAAAAAAATTACTTCTACAATCTGTTTACTAGAAAAATATCTTTCTTAAAGATCTTAATACTTGAAATATCTCATTTTGACAAAAGAAAAGTGATCGTGGGCTTGCTTACTTCTGATCTGGTTATAACTTATGAGTTGGCTAGCTGAATGCAAAGTAATTAGTGACCTTTCCTGCCTTTGCTGTTTTTTATTTTAAAGTATAGACACTGTTTTGTTGTAAATAATGCCACTGGAAGCAAGACATTAAATATATTTCTGAAAAATGCAATAGGCTCAAAAATAGTCACAGCCGTCTAGACTAGAGGTCACCAATTCAGACTGTCTTGTAAAGTTTAGTTCAAATGACATTCTTGCTTTAACTAATTTAAATTTCATCAAACATTTGAAATTGGCTGTTACCTGCTTTTTACATATCGAGTTCTAATATGTCTAGGCCAGCCAGTCAAGGACCTTTTAAAGAAGTTAATTAGCTGGGACAGGTGAGAGAATCTGCAGTTGGAACAAAATATAACAGTAAGGTTAAGAGCTGTGACCATATTTGGTGAATACTGGGTGGTGTTTTACGTTGTTTTTGCTTAGCTGTATAGTCTTGTAAGTACTTTCAATGGATTATAAGGACATAGAAAGGGAAAGGAAATAACTGTCCTTTGATAATACAAGCCGTCTGGTATTTTATCATCTTATTTTTTATCTAGGGGCAATTTGGAGACAGTCAATTCACCTTGAATACATGTTTTTGGACTGTTGGAGAAATCCAAGAGCAAACCCTTGTAGACACAGGATGAACATCTAAACTCCACCCAGATCGGGATTCAATATGGAAAACCTGGAATCCCAGTGCTACGAATCGGACATGCTAACCACTACACCACCAGATATTATATATACTTAAAGGTATTGTGTTTTAATATAGTATCTATTTTAAGATTATTTTAATCTATTTTTTAAAATTATGTGACAGAGATTTGGCTACCAAAATACATTTTCTTCTGATTACATTAGGAAAGCTGGAGCTAAAATGAAGATGTTGGAAAGATAGATGAAGAGAAAGAGATTGAAGGATCAGATGCTTTTGGTTGATGGTGTTGAGTGTTGAGGCCTTCGTTCTGCCCCTTTAATTAAACGCTGGCAGTTACATAAGAGGAGAATTCACCTGATCACCTCACAGCCCACGAGCCAATCTAACATTCATGTAAATTAGCATATAAATTGGCCAGAAAATTGAATAGTGCAGTGTAAAATTTAGCCTCCAAAATGGCAGTATTGCTTATTGTCCCTTTAGGGAGTGTTCCAATAGAGATATAGGAAAGGACATATAATACAGCTGTCTATATAATAAAATAGAGTCTAAACATACACTGTGTCTTTGTGCACAACTATGCCTAGTAGGGGCCATATATTTAATGTAAATAGTTCTTCAATGTGTTTATGAAAGTTACGGAGCTGGTAAAAATAAAAAATGCTATCCGAGATGCTTTAAATTGGCCATTTCAAACGTGATTTTTTTTATTTTATTTATTTTTTTTTTTACCTGGCATAAAATAAGCTGGTTTTCCTTATATGAGTGGCATATTAAAACTGAAACCCTGCTCTGAATGAAAACAAAATACAGTGGGATGCTGCTATGCTGGTATGTTTCCAGAACCATGGGTCTCTGCCTACTACTCTGCTTTACCGTGGAACTACTGGAAGTTATTCTCATTAGTCTTGTTAAATTTGCTAGGTATGTTATCAGCAGAAGCTTACATGTCTCATGTATGCCTCAAGTATGCCTTTTCCCCAATACCCATTGTAATCTGGTTCTATAAAATAAGCAGTGTGATACAAGGCTTAGTTTCTCACATTAACATCATGTGCAATATATGTCTCAAAAACATTACATTATATCACACTGCGATTCTTTAGTCACTTTTATTTAAAGTGATTTACAAGCACCCCAACCAGGTTGGAATTAGAACACATGGTCAGCCATGTGCAATGAGAGTTAAGATTGGTTCAATGCCTTGCTTAAGACATAAAATGGTGTGTGTCTTCTTAGTAAAATTAGTTTTACTTACCATGATGGTTTTTGACTTTAAACTCTGTGGGCATCACAGATATCCAATTAAAAGTGCAAAAATGCTAGAAGGTGGAAAAAGTGGATTTGATTGATATTGCTCCATATTCAAATGTTTAAAAGCTTAAGGAAGGAACAGTTGGATACTGAAGTATTCAAATTCACTACAGGTTATGTGAGTTGCTGGCCGATGGTGTAGCTAAAAATATCTATAATGATCACTCTGAACAAAGTTGCTAATGCATAATTTCAGGTACGTCAGGACATCTTGTCTGGGAGCACTACTGGCTCAGGAACTAATTGTTGTGAATTTCATCCACTGTGCTCTTATTCAGGATGATGTAAGGGACAGTATGAATGGACTATGTAGCAGTTAAAACTTTGTAAAGTGTTTCAAAGTGCCCCACCATCTGGAAACCTAATAAATCGAAAGGAGAACACTTTTTGTGTTGTGGCCATGACAGTACGAATATAGTAACCTGGGGCAGCTTTTGTAGTTTTAAGGTTTGGAACCTGCCACTCCACCCACCCAAAAGAGAGAAAAATATTGCCCCGTACAAGACATTTGAATTATATATATAGAATTAAAAGAGAATTATTGAGTACCTCACCGAGTGTTGCCTATACCTCTTTAGAAACTGGATGGAAATCCTCTATTAAGTTCTGAAATTCTCATGATTCCATCAACAGAATAAATAACATCAGGTTTCCTATACATTAAGCTATGTTACGTTTTTACTATGAATATTGCCATACTTTAAAAATTAAATAAAATTAAGTAAATAAGTAAGTAATATTTATCTGCATTATATTTTAGTTGATTTGTTTCCAAAGAGACCACATATTTTACAATGGGAGTTATAAACTTCAGATGACTACTGCAGTGTGAAATGCATCCCAAATTGCCTGAGAATATTCTATTGCAGTCCTGCATGCTTCATTTAAAATTTTAGATATAAGTGACTAGTCCATTAACTTCAATAAGGACACTTAGAGCTGGCTGTTGGCCGTCCAAGTCACATAGCTTTAGCAAATCAAAAAGTAAAACTATTGTTACACTAAATTACTTTAATGTATCAAATATTTATTTATTTATTTTGATCTAAATTTTAGGTAAAGTTAATAATTTGTTTGAAAAGGTTACTTGAGTGGGGTGTGATTTATTAATTCACTGTTATTTTAAAATTATTACACACATTTAATTATGCTTATTTATCTGTTTATCTAATGTAAAGTGTTTAGTGTAAACAAATGCTTACAGGCAGACTTAGTATTTGTTAAGAAGGTTTTGATTGCCATACAGCTGCAATGATCCAGCATATGTTTGCTTTTATAATGGGTGGTTTGGCTTTTTTCCATCTTCTAAAACTGTCAGTAGTTAGACTTGTGAGGTCTCTAGATAAAAAAAATGCTTCCTTGATATGGACCAGTGTGTGCATTTAGCTAATTTAAGGACTGGATTGCGGGATGCACAGTGGCTTAGTGGTTAGCACGTTCGCCTCTCAGCGCTAGGGATTCCCGGTTCGAATCCTAATCTGGGTGAAGTTTCCATGTTCTCCCTGTGTCCACGTGAGTTTCCTCCCACAGTCCAAAAACTGATCAGTTGAATCACTGGTCACTGGTCAGTTGAATTCTCCAAATTACCAATATTCTTCAAATTATTTATTGTGTGTATGAGTGTGTGCCCAGTGATAAATTGGCGCCCTGTCCTGGGTATATCAAGTAGTGTAAAAATTGAACTGGTGTAAAAATAGATTTTTTTTAACATTTTCACACTAAAATGGGATGCATTAAAAACTTAGATTAGAATTATTTGGTGCACAGCATCCATAAGCACAAAAATATGTCTGTTATTAATAGTCATTACAGATCTGTTTCATATTAAAAATGTATTCCACACACTGTTGATCATCAATGATGGGAAATGAGTACATTTACAAACTGCAACAACTAGCATTCTTAATTTTTTTAATAATTTTATTGTAAAATTTAAAGTCAAGGTACCCCAGCTTTTTTAAATAGTGTTAAAGGCATCAATTTCTAAAGGTATTTAACAAACAGAATTGTTTTTAACATTAAAAATACTAAAAATCTTTAAAAAGTGTCACAACTTTACTAGTAATTGAATTGTACAATATAAAAGCTTTGCATGTTGATTTATGTTATATATTAAAGTCTAAAATTTGTAAATATGAGGAGATACATTTTTAAAATTAATTACATAGTTTGTTTTTAAAGAAAGTGAACAAATATAAACCATTTGTGTGTAAAAAGACAAATGGTCTTCACTGCATTGTGGATGCAATGTCTTTGCTGTACTCATCTTTATTTCCAATTATTGTTCATTATTGGTATAAAAACATGGAGGGTCATGAGGTCAGTTTTGCTAAATATATAGATGTCTCTCTTTCTCTCTCTTTCTCTGTCTTGCTTTCGTATAAACACACACACGCGTACACTGGCTGACCGGAATGATTATCAGAGAGTGCTGTCAGCCTAGCACAACACAATAGAACAAGAGTGTGAGAGAGTGCCACTGCATTGAAAGGAATAATCTTGCCCAGACCGAATTACAATCTATCATTTTGACCCGCTTCTTAGTCTGGTTGTCCATGATGGCTACATTTGCCAAAATAATTAGATATTACTGTGTAGATACTATATAGATAAAGAGATTTAAATTTAAGGAACAATAATCAAATAAGATCACCAATTACTGGCTGATGCATTGTGTGTATATATATGTGTGTGTGTGTATATATATATATATATATATATATATATATATATATATATATATATATATATATATATATATATATATATATATATATATATATATATATATATATAAACCCTAGACACAATAATTATATTATTTTAGTGACATGTGCTGATTAATTCTACTTTAAAATAGAGTCCTGACTCTGTGAGTATATTGTAGTTCATGTTTTATGTGTTTAAAGCTTTCAGACAATCTCCATTGGGAAATGAATTTTGCAATAACAGGTTCTTTTACTCCTGATGTAGAAATGCCCTATAAAGCAAGTGTGCAGTGATGTAGCTATGTATTGTTGTCTATGAAAAATTGTTTGAACTGACAACAAGAGCAGACCTTTGCTTCAGTAAAAAGAGAAGTAGAAGAAATGGTAGGTTAGTACAGTATCCCTTGAGCAATAAGGGTTTAGAGCCTTGCTCAATGACCCACATTGTTAACTTCAGTGGACTTGGGGTTCAGGTTGAAAGCCCATCACCCTAACCACCGAGCAACCACTCCCATACAAGTTTGATTATTTTGAAAATTATTCTTATGATGCATGAATCAAACGTTTGGCCCTTTGTTTATCAGGGTCTTAAAAATTGATCTCTTAAATGTTTCAAATGACAGACAGCAGACTACACCAAGTTATTCCTATACCACTTTACTGAATTCATTTTACACTATTGTTCACATTTTCATCATGATCACTTTGGGAGGAAACTGAAGAACCCGGAGAAAACCCACACGGACTTGGGGAGAACATGGAAACTCCACCTAGATTGGATTCGAACTGGGAATCCCTAGAGCTGAGAGGCGAATGTGCTAACCACTAAGCCACCATGCCGCCTTGATGGCAAATTCAATATTTTTATTTAATTGTTTTTATTTTTAATTGTATTGATGAGATATTCTATACATTATTGCTTTAATTAATATAGGTATTACTTGTGTTGCAAAATGTTCTATTTGGTTTTAGCTAATGAAGTAATTGCTGCCCATTTCTTTCATTTTCCTTCATTTGAGGCTTTTGTCCCAAGGGTCTTGTTCTGAGCTAATAAATGAAGGTTGGCAGCGTATGGATGGGCACCGGGAGTGTATGAGGCTGATTCAGAACGCACGTCGTCAATGTCTATAATTAATGTGTACCAGTAGCCTTATTGGTAGTAGGGGGTTAATGCATTTGGTAAAATTATAAAATGTATTATTAATGTTTTTTTTTTGGAGTCATATTTTTATAGTGTTAAATCATATTAAATGATGATATTCCATCGCGACAGTGTCAATTACTGTTTATGATTTAAAGAACACATGTTTTTATTAAAAACAAATACATTTAAATAATTTCAGGTTGTACATTTGAGGTTGTTTTCTGTCAAGATAAGTCTGATCATCTCCAGTTAAAGCTGGAGAATGCATATTACAAAACCATGTATGTACAAAGGGCATGTTCTTGGCGGTTAATCAAGAAGCAGACCTCTACATTGCAGTTAGTTGCTTAAGTAGCGTAAATATAACAAACAAAGAATAAATTATAGTAGGATTCATAGTGATTGATTAAAAACAATATGTGAAAGTGGGTCTCTATAAATCTGTGTTTATACTCATCCACACAAAGATGGCAACCTACAACATTTTTCAAAAGTGTCCATAATGGGGGACGGAACTGATGCTAGGCATAAACATAGAAAAAGTGATTCATTTTAAAATGAAAATATATGTATATATATA
This sequence comes from Corydoras sp. C115, assembly GCA_019802505.1. NCBI lineage: Eukaryota > Metazoa > Chordata > Actinopteri > Siluriformes > Callichthyidae > Corydoras > Corydoras sp. C115. The sequence goes on along the minus strand of JAFMOC010000103.1, from coordinate 400,912 downwards.
ATGTGGCTGTAGCAAATCACTTGGAAATTGCACTGAATGGGGCGGCGGAAGGACAGAATATGTGCAAGAAAGAAAAAGCCACGTTGTGTTAAAGGTATAATGGTATTCAATTTGACCTCTGCATCCAAGCGGAAGGCAAATATTCGATTGCAGGCTTTCAGCAGGAAAATTTGGGCTAGCAGGGGGTGCCTTCTCCCCCCCCCCCATCTTATTCTCTGTCTTTCCCCTCCTAATTCTTTCTCTATCCATGCATCTTTCTTTGTCGCTACCCTGTCTTGCTGCTTTCCTTTTTGCCCCTGCTTTCTCGCTCCAATATTTTTCTATACACCTCCCTTCTAGTCATCCTCCTTCTTTTTACCCATCTCTTAGTTTCTCTCTCTCTCAGCTCTGCTGAACATCGCATACTGTTTCCACGGCAACAGAGGCGCGAAGGGAAATCAGCAGGCTGAGCCATGTGGTCGTATTGAACATTTTTTATAGCTTTCTTTGTCATAACCCTTTATTTATGTGTATGTTTGATGCTTTTTTTTGTGTAAAACAATTAATACAATTAACAATTAATTTGATGTAATCTTTAAAATTGAAATTTCTATTATTTCTGATGTCTTGGACAAAAAATGGAAGTATACAGATTAATATAAAGAATAAATGATAAAGCAAGTTCAAAAAGAAAAAAAGCTGAATAGCTCTAATTATCTTTGGACATTAAGCAAGATGTTAAAGACTCATTGTGATTGATTCAACATGAATCTGTTACTTGTACTATATCTAAATTATTCTTTTAATAGACCATTTTATGGTTTGGCCAAATCAGCATCTCTTTTAAATGTCACCTATGTGTGTCAGAGTCATTGTGCAGAGTAGACTTACTGTTTATTCAGGTGGTACAAAAGAGACTGGGGAATATGCATATACAGAAATTCAATTTGCTGAATCAGTGTAATCTGGTCTCTTAATGCTTTCAAATAGTCCAGATCAATGTCATTTGATATGTCTAATACAGTTTATAAATTACCTGTTTTTTTCTTCAAAGTTCACTTGAATATGAAGGCATTGTTATCTAATATGGGACAGATTAAATATTGGGACTTAAATATTGGTATAGATTTTTATTGATATTTTATTAATTTTGTGCTTTGGCCACGCGTGGACAAATGTTTCTGATTGTCTAAAACAAAGCCAAGCGCCATCACATTGCACCACGGGTTTACAGTGAGTCATCTATGCTACTGAGAAATTATCTGAATATTTGGCTGTGTAGGTGTAAAAGTCTTCAGGGTCAGTGATGGGGTTGGTGTCTGTGTGTGCTTGTGTGTGAGAGAGTGGGTTAGAGAAGCCGCTGTATGAGAAGCAAACACAGCTGCGACATGGGCAGTGCTGCAGTCTGACACTAAGAAGCAATGCATACACTCCTATGTGTAAGGCAGCTTCTTTGTTGAGACATTGTCTCCGCACACTCTGAGTGCATCTGCATGGAAATAGAAAGAAGAGATACAGGAACAAGTTGTGCTACTGGAATAATGCTATATTTTTAACACAAGTGCAGAACATTGGAATTCTAGTCCAGTACTGACTAGCTTCTACTGCACTGCAGTAAGAAACTAAGAAGCATCTTTCTGTTTGGTTCAAGTGGGAAACTTTACTTTATCACCATGTGGATTTTAGTTTTAAATTCCTTAATGCCCCTGATTTTTTTTAATAAAAGAAATGAATATGGTGTCATGGTAGCATTTTCAGAGCAAAACCAGCACTTTATTCTGTAATATTGTTTGGCTTTTTACTTAGTTTTACCCAGTTATAACAATTTGTGCAATAAGCCTTGTTAAATATGATGGGCTACAGCAGAATTGTTTTCTGCCTCAGAATCATCATATTTGTTCAGCCAGTCTGCAAGACTAAACTATAACTCATTTGTGGCGCAATGAGTTGGACTTGTAGAAAATCAGAAGTAAATAAATCACAGCACAGTTTCTTGATCGTTATTCCTCTGTAATTTTCTGTGCAGACATCATGATTACAAAATCATAACCATGGCAGCCCTAGTCGGTATGCTATTAATCTCAACCCCACATATTCCCAGCAGGAATCAGCCGATGTTGTTTACTTACATCAACTATCATTATCCTGCATGTTTCTGACTATCTGCAGTGTGCATTACTGGCAGTGTAGTCAGCACTGATCTATGAACCACATTTTCAGAAAGGTTGTGACACTTAAAAAAAAAAATGTTATTTAGTAATTTACTTAAATCTTTAGGCAAAAGACAAAAGGACAAAAGTTTTTTTAATGATGAACTTAATTATGTTTTTTAATTGATGACTCATTTAGAAATTGATGCCTGTAACATATTCAAAGAAGTTACAACAAAGATGAAGTAATTCTGATAATTTACAATTGACAGTTTAACTTTGTGACAGTTGTCCCACAAGCAAGATCATGGATGGAATTTGTCAGACACATGAAACAGTTTTAATACTAATAAAGTTCATTATCAGGATGGCTTTCCTATCTGTCAACTTTAAGAGATTTAGTTATTTTAGGTGAGCCATGAACCTTAGCTGGGATACAGTTTAATGAGTAAATAAGCGTGTGTGTGTGTGTGTGTGTGTGTGTGTGTGTGTGTGTGTGTGTGATTTTAAATATTATCGTATTCTGACTAAACCTGCCCTAACTATGTCTCTGAATGGCTTTGACCTTGGTATTATTCATCAACTAATGTGTTGAAGACATTGATGCCTTGTGTTCCTTATTGAAAAAAATCCATTCATTCACAGTCTTGAAATGCATTCATTCTAATAATCATTTCGAGCATAAAAAATGCTTTAGTGTCTGCTCGCTTGTATTAGGACATAGACAAAAAGAAAAAAGAGTTCAAAATCATCTCAAATATTTGATTACACCTGATGTGCTGACATGTAACAAACAATGGTATGCATAAATGCCCTTGCTGCTGGTTACAATTTGTTAGTACAAATACCTAAATGGAAATATAATTATCTGTTTTGAAAAAGCAGTATGATTTTATTATGAGCAAAATTACATTGTTTACAGTGAAGCGCCAATGTCACAACTTCACTTTGAGGTGTGTTTCGGATCATTACCCTGTTGTAGAAGCCATCCTCTTTTCATTTTATAATGTTTACAGATAGTATAATGTTTACTTTCAAACTTTACTGGTATTTATTTAACTAATCCTTCATTTTACCAGTTTAATGTTTCCCGTGTTACTAGCTCCAACACAAAGCCAAAAGCATAATTAATCTACCCCCATGCTTAGGCAGATATATACTTTTTGTTCTCAATTATTTCTTATTAAAACATAACTTTTGGTTTTGTTCTGTTAACCCCTCATTAGTTTATCGAATGCAATAGTGTTAGATGCCTTGTGTCGGTTGAGATGTTCTTTATATATCAAATTTTGCAGGAATGATGCACATAAGTGTTTATTGACTCCATTTGTCTAATATCACTAATGTCAAAAGTATCAGTTGTCTCATTGTAGGTCATTCGCTGTCAAAATGAGGTTTTGAGTTTCCAATATATCAATATTGCAAGCTGTACTTTTGGAAAGGTTTCATGACCTTTCTGTTATCTATTATTTCTAATTGTCCTTTCACTTCATTATCAAAATTCTATTTTGGGGCATTTACCCAACTTTTTCTAAAAATAAATGATTACGGTCTGAGATATTCGTAAATGTTATCTAATAACTGTTAGGGTATTATTTTTCCAATTTGCATGGCCCTTTTTTGTAATTGCTTTAATTTTGTACAAAAAACCAAAATATACCAAACTTTTGCGTATCACAGTAAAAATATAGTTTATTAGTTCATCTTTTAAGTGTTTTTTTCTCACATACATGTGTGAACATGTTCCTTTGCAGGGGTGAATGGTTTCTTGTTTGTTCTCAAACCATTGTCCTTGGTGGCATTATTAATTTTTGTCTCAGCAAGTCATAAAATGTTTTGAAAAAGAACAGTCTTTTGATAAATTAGGAGTCAGTTCAGGATGAGAAAACACAGTTGGAGTTGGCTGTTTTGCATCATTTTCTCATACCTGAATTAACAGAAACTACAGGAATTAAGCAAAATGTTTTGAGTTAAACTAAATTGGTTAAACTTCTGGTTATAAATTAGTTTTGACCAATCATGCACAATCTTATTGAGGTTTATGCCATCTGGTAGTGGCATAACACAATTATAAAATACATTTTTTAATTCATTAAAAAATACACTGGCTTTGTCATTACAAAATGACTTCAGTTGAAAACATATATACAAATTTAGCCCAAAATCTTCCTTTCAGTGATGGCTAATATCAGGTAATATGGGAATGTCATTTTGTTTGCAGCACAGCTTATTAATTTGGCTGCACAGGATTTTCCCCATAGTGGTTTTAACTGATGTTTGTTTAATAGTATTTTTATTTATTTATTTATTTTCCAACACAGAAACAGAACCACAGGGCGCTCAACCTCTGAAGTGCCATTCTGGTATGCTTTAAAATGTAAAGATTTTGGTTGCATCATTCTGTGCAAGTAGTGTGTCAGATAATTGTGGATTTCCTTAATAAGCAGGATAATTTCAGAGAAATATCCATGGCTGGTTATGCCTATATCAGTAAAGCAATATATTTAAAGGAGCAATGTCATTCCTGCAGCACTCTGTGTCCTCTGTTGGCCATGAGTGAAACTCTCTTTCCCATCAAAAATCGGTTTCACTTGATGTAAACAGATTGCTTTTCCATTTTAGACATTTGACATAAAAAGCTATTAACGTGCCCTAGCTGTCGGCATCAAATGTTATATCAGCAAATAATCAGAACTCGTAGAGCTACATTTTGTAATAAAGACCCTTGTGGAAATAAAACTATAGTTTCAGAATACCACTGATATAGCAATTTCACAAAGCTTTGCTTCACTGTGAGATTGGATCATTTCAATTCAGGAAAAAAGTAAAAAAAAAAAAAAAAAGGTAAGGGTATAGGTGCTTATTCTAGTTCTTGACAGCTCTAATAGGCAAGGGATGTCTATCTTAACACAAGGGGGGAAAAAAGTAAAATGTTTCAGTTTCCCCCTGTTGTTGATTCAGATTGCAGGTATAAATCAGCTAATAAACATTGACAGTAAGTAATTTTTTTTAGCTTTCATATTACGGAAATTTGCAATAAAATAAAAAAATGAAGAGAATAAAGTTTGCCTTTCAAAGACGTGTATTAAGGCCTGCAAGGTATGAATAGAAGTAGAAGTTACAGTCAGACTACACAGTCATTAAAATAACCAGACTCTGTTCTTGCCATCCATCAGATGTTATTTGCTGTCAAATACCTTTAAGAAGCTGCAATGTATTCCAACAGTATTTGTACTCTAAACCACTTTTAGCCTCTCCTGCATCTTACAAGACTTTAATATATTATGAAAATGTCTAAATTTATCTCTAGAATGGATACTTGTCTAACACACTAGACTGAGCAATGTTTTAGTCAAGAAAGAGGGATCGTTTAGAGATGGGTAATTGGTAGTTTGAAAACTGAAGGTAATGATCCACATTGATAAATTGCAGCTCCCTAGCCAATCCAAGGTAAATATTAAACTAACTGCAACGCATTCATATGCTGATTATCAAACATGCCAAAAGCATGTTTCAGCCAATGAAACAAATCTGATTATATACAAGCTTAATTATTGTTTCATTTTGACTAGTAATTGAAAATACACGAAGTATACCAGTAAAATTAAACACACCCTCTAGTTCCAGGAAATTGCATGGACAGCAGTCTAATTTCACATTTTAGCCAGAAAGTCCCTTGCGAGGTCATAGATAACACATATATTTCTACTCCAGGTATATTCAGCCACCCAATGACATGCATAAGCAATTACATTTAGGTAAGGCAAAGGCTTTACACTTTTTCTGCCCAATTTACGCACTGCCATTTCGATCAAATTAACAGAGCCCCCTGTATCATATGACAGTCACCAGCCTGAGAAAGTGAGGGCTAAAATACTTCTCTTGAGACACAGTAGGTCATGCACTTTTCAAAGTGCAGAGCATTCAACATAATTGAGCAGATCATTGCACATGGTGACGAAGCTAACTCCTACTGAGACATTTTGCTGCAATATGCAACTTTGCCTCAAAGTATTAAGACCTCCAAAAGCCCAGTTTTCCCACAGGGCACTAGAGCCGAACTAGGCTCCGAGGAGTTAGCAGCAAAAATGATTTGGGGGCAAAGCAGCGTGGGGGAAAAATATATATAAATAAAATGATTTAGGGGCAAACGAGCGTGACAGTGTTCATGTTAGATTGGGTGGTGCTGGATTATTGCCTGTTCATGTTGCAATAAGCCTCAGCAATAGCCAGCACAGTCTGTAAGTCTGTACTACCAGAGGTATAAGGATTAGAGCAATGCTGCAGTCTCTCTATGTGCCATATCCATAAATCAACAAGCATTAGTCCATGACAGACGGACTGTGTGTGTGTGTGTGTGTCTCTCTCTCTCTCTTTCTCTCTCTCTCTTCTCTCTCTCTCCCTTTCTCTCTCTCTCTCTTTCTCTCTCTCTCTCTCTCTCTCGCTCTCTCTCTCTCTCTCTCTCTCTCTCTCTCTCTCTCTCTCTCTCTCTCTCTCTCTCTCTCTCTCTGATGGGGCCAAGACTGAGCAAAACAGCCCTATCCATCTGCACCTTCTAACGTCGTTCCTATCTCATGCTCCCTCTCTCACTCTCCTTTCTGATTTTCTCTGTGGGCTTATTAAATTAAGCTTGACACATAGAGGAACTAAGAGTCCCTGAGCTTCCATTGTGACCAGAGGGGAAAGAGTTTTAGCACAACCTCGCACATTTATCTCATTTGAGTCTCAAAGGGAAAAACAAGATTTAAAGTTTGTTATCAGGTTATCGCCACTGTGTTTCTACAGCCACAATCAGAGAGCAAGACAATCACTAGATGCCATTTGAGTCCACATTTAGTGGAAATGTCAAACTTACAATGCAAGAGTGTAAACACAAGTAATGAAATTCCAAGGTAGATATGGCAAATTTGCATAAAAAAAACTAATATTTGATGTTGGGTTTTATGATGTAAAGCTCAGATTATTTCAGGGAAAATCTTGACTAGTGATTTATTTTATCACTTGTTGCATTTCGTGGTACATGGGAAAATATATGCAGTACTGGCTAAATATTTTGTCACACAGCCTTAAAAATCCGGATTTAATGTTTCGTGTGGTTCTATTTTATTTACACTTTAGCACATTTTAAATTATATTGGATTATGATGATATCAAAGGAAAGGATAACAAAAAGCGTAAGATAAGAGTACAAACACTAGGAGTAAAAAAAAGTATGAAAACAACTCTAAAGTAACACCTAATATTTGAAGTGGTAATTGGGAGATTTGAAGCAAAAAATATATTTGTGCATAATTAATATATGCAATTGTTAAAGTTTTAATAACTTAAAATAGATTTTTGGGCGGCACGATGGCTTAGTGGTTAGCACGTTCGCCTCTCAGCACTAGGGATTCCCGCTTCGAATTCCCATCTGGGTGGAGTTTCCATGTTCTCCCCGTGTCCGTATGGGTTTCCTCCGGGTTCTCCGGTTTCATCCCACAGTCCAAAAACATGGATCAAGTCAATTGAGTTCTCTAAATTGCCCCATATAAAGTGTGTGAGTGTGTACCCAGCGATGGACTGGCGCCCTGTCCTGGGTGTGTCTGCCCGGCGCCCGGGACGTTCTCCACTGGATGGGCATGGGGAACCCCACCGCGACCCTAGTAGAGGATAGAGCGGGAGATAATGAATGAATGAATGAATGAATAAAATTTATTTTTTTCGGACTAAACAAAAAGCATAATTTTTGTCCAAAATCAAACTCAGCACATTATGTGAAATACTCGATCTTTTAGTGAAGTATGATGGTGACGAAAACCACACAGACAGGGGGAGAACATGGAAACTCCACCCAGATTGGAATTCAAACTGGGAACCCCTTGCGCTGAGAGGCGAACGTGCTAACTACTAAGCCGCTGTGCCACACCATTTTTTTCTTAATATAGCAAGAGAATATTAGGTTCTGAGGCAAATGGAAATGAACTATGGGTAGATCTGTGGGAAACATACTACACCAAAATGCAAGAATCAGGGCACTTAAAGTTTTACTTTGAAAAATGTTACAGATTGGGTATTAATTGCTAAATTTGCTTTCAGCAAAAAATGCTTTCTTTATCATTGAACTTGATAATTGTTTTATTATTATTATTATTATTATTATTATTATTATTATTATTATTATTATTATTATTAACTCATATGGAGTGGATAAGTATTACATGCCTAACTGTAACTTGTGAAATATTTGGTTTAATGTTGTGTAAATTAGATGTGACTCTTTTCTTTACACTGATATGTAATTAATATACTATACATTATGCATCGGTTTTGAAAAATGGGTCCATAATTTATTTTATTTGCTTTTACATCTGTGTTCTTAGCATTTCAAATTAGTCATGTGGAACCGGCAGCATGTAGCATCAGTCAAATGAAACAGACGTGACCTGATTTAGTTTTTTTTTTTTTTTTTTTTTTTTTTTTTTTTTTTTTTTTCCTTTTGATTTTCCCCAGATAAGAGGTGGAAATAATTTAATTAGCCTTTTATTTTTTCAGTTGTTGAATGACAAAAGGCAAAAAGTCTGATGTGTGACTTTCCCTAGCTGCTTATTGACAATTGCACAAAAGAAGAATATATGGGTTGAAGTTGGTGTTTGTAGCACTACTGAATAAGGAACTGTCACAAATCAATTAGAAACTGTGACTAAATTACCTTCAGTTGAACACAAATTAATAATCCTATCCACCAGCAACATCGATCATCTATCACATTAGCAGGTAACATTACAGCAAAATCTCACAGAAGCATGTGTTTCCTTACAAGTTATTACTAATTATTTAGTATCATAGATATATAATTGTTGTTTTTCTAGGTTGTTTATTGCAGAAGGAATTGTCAAAACAAAAAAAAAAAAAAGTTTAAATATGGAAAAATAAATGGGTTTGTTTTACTGAATATCTATTTTGTGTTAATTTTTCTTATAAAGGAACATTTTAGAAATGACCATAACAATTTATAAAATTTCTATCTAGAATCAGTCAACAAAATACATTCAAACATTTAGCAATTTAATCAGCAAATGTGGATTAAATGAGTTGTGAAGAAATATTAACAGCTTCTTTTGATTTCACTTTTTTGATTTTACAGTTACAGATTGTCAAATCTGTAACTGTAAAGGCTGATGGGGTAAATCTTTGATCATGAGCCCTTAAGTTTATATCAACAGACAGATAGAGTAGGTAACATTTGTTTCCATTTTATGTTTTTACTGTGTAAAAAAATTATTTGATTTGTTGCATTCTTATCACAGATGTGTTAAAAAAAATGCAATGATTAAAGTGTCTTTAATCTGCATGTCAAATGTCTACAAGACTGAGTGTTGGGTTTTTTTTTTTGGAAGCGAATTTGCTTTATTATTTTTTTTCTTGAAACAATCTGTTCAAAGTGTGACAGTTCTTCCAGAAGCTGATGGCCTTTCATGTGCACTGTTTGGTGCATATGACTTTCGGAAGTTGAACACTTGCAAGACAGTGATGCTGCAGGTCATGCTCTCTACGACGTTTCTGTAGAATCAGTAAAAGATGGGTATGTAGTTCTTAGGAATTGTTTGGATGTTGTAACTTTTTTACTAATAGAAGGTATTCAGGGGCCGGGGAAGTTGATTCATGTTTACCTCCAGGAAGGTAATGCTTGGCACAATGCCGAACTATTGGTGTGCTAAGGGGTGTGTTGTTCCTTTGTTTTCAAGTCTACAATTATCTTGTTTATCTTGCTAATGTTCAGCGAGAGATTATAGTCCTTACACCAAAATTCGAGCTGCCTCACCACCTCTCACTAGTCTCTCTAATTGCTGTTGGAATTGAGCCCGACAACAGGTGTTTGATATTGTTGTTGTGAAGCTTGGCAACACAGCCATGGGTAAGCAGGGTGTACAGCAAAGAACTCAGAACATTGCCCTGGGGGGGCTCCAGTGCTTAGAGGGATGGAGCAAGACATCCTATTTCAAGGCCTTTTGCTAAGGAAGTTGAGGTGAATAAAGAATTTAGGCCATGCAACTGAGGTCGGCTTCTGTATCGTGCTTTTACTGGCTTCACTACTTTATTTATACCTTAAGAGTAAATTGCAGCTTATATGTTTTTTTCACCATCTAAGCATGTACTTTTGGAAAAAAATTATTTTTAGATTTGAACATGTTTACTATGACTGAGCTCATTAATCAATGCTAACAGTTCTATCTAGCACCAGCTGGTGAACAAAACCAACAACATAGTATATTTTCATAGACCAGTTTCCCTGGTCAAAAAAGTCTGGGGGAAAAGAAAAAGCGGAAGTCCAAGGAATTGATGCATTTGTACTTGAAATAAATGTCTTGATACTCCTAAATAAAAAGAACTACTCCACTAAACCTCCAGCCAGACAGCATCTCGCTTTTTATAGTGATCTTAAATGTCAGTCAGATAAACGGTAAAGAAAGTGTTTAGGGAGGAATAGCCGTGATGCACTGGTATGCAACATTTTGGTTCTTAATCCAATTCCCCTAATAGAAAATACCTAAATGTTTACTTGGAGGTTGTTGGAAATACAGAATTTACTTGTAATTAGGAAAGCACATGGCCAGACGAGCTTTTCTCTTTTTTACCGCTTAACTGCTCAGTGGACTGTAATTAGCTTTCCTTCATTAATTATTAGTGCAACTCGCATCTCTGAAACTGCCTCATTGATTAAACATGACACTCATGCAGGTGCTTTTTGATGACAGATAGATGTGCAAAAATCATCTAAGGGGTTAGAGGATGATGCACTGGATTAGAGCATATTGCTTTTAAACCTTTTCGCTGTGCAACAGTTTCCAAGTTACTCATTTTCAAAGTGAAATCGGTCATTAATGACAAAACCATCTTCATTTCATTAAAATGTAAATGTTAATTATTTGCCTGCACAAATTCTTGCATATGTTATATTGGAAAGACATTTTCAGTAATGCAGAAGACATCTAGTGACAAAGGAAGAGATGGAAAAGAGAAAAACCATGCACTCCAGTACTGTATCTCACACACATCCAGAGTGAACATGTGCAGACTGAAGACCTGTCATAGCGAGTTGCCTTTCACAGTATTGATTGTCAAGTCTTGTGTTGGTAAAGATTGCACTGTCTTCATGGTGTGGAGCTTTTTCACACGTTTTGTTTACTCCTGGGGTTCAGGTTGCTAAATGTGGAATGTGTTTTGCTGCAAAATTACTGACGTTTGAATCTCCTTTTCCTCCTCAAGTTGACGCTTATGACCTTCTTTATGTAGGTATTGCTTCACAGTGTTTTAAGCAAGATTGTGTACGTGTACATGTATGTATGTGTGTGTATGTGCATATATACCAATCTGCCTGAATGAGAGTATGGATATGTTTGTTAATGCTTCTTTATGGTCGTTTACAAACCTTTAAAAAAAATTTTTTTCAATTCATATACCCGTTTTAAAAATGTCTCCCAGTCTATTTCTAAAACACTTTAGGAAATAAGATTTTAGAGTTGTAATAGTGCCTTCTTTTTAAATGCTACTTTATAATTAATTATAATGAAATAATATAGCACTCACTTGCATCTCACTTGCTCACTTGCAATTATTGCAACTGTTTAAAATGGACAATATGACGGAGGAATAATGGCTTGATTTTTGATGGACAAATATATACATTTAAAAAAAATAATTTCACACAGTGAAGCTATGCAAAAAGGAAATTATAAAGCTGAAACATAAAAAGAAAATATAACACAACAATTAAAGTGAACACAAGTCTTCTCTGTGTGCAGTCTGCATGTCCTCTGTGTGCTAAGGGAAATACTTGGTAAACTACCTAATGAAAACCCTTCACCATGAAACTTTTTGGTGAATTTGTTATCTGCCATATAGATTATTCTATCGTTGGACATGACTAGAAAGAATAACACACACACACACACACACACACACACACACACACACACACACACACAGAAACGATCCTAACCATAATTTAACTTCTTTGGTAACAAATTATGAACAGAGATTGAATTGTGTTAATTAAAAAAAAATTAGCATGTGTGACCATGTTGGCTTTTCTGTCTTTATTTGGCACTGTTCCATTCCATTGACTTAGAATTAGTCTTTAAAGAAAGTAATGAGCGACTAGGCCCAAACATCATTAAGAAGTCTGTAAGTTTGCATAATTCTTTCACTCTTATTTTTTCTGAGTGTGTGTGAGAGAGAGAAAGAGCACTCGCTTGTGTACGTGCACATGCATTAAACAAGAGTTAAGAGAATGCTGGTTCAGCTTTTTCTTTTTTTTCCTGGGGTAAACAAAGTGGAATTATTAGATGCTATTAACATTAAGTATATTGTGCTCTCACCATCCATTGAGAAATACATCATATTACTATTTATATAAAGTGTACTGTATATAAAAACTAGTAACACTGCAATGACCATCTTTTTATTTAACATATTCAATAATGATAGTTGTTGTTAATGGTTACTCTTTAGTATTCTAGATGTTTGAGGCTAATAACATAGATTTATGATGTAGACTAATGCTACTGGGCAATCATCCGTCATTAAAACCTTTTGTTCCTTTCCCTTAGAAGATGTTTTACAGATTATGTGAAAGAAGTGTGACATTTCTAAGTGCATTTAAACCTTTTTTTTAAAAGGCATATGATTTGTATGTAGAACTCATGTTTGACTCAGGCACTGGCTGATATATCAAATACAATACACTTATTGAAAAGCATGGGATGCTTAGTAATTGTGGGATTGCTAAACCCAAAAACATGAGACAAATAAGTTTATATATTTTTTTTTTATATACCTCATTTTTCTAATAAACATAAATCTCAGGACAGCCATACTTGTTCCCGCTACATTTATTAATTCGCAGGCCCACAATAGTTTCCCTCTGAGATCAAACACCCTACATAAAACAAATAAAATAAAAAAGCGGGTAATCTACCAATTCGACCCTGATGCTGTTGCACCACCCATGCCAAGATGTGGGGAGAAGTCCAAGCCATTCCTCGCTTCTTATAATGTAATGTCCCATGGCTTCTATCTACAGCCAGCAGTGGGTAGCCTTCTACTGCACGCCGCATGCTTTTTGTTTTAGTGGGAGATGAGATTTATTGCACCAAAGGACAAATTGAGGGTGCACCTAAGACCAATTGTCATGCCAAAGCGCAGTGCTACACTGCCAGGATCTTTGTGGCCAAAGAAACAAAACCTAGCCATAGTTATAACATTATAATTCTGACAGACTGTGGATTGTATGATGGTGTGTATGACTTGGCACCAACCTTGTTCTTCATTTATTAATAGAAATAGAAACTGCTCTGTTGTGTGCAACTTTGCTTACAACCATCTCTGATGCAAGCCCTTACCAAGTATTAGTTCTTTCATTCATTCATTATCTCCCGCTTTATCCTCTATTAGGGTCGCGGTGGGGTTCCCCATGCCCATCCAGGGGAGAACGTCTCGGGCGCTGGGCAGATAGACCCAGGACAGGTCGCCAATCCATCGCTGGGCACACACTCACTCACACACTCTATATGGGGCAATTTTGAGAATTCAATTGACTTGATCCATGTTTTTGGACTGTGGGAAGAAACCAGGAGAACCCGGAGGAAACCCACACGGACACGGGGAGAACATGGAAACTCCACCCAGATGGGGATTCGAACCGGGAATCCCTAGCGCTGAGAGCGAATGTGCTAACCACTAAGCCACCGTGCCGCCCAGAATTAGTTCTGTTTTGTATAATATAGATGAAGCAGGAGCAAGATTGTCAGGACCTATGTAAATCAAGTCTTTGGAATACGCAATTGTTTAATATGCATCAGGAATAACTCTATTACTTTTTGTTGATGGACAGGCAGGTGACTGCTGACAACAGATGGGTTGTAATGAATAGGGTACAGTAAATACTGTTTTTAAACTTTTAAAAGCCACAACAATTATAACGTCATGATGGGGGGGGGGGGAATCCTCCTTCCATTCAATGATTTTATTTACCAGGGCCAAAATAACAATGGTGTTATTATCTTTTTGAATGAAAGTGACATTTTGCAAATTGTGCTCCTGGAATTCCATAATTTTGGTTTGTGTCTTATTGCCCTGTTAGGAACATTTGATGTCACAAATCTTAAAGTGGGTTCTTATTATGTCTATTAGCATTAGACAGTTGACCATGGCTAAATTTCCAGGATAACTACATTTAGAAATATCTTCCAATTTTAAAGTATTTATTTTAATGGCCTTTAATGACATTTTTCAATATTGATTAGCAGCAATCGTAATGGCTTAACATTAAGTAACTGTTAAGTAAACTGTCTGTTTCAGAACCTGTGACTTCTTTTGAATTAATAGGTCTTCATTACAATCAGGATGTTACTGTAAAGACCCTTAACCACAACTATTTAGTATACTTCAATATATACACACCAAATTTGTATTACTATTGTTTTTCATGGTAAACATTGCCCAACTGCTCAAAGAGTATTCTCCGGTCCTCACAAGGTTTCTTCCTGTAAATACAAGCAAATGCCAGTGAGTTTTCGTGTTTGCTCTTTGAGAGTCCAGAGAGCTCAGAAAATGTAACTTTTTTGTACTTGTTATATCTGCTCTGTTTTTGGAGCTACACCTGACATACACTAGCAGAGCATATTACATTATTACTGATGTATTAACAATATTGTATAGTCATTGGTACAATTGCCCTTGGTCACCAGTATGTTACAGTAGTCACCTGTATACCCCAATTCATCAGTATGAAGAATGAAACCTCTAAGATTGTCATTGTTGCAGTGGGTCACTGAGTGCAAATGTACTGGTTTGTACAGAGATGAATTCCATTTTGGTTCTCAGTCACTAATGATTTTCAATGTGCTGCATTTTAAAAATTAAACTTTTTCACCCTTCATTATTTGACTAATGTAGCTTTAAGTTCATATTTAAGATGTTAATATACAACCTTTAAATGGAGCTTTAGTTAATGTTATTAAACCAGAAAACAAAGAACACTGTAATGATCGTATCTAGAGGTTATAAATCATGTATCTCTGAATCATTTTATTTCATTTCATTTTCAAGTGGCTTGCATATTATGCATTTGTAATTAGTGTTGGGCTGTTATTGCTTTATGTGTTAAACTTGAAGTTTTAACCATGGATTAGATTTTAATGAAAAAAAAAAACAACTAAACACTGTCAAAGCACAAAAATGAAAGTGAAAAAAACTATTTTGGTCTTATCACATTTTCAGTGTTTCAAAACACTGAGTATAATCCATTTATCAACATTCTGAGAAACACTATAATTAAATGCTTTGCTATTATTTTTCTTCACTGATAAATAAACCACAACTTTTTTTTTTTTTTTTTTTTTAAAGTTAGGTTTGGATATGTAAATTAAGATTATACAGTAATAAGCTTTTGCAGAAAATCTATCAGTTGTTAATAGTGGCAGCATTCATTTCTGTTCACCAGCTGAAACATTTGCCATTATACAATATCTCCACAAATGTGCTTAACCATCATATTTGTCATGCCATAGTTAGAAAAACACTCAGAATGTCAGCAGCTAATGTAAGCACACACTAGGTTCAGCAAATATGTTTTACACATTTTATGTACTCAGACCAAACTCGATCTGATCTTATTTTATGTTTGTGCAATGTAATACTTCAGTTCTACAAGGAAGTTTAATTCTAGCTATACAAAAAAGGAAACAATAAGACATCTTGAGCTTCTGCCCAGTTACTTAATGTTTGCACTCACTGTAATAAATATTTTTTAGTAGTCCCTGGTGTTGATAACCATTATTTCAAATGTCTTAAGATCAGTATCTAAGAAAAAAAGGTTGTTTTACTGCAACTACACTTTTTGTACCCTAATACTCTTGTTGACTGATGTAAAAACTAACTTCCTGCTTAATCATTTAAAATGCATCAATCCCAGTTCCAGCTTAACCAACCCATTTTATAAAGTGGAAGTGGGCATATTCGGTGTCCTTCATTCAGCGCACTGTAGCTCTCTGCCAAATAAGGCTCTTTGGATTAACTGCATAGAGCATGTACATTAGGCAAATGCTTTTATCCAGAGTGATGCAGATTTTACTCAGCAATTCCAGCATTATAAATGTGACATTTGAACGCAAATCGACCTGCAAAATGTCTTACTGCTGCAACAAGCTTAGGAATGAGACAATTATGAGGTCAAAAGCACACAAAATTATTAAGCTAAGGTGAGGCTATGAGTTCTAGAGTGCATTACTACAATATATAAAGGCATTTTAAACAATAACATTTAACTTACTTTAAGAGTAACATTTAGGGAAATCTATAAAACCATTTATTAACTATTTAAATTTTTTAATAGCATGGTCAGTCTCTCTGAATTCTCCCTTTCTTTTTATTAAACCACACTTTGCAGACATAAAGTTACACACAACCATTTTCTGGTCAGATTATTGTTCACTCTTATACAATACTGTTCATGTAATTGATACTTACATGCTGTTACTATGGAAATTGCAAAATGAATATCTAATCTTTACATCAATGTTCTCTAATCAATCTTCCTCCCCTCTCAATTAGTGAAGTTCTGTTTAAAATGATTAGTGTGGGTGGAATACTTAAGGGAAGATCAAAGTTAAAAACTTTCTGGAGATTGCTTAGTTTAATCTAAGCCTTTTTGAATAATGTATTGCCCACATACAGCAACAGCTCTCAGTGTAGTCTATAAACAGGTTAATGGCAGTCAATAGACTTTAGGAAAAGAAAAGGAAAAGAAAAGGGCAGCTAATTAGAGTACATTACAAAGCTGGTCAACGTGTGGTCTCTGTCACGCTGCTATGTGGCTGTCCTCTATCTTGGAGCTGTTGGAATTGTTTAACAAACTGATGTATCCAGTTTTAAGAAACTACTTAAGACGCATCTATTTAACAAATACCTGTTATAAAAAAAATAAAAAAAAAGGGGGGGGGGGGCGCAGCTTCGAATAACAATCAGGTTTGATGAACTTACAGTATAGTTGGTTTTCTCCATGGCTTCTGACTTGTGGTGTTCTCATTTGTAAGTCGCTTTGGATAAAAGCGTCTGCTAAATGACTAAATGTAAATGTAATGTAAATGTATCCAACATGAACACTACTAATGTTTTTGGTAAAAAGAATTTTAAAATGAAAAAGCTTATATTTATAATGAATAAGCTTATATTTATTATTTCACTATTTTATTTGATCTCTTAAAGGTTCAGGCTTTTTAATAGAAGTGTGGGCAAATAGGAAATAAATAAAAATTTGAATGAAAAATAAACTTAACTTTATTCAATGTATTCTGATATTACCAAACAGATTTAACCTATATGTATATCAGAGATGTAAAATCAGATCTAATATAATTTCAATAATATCAATAAATACAAGACATGGACTGAACAATATTATTGGCCCCTTTTCAGGATTATGTAAAATAATTGGTCTTAATCATTTGAAGATTCTTTAATTTGTATTTGTGGTAACAGGTGATGGCAATATAGAAGTTTATCCAGTTTATAGCTGATAGAATCTTTGTGACCATGTAACCACATTAATCACAAAAAGGTACAAAAGCTTATAATTATCTGTGGGTGTACCAAAACTGTGGTAAAGTATAAACAATCTCATGAATACTAGTCCATCCAGTTATGCTCCAGTTATCTAAAAGTTCTTCTGCTCACTGCACGAATTGTGCAAAAAAGGTTTACAGTTCATGGCACTGTGTCTAACCTTTTAGACATATGAAATGAAAAGAAAATATGATAGAAGTTCACAGTAAATACTTTTTGATTGGTGAATAAAGAACATCAGTTAACTTCTGAACTAATTCAATGGAAGCTGCAAATGCAAGCTACTAAAATGTCATCTCCCATTCACCATCACCACCTACATGAAATAGGTCCCTATGAAATGTAACCCAGGAGGAACTCACTGTTGACAGAGAGGCATAAAAATGTCAGAACATTGGTGTTCCATTTACAATAAGGTATCTAAAGACAAAAACATGCAATTCCTCTAAATCAAACATTTAACAAACAGGTATGTGAATTGCAGCATCAAAAAACTGTCTCAATCAGTGATCATGGGTCTTATAGAAGGACAATGACCTAAATCATTCAAAATGTTTCTGTAAAATGTATGGCCGATTTCAAAGTGGCCAGAAATGAGTTCAGATCTAAATCCCATAAAACGTGAAGCGATTTCAAGATGGCAGTTAATGGGTAGAGTGCTCTGAAATTTCAGTAGCGAAAACTTATCACTTTATATAAGCAGATAGTTTCTGTAGTTGCCAAAGGAAAAAATATAAAATTGAATACGGCACTTTTTTTTTTTTCAAGCCCAGAGTTCTGTGTGGAATTAAATGAGATTTTGACTTTTTATTTAGTTTTTACAATAAAAAAGAATAAGCATGTGAATACCAAAGCAAAGCATTGGCAACAGTATCCTGAGAGAAGTGATAACATTTTCTGAAATAATTGGAGGGTTGCCAATGATTTTGGCCATAATGTTATACTTTTTCATATTTATATATTCATATAAGGGTGTCTGTCATTTTTCCATTCCCCATAAGATGTTGTGGTAAACTTTTATGTTCAGAAAAGTTTTAAATTCTCTGAAAACATGTGTGTGTAGATACAGATAGTGGAACTGATGTCAGTATGTGTTTTAATTAAAATGGAGTTGGGATATTTTTACCTCATTTTGGATGCCAGGACTTCTAAAAATCTCCAGTACTAAATCTGATTAAAACCTGCATTTTAAATCTAGACTCCCAAAAAGGAAGAAATGAATACTTTTAGGATTCAACATGTTTCTGACTGTTGTCTTACAAGAGACTATGATTAACCAACAGAACAATCGGTCATCTTTAAGTGATAAAGTGATCTATTTTACCTACAGTGCCTACACAGGAATTTGTCATGTAAATTTAAGCCATGCAGTGAAAACACACAGATCAACTGCCAAATTGCATGTCCAAAATTTTCCAGATGCACTAACAGGAATTTCAGAACAGGAATTATAATTGATTGTTGTTTTGTGTCAGATGAGTGCAAAATGAAACACATAAGGGAACACAAGGCTTCAATGCAACCAGTATTAAATAAAAGGTCACAGGGCAATGGGATTGCAAATGATTAGACAAAGAGAAAACAGATTATTTAGCATATTAAACAAGCACAGAGTCAAAAACAGTTAACAGTACAGCTAAATGTGAATTCCTGATCAGATACATCAGCAACATTTCAATGTGTAGTTATGGTCATAAATCAATGTGAAGCTATTTATGTTATGATTGGATTTTGAAAAATGAATCAATGTTACAATTGCTCCATCATTTCAATATATTTTTGAACAAAACCTCTAAATTGCGCTTTATTATTCTACCCTGCAAATCACTTTATTTGTTTTTTTTTTTTTTTTTTTACATGAAATCATTATATTAATTATGTTAATCCCACACAACAAAAATGAAAAAGCACAAAACATTTATTGGAAGTTTGTGAACCCAATCGCCCTAAAACTAAAACAGATTATTTAGCTCTTTGAGTGGGTTTTCTTCCACAGACTTCCATGAACTGCTTACCTTCTTGCTTTAGGTCATTTCACAACATTAAAGTTGGATTAAGGTCAGTACTATGAACTGGCCATTCAAAAACATTAACTTTATTCTTCTTTAATCATTCTCATATTTTCTTGACATGCAGCTCATTGGAACATGATATAATTCATTGTTTTATTAACAATAGCAACTTGTTTAAGAGAATTGTACTTGGGTTAAAAAAATGTTAATTTGCAGCATGGTGGTTCACTTGTTAGCATGTTTCCTCTGGCTTTTCCTGTTTCCTCCCACAGTCCAAAAACATTGATTCAAATTGAATTGAATGTTCTAAATTGCCCCATATTGGAGCCCTGTCCTGGGTGTATCTGCCCAGCTCCCAAAAGCTCCCCGATGAAGAAGAGGGATTAAGTGGAGGATAATGAATAAATGTTATCATTTTACCACAACCATTTCTATTCTTGTATTTTGTCATTGTCTTTATTACAATTGTGTTGTTAACGTTCATTTGTATTTCGCTCTCTTGCTCATTTTCTTCATCTTTTTCTCTCATTTTTTTCTCTCTCTCTCTCTCTCTCTCTCTCTCTCTCTCTTTTTTTTCTGTGTTTGTGCGTACACATGCTTTTAAATATTTAAAACTAAACGCTCAACGTGGACCCGCTGAGATTTTTGAGTTTAGAGACTTGCTTGTTGGTTTTTGACATAAAGGTTTTTCTTCTGGCAACAATTCTAAACAAGTTTGCTTATGCAGAAAGTGCCTTTTGTTCAGAAAACCAGAACTTCTGCAGTTGAGTGGGACAAAATTGTAGAAAGTGGCATTCATCCTGTTTCTGTCAGCATGCTGTCCTGTTTCACAAAAGAAATGTCACCATTTTGTGGTGACCTTAAACTGTAATCTTGACTTTAACTATAAAACTACACCACAGGCAATAATCTGTAAACACACTCATCTATTTAGCCATTTACCCTCAACTCACCCACAATGGCGGGTCGCCAGGCCCTTTAAGATTTTCTCTCAAATCCTAAATATGATCTAAATCACAGATTAATGTTAGTTATATTTTGTCCATGAATATTTGTTAAATAATTCTAAATGCTCTTTCCGCTTCCTTCCATAGAATTTACCCTGGTTCCACCACTTCTTGACCTGTATTTTCTCATTAAATTCTTTAACATATCAAATTTCAGCATCATTGGTTGCCAGGTTTTTAATATTTCTCCCTAGCCCTGAATTTTTCAGGCCCGGTAGCATTTAATAAGTGTCGATTTCATATATTCAGAAATACATCCCCTAAAATTTCCTTTTTCCAGTAAACTGGTCAATAATTTATCCATCGGCCCTCAGCCATTGGCCAGTCAGCCATTAAGAAAGCCATGTAAGCGTGTGTGCACTGCCAATTGTTTATCTTGCTAGAATATGTTTTATGAATTCAAGCCTGTGATGCAAACCTGCTTGTGCTAAACTCACATTTCCTGTTTCTACATGACATATCCATTTATCAGAACCAGAGAGGAGTCGAAAGGATGTAAGGTAAAGAATAAGAGATGGCATCAGAAAAAAAATTCGATAGGGATGATCTGTCTTTCTTGAAATGATAGTTGAAGTGTAATTGCAATCTTGTCCTAAATTCTTCATATCTCTCTTTGTGTGGCACATCATCCCTCAATCTCCCAATTTTATCCTCGTCATCCTTAGTGTCTCAGATTCCTTGCTTAGTGTTTGAGTTCCCTTTTACTCTCTCTCTCTCTCTCTCTCTCTCTCTTCTTATAATACTTTATCTGTTTTCTTAATAAAAATAGGTTTGACAGTTAAACTTATTTTTTCAAATATGATGCCAGCGTATGTAACTTCGAGAGTTTGAGTTATATAAAGTTACATTTTAAAATTACATTAGAGACAGTAGTTGCACCGAATAAAATTTTTATGTTATTATTATTCAATACGAATTCTTATTACTTGGCTTATCTGAATTTAGAGAATGCAAAATATATTATCAAGGTTATAACACAAAAGAAATAAAATGTCTTTTTTCCACTCTCATGCTCTTCTATTTCTCTTGCCCATGATACATACCCAATATCAGTCAAATTACTTTGCATCTCCCATTTGTCCCCTGTGAAACTTTTGAAGTGTTAAAGGATTAAATCATCAGATGAGCTTAAACCAGCTGTGATATGTTTTTTGCATTACAGTAACTTTCTCGGGTCTATAGCTCCCATCTCCTTTTGAGATGATATTGGTCTCATTGAGGTGTTGTTTTGTTCCTGTGAGAGATGTTTTTAGCAAAATTTTTGGGCCAAAGAACGATGTAAAATTATGCTCAAAGCCAAAATGGGCTCTTATCCTGTGTATTATTGTCCAAACATTGTACAGTGATGTAAACCACCATGAAATACCATGGAGCAAAACACAATACAAACCTTTTAGTTCCTTTACAAAAACACCTATTCTCATCATATTTTTTATTTTATACAATATTAACATAAATGAACATTTTATTATAATTTGCAAATTAAAAAGCAGACAAATCACCTTTTAATCTTAGCAGATTATGTGTATAACAAAAGGCATCTCCCTTTTTTTGGTAAAGATGACATTTATACTTTTTTGCTTGCTCACATTGTCTGAAAATGTGTTTACATATGAAGGTTTTGCTGACTGGGAAATCTGTAAAAGATTTGTATAAAAGCCTTCAATTATGTAACTTGTAAATACTTGTTTTCTTACTATAATACTTTATGAGCAGCCAAATATTTTAAGCTTCTAGCAAAATATAGTGTGCTTTACACAAAAGAGCAACATTTTGTGTTATTTATTCTCTTAAAGAAATTGGCTTTAATGGGGAATTCACAAAAGGTCACTTACAAAATGTACCAACAGCAACCACTTACAGCTTAAAGGAACTAGCATATATAATATACTCCTACTAGCAGAACTGCATTAATGCCATTGATGTGGTCTTTTGGCTCTTGCTGTGCCTTTTATTACTTTCCTACACCCAGCCATATAGGAAAAGACATTCAAGAATCCAGAGACTACAACCTAACATTCCCAGTGATTGTCTCTGTTGTGGTCTCCCAGCAATTGTTTGTGTTAAATTGCATGTGAGAGATGCATTCTTACTGCTGAGCCTCAGCAGCTGGATTTTTAAGAGACTTTAAGTAGCTAAAGAGTGGGCAAGCACTCGTTATAATGGCTTACATAGTTATGTTTCAGTGTGTAGCCACACGTGTACATTTCTGAATGTGACTTCACATTAACATATAATTAAAGGAGCATTTACACACCATTCTTTTTGCCAAAATTAACTAACATACACTGATTTGGTGCAGTGGTCCACTTGCAATTATGGGTACATTTATGGAGTATGGGCTTTCATAAGGAAAAACAACATGACTTCTGAAACATCTTTCTTCCATCAGAGGTGGACCAGAGGCAGCAAAATAAGTCAGTAAAACAGAAGTATCAAAAAAATAAATGTGTGTGCAGATTTAACTATGCATATTAGCATTGTTTGTTTGCAAGCTTTTATATGTTGGTTGTATGAACTCTTGTGTTAGTCTAGCGATTAAGGGGGCATGCATTCAAGCAAATCTCTTTTACTCTGTGGTTCACATCTTTCCTAAAAAAAAAATGTAATCCTGGTACATTACATTCACTTGCAAAGCCATAGTAATTCTACTGTAAAGGTATTTTACAAGTATAGCGATTTTACAGTTTGGGTGACATGGTGGGGTCTGCATGGCCTGTACCATAACCAAGGTACTCGATATTATTTATATATATATATATATATATATATATATATATATATATATATATATATATATATATATATATATATATATATATATATATCTTGTATTTGTTGTTCTCAAAGGAAAAAGTGCCTGAAACACTATAGTGTTACTGAACGATGTAGCTTCTTTGTCTAGATAGATTTTATTCAACATTTTCACATACTCATATTTTATTATATATTGATATTTTTCTATCCTTTACTTCTCTCATCTTATTTACATGCAGTCCGCATGCAAGTCACACAGAACCCCTTTTACATTTTGCATTTCTTTTTTATTTATTTATTTTTTAGAGCTCTAAGTAGGCCATGTGCTGGACTTGCAACCTGTCCAGGGTGTCCAATAAGCTGTAGGATAGGCTTGAGCAAGCCCAGAGATCCTAATTAAGAAAAAATAGTTTTGATGGTGAATAAATAAACGAAGGGTCTCTCTGGATCTTCTTTACCTTTATGCTTCTCCACTGTAATTACTCTCACATTATAAAAAGAATTTCGTCCTAATATCTATCCCTCTGCGAGTTATAAAACTGTAAATGAATCATAAAGAATCAGGCAGGGTTGCTATTAATTTAGGAACTCATTACTATATGCATCAGGTGATCTTCTGTTCTCAAATTCCTACTCATCTTCTACAGTAGGCTTCCTTGATCTCCCACCTTTAATTACTGTAGCCTGTGGTTTATCTCTTTGGAACAGTCATAATTGTATTGTGAGCTATAAAAAATAGAAGACAATTTAATAAGGAGCTGGCCTGCTGAGAGGTAACATAAGCACAGTTCTAAAACCACAGAGATGAATGCAGTTCCCAGTTGGAAGTAGTGTCATATACAGTACATGTCAAAAATAGACATGACTCCAAAATCAAACAACACTTATTAATCTTTTAGCATACCCTTTACGTTATTAATCAGTTTTCATGATATAATTTAGATTAAATACTTGTGATTAGGCAGAAAGTCTGCTTCTTTCTAGCTAGAAATTGTATATGCAATACATAGCCATATGTTCATATATTTAAAAACAAGGAAATGCACCATGCTGGTAAAGTTGTGGCAGTAGGAAGCAGCAGGGATGTGTGTGCAGATCCTAAGTCCTTCTTCACATCATGTCTGGCTGCACGTCTGCATTGCAAACTACTGTTTGTGTGCGTGGGTAATGTGCTGGAAAAACAGGAGCTCTGACAAACTGCCATAAATCACTGGGCAATTAGACAATGTGCAGAGGAATTTGTTGTCTGAATGGCAAGAGGGAATGGAGAAAAGGGGAAAAAAGAAAAGAACAGATGGCAGCATACCAACGCTCTTTGGCCTTTTGTACTGGTCACTCACTAAAGCCATTCTTCTTCAATTAAAGAACGGAAATGTGTGTAATTACTGGCTCTTGGGACGCCTGTGTAATTGTGATTTGTTTGTGAGGGAGTTGGTCATTGTGCCTTTGATCTTGGCAAAGTGATCACTTTAAAGAAAATCTGCATTCAAAAGGCTTGAAATTTAGCATCGGTGCATATAAATAAGAAAACCAAGCTGTTTTAAGTGTGTTTAATCTAAATGGACCAAGAGAAAGGTAAAAGAAAGTCTGTTTCTTTTTACACTCACTGGCCACCTGCTTGTTTTTTGCACTCATTGTCTATTTTATCAGTTCCACTTATCATCTAGATGCACTAGACTAAATACTGTAGTGTATTTGTTTTGCATCCCCTTTACACTTTTCTCAAAAGCTTAAGAGCCCCACCGAATCATAACAGAGCAGGTATTCTTTTGTTGGTGGATGATTCAAGGCACTGCAGTAACATTTGAGAAGGTGGTGTGTTAGGGTGTGTTGTGCTAATGTAAGTAGACCATGTTCTGGTGAAATGTACATAAAAGCATTTTAATATATCTACGCATTACACATATAGGAGCTTTTATGAAATCCTTTTATATTTTGTCTCCTCCTCGCAGCTGAATAAGAAAGCTCTGTTGGCAGTTTCCATTTTCGTTCATCAAACTGAAGTTGGAGTTCAGTGTATTTATATCGTGTTATGGTTCTTTGTCTCAAAGCATCTTTACAGTGTTCTATTCCTTAACACCCAAAGAGCTAGTGAGGACATGGAAACAGAACTCACCCTTCTTGAGCAGCTGGGTGATGTTAAAATGTGTAATAAAATAATTATTTTAAATAAACACACAAAATATTACATAATCATCCTCATCTTTATTGTTCTTCAATAAAGTGGTGTGATGTATTAGCTGTATAAATTAAAAAAAAATTTTTTTTAAATAAAGCCAAGTACGTTTCGTTCTTAAAAACCAACTTAACAGGGAATTGTTTTCTTCAGGCTCTGAATACTGTGAAGCTGCTTTGAGACAATTGTTTTTTAAATTTTGTCCAGCATTAAAAAACATAATCTGTAAAAGTTTATTGATTGCTTTGTTAGTAGCTCAAGACTTATTAGTCTTTTTACTATAGGTGCAGACTATCCTACTCTGACAAATATTAATAGATTCCAAACAAAACATGTATACACACTCACATTTAAGGATCTCATGTAATTGTGAGGATGTCAAGCTGGTCCCCACAATGCAAATTATATAAAAATTAAGTGACATTATGTTGTATGGCTATAGTTATGGTTAGGTTATGGTTTATATTTGGGTAAGAGTATTTATCATTAAGATTATTCTCTATAAAATGGAAATCTATTTAAAATCCTCACTATGAAATAAAACAAAAATGTGTGGGTGTGTTTACCAGTGTGTGACTGAGTGTGTATTATTAAATGTATACATTTTCATTTACGTCTTCTTATTTCTAACAGCTCTAGCTAGAGCGCTGCCATGACGACCCACACCCGCTTCTTCCCGATGCTCCTGGCATTTCTTCGATTGGCTACCTGCTCATTTCCAGATGAACCTGGTCCTTTAATCTCCGCCCCTGCTGAGGGTAAGCACCTCCCCCTCCTCCACCATCCACACTGTCACCATCTTTTTTTTGCCAATTACAGCAGCTGTAGGGTGACATTTGGATAGAGGATATGCGGGAATTCTCATGAGGACAGATAAGATGCTTAAACACTGGATAGTTATTGGTTATTAGCTACTGGCACAAAAAATAAGATTGAGATGAGGGATGTGAAAAATACCAAATAAAACAAAAAAAAAATAGAATTAGAACTTACAATTATACAAATAAAACAAAACACTTGATTACCATGCAGTGTATGTTTTTTTTCTAATGCAGTTTCACAAGGCTGATGTATTTACACTTCGAGTTTAAATGCTGGACAAAATCATTAACAATATTGTTTTTAAAATGAAAGGCCTTGATTTGTTTGAGCATCACATCTGCTTGAGACCTTGAAAATTACTTAGAGTGGCAGCTTTAAAGATGTGTATAAGCCCTTTGACCTCCATTAAGATGTATAAATTTTATGAATATGCAAATTGCAAACCTTCCCCATCTCTACAGCCGTGTGCACCCCCTCCCATGGCAATGTAATGCTCATAGATTCATTTGCATAGAAGTAAATGCCATGTAGTTTTATGTTTGATTTATTTTAACAGTGAAAATAGTCTCCTTTTTATTTACAAGTATAAAGTAAAACATTCAAGGTGAAAGGAGCTTACTTAAATGAGTCTGTACCTTTTAGGACAAAATATATATGATCATCTAAATGTAAGAAATCGGTCAGAATAGGGAAAAGGAGTAGAAGGGTGCTCTACAATGTGCTTTACAGTATCTTATTGTAATGTACATTAGGATGGATTAAAGATAAAATGATTAATGATTTTCAGTATTGCATATTATAATGTCATGACATTCAGTGACATCTAAGATGAATGAATCATGAACACATGAATGAATTCCAACTAGAATACACTTAATAAAAGGAAACCTTAAGTTAAATATTACAGATTATGTAAGGCACATTTTGTATCTGTGCATTTATGACCTGCTTAAAATAGGCCTCTTTTCTGTATACCTTGCTTTTGAAATGTATTAGTTACTAAATTTTAAAAGGACAACAGCTTTTTATATAAGACTGTAATGGTATTGGTAAGTATTTAACAACGATGATCCAGAGCTATTTCTAAGATTTTCTTGATAGTGAAATTTAAAACAGACATTTGACTAATATTTGTACATTTATGATGCACAACTGAATTATAATAGTGTTTATTATATATTATATCGTAATAGTTTTACATAGGTATTATTGAGGAAAAAAGCCTGTAGGCTAACATGGCATGCAGACATTTTTTAATGTTGAGGTCACGTGCCAGTCATCTAATTAAAAGAATATTAAAACCGCTGCTATAACAATTCGCTAAACTAAATTCCATTAAATATTTTATTTAAGTATTGTGACTGAAATGAAAAAACTCATACATTTATGAGCTCATATTTGCATAAAAGGCAACAAAATGCAGTTTATTATTTCACACAGCTGTACCTACCAGTAAAACAGTTTAAATAAATAATTTATTAACATGTTTTTAATACATGAAATAGTCTAATAATTCATTGATTTGCTTAGATCCCGTCAGTAATAATTATTTGAACACTTTACAATAAACTGCAGTGTAGCTGAAAATTAAAACTTAATGGGTGATAGTCTTGTTGATTCATTCCTTATAAAAGAAATCACCTGAAATTGACTGTAATTCTCCCTAGAATTATAGATCCGTTGTCCATATGTTTCTCTAAATGCATTGTTGATCCTTTTTACACTGTTCCTCAATGGTCTGGAACCTTAAAAAGCCCCCCAAAGTGCACATATAATTTGAGCAATGAATGATTTTGAGTGATGCAGTCACACTGACATGGTGGTGGTGTATTAGTGTGTGTTGCGCTGGTATGAGTGGATCAGATGCTGCAGTGCTACTGCACCTGGACCTGAACCCTTTACTGACACAGAGAATAATCCAGCAACTAAAGGCATCTAATTACCAGCATTTTGTAGGCAGCATGCTGATATACTGATGAAGGATTAAAGAGTGATTAACACTAACTGTGCAGCAACAAATAAGCAACTGTTTCAAAATCTACATCTGCAAGGAAGAGCATAACGTTTAATGAGCACAGTGTTTAGAACCCCCAAAAAGCACTGCTGTCTTATTCACTTATACCAGCATAGCAGACACTAATACACCACCACTGAGAAACATCCATCACTCAAATCGTACCTGCAGTGTGGTGGTACCGTAGGGGTTTTGACCATGGGAACACAAAGCAAATAAGACATGCAAGACAATGCATGCAATACAATGCATGCAATAAAAATAATTATAATTTTTAAATGTAAAACAACAACTTGAATGTTTTTTTCATAGTAAGTACAACTAATAAGATGCAAATACAAAAACTGAAACGTGGATATAATGTTTAACTACTTTCCTTTAAATTCATTCAGGATTTATTTTAAGAAATATATTTAGTATATTTTACAACATTCTAAATACTTTACAGTGCTAGTGCAGTGTTTATGTACCTGGTGCCTTCATCCTAGACCAACACAGTGAAGAGATACTTATCTGCTTTAAGCCAACAGCTGTTTCTGCTGTGAAACATGCAAACAAACACCAGGCTGGAAGCAAAATGTGTCAACACAAGTTTCAGACTTATTACTGTGTGGAACAATGGGAAACAGCAGCAGGGTGAGGTAGAAGACATTGAGCGTGGCACATGCCTTGTCTCCATCAGTCAAGTTGGCTGATGGACTGTTTAGACACACAGTACTAAAGCCACATGTTTGTACAGTCTTTGTCACCCTCAAACCCTTAGTTTAGCCTTCATTTATTACCCTTTTTTCTCTCTTTTCCTTTCTGGTTTGTATGCCCTTCTCTCATCTCTTTAATTTGTTTTATTGTAACTTAAGCTGCTTCTGTCTTCTTGTCTGTCTGACAGTTGCCAGGCGCTATCCTGTATTTCTGGGCCGAGCACATCGTTCCTATATAAGACAGGAGGCCCTGTATATTCAGACTGTCTTAAAGGTGAACCGCACGCTTTACATCGGTGCAAGGTAACTTTAACTATATCATCCCTTCTTCAGTACATGCACTGACCATTACATGTTACAACTACAGAAGCTTTTATTACAACCTTAATGTGAGTAGCTTTTTAGTATTGCAGCTTTTTCGATCTCTGGGAAGGCTTTTTACAAAATTTTGCTATGTGTATGTAGAAAATTTAATCTGAATGCATCCAGATGAGCATTTGTGAGGTCGTAGAGTGATGTTGGACAAAAGGGCCAGAATTGCTGTCCTTGTTCTTGTTGAACAGGTTGAGTTCATGGCTTTCTGTGGGCCAGTCTATTTCTTAGATCTTACATGGAACAGAAAATTACAAATACAAAGTAAATGCTTAGAAATGATAAATTTATGCACCTGTGATAATGGGAATTAAACATGAGGTGTGTCTAAATATAGTGTCCCTATACTTTGTGTGTGTGTATAGTATATATCTGTGTTTTGTCAACATTCAGTATATATTACTGATTTCATACTACTACTAATAATAATAATATTGAATAAGAATGATTTTTATTCAAAAGCTAGCAGGTTCTCTTGTCCTTATTGAAATGGAAATAAAGAAATTACATAGTAGAACAATTTCATTGTAACTTCAAATCTTTAAAAGCACTTGTGATAAGCACCAGATCCAATAATGTAAGAAGGTATTATCCACTTCAAAAGTCATTTTTCCCCAATATGCTTTCTATTATTTTCCTCAAGTCAGTCATATGAGTGTGTGTGTGTGTGTGTGCCTGCTTGTTGAAAAAGCTGAAAAAGACCAACTTTTTTTAGCAGGTTATAGTAGACTATGTTGGGAGTACATACATTCTTCAAAGCAAGTGCTGACAGAGGGTTTTAAGCTCTTTGGAGAGTTCACATGTGCTCTGGCTTAGACCAGGGCCTGAAGGGCATGCCTTTTAGAAAAGAGGTCCAAAAGCCATGTCCTTTGCCCTTTACTCTCCTAAAACACTCTCTTCTCTGGCTACATACTACGCCGAAGAAACATTTTCATGGTAGGATTAGATGTGTAAAGAAAACTGGTGGACTTTTTTAACACTTTTCAGAAAGGGCAAGGCTTAAGGTTGACCTGAAAAAATCCACTGATTCAGTAAAAAACTGTTTACAGTACACAGCAAATTCATAAGCATCATTTAAAATATTAAAAAAGATTAAAGGAGAAACATACTTTTATCATGTCTAAGACTGTTTTAACAATTTTAATACATTAGTTGTACCAAATGTACCAATGATGCTATGCTCACTATATAGTAGTCACAAAATTCTGCTTTAAGGTTGACAATTAAAGTAATAGCTGCAGCATTATAACAATAAAGGTAATTAACATAAAAGGTAATGCCAGGGATGATATAAACTGACCGATCAATTTAATTAATTTAAGCAAGGCCTTTGCTCAGCTCAGTGGACCTGTAAATGACACATTTCTTACGATTATTTGTTCAGCCAATCTTCATGGCAGCCCTGCATTGCAAACAATCATGCACATGTGAGGAGTGTTCACAACAACCATTAAAAAGGGAATAAAACATGATCTTAGGGGGTTTGAATTTAGCATGATTGTTTGTAGCAGATGAGAGTGTTTCAGCATTTTAGTTTAAGTAATTTTTACATTTACATTGGGTCAGTGCGCAGACACTAATCCAATGTGACTTTTATCCAAGTATCCCAGCTTGGTTGAGGTCAGAACACAGGGCTAATACAGCACCCCTACGTTTTTAACCTAATTAATATTGTTAATAGAAATTAATATAATTTACTGTGGTGTTAATATACCATATATGCTCAAAGTGTAGACAAATATTTACAGAAATACTTTCGTGATCTAATAATAATTGGTTCATGAGCCTGTCCTTGGATAAATCCTTAACTGAGCCATGGTCCTCACAAGGTATTTTTTTCATGTAAGAGTTTTTAACACCTAAGAGTTTTCCCTTTCCACTCTCACCGTGGCTTGTTCTAAGAGGAGAGAGAGAGAGAGAGAGAGAGAGATGGAGATCACAAAATAAAAAAGATTTTTAAGAACAGGTTTTTCTTAAGTCTCGCAATTGCACAGCAGTATTTTTGTTCCAAGACCCCTTAATTCCCCAGAAATGGGACAAAGAGAGATGTTAGCTTATGTTCTCTGTTGTTTTGAACTGCATTAATAAATTGATCTCCACCATCCAGTTGGTAAATTGGAGAAAATGTATTGCTATTAGCTTCAAAATAAGATTTATTGACCTTTGTTGCTGTTTCTAATGGGATTCAGGGTTTTTAGACTTGAATACAAAATGTGAAACGGAAGTTATTTGGCTCCACATCAAGGTTGAACACATTTCCTCAAATTATTATAAGAACAGTTACAGATCTGAGCTTTCAAATGCTAATAAGATATCATTTAAAAAATAAGAACATAAAGCCAGTGTAGGAACATTTAAAACAGTCCTTATTCATTCTTAAATTCAATGAGTTTGCCATGAATGCTTTGAGTTGACATCTGAAGTTAAATGTGCTGTTGCAAAAGTCTTGGGCAAATAATTGGTCCCAAAGTTGCACTGGAAGTTCTAGAGTCTAACTGTTTCACTCCCTGTGCTTTACAAACTTAAAATCCAAATTTATGGAGCAACATATATAACACATGACCTTAACAGAAAGGGCTGCCTCAGCATAGTTTAACTCTGATGAAAGATTTGTGTAAGGCTAAAAAAAGAACTAATGGAACAACTCAAAGCTAATTATCATGATTGGATATAAAAACAAGTTTCCCAGTGATACTAGGTCTTTTAAATTTTAAATTGGAATGGGGTTCATAATAAATCTTATAAAACCGGTGCATAATTTTTTTTTAAAGGAATAATATTTTAAAAATTGAGCATTAAATAATCAAGTACATAATATTAAAAGATTAAAAGTATCCAAAAAAAATCTCTGTACAAGGAACTGAAATTCATTACTGGATGATTGTAATCTTAAGGACCTCATGAGGCATAGCATTAAACACAATACTGATTCTTTAGTTTAAAGAATTTCACTCCATGGTCTTGAAAACAATATCAAGAAAAATTGAAAAACTGAAAATAACTGTCTTTAAACATATTTTATGACATCTGAAACAAAAACCTTAAGTATATATTGAGATTCAGGATTAAGTATATATTGTGATTTTGGTTTTAACCTGAGCTTATTTGCGGTGGTCTGAGATGAAGAATAAAACTGTCTTATGGTCCATGACTTTCAAATTATAATTTTGTTTGAAAACATGAGAGTCTTGACATCTAAGCTAAAAAGGGCAGTGACCATCCAGAGTGTTTTCAGTGCACAGTTCAAGAGTCAACATCCGTGATGGTCTGCATTAGTGTACATGGCAGGGGTGACTTGCACATCTGGCAGTCCCAGTTCACTGCACAGTGCCACCTGTGTATAATATTCAAGAACAACATTTTGATAACAAACATGCACCTTTTCATTAACATTTTGGTCCATGCTTCCTAGCATCCCACACTTCTAAAGGGAAGGTCATGCAACAATGCATTTTTAATTAGATATGCAATTTAATTTAAGTAAACTAATACAAGGTCATTAAATTATTTAAAGATTAGAACATAATGTGAAGATGTTAATAATGTAAAGGTACTGTAAGTAGTGTGTATGTTTTTGTAAACATTTTAGGCCATTTAGTTTCAACTTCATTTCAACTTAAACACTAACATTCTGTAAACTTTTTTGAAATAGTGTCCAACATTTTGTGAGACTAATCAATGTGTTTTGTTCCTAGAATTAAAAGAAGAAAAAACCTTCTGTAAAAAATACTGTATTTTGTAAAGATGTTTGGTTTATACAAAATGATTAAAAGTTTGTCATGAGCAACATTAAATTACATTCATACAATAGCTATTAATATGAATAGGACACTTGATGTTTGACCTTTTATGTGGGAGGGATTTTTTAACAGCTGCTAGGTTGAACATCATTATGGAACACACAGGGATTTCATCCTAGCCATGATGACACATACAAATGCAAAGTGTTACTGCTACATACACACTGGTTAAACCCAAAAAGAGGGGAAAAACCTTTTTTTTTTTACATCTTAAATTTAAATGCCATAATTGCATGTATTTAATGAACATTTTTACAAAAAAAGATAAACTTTAAATTGTATTATATTGCACTTTCTCCCTCTGAATCTGAATTTAGGCAGAGATATCAAAGTGTATTTGTGCATGTATGTATATCTAATTGTTTGAAGAGGATGCCTGTATTCAACATGGCTAGGACTTAGTGTACCTTTTCTTGTGATTCATGCTTTTGTACTGCTATCTCTTTTTTCTGTTTTCATTGAGTTTTACTCTATTTATTCTTTTCATTTATGAACTATATTCTGGTGAAGATAAATGAATGACTAATAGTAAGATGGTTTATTTGTATTGATTGTTGCGTGATTGTGTTTCAGAGATGAACTTTACCGCGTTGAACTGGACCATGTTTCTGGAGATGAGATGTTTTACAGCAAAGTGAGTCTTGTTAAAAAAATCTTCACAATTAAATGAAGGATAGAATATCACAGAATATATAAATATAAAAGTGAATATAGTATAGTAAAATAAATCAGAACATTACAAGCATTTAAAAATTATTATTTGAAAATAAAATAGAAACAAAGATCAATTGCAATACAATTGTTAAAGACTAGTTAATGAAATCAGTTTTGTATTCATATTCAACATAAATCTGTTAAACTTCACAAAATTAATTCATTAAAATTTTAGTAATCTGTATATTGTATGATGGTTGTCTTATGTTTCTCAAAATATGAATAATTTTGGCTTCCTAAGTTCTCCATGCTTTGACCAGAGTTTTTATGAATTATGCTGTGGATCTCTCAGGACCAATCAGTGTCAGTCCTAAGATGCTTTTCTGTCTAATGTCCCCCTTAATCTAGTTTGAGTAGCATTTGTTTGAATTCTGTCCCTTTTAAAATAATAGATTTAATGGTACTTTTTGGAATAATCATATTTTTGAATAATACTTTTTCCCCAAATCCATTCTATTAAATGTTTTTCTTAAAATATGTCCTAAAAAGGTTTCCTAAATAGGTCCTTAAAAATATTAGTTTCTATGTATGCTCTCTAACAACTCATGGGACCTTCCAAAGCCACCGACATACGATATGATATATCACAAAATATGATTGTGTTGTAGAGCAAGTAATTTAGCAGTTTCAAAGCAACCAGGATAAAGAGTAGATCCTGAAACTTTATCAACTTTTTGAAAAATCTATGCATTTCCTTATGAAAGTGACAGAAAACATTTTATTTAATCAAGCATCATTGATTAAATAAAATGGACTTGCAACATTTCAGCTAACTGTTGGTCCATTTGGCAAATTGGTTTGTAGGACATTGGCCCATTTCACTGTTCAGAACAATTTCAGTTCAAGGATGTTGGTAAGACTCCTCACATGAAATATTAACTTCATTTCCTTCTTCAACATTTTAATTGGAATGAGGTCAGGACCTCTGTTTGGTGATTCTGAACTTTATTCAACTTTACTCTTCATCAACCATTCTTATGGTCATTATCCTGCTACATGACCCACTTAATTTAAAGATTCAGTTCACAGGCAAATGTGCTGACATTTTTCTTTAGAATACTTTTTTTCTTTTAAAAGTGGCAAGCTGTCCAGGATCTAACAGCCCCAAAGCATGATAATATAACCACCATTTTTCATAAATGATATAGAACAAATGTAAGAATATAGTGTTTTCTTCAACTATAAAGAACTTAATTCAACCAGAAAGTTCGGCAATGCTTTCTATGAATCCTGTATTCAAAATGCATTATAAATGCATGTAAGTTTTATAAAATATTTATAACACTTTTACAGCCTTTATTAATGTACGTAGATGTTCATAATCTTAGTCATAAATTGTTATAAACATGTCATAAGGCTTTATAACCCAAAGTGACATAATGCTTTATAATATGAACTTATTTAAAATTAAAAATCTTAGTTGAGTTAAAACAGTGCCCACCCAAACCTCATCTTATTAATTGAAAACGGCCAACTCTTATATCCTTTAGGTCAATCAGTCAATTAAAACAAATGTTTTATGCTCAGCTCATTTACATATGTTACAATCATTTAAAAATATACATATAATTTACTAAATGTATATGTTTTATCAGTGCACTGAAAATGTGGAGATTTATAAATTATGTCTATTAACTTTAAAATCTGCCCAGCGATGGATTGGCGCCCTGTCCTGGGTCTATCTGCCCAGTGCCCGAAATGTTCTCCCCTGGATGGGCATGGGGAACCTCACCACGACGCTACTAGAGGATAAAGTGGGAGATAATGAATGAATGAATTTTAAAATCGTAGCTCCTCGACCATAAGAGTGAGAGAACTAAAAACAGCAAAGACAATTAGGATACATTGTGCTTGTCATTCTGCTTCGAGTAGCTTTTTGCGCATCTGTTTTATTTCTGTATAAGTACAGGCAGTGGTAATATTGGCACATGGTTCTTGCTGTATGTGTTAACAAAATATATGCCATATTTTGTCTTGTTGCAGAAGCGAACATGGGAATCCAACAAGAATGACATCCAAGTCTGCAGGATGAAGGGCAAACATGAGGTGAGTGTTCAGCACAGTTAAATGTTTTACAAATGTTTCTCAGTGGGTGTTCAGCACTGTTAAATGCTTTAGAAATCTGTCCCAGTGGATTTTAACACAATGTGAATTCTTAAGTACTCCCCAGTGAGTAAGCGACTAAGCTCTGCGGCATGTATTACTGCTAAATGTTCAAAACATACTATTATAACCAGTGTTGTCTGTTTTTTCCTCCATATTTTCATTGGTTATTCAATTGTTTAAATTCTTTAACTTCTTAAATGTGAAATACATCCTGCTGTTTGGGATAAAGTCCTTATATGAACTAGATATGTATATACATATAGAATATATAACAGCTGTGGTATTGACTGTAAGCATGAATAGCTGTAGGAATGAAGAATTGCTTAAAAAAAAACTAATTTCCACTTGATGCAAATATTTTTCTCTGCCCTGCATTTAATTGTTGACCTGTTTATGGTGTAACAGGAAAGTAGTGAACTAAAACCCCAATTCTGATCTTCTTTAAGTTATATATTATTATTATATATTAAAAAGCTGTCTCTAACACTCCCTAGCTGTCTCCCAAATAGTGTAATTTTTTACATATTTGATAAAGAAAAATGTATGTATTTTGAGTAATTTTAATGTAAAAGTCACTGTATGCTAAGATAAGACTTTGAATCACACCATTTACCCTTTGAATTTAGAATTTTATTTAGTCCTATTGCCGTAAGCACCTTGTCATGTACGGTATTTTGGATATTTCCTTGCTTCCAACTTTCAAATTGTGCCCCAAGTTGGTGTGGAGGAACTTAAACAGCCTGCACAGAACCCTCACCTTAATCCCTAACTTTCAGACTGATAAATCAACCTTAAATCAATGCATGTGGGAACCTACTTATGTGTATCATATTGGAAATAAGCATTTCTGTTTCTTTCAGTTAGTAATGAAGGAAGTTAAAGGATCCACTTGTCTAGAAATGTACAGACATGTTTGCATTTCCATTTTTGTGTTTTGTTTTTAATTAATTAATGCACTGGATTCTTCAACACTTTCTATCAGAAGTGTAGTTGCAGTCCATTTGCAGCTATTTGGCTCATTAAGGTAATGTCTGTTATTTTCATTCGAGAGCCGAGCCATCGGCTCTCCATCAGGTACCATTAGAGACACAAAAGATGTCTTGAACACATTTAGAAATGATTATAATGAATGTAAGCTTCAAGTGGTTGCGCTGGACAGGGTCACATTTACTTTAGATGGCGGTTTATAACAGAGATGCTTAAGTTAAGACGCAAGTCATTAAGAAGCAAAACATGTCATCATTCTTATATTGTGTGGTTATAATGAGTGTTCTATTGTTTGTCACATGCCATCTGGTCTGTTTAGAACACTCCATTGCTATATCTAAGAAATTAAAAGCATTTGCAGTAAAAGTACTGCAAATCAACACTTATCTATTAACAGATTTTGTATCGATTAGTTTTTTGATATATTAATAATTCAGACATGCTGCTGCAGGGTAGATATTTTCTCCAAATACAGAGATGATCGCTAACTAATAGATGCAAACATAATATTTTTAAAATATGGTATAATGTATTTAGCTATCACTAGCTTAGTATCTGCAGTATTAATTAACACATCAATTAATTTCTCCGAATTTTTTTAATAAGCTTAAAATCATATGGTCAGCGATGAGCCTGTCTATAGCTTATGTTCATTATTAGCCATTATATTTTTGCACACATGCACTCATACACTTTTATTACACTAATAACAAACTCTCTTCCTCTTTCTCTCTTACTTTTAACCCGA
Organism: Corydoras sp. C115; assembly: GCA_019802505.1. Taxonomy (NCBI): domain Eukaryota; kingdom Metazoa; phylum Chordata; class Actinopteri; order Siluriformes; family Callichthyidae; genus Corydoras; species Corydoras sp. C115. The sequence continues at coordinate 362,967 of JAFMOC010000103.1, read as the reverse complement.
TCGCTTACATGGAGAGATATAAAGGTTATTTAATTATGTTTGTGTGCAACACACTGTGCTTCTATTTCATAATCATGTTTAACAGGAGTCTCATGAGCCTTTAAAAACAATGTCTCTGAGTGTAATGCCATCCACACACACACACACCCCACACACCCACACACTGCCTTAGCATTTTTTCACACAGTAAAGTTCTCTTTATCTTGTGGAAGCTATTCTTTAATTTTTAATTTACAGTTTACTTTTTGAATTTTAGTGTTTTGTGAAATCCATTCTACCTATTTTGTCACAGGCAGCAACACAATATAAAAGTGTGATCGAGCCTCCTGATGTTTTACAGTTGTAAAGGTGTCATGAAATGCATTTTCTTTTCATTTTCAAATGTGCCTTTGCTTATCATGGCCAAGGTGTTTCACAACAGCCCACAATTTCAAAACTCAGCAAGCTGGTTTGGATGTGTTTTCCTAAAATAATTCTTCCGTGAAGGTTTGTGCAAGAAACGCTGTACTATGTACAATGTGCACACTGACTCTTAAAAAAAAAAAACTTTTAGTTAGTTCTTGGCAGTCATATTGACATTTTCTTTGTATTCTTGATTTAATTTTGTTTACAGTTTCCCAAAAATGTTATTTGTTATGTACATCCACAAAACGCTGTACTGAAAATCGAATGCCGAGGATCCTGACAAAAGCATTGAGACCATGTTAAAATCGAATACAAACCCAGATACATTAATTACACAATATACATAAAATAAAAATACACATGATGCATTATTTGTTTTTGTTTTTCATGTTTTAAAAGACGGCGGCACGGTGGCTTAGTGGTTAGCACGTTCGCCTCTCAGCACTAGGGATTCCCGGTTCGAATCCCCATCTGGGTGGAGTTTCCATGTTCTCCCCTTGTCTGCGTGGGTTTCCTCCAGGTTCTCCGGTTTCCTCCCACAGTCCAAAAAGATGGATCAAGTCAATTGAATTCTCAAAATTGCCCCATATAGAGTGTGTTTGTGTGAGTGAGTGTGTACCCAGCGATGGATTGGCGCCCTGTCCTGGGTCTATCTGCCCAGCGCCCGAGACGTTCTCCCCTGGATGGGCATGGGGAACCCCACCGCGACCCTAATGAAGGATAAAGCGGGAGATAATGAATGAATGAATGAATGTTTTAAAAGACATGAAATAACTGTAAAGTAATGTATCTGGGTTTGTTTGTTTTTGTTTTTTAAATTGCAGAATATGCTTTTTCTCTAGTGAAATTATGAAATGTATATTCTGTCTGAGGTTGCTTCAACCTACTGTAGCTTTGTACAACTGCGTATTACAGAAGTGAATATACTCTTTAATATACTTTACTGTGTATGGTCAGAGCTGTAGATACCAGGCCATCATAATTATAAATGAATGTTGGACATGACAGTCATGTGATATCACTCCATCCCTGGTGTGAAAATAACCTACTGACTAAAGTCTCTAAATGTACTAGATTTTGTAGTTATGCCATGGGAAATTTGGGCTCAATTTTGGAATCTACTACTGTTGAACTGTAACGGCTGGCCCATCATATAAATTCATCCTAAAGATGTTCAATAAAGCAGTAAGGTCAGGTCTCTGTAAATGCTCCTGGAATTTCAATGTTGAAATGTTTTAAAGCAAGTCATTTGTAAGCTTGTTTTGTGCACAGAGAATCTGATATATGAACTAACCTTCCCTAAATTGTTAAAGAATTTCTGTCTAAAATGTCTACATTCCTAAATGTAAGAGGTAAAAATCCTGAAAACAAAAACGGCAGAGAGAATGCATAAATACTCAGAGGGTATCATCTTTACTGCATGCCTCTAGCCTTATAATAGCTAGCTTATTAATTATTACCTGTTTTGAAATCTTTGACAGGTACTAATTGTCATGAAAATAAAAATGTCACAAATAATTCATTTAAACCATGCACAGATGAGTGTTAATCAAGATGGACATATGTACTGAACTTCTGCAAATACAATTATTTTAATGCTGCATGATTAATAGACGTGATTCTTAAATTTGTCCTATTGGAGATCATCAGACTGTAAACATTATGCAAGCAAGAAATGTTCAGCCTATTCAACACATTAGTTTTATATTAGACACATAGGACACTGTTGACATAAAGTTAGAAATTTAAAAAGTAAAAATTGAAGAGATGCATTTACTAATGGGCCAGAAATTGTGCGCTATACCGCTGTTGACCAGCAGATACACGTGATGTTATTCAGTTGGTGACCGAAAGAGACATGCTTCATACACTTTGCTAAAAGTATCAGCATGCTCAGTAAATACAATAGTATAAACTCCATATCCCAGAATTATAGGAAAACTACAATGACCTGTAACTTATTCATTTAGCGGCAAACTAATTCACTTTGTCACACCTTTGTAGTGGAGTTGTTGTTGGTAACCGTATTGTTCGATCCATATGTTGATTATGCATTCTATGTTTTTGTATTCTCACAAGGTTCAAAACTTACATATAATTGTCAGTGAGAAAACCTTTTTGTTTGTTTTTCTATTAATATATTGAAATACAAATCATCATTGAAAGTTAGGAGTCATATAATCAACCAGAAGGCTGAGTGTCTAATTCCCTAGTCTATCAAAAGTCCTTTTTGCATCCAGGGTGCTTATCATGGCTGAACCTATGCTCTGACCCTAACCATGAAGTGTTGGGTTTTACTTTAATGGAATATAAAGTGAAATCATAAGCTCAACGTAGACCGGCTAATGATTTAGGACAAGTGCTTGCAAAAATGTATACACTTAAGGATCTGATGAATATTTATGGGTAGTACTGAAGCCTGTTTAATTTATTATTACAACAGTTCATAAAATATGTTTTCCATTCTGTATCCAGACATGTATAACCTGTAAAGTCACGTTGGACTCACTGATGATTAAATGTCTTATGTGCCAGTGCAGCACACCATTTATTTATAATGTTTGTATTTAATCAGTATGCTGTGAGCCAAACCCAATGCAGTCTAGTTTCCTTCCACATATGCAGTGACGTTATATCCAATCTATACTTATTTCAAAAGCATCTGAAGTCTATTTATATTATTTAAACACATTATAGCAGTATATAAATCAATAAGAAGGAAGAGCAATCTTCTTTCAATAAGGCAGCTCAGAAATCAGCTTCAGTCCAAATGTTCTGTTAATAAGGGATAAAAAGCATTCGTATTCAGTTTTTATCCATTTTATGAATCGCTTTAAAACAAAGTGAAGTGATTTATTATTTTTGGAATTTTAACAACCCATAAACGCAGATATTAATGTTTAAATCTCAGTGGTTAAGAGTAAAACATTTATATACAGGGCAGTGGTGGCTTGTTAAAAAGATCATGTCATCCACCTTGGATTTACTGTATGAATGTTAAAGACCCCTGAGTAAAAGAGGTAAAAAGGTTCAAGACAGTTGACTTTATTGGAAAGTGGCCTTTCACATGTCACTCTTCTCTTTATTTATTACTAGTGCCTTCTCGGCCCGAGTTTGTGGTTACGATTCCTGCAAATGGAGTAAATTTTAATTTAGTTGTAATTGGTTGCTTCTTGGTGAATTGTTTTTTTTATTTTTTTTGTAATTATTTTGGAAAAACAAACTTAATTTAACTAACTGAGAGAAGTAAATATATCAAACAAAACAAGTTTGCCCTACACACAATAGCGCTTACCACTCTTGGCCACCAATCACTGGTGTTGCTGCTCGAACCACATAGAGGTGGTAAGAGTTTTTAAAGCTCCACGGGTCCTGAAAAGTAATTTTCAAATGTCATGGTAAATGATGCAACACTGTGGACTTGTATAAGGAACACACACATACTTGCACACACACTTTCGCCGTTATTTATAAGGTTTAACTTTTTTGTCTGTCGTTGATTTGAATTTTGTTGACCAAATGCCGGTATGTTCATGGTTGTATCCGCTGTATGCACTTCTTCCCACTTATTGTGTTGCCAATTAAATATTTCTAGCTTCTTGATCCTGGAGAACATTCTCAAAAAAACGAGACGGAAATTCAATATCTGCATTCAATCTCAAAGTATAAACACTTGTACATGCTGTCTTTGTCTACCTCACTAACAAAAAGCTTGAAAGGAACTAATTAAAAATCATGTCATCCTGTTTATACACGTTTCCTGTTTTTGCGAAATGTGAATGGCTTTTTGAACCATACAAATATCTTCACAAAGGCACAAAAATAATAAGTATAACTAAACCTGTATTGTATAATGGACTCAATATAACCCATGAACACTTGGCATCAAAACACTTTGGGCAGTAGACATAAAATCACATTAAAAGCATTCAATGAAGGTTGATCAATAATTCATATTACACAAAGGACGTGTGTGGGTGGAACAGTCCACACTTGCTAAGTGTAATGTTAAGAATAGCAAGTTATATTGGAAATGGCAGGTGTCTGAGAGTGTACACAGCATGAGCTTTAAATATGCTATAATTACTATTTTACATAATAATTATTCTCTTCTATATACTAGCAGTCCATTTCTTCAAATTATTTCTCAAATCTTTATTCCATGAGTGGAAGTGAATGAGGGAGGGAGCAGTAACTGGTCGAGAGGGATTTGACCCATTGCCAGACAGCACAGGTGGTGCTTTGTTGATGATGTGTCAGGAGAGACAAAGCAAATGAGACAGAGGGAGAGGAGAGAACAAACTAGGGAATAATTTAATAAAGCAAGAACCAAATAAAAAATAAATATATATACTTTATCTATATATGACTATATTATATATATATAATTGTAATAGGGATAATAGTGATTGATAATAGAGGTTATAGTTGATGGTATAGTATAAGATGGTATTGATGTTATTTCCATGAAGTGAGAGAAATAAAATTTCAGTTTGTCATATTATACTAAAGTAGACCAATACCACAATGTTGAAATCCTCTTCCTCTGTCCATCTATATATTAGACAATCTTAATAGATGTGACATGACTACTGTGTGGGAAAAGAAGTATAAAACAACGTTCTTTGACTTTTGAATATTCATATATGCATGATTTGACTATATGAAAAGAAAAATCTTTTCTCTCTAATGGTCTCTCTAATTCTCTCTAATGGTCTGCTCTAATGGTCAAAATGCTCTAGCTAACATTTTATTTTTCATTTATAGTCCCCAAATGTTATCAGGTTGATCTAGTTGCATTTTGTAAAAATGTGAGTCATGTGGTTCCTTTAAAAAATGAGTTATGATGCAAACATTCTGTTTAAAGATATAAATATGTGTGCAGTGAGGTACACCCGTGCACATCTGTAACACCAGGCAGGTTCTAGGCTAGTTTCCCTAGTAGACTTGCCTTTGGTGTTGATCCCCTCTGAGCTCAGCTGCGTCAGGAGGCCCAGGCAAGCTAAATGGACAAAGAGAAGTGTGGTCACCACTGAAGAGCTGCACAGTAGGGCTTTTCAATAGATACACATGATTTCTTTAAAGGAATTCTGCTGTGCCACATGACCCCAAGCCATTCGGTGAACCAAAACATTCCTGGCTCTTATACATACAATCTTATTTATTTTGTGACCTGCTGGTTTGTTTGAATGGGAACCCTCTTTCTTCAGTCTGTCTGTAAAGAGAGTATAAATTGAATTACCCTTATTAACATCAAAGTCAACCTGTACACGCCTGTATAAGATCTAAGAATGTCAGAGAAAATACATTGAATATGATCTGCTATAAGTGATGAATTTCACAAGTCCTGAAGTGAGGCTGCATGATGTGGCCTACTTCAAGTTCCACATTTACTTTAAGAAAATAACTGGAGGTGAGACATGACACAAGCCCTGTTTGTGGTTCGGTAAGCAAATAACTGGAGGGGCTCCAAAGAAAAAAGTAATCATCTTTCTTCATGCTGTGTCATCCATCATATGTGAATTTGTTGTCCTTATGGAGCTCACATGATGTCCCTTCTTCCTGTTTGATCTCGGTCTCTCCAGGAGGAGTGCCGTAACCATATGAAGGTGTTGCTGAATCAACATGATGGTCTGTTTGTATGTGGAACAAATGCCTTCAACCCAACATGTGCCAATTACACTGTGAGTAGTCCAACTGAGCTTTTTCATCTGAACATCTCACCCAGCACACATGCACAAATAGATTCATCTAATGGGAAAAAAATGTTGCTAAACCTAAGTGCAAACAGTATTCATAGCAAAAATTGAAGGGATTGAATTCTCCAATACAGCAAAAAATTCTTTAGAAACATATTCTTATTTTAATATCTATGAGAAGAGGGTTTGGGGCGGCGTGGTGAAGAAAGTCTTAGTAGGACAAGGTTCTTAGAGTGCAGTTTTTAATGTTCTCCTCATGGATGTGTTTGCTCTCATATTTCTCCAGTATACTTTTTCAGAAAAATCACACTAGTGGATTAATTGCCTCAGGATGTGAACGTGCCAGTGAATCTGTTTATCTGTGTGTTGCCATGTGATACACTGGCAATCTGTCAAAGGTCTTTCTTCAAATTGTGAACTATAAGCACTGGGATTGGCTCCAGCAACCCTGATCAAGAGATGTGCATAAAAATATGTAAATAAACAAAAATATTTACTTAATATTATTACTTGAATTAAACTAGCATCATTAAGTGAACTGGCTGTTTCTTAGATGGATATGTGCTAAATTGCCTGTTAACTTATATTAAAAATAATGTACTTTTTCAGCTGGAAGTAATAAGTTTTTTACTTGTTAAAATGTCTTTGGGTTACATGACCATGGCATGCTGTGTTTTTGCACCACCTCTTATACTGCAATGTTCAGTTAAAAAGCAGCACTGGTTGTAAAAAATGTTTAAGCTGCTCATATTTCCTTAACATCCCTTAGCGTTTAAGCTTATCACTGAGTATATGTGTATTATATGTTGAAGATTGTAAATACATGAGGGAGGAGTATGTTGGAAGCATTTTAAGTCATTCTAATGCTGTTTCACACAACTTGATCTTCCAGCTTATATAAGACTCAGAGCTTAAACCAGAACATACTGAGGTAAACCTCATGTATCCCAACCAGCTTTATTTATAGATTGTAGAGAAAAATATAGGTGGTAAAGGCACAATATTAAAAGTTAAATTTAAAAGAGACGTCAGAGGAAATGTTAAATATTTTAAATTGTTTTTAGAGAATTTATAGTGTTCTGTTAAGACCCAGTTTTCCACAACTTAAATTTTTGATAGCCTCTTTGGTGCAAAGGGAAATGAGTATGATGTGTGACAGCTTTCGAAAATAAGTGTCGTGTGTGTGTGTGTGTGTGTATGTGTGCGCGTGTGTATGTGTGTGTAAGGGAAAGAAAGAGAGGGAACAATTGATGTACATGTGCTTCTGTGTTCAGAGAGACACTCTGGAGATGACTGGAGAATCAATCAGTGGTATGGCCAGATGTCCTTATGATCCCAAACATGCCAATGTGGCACTGTTTGCCGGTGTGTATACACACACACACACACACACACACAAACCCGCACCACTTATTATATAAAACACCTCAATAAATTATGTTATTTGTATATTATGTATATGCATCTTAATACTAAATATTTGTAGTTTTAAGTATTTTAAAGATGATCCTTGTTTCAGTTCCTGGGAACTTGTATGTTCTCCCCGTATCTGCAGGTGTCTACTCCATGAGCTTTAGTTTCCCACAAATCAAAGACTTAGAAAAACATGCTATTTATCTATTTCACATTCTCCTCTGCAATAGCCTGGAGACCTGTCTACAGTTTTGTTCACTCCGCTCAGCGATAGACTTTAATATCACCTAACCTTAAATAATGAATAAATAAATATAAGGGTGTAACAGTGGTTTAGTGGTTAGCACATATCAGCGCTGGGGAGTTTCCATATTTTCCTCGTGTACGAGTGGTTTCCTCATGGATTCAAGATAAATTAAATGCTGCCCATGTAGTGTGTGTTTGTATGCGTGTCTGTGAGTGAGTGTGCCCAGTGATAAATTGGTGTATCTGCCCAGCGCTCGAAATGTTCTCCCTTGTTCTCTCCCACAACCATAGCAAAGTGTTAGACTATAGATAAATTAATAAATATATAAATATATGATGTGATCTGATTTGATGAGGATGTAAAAATTATATGATCTACATTCTTCCCTGATTGTTATAAAATAAAAGGTGAAATTGAAAATTCTGGTCTTTTTCTGTAAATACAAGTCATAGCAAATATTTAGATAGTGCTATTATGTATTTTATTGATTTATTTAAATAGTATTATTGATTAGCATATTCTCTTTAAGTAATAAGTTTCATATTTGTTTTTTTTTTTGTTTGTTTTTTTTGCAAATAGATAACATGTTTCTGGTTGGTAAATAACAAAGATCATTTTCTGTTAATTGTGTGTGTACTTTTAATTTGATGTAAGAAAAGGATGGAATTTAATATGCTGAACTCTATATTACTGAATTTAAGCCCATATAATTATATAAATTTGACATGTATGCACATCTTAATAAGAGAGTAAATAAAATAGTATTAAACACAAATGCAGTTTTCCAGAATGTAGTCACAAACAAGCGCATTTCTTTTAATTGAAATATCTTTCTTCCACCCAGATGGCAATCTCTTCACGGGTACAGTAACAGACTTCCAAGCCATTGATGCTGTTATCTACAGAAGTTTGGGAGTGAGCCCTGCTCTACGCACCATCAAGCATGATTCTAAGTGGTTCAGAGGTAAGTTAGTTTCAGTGTGGTTGGCTGCATCTGTATCTGTATTAGCTGTAACTTATGAATCAAAACGTAAGGAGGACAGTTTTAAACAGGTTGTAAAAATTTAGGCTAGCAAGAAATTACATAACTCTGCATGTAATTAAAGAACTGTGCAAACCATTATAACTAACCACTGTATTTATAACCACTGGTTAATAATTCCTATAATAAATGTAAAATACAGTTTGTGTAGATGATATGTATGTGTGTAGTGTGTAATTTTTAGGTAGTAAAAATAGCAACCAGGAACACACATTGATGGCAAACACAGCTATGGCATCAAAAAACAGGAATGACTGATCATCCTTACAATTAAAACAGACTAATTACTAATCCTCCCAAATAATATAGACGAGTGAAAAGCCAAAAAAACATTCAAAAACTCGAATAGGAATTTAAACCACACTCCTAACAACCTTAGTATGTTCCACTGTTAACACTGCCCGGTTGCTCAAGGACGATAAGACTCCCACTAAGCCTTGGTCCTTAAAGGTTTCTTCTTTTGCTGTTCTTCCTTTTGCTGTAAAGCTGCTTTTAGACGATGCACAATTGTAAAAAGTGATGTGTAAATAAATTAATAAACTTAAATAAATTGTAATAATATCTATCAATCCATTATCTTCCCATATATCGTCCGTCCAGAGGAGAGCGTTTTGCATGCTGGGTCCCTATATTGATAGGGCCACTGTGCCACCCCCTTAATAAAATATAAAATAATAAAAAAATGTATATTATAATTTGTTTTTTTAAAGCCAGCAGTAAAATGTGATTTAACACCTTCCAGTCACTGTTTTAAGATGGCAAATAAACATGGAAGAATAGAGAGAAAACAACTTGTCATCAATCTGCCCTGTTTTTAATAAACCTTATACAACCATTATACAAGAATTCTGACCTGAATGACCGCTGTTCTCACCATGATCATATCTGTAATAACATGATTTTTTCACACTTTGCATTGGCATGTATTGAATGACGCATTGTCTTTCACCAAACAAATATTTAAGGCATGTAGTGATCGTTAATGTGACTAAGCTTTACTTTGTTAATGCTTCACTTCAAACTCCCTCTATGCTTGTATGTTGCTAGGCAACAGAGTGAGAGTTGGGGTACTATTTGTGTTCAGAAAAACAAATTAATAAATAAATTCATCAGTTTTGGATTATTTGGATTGTTAAACATATGACACTTGTTACAGTCATGTATAAAAGCAATAAAACACTTAAAGTCTACAGTTATTGTGACATAATGGTTCTGATAATCTACAGCTGTAAATCTATTTGCAATTACACACTCTCTCATGTATTATTTTTCTAATTTTGGGTGCTATAAAAATTAATTTCCTCTCTTGGCTTTGCATTGTCTTGTTTCACATTTTAACATGCAACAAAAAACTAAATATCTTAATGTTATAGTACTGTGCCTTTAACTATTATAAATGTGTCCAGTGAATAAAATGGTGTGATAGTCTGGTCGGTAATAGCCAATTATGACAAGAAATGATTCTAGTATGTAATTTACTGGCAGGTACATAAAATACAATTGTCCAAAGAATATAATTTGATGCATGATCTGGTATTCATTCTCTCAATGGTGAAAAGGGCATGCTCTGTACGATAAACACAGTCAATTTAGCATCCAGAATTTCAGGGTTCTTTTGTCCGTTTTTGTAATGGTTTTGTTGTTGTAGCCTAAATAATATTACTTATTACATTTTTATTATTACTCATTACATTTTTCAATATTTTATTCTAATACCAACATTGCCTTTTATTAAGCCAGCTGATAATCTTCTTAACAATGGCCCAGACAGACTAAATGTAAAGTGTCCAAATAATTATTATGTTTAGCATGTCACTGCAGAACTACATAGAAACTTTGTAAAGGTACGGTAGTTCTACTGTCTGAGTGCTGAGTTTTTGTAATTCACGTTTCAAGGTCCACATGGAGCAATCATGACTTGCAGTCAGTAAAAACATGAGTAGGTGGATGAGTTCAGACAGAAAAGATGAAAGGAAAAAGGTTAGGACTTCAGCAATTGGCTGATTTTAGATTTTTATTGTAAGTTTGATGGAGGGCATTTTTTTATTTTGTGAAAATCTGTTTTTCTTTTGCATATCTGATGCATTGCTATACTGATCACATTGAATGTTATGTATGTTATTTAGAGATTAATTTGTATAGCAAAATTTATACATCTAATCAAACATTGTTTTTACAGTACAGTTAATCCTACGATCAAATGGGTCTATGCACTGTTCTAATGCTTTTTTTTTTTTTTTTTTTTAACAAAGAACACAGTTGATTTAAGGAGGTATTCAGTGTTGCAATGTTACTTGGGACATTCAATTCATAGAATGATTCACTATGCAAAAAGACTTGCATAAGGAAAATAGTATTATATAATAAGTAATTTAAAAGGCTAGTATTTTTGGATCATTTCATTCAATCACGTATAGGATTACCATAAAAAAGTAGTAGTAAATAAGTATAGTACACACTGTAATCCATTTAAATTAGGCTTTTTCATCTGATTTGTACTTCACAAAGGTCAACTACAAGCGAAATTTACAAGTGAAAAAAACACACAACAGTATTTATTATTTATTATTAGAACTATATTACTACATTAAACCTCCGGTGGCCCTGTGGCACCTGGGTGAGTTTTTCTGTCTCACAGTCAAAAGGTCCTGGGTTCAGGTGATTGAAGTGAACAAAAGTCCTTTCTGTATGGAGTCTGCATGTCCTTCTTGTGCATTTGTGAGTTTTCTCCAGAAACACTGGGTTCCTCCCACATTCCAATGACATGCTGATAGTTCCTGCTAGGAAACTAACTATTGATGCTCTCCAGATGTTGACCCAAACAAAATGGAAATATAAACACTTACTTATGGTGCTGTATCTTTGTATTAGATTAAGGTATGTTTTAAATAATATATCATGGTATTAAGGCTAAAATACAAATTTAACATTAGGGGTTTTTGCCTAAATATATCTAAATATGTGCATTCTGGACTGTTGTTCTGTTTTAAAGCAGTTAATGAGCCATTTTTACATGTAGCCCACATCCTGTGCTTTTTTGGTACAGACAAATTAAAATTTTGTTCTTGTTTGCGTGCGTGTGTGTGTGGGGGTGTGTTTGTGTTTGTGTTTTAGAGCCTTACTTTGTAAGTGCGGTTGAGTGGGGTCCACATATCTACTTCTTCTTTAGAGAGATGGCTATGGAGTTCAACTACTTGGAGAAGGTGAGACACAATAACCATAAAAATGTCATTAATGCTAATTACAGGACATTATTTTTCTTCTGAGCACCTTTTGTTTGGTGTAATTAAAATTGTTCTTAAATTCTCTACTGTAACATATGTATGTGCAATTTCTATTTTTTATTTGATAATACAAGTGATTCATAAATCAGAATAAAGGAACAGTTTATCAGGAAACACACTTTGGCCAGACATGGTCTTGATGTCTGGGGCAGCCAAGCATGTAGTGATCCTTGAGCTTACTGTCCCCTGTAAAGATCAGATGGAGGAAGCTCAAGCACAGAAGGCAGCCAAATATGCTGACCTAGTGGGCTGAATGGGAGATTGTGAACCTGCAGAATTGTGCTGTAGGGGCTTTGCAGGCCAGTCTTTGGGACTCCTAGGGACCTGTGCACTGCAATCAGCCATGAAGAACATCATAGAAGCTGCTGGAATGGCTTCACATTGGCTCTGGATAAGGAGCGGGAATGTGTTACATAATACACTACCTGGACGCTGGGTCATCCAGATGAGGGTGTCTGATATAAGACCCAAAACACCCTGTGACCCCGGTAACATCACTTAAAATCTGTTCAAGTTGCACTTGAAGGTGTATTTAGCACTAAATCAATTTATCTTAGCGAGTCACATAATAGACATAAAGAGAGCATAGAAACTTCACACAAAATATCTACACTACCTTGAAATCAATCACGAACCTGTATGTTATGAGCGAAAAGCAGTAATCAAAGTACACAACTTCAAGATAAATCTTTTTTTTGTCTTACTAGGGGAAAATGTACATTGTTGGCAGCACCAAAGGGACAGAATGTCACCCAGTGGTATAAAAAAAGAGTTAAAATACATTATATCAAATATAAAATAATGCGGGAAACTTTTTTTTTTTTTTTTTTTTAACTCATTTTTTTTTCTATTTTTAAACTTTTTTTTATTATTATAATGCATTCTCATGTCACTATTTAAAATAGACCAGAAAGCAGTGGATAGAGAATTTAAAAAAAGTTTTTCATTTTAGCACAGTGTAATTAAACTTACAGTGGCTCTTAAATTGAGCATGTTTTTTTAAGATTTATTGTACTATATCATCTTGTCCAAAATAACACTCATTTCTTTAGTGTTAGATGATTTAAGATGGACTCTAAGGAAATGCATTCTCCTATTTATGTGTTTTAGGTGATGGTTTCCCGTGTGGCACGTGTGTGTAAAGGAGATCTGGGAGGATCGCAGCGTGTATTGGAAAAGCAGTGGACGTCGTTTCTAAAGGCCAGACTAAATTGCTCGATTCCAGGGGACTCACATTTCTACTTTAATCTGTTACAATCAACCAGTCCCATCATCCGCATGCACGGCCGAGACATTATTCTGGGGGTTTTCTCAACTCCTCCTAACAGGTAAAACACAAGGGTTTTCACATTGATTAGTACCATTTATATGTTTTAACACATGGCTACTGGTTTATTTGAATTTTCTATTTTTTTTTTCAATGGAGAATCGTCATCTGTAAGTGATTTAAGGTCATGTACAAAGCTCGGTATATCAATAAGACCGGCTTACTCCACTTGAACAGATTTATTTAGCAGAAACTAAATCACACTAAAATGCTAAATCATTACTCTACAACATTGTGTGTAAAATCAAATTGACATTCCTGATTTAATAAAATAACATGCAAAGGTAAATGTCCCCCTAAGGCAAGGTGGAATAGTTTTCCTCCACCTATTTCTTTATAATAGGACATTTCAGTGTTAAAACAGGTGGTGAGTAGTGAATAGATGATTCAATGTGTCCAGCAATTATGGTCACATCCATAGCCTTCAGGTGAATAAAATTAGGTCTACAAGCAAAGTCCTACCACTAAGTGTTGAAGCACTACTAAGTGATTTAATTGTAAAATAGAAACTTACAAGTAACAAACAAGAGTGTCAGACTGCATTCAAATTGTTGCTTATTTCGGTAAAACTCTACCTAAATCTAAATTCATAATGCATTATTAACACATTTATAAAGCTTTAAAAGTATTAAAAAGCTTTATAATACTTATCATAAGCCTTTGTTATTACTTTGTTACTTATAAAGTGTTATAAGAACATGCCATAAGGCTTTATAACACAAAGTGATGTAATGCATTATAAAGTATTCATTTTAACTGTTCATTAAATTATTATAGAAACCAGCAACATAAAGCCTTAAAACATTTGTGTTTAATGAATGCTTTTCCTGAAAATATAAGTGCTCTATAAGTGCTATATATAAGTGCTCATAACTTTATAAAATCGTATTAACTGTCATTAATTGCATCTTTGATTTACATAGTAGTACATAATGCCTTATAAAAGCTGACTTTACATACTTTAAATAAAGTGTAATCATCTTGTTTTAAGAAAGAATCAAAAGTTCAAATAAGTTCAAATTATAATGCATTATGTCACTGTTATAAAGCCTTATGTCAATTTTTGACTATGATTATAAACATCTATGTACATTTAAAAAAGGCTTATGACAAATGTAATATAGTTTTATGAATACTATATAAAGCTTTACAAATGCTCTTATAAAGCATTATGAATACCGGATTGATCGAAATGGTTACCCTTATTTGTAATAACGATGGACTTTATGGTAAACTTATATTCCGAGTGCAAAGCCATGTGTTATCACTTATGAATTTGGAACTTTTAACTTATTCCCGGATTTTTTTGAAAATGTGTCTTTGTGTATGTGTCTGTGCATGTCTGTGTGTTATGTACATAAAGCTTTGTACAGCTTATTATTGTGCTGATTATTTTGATTTTGTTATGTATTTTTTTCACACAATCATATTTCTTAAATTCTTTTACACATACTGTAGGTGAAATTGAAGTTTTTTATTTAATGTATGTGTAATGGCCAGGTTTTTGGCCAGGTTTTTCCAGGTTCATTGCACAAGGAATTGTTTAGATCTAATAACTTCCATCAGTAACCAGTGCAGTAATTAGCAATATCTACCTCACAGCAAGAAAGTCCTAGGTTCGATTCCCTATGGGGAGAACAAAGGTCCTTTCTGTGTGGATGTCTGTCTGCATGTCCCACCTGTGCCTGAGAGGGTTTATTTTGGGTACTCCAGTTTCCTCCGACATTCCAAAGATGGTAAATTGGAGATACTAATTGCCCCCTGATTGTAAGGTTTGTAAACTATGGCTGAAATGGTGACCTTCCTCATAAAAAAAAAAACCTTCACCATGTTTCTTTATGAACCAGACTCATTGTAACCTGGCCTATAGAATATTCAAGGCTTAGGCACAACTGAATGGGTAGCACACATACCCTTTTTTTATATAAGTAAATTTACAAGCTTTAAAAAATAATGAAGCCAACATTTAAATTAAGTGTATTTGTGTAGCTTACAAAAACATAGCCACTAGATACCTAAAACATCCACAAGTGCACAGCACTTTGATCTAGATTTTAAGGTCGCCTTGGAAACGGCAAAAGATGTTCTATTCTGGCACCTGAAAACGCCCTTAGAGGGGGAAAAACGTATTAAAATGAGCATGAAATAAAGCGAGCTGCTGTTGCACAAAATGATTTCATGGCCGTAAAAGTATAACGCATTTCCTCATAAGTGTGACATCTCTCAGTAGCACAGCAGAAGCAGAAGAATGTAGTACATGCAGTTCTGCTGGAAGGAAACTGCTGTGATGTCTCTATACTGTAGTTAAATGAAGAGGTGGAAAGAAATGAATTGGGGTTTAATGCCATTGAGACATGAAATGCCTGTGATAAGCTGCAGTCATGGTGTTGTAAAAACATGAGTCATGCCACTGGTTTGATACTGATGAAGTTGAGATTCACTGAAGTGTTGAAAAGTGAAATTAGATTCCTCTATCTTCTTGCTGTTATTGTTTTTTATTTCTCTCCTCTTATTTGGGCTCTCCTATGTTTCTCATTATTCTGTTGTTTCTTTTGTATGTTACTTTTATTATCTTCATACTTTTTTTTTCTCATTTGGTTTATCCTTAGCTTACTTCTGCACTTTACTTTGCAAATATCCACATTCCCTATTTGCATTTCTGTCTATGGTAGAAGGAAAAGCCTGTCATTTCAGAACCTGCTATAAAAGTTCAAAAATGATGTGCTAGGTTTATTTTAAATAGACTGTCAGGACATCTCTGAGTTTGGCCTTTGTACATGTTGTCGGAGCCACTAACTTCATTGGAAGCGTCTGGAGAAATAAATAAAATCACACAGCTAAACTCAATGACTTATTGTTAATTTGCTACTTTACTGGCAGGACAAACTAGCAATAATAGAACAAGTCAAACACTTTACAGTGAGTTTATGCATGAGTTTATGATCACCATTTCCAATGCCAAGCATCAACTAGAGTGATTTGAAGAATTTTGACATTGCGCTTGACATTGCATTTGAACCAATTAAAGGAAGTTCATTGTTTTAAAGATTTTTCCTGCATCTGTGTTTGTTATATTATAGAGTCTATACCCTTTAGACAGTAACATATTTTAATCACTGCAGCAGTTTTAATCTGACATCATGCAATAATTTTTTGGTTTAACATTAGAAGCAAGTTTGTGCATTATTTAGTGCCAAGAGCATGGTGGACTGTGGTAAAAATGTATTTTTAAAATGAAATATCTCTGATAATAAAAAGCTCCACTTTGGAATTATGGTCTTCTTTATTAGGAGGCATCATGCTCTAGGGGAAATGTTATTTCAAACAGCAGGCAGCGCAGTTATGCCTGAAATGTTCTGAGTTGTGCAGCCTCCAATCCCTGCTGAGTAAAAGACACTTTGATAAGAGATGTGTTTGATGTTGGCAGGATGATGGCATGATGTTGGCCACAACAAGCTTTTTCCACTGAGTTGGCCACCAGAACAGGCAAAAAGCCAGTAGTCATTTATGTACTGGATGGCAGGTAATGAAGGACAAAGCAGATGCACTGACTGCAAAGACTTTCATTTATTGTATATTGTCTGGATGATGTTTCATGTTGTATAATTTTTTCAGAGATTATAAAAGAAGGAGAAAAGTATAAAACTGGAGCTCATCAAATCTTAAGGTTTCACTGGCTTTACCAGAGACATGGCTGATGAAATCCGGAGACATATTGTAAATGATTCCTACTTGTTTACTGTTTCTCAAAATGATTGTGTGAACTTGTGCAGGTTGTTTTCACTTTCACCCAATAAGGGCTAGGGTAGTTTCCACTAAATATAATATATAAATTTAATTAGAATAAGTTGCTTAGAAAATTATATGAACAAATGATTGTCTTTACTAAATAGCATTAAAACTTAACAAGGGGCTGTTTAGTTGCATTCAAGATATTACCATTTGTTTCCCTCAAGTGGTGCAAAGAATTTTTTTTTTTTTTTTTGAAATTGCATTTTCAAATCCAGATAATGCCACCGGCATTTGTGGATGGAACCTATGTCAAAAAAAATTGACCCTGCTGTGGGACCATTTCTTTCATGGCAGTCAAATTAACATTAGCACATCATGAATACTTGTGAAATTCCTCAGTGTGGGACCAATAAAGGCGTATCTTATCTTATACGTGATATATCTATTTCAATAGGTCATGAGTTGTTTTTGCCAAAACTTTTTAATTTTTATTTATTTTTAAAATTTGGGAATTTCTTTTTTCAAAATTACCATTTTTAATAGAGACTGTATTTTTGTTGGTCAGTATTCATGGCAGAAACATGATTTTCAGCATTTACATTGAACATGACAGTTTATATTAAACTTGTTTGGTGAGAAATGAGATTTCAGGGTGTGAGCTTTAAATATCAAGCATCTTACTGTGAAAAAGCACTATTTTTAAACACTGTTCAACTAATTAACAACTATATCTTATGAGTTAAGTGTGGCGTCTGTTTTAGATCATGTTATTACCAGAATTATTGAACAGTTTTGAAGAATAGCTCAGAAACTGAAGTGATTCATGCCACTGAAAATACTTTAAATTGACATCTTTAGTCTGTTCCTATATCATATAAAACAGTTATTCCTTTCTTCTTTCACCTATAAATAATTTCACATTCTCAAGTTTTTAAATGACTGCCCTCAGGGACATTCCCTTAAAATACTTTAATTATTCAGTTTAATTGCCTGGTTCTTTGTCTTCTTTACCATCTTTGTGTTCATTGCAAGGGACTAAATGAGGGGGAAAAAGACCATAAAGAGGTAACTAAGCAAGGCAGATTACAATAAGGGGTTGTGTAATAATACATGGACTCTGACATCCATCAGTTTAGTTTGCATAGTCACAAAAAGTGATTTAATTAGGAGGTATGAAGTAGTGATCCCTTCAGGTGTGACTGATTTGGAAACACATCCCTTTTCCTGGCAGTTTGATTTGGCATATGAGTGCAACACCATCCTTGGCATAGTGACATCATGTCAGCATGTCCTGTGTCAGCTGACAAGCGTCTGGCAGTCTTGTCTTACCGTCTCTGTTCTGCTCAAATCCTGCCCAGTCCTAAATGTTGGCATCAACAATGAGCAGTCTGGAAATTAGCACACAATAAATAATATACTATGTTTAAATGATCTACTTATAGCTTTCATTTTTATGGATATGCTTTCCAACTGTTTCATTAGAGATACATTTAAGCTTACCAACTTTGTACACTATTCCCTTCACTATGTTGCTTAGTGCAGCCACCAATTTTGGAAAAAACAAGGATACGAAATGCTTTTTACTAAGATATTAGTTTAAATAATTGTAGCTTTACAAATTTTAGAACATAGAACATAGTATTGTCAATAGGTTATAAATACCTGCTCGTGGATGTCTTTTTTATTATATCATTTTGCTAATACAAGCTCATGAAGCATCATTTGTTTCACTGTGCTTTCAAACTTCTTATTCTGCTTCACTATTGCATCATAGGTGTTTAAGCTTATTATTCCTGAATGATAGGCTAAATACCTTTTTGTGGTGTTATTCAAAAGCCTATTATTTTGTCTATTCTAATGTCCCAAGGCCTTCTTTTGTTGCCTTTCTTAGCTGTCAGTTTTCAGTTTTTTTTTCCTTTCTCATACATGTTCTAATGTCTGTCTCTCTGGTATCATTATAACTGACTTACCTGAGGCCGCAGAAATATCAGGTTGTATGGAAATGTAAGATAAGACTACCATAAGCTTGAAGATTAACAAAATACATTTTTTTCTGTTACATTTTTTTCTTTTTACATTTTTTTTTCTGTTAAAGTCTTTACATTTTTGCATCTGGCAAAGTAAAACATACAGTAGTCATTGTTTTCCTTTTATGTATCAAAGAAAAATAATAGATTTACAACTGTTGATTACTCTACAGAAGTAATAAAAGTAAGTATGAATATGTAGATGTATGTCACATGTTGGTTCATATGATAGGACATAGACAGTATTTGCCAGGCCAAAAAACACATTTTAGTAACAAAGTTTCCTTTTTTTTGGCTGGCACATGGACCTGCAACCATAGAGATAACTACTCACGACATATTGCCACCAACTCTCACTCTGAGACCAAGACCTTTTCTCCCTCCCTCACTCAGTCTAGTCTTTTTTTTAAATCCTGCATCACAATAAGATGCATTTTTTTGTATAAAAGAAACCTACAGTTTTGTAATGACATCAGAATTTATCTTTAAATAGGACAAAGTAAAGAAATATTTTTTTTGCTTATTTTTCTAAACCCAAACTTAATTTTAGCCAATTCATTTTAATATTAAAAAGAGGGTTTTTTTAATATCCAGACCAAATGTAGCTTTAATCCAGACACAAAAAAATGCAATTCCGATAAGAAAATAATAATAATAAAAATAACAGTGGACATATGATGAGAGGCTATTTTTAAATGTCTTATACATGGTCTCATACTGTGGTCTTTTAACCTAAACACCATGAAATTCTTAGTAGATTAGCTGATGAAGTCCACAAAAGTGCATCTCATGAATTCTTAAGATATTCTATATCACTAAAAGGCTTCAAATGTATTTGTTTCCATATAATTCCTAATGATATTTAAAAATTATATAAGACCCAGACTATTAGCTTTGCAATAGGAGGTTAAAAGTATAAAGTATTAAATGCCATTTTGGCAACACACATACATTACAAGAAATACCATAACCTTTCAATCCACATATTTTGAATCAGGGGTAGCTTTCATTAATATTTCAAATGAAAGTTCATATGCAAATATTCAAGCGCTCCTGGATATAGTTTACATTTCATTGATGCTCTGCGTGCACAAACTACTGCACACTTTAATGCACAGTTAATATTTATTTAATGAAAAGTGACCAAAGTTACTGTTGCCAGCATCATAATTCAGTAGTAGCACTTGTTCTTCTTAAAATGAAGCTACTGGGTTTGATACTTTGCATATTCTCCTTATATTTGTAAGATTTTTCCAGATGCCCCACTATGTGTTTGCGTGTGTGTCTGAGAAGTTTTCCACTTTTTCCCAGTGTGCAATAACTTAGCTTTTAGGCTTTTAAAGTTAATAGGATAAGCACGTAAGAAAATGTTCATTACTAAAATAAAGGAGTTAAAAGGGTAAAGTGTTGTATCAGAAAATTGATTGTTTTATAAAATCAAGAAAGCATGTAATTTAAGCAGATGGCGTCCAAGTATTTGCATTGGCTGTACACACAAATCTATTTAACTGAAACATATATTAAAGGACATTAAGACCCCTTTGGAACAGTGCTACAGGATCTCCTGCGGTTCTTTGTTGGCAGGAAATTGACCATATTTGTTTGGGGGTCGGTTGGGTCTGGTTTGGTGTGACCTAGTCCACATAGTGAACACCTGGACCCTCAATCAGCTCAAGCCTTTCTATAGTGTCCCCACCAATCAGTTCAGTAGATGTTATTCTAAGATTTTATACTAAAAGATACATTTTACTTAAAATGTATTACTTTTGTTCTCAGTAAAACATAAGGCATGTATATATGAATACCTTCTCCAGATTTCTGGAAGAAAAAACCTTTACATATGTAAAATTTAATTTGATTGCTGATCAAAACATTTTGTTTTAGGAAGTCACTGTTTTGTCACAGGAACTAATAATCTGCAGACATCTGTACTGACATCTGTACTGCTTTCCAGCATCCCTGGCTCAGCTGTATGTGCCTTTGACATGCAGCAACTGGCACGAGTGTTCGAAGGGAGGTTCAAGGAACAAAAGACCCCAGAATCAATTTGGACCCCTGTTCCAGAGGAGGTGGTGCCTAAGCCCAGGTAATGAAACAAAACCTTTGTCCACATCATCAATAAAGCATAGAAAGGGGAGCCATCAGACGTGATTAAGAGGCCAGAGCCTTCATTTGGAATCACTATATAAGCTTTAAGGTGGGTTGAAATTTGATGCGATTGAGGTCAACAAATCCCCATAGCAGCTTCTGTCTCTACTGTGGTTGTGTGCTGATGGGAAGCTGAAGGCGTTCAAGCATTTATAACCCTGTCAATTTTTGAAGAGCTATTAGATCATATCTTGCATGGACCTAGAAATAGAAAGTATTAAATTCCTGATCACTTGACTAATTGAATATTATTTATATTCATTTTCACAAAAAATGAAATAATCTTTACCTTCAAAAATGGTAATCAATGTTGTTTATGATATAAACTGATATATACGCTACAGTATATAAGCAAAATATTTGGACACATCACGTAATTTTTAATGAATTCATTTATATCTGTCTTATTGCCACATGTGTATAAATTTAAACACTTTGAAATTCATTATGGACAATTTTTTACTTCCAGTGTTTTCAAATAAAATGTTAGAGAAGTCCTTATCCATGTTGGATCACATGATGACACTTTGTGTAGCACACTCAATTCTAAACACAGATACTTAACAGATAACAGATAGAAGTGGTAACCATTTGTAACCTTTTTTAACCTGATAAATATTAACAACCCTTTTACTAAGATCCTTAGAAATACCCTTTGTTCATGCCATGATCACATAGCATTAAACAGTACAATGTTTAAAAACTGTTTTGCTAGATCCCTATATTGTACTTTAGAACAAGGCATCCACTCACACCTGATATCATCCTATTTAAAAAAAAAAAAAGTGCAGTTAGTTAAATAGTTATTTTTTCCCCAAAAAAAACCCAACTACTAAGAAGCGTAAATTAACATTTACACCGTTTGCGTGTTGCCAGCCAACTAATATAATCATGGATGTAAAAACATATATTTATGTTTTTGCCCTGATGCAATTCACAATACATAATTTTGTGTGTGTGTGTGTGTGTGTGTGTGTGTGTAGGCCTGGTGGATGTGCTGGTCAAGGCTCCAGGTTCAGCACCTCCACATCTTTTCCTGATGAGGTTTTGAACTTCATAAAGACTCATCCTCTTATGGATGAGGCCGTCCCTCTGTTGGGAAACAAACCCTGGATTGTCAAAACAATGGTCAGGTAATGTGTGCACGTACACGCATTACACAAAAACATGCACATGCTCACTCACAAATGTACACACACTCAAGGATTGTGGTATTCTACCTGTTTTGTCTCTCTATATTTATTAGTAGTAGTATCTGCTAGGTAAAAGGAAAATGTCAGCTATAAGAAGCTTCAAGGTCAAATGGCAATGGCAAATACATTCTCACTAACAGCTTCTTGCTGTATTGAATCTGTGCTAGCTCATATTTGAAGTTGTGGGTTCTGATCCCAAAAATGCTAATATGAAGGTCATGGGTGGAAAGATGCCTGCCTCAAGGCATAGTGGAGTGAGGATTTTGGAAACGGTGGGCATCTGGTCCAGCCTTGCTAAATGCAAGCATGATGAAACCTGTCATGCATATAGCCTGACTAACAAAGTAAGATTGTAGATGAAATTGTAAATCAGAGCTAGAAAAGTGCTGCCAGGAGCAATTTAAGTGCTGTTTGCCTCTTGGCCTGGAAGTGTGGTGGGAAATAGGAGTGAAAGTCCTTTTTTTCAGTGAATGAAAACAAGCTTATTTTGCTGAGTCAACTGAGTTTGTGAATGAAATGCACCTGAAGCTGAACTTTTTTTAACAGTTTCTATGAATATCAATATTGTCTTTATGAGCTGTGATAGCTCTTCATTTAAATGTTTATAAATGTTAAATTTGACCTTTACATTACACAGAAGAATTCTTATCAAGGACATGGTGTTTTAAATAGCTGTTTGGTCCTGTTCTTCATAGACCACCACCTTTTAGAAAGACTAATTCTTTTTAAAATCCCTAGGACTGAAAGGCAAACATGCTAACCACTAAGCCACCATGCGGCGCTGAATCACTTATATGGTTAAAGATAATTAGAATTATCAGCTTAATTACATCAGCATTGTCATGATTTGTCTAGCATGGTCATCACACATTACTTCACCTCAAAACACAGCAAAACATTTGTTAACATTTATTGCTCTTTTGTGAAGGTTAAATGCTGTTGTGTTGATTTGTTACTGCTTTACTTTGTAAAAACTACATCAAGGTGAGGACAAAATTTGCCTAACTCAAGCAAATATTTCTAACTTTACACTTTCACATTTGTTGGAGGAGTCTGAAAATTCATACCTGGTATCACAATTTGCAAAATTTGATGGGAGTAATAAGCCTGAACCTGTTGATGTTATTTACTGGATGGTTATAATTTCATATTTTTTATTCTCTCTGTTACATTCTTAAATGTCTTACTGAGAAAGTGATTGTATGACTGAAGTTTTAAAATAGCTCAGAAATTGGTCTTTTATTAAAGTACAAATTGCTCACATACTGAAAATATTCTGCTCACAAACAGAATGAAAACACTGTTTTGCAGGTCAATATGAAGAAAAGTGCTGTAATTACTAAAGTTTTGGTGCTTCTACTAAAGTGGTTCTTATACACGTACAACACAATGTTCAACTTATATAATGCTCATATTGATAATACCAGTGCCAAGCCTATACTAAATAAAGTGGTATTTAATTTAAATGTGAATTAATAAATTACATTGCTCACATATGCATTCATGTGACAATTGTCAGCCAGTGTTGAAAATCAGACATTAGTTAGCCTACTGACTGTGGGACATGCTCTCCCACTTGTAAATTGCTTTGGATAAAAGCGTCTTGTAAATGACTAAATGTAATGCAGCGCATTTCTCATGATTTGTGTTATGTATGTCAAATCATGGAGTTTTCGTTTGTACAGTGAGTGTTTGGATATATTGTAGCGCTTTTTCATTCTACTACTTGTTGCTTAGTGGCTTAGATAATAAATAATGAATAAATGGCCTGCAACATTTTGTAGGTGTTTCATGTAAAACATTCAGGTTTCTTGCATTTGTCATCTGATAAAACAAAGACAAAACCTCTCAAGAGCCCAGTTCATTTGCATGAACTGTTCAATTTAAACCACTTAATGGACTGTGGTTTGGGTACTAAACATAATGTCAGTAAAACGAGTCAGACATTTAATCACTAATTTATCATAAATTACTATTTTTTATAGATAAAATGGCCTGAATATCTCTTGGCACTACTTCAGATGATTTGTGATCCAATTCCAGCTTAAATGATACATTAGTCAACAAGCTAATGGAATTCATTTCCGACAAAAACAGTTGCTGAATAAATTGTACATGTGGCAATAGCCTCAGTCATTAAAATTGTTACATTTGCACCAAACACTATTCATCGGCGTTGAGGATTTCTTTACACTTTATATTTTTATGTTAGACTAATAATGAAATCATTTTTATACGTTTTTCCTCCCCCAAGGTTTAATGTCATGTATGTGTAGATGGAATTTTTGATTGAAAATTGAAAGCCTTTTTAAAGAACCACTGTCCTCACAATGCTTTTTTTATGCCAGTAGCCTAAGATTCTAGCATTACATCACATTTACTCATGTAGCAGACGCTTTTATACAAATGAGAACGACACAAGTAAGTAGTTACGGAAAAATCAGCTACACTGTAGAATTGATAAACCTGATCATTATCCGATCCCGCAGATCTGGCAACATTACTCTTTAAATATTTTGAGTGCTGGTGGACGCTTCTCAAATAATTACAAAAAAATACTGTATATTTCCAAAATTCACCAGTGACATAGTACTTTGATGTTCAGGTTAAACATAAAATGATTTGTCTAATCATGCAGCCCATTAAATTTAATATGTACCATTTAGCTGTTAAAAGCATTAAGCTTAACGATTTAACTTTTTGCATATTGGTAACTATCGTTAAATATGAATTCTTGCAAAGTCATTATTTGATATTGTGCCATAATAACAATATAAGCTTCCTAACACCAGTGCTGAGCTGCAGTAAATGAATTTCAATTATCTGTTACAATACTGTATGCTAGGTCATTAGTTTTAAAATGCTGAACTAAACTGTATTTATGTTTTATGTAATTTGTCTCCTTACAGATACCAGCTGAATACCATGGTAGTGGACACAGAGGCAGGGCCACACAGAAACCGCACTGTAGTGTTCCTTGGCTCCACCAGGGGAACTGTGTTGAAATTCCTGATTACACCAGGGAGAGATAATCCTTACTCAAGCACCAATGTATTTCTGGAGGAAATAGAGGGCTATAACACTGAGAGGTAAGAAAGGCATCATCAGTTGTCACACAAACAGTAAATGCTTAGCTTTATAATCTGTTTTTCTAGTGTAATTAAATATTAACACTAGTATTCCCAGCATTTTCATTACACTCCTACAGCTGTTACTGTAAATGTTGTTATTATTATTTGTTAGCAGTCTTGCTTGTGTAAGTTGTAAGTCTGGACTTTTCTCATGTGTTTTTCTTTTGTTTGTTTCTTTGTTTGTTTGTTTGAATCAGTGTTTATGGGTGTTATGTATAAGGCAAAAGGCTTATGAATTTCTCTGTTCATTTTGTTTTGTGGTGTGTTTAAGAGTGAAGAAATTCATTGTCATTGTTCCTAAATATTATAGGTGTTTGATTCAAGTTACTGCATTTTATTACCATCACTTTGGCACACGTGAAGTTTGTCTTCATAAAATTGATGTCAGATTGTGTTCTCAGATTTACAGGTTTTATGTTAAAGGGTTTTGTTGAACATTAATGGGTTTCATTATTAGCATCAGTTTCATTTCAAATGCATGACTATCACTGGGGTGAACATTTTAACATAATGCTTATATAATTAAATTAATTAAGATTATGCTTCTATAATATGTATAAACAACATAAATTTTAATACAAACAGCTTTGATTTTAGTCATTTATGAATGGAGACGGACAAGAACTTCAAACTTCCGTTAGGTGTAATTCCTTTAATATAATGTAAAGCCAACAACCACATCAGTACCCAACAGACAGGATAGATACCCTCTTGTGTTAATATTAAGTGTTAATCAGAGTGTGGTGTGTAGATGTTTTTCAGTGATAATTGGAGTCTGTATAGATATTCATTAGTATTCAATTCGATTTGTTATGTTTAAGCTGTTAATTAGTGTGGGACTTGTGTAGCTGTTTATGTCTGGTAAAATTATTATTTGCATGGATATTGCTAATTATGTTGGGAGTTTGTTGACCTTTTTGAATGTTAATTAAAACAGGGTTAGTGTAGTAGTTCCTGAGTGTTGGTTTGTGTTATATGTGTAGATGCATACATGTACGAACTCCATTCAAATAGAAGCTCATTAATGTCGAAGTAGGTGAAACTACTGAAGGCTTAAATACATCAAGACCTCCTCTGCAAAGGCCCGGTCTGTTGCACAAACCCTAAAATTTAGTCTAAGGCTTTTTGCTAGCTGTGTAATTAGTTAGTTTGTTTACATATAAAAGGTTATGTCCAAGTTTCAGGACCCCTTGTCTGATTCCACTAAGATTATAGTAAATTACATTAGACTCAATTTGAGTAGATCTGATTAAATCAGATGATTCACCTTTGTTGCCATTGAAAAAGTAACAATGAAATACAGTTAGCTTCTAACTAGGAGTGCAAAATATGAATAATGTAAATAAAGCATATGTAAATGAAATAGAATGAAGCAGAGAGGTAATATAGTGCGGGCAAATGATGCAAAATAGTTAGAATTCAAGTGGAGTAATACAGGTGATAAGACAGGTATAATGTTTAATATAGGTAAGCAGATGGGGTCTTGTCTTAAAGTAAACATGTACAATACATTTTATTGATCTAAGTAAAAATAAGTTAAACAAGCCTCTACAATTAACATATTTTTGCTCATCTTAGTGTAAACCACATTATTCAATATGTTAAATTGTTTCTACATTAATTGTTTAATCATCACTTCCACAGTTTACAGCAGATGTTCTTTGTAGCTCTGTAATTATTGACTGTCCATTTGTTCTAGAACTAATTTGATAGTTATTTATACTCTGTTCTTTAATGATCAGGAACACCAAAAACAAGGTTGCCATCACTTTGTCACACATTTGGTTTTCTCAACATTATGAAGTTAACAGATTTAACAGGTTTTGTTGTTTTTTTTTCATCAAATTGACTTTAGATTGTGTGCTTGATTTTTTAAATATATTTTATGTTAACGGGTTTTGTTGAACATTAATGGGTTTCATAATTAGCAGTTTCATTTAAAATGCATGACTGTCACCAAGATGAACAAATAAAACAATCATTTAGGTTTCTTGCATTTTAATATAATGTAATTAAATTAATTAAATTAATAATATGCTTCAATAATATGTATGAACAACATGAAATTTTGATATGAACAGCTTTCATTTTAGTCAAAGATAAAATAATATTTTGTGATTTTTTGTTAAAATGTTTGCCCATTTTTTCCCGAAAGCATTTTTCCTATTCAGCCACTGATGCTAAATAAAAATTTTATTTTATCCAAAATGTATTTAATGTGGTTGTAGTGAGGGCTCTGTGTGGACCAGTCAAGTTATTCCACGATAAACCTATCCAAGGCTTTAAAAGACCTTGCTGTGTGTGCCAGAAGTCATATTAGATAAAGAAAAGTTACAGATACAGGTTTTTAACTAAAACAAAAACTTTGAAGAGTATCTTGCAGCTGAATTATACAGTTATTGTAAATTAGACCATGGTTGACTGACAAATGCTTTAGCTTTAATAACAGATTTATACCATAATGTTCGATTACACTTGAACATGTTTTTTAAGTGGGACAGCAGTCCCATTATAAGTAAGAACATCAGAGATCTATTTTCACTTAGAGTATTGGGATTTATTTCTAACTAATCAACAGCTGTTTCATGCACCATTTTCATCAATCTTGGTGCAATAGGCAGTCACCTTGAGTGTTTACTTGTTTTGTTAATGTGAGTATTAATGAATACTAATATGTTTTAGAAGTTAAGTTTTTAGGGTGGGCGGATGGATGGTTAATAAATAAATAAATTATGTGTATGTATATGCATGTATGTATAGACAGATGGTTGGCTAAATTCATTATTTGTGGTATGTGTGAATATATTAGCGAATAAAGAAAAGGACTGCATATGTACAGTGGGTACGGAAAGTATTCATACCCCTTTAAAATTTTCACTCTTTGTTTCATTGGAGCCATTTGCTAAAATCTAAAAAGTTCACTTGCTCAAAAAGGTGTTTCTACTCAATTCTGAGCAAAGGGTCTGAATACTTATGACCATGTGACATTTCACATTTCCCTTTTTAATAAATTTGCAAATAATTCTACATTTCTGTTTATTTCTGTCAAGATGGGGTGCCGAGTATACATTAATGAGAAATAAAATGAACTTTTTTGATTTTAGCAAATGGCTGCAATAAAACAAAGAGTAAAAAATTTAAAGGGGTCTGAATACTTTCTGTACCCACTGTATTTATGTATGTATAGATGGATGGATTATGGATAAATTATCTTTTAAAATCTCAGACAAGTGTATATTCATATGAGTGTTGTTGATGTGTAGGTGTGGGGATGATTCGATACAGGCACCTCAGCCACTGTCACTCACGTTAGACAGACAAAGTCATACACTTCTGCTTGCCTTCCATTCCTGTGTGGTGAGGCTCCCTGTTGCTCGATGCCAACTTCATTCCCGCTGTATGAAGTGAGTACTCTTTCTCTCGCTGTCTCTCACACATTCCCTCACCCATAAGTTTAATGTTTCAATATTTCAGTGTTTCATTAAATAACTTTTGCTTCATCAGCTTCTGAAATCCATCTTATCTGCTCAATCCCCTCCTCTGCCCCCTACACACACTCAAACACACACAGTTCCTGTGGTGTGTTTCAGTGTGGTAGCTTTGGCTAAGTTCTAACACTTGCGTTATTGCGTTGTGATGGTATTTCCTGCAAACTTTGGAAACTATAGATTACAAATAATGAAGTCCAGTCTAAACTTTCATAGTACTTTTTATAGATTTGTGCATTTTCTTGTGTTAACACAAGAATGCAGGCACATACTAGTATAGCTAACTCTGTCTTTAGATCAAGTTATAAATCACCTTGCAGTGAAGCACCTGCAGCAAAAGCATCTGTGTTTGGATCTGCAATAGCACCTAAATCACAATGACAGAACCTGGGTCCCCGTTGTTTTTAACTATGTTGTTGTTTTCAGTGACTTTGTCTAGGTCATATTCTCAGAATAAGAATTTTCATAGTTGTACTGTTAATGACTAGTGTTGTAATTCTTTGTGTGTGTGTGTGTGTGTGTGTGTGTGTGTGTGTGTGTGTGTGTGTGTGTTTATTGTGTGTGGGTAGAAACTGCATCTCCTCCAGAGATCCTTATTGTGGATGGACTCGAGGAAGCACATGTTCCCTTCTTAGACCTGGTACAAGGTGAGACCAGAATTTTTATAATTTGATTTCTATTTCAGTTGAGCTAAAAAAAAAAATGTAATGTCCTAATGTGATTATTTTTCTGCTTGATATCCAGATTGCCATTTGTGCAGGATGTTGAGTATGGAAACACCTCACATCTTGGCGACTGTGATGGTAAGCTGTTTAACTTTACTGTTGAATTATTGGTTGTTGATTTTAATCACACCTTTTGCTAAGCTGTGTGGACATCAAGTAGTCACTGATACAGTCTTTATGAATAAACACCTTTAATAGAAAAGGCCTGGATAAATTTTGGTTCTATTTGACTGCAATCAAGTAGTAGCATTTAACAGCATATTAAAAAAAATGAATACACAACACACAATTACATTAAACACAATCAGAAGAGGGTATAATTGGTTGTCAAGTGTTGTTGGGTAAGGTTTTTGACATGGAAATGAAATTTTAAAAAAGTATTTTTGTAAAGCAACTGAAAAGTGATGAGTCAGTGTAATGCCAACCAAAAGGACCCCAAAAAAACACTAAAAGAGAGGGTCTTACTCCTACTTTACCCCTGTTCACCTTGTCAGGCTGTTGTGAAATGAAGCTGTCCTGCTAAAGCTGTTTAACACTGACAGGAGTCTACAGTAAGATGGATTAGCCACTCAAAGAGAATGAAAGAAAGAGAGAGAGAGAGAGAGAGACAGGAGTTGGCCTGAGAGAAAAGCAAGGATAGAAAGTGAAAGGCTGAATAAAAGATAGCAAAGATGGAGAACAATAAAATGCCTTGGGAAAAAAAATGGAAAATGTTAAGGTCAACAAATAAAAATTGAGGTCAGACCCAGGTTACAGAAAATAATTTAATTGTAAATCTAAGTCAAACATTTTTATATTATGGTATTTATAGGAAAATTAAATGTGTATGATCTGAAAAAATGCCCTGAGGTAAATCCAGTCATGTAATTCCACTTTAAATAAAAACACTCAAACTACTGCTATTTAACTTTTAACAGGATTCAATTGTTTGTTCACAGACAGACTACATCATAAACTAGAAGTTAAAGAAACTTAAATTGGCTAAAATCAAAATTGTAAGTTACACAAAAAAGTACACTTTAAACCTGACATGCACCAGTGTCAGGATGACTGAAATGAAGCCAACCTGCTAGCTCAGTTAGCATGTTTTTTATGTTATCAAGCCTGTAGACTGTCACTTACATATTTTGCAGAAATAAAACATGTAGAAAGGGATTAGATACAAAAAAGGGGGGGTCTGTATGCAGTATGAAATATAAAATTTATGTATGTGTTCTAGTGTTAGGGTTTATTTACCCATACATATCATAGTGTTCATTTATTTAAATTTAAATAATTTAACTTCAGACGCGTAAAATGTTTAAAAATTTTGCGAAAGAGGCTTTGTTCAAACTCTCATGATTAAAGACATTGACTTTTATTTAAATTGTCTGGTTAAGTAAAAAAAAGGAAACCTGCACAAGCAAAGCACTTAGCAAATTATGTATGAGAGATTTGTAAATTTGCATATTCTTACAAAGAAGCGTTAACCTCTGCTTCCAACTTACATCCTCAGCCAATACTTTTACCTTTGAGAAGGTAAAGAAGTAGAGATGATGTTCATTTAAATTCTTACAAAGTCGAACTTCTTGTTGACAAAGCAAATCCAAAAAAATGAGCTGCATAAAGCCTGCACTCTGAGCTTCTCTAAATGGCTTTGTCCTGGTTCCAAAATGTGGATTGGAAATATGTCACAGCATTCTAATTTGTCTTCATGTTTTGTAGTGGAGTTTAAAACATGGAATACTATATCGGTAGGATTCCTTATTCAGAGCTTGCATCCAGTGCTCAAGGGCACTTGAGCAGAAGGTGTACCTGGTTATCATGCTCCAGCCATGCCGAGGTAATTACAGAGCTGAGCAAATCTTCATAGCAGTAAGAACTTCTGAGATCAGCAAGAGCCAAAAAGGAAGTTTGTATAAAATAGCATGCAAATTTTATAATGTCTGTAAAAAATGTAGAAGTTTCCCTTACTCTACAGAACATAGTTTTTTACATGTATAAACAATAGTGCCATTTTGCAGCTAAAAATATTTAGCTAAGCTATTTGTTATGCATGATTTTTTGTGTATAACTAGAACCTGTCAGTCAGTCAGAACAAAATGAGTATTATTTTAATACAGCCTGCTTTCTTATAGGCTGTTCAGGAAATGCTAGGTTTAGCCTGAAGCAAGTTATTAAAAATAATAATTAATTAAACTTTAAATCCACTTATCGAAGCTTGGGTTGCAGACGGTCTCAGTGCTATATGGGCAAAATGCAGATTGTTAATTCGTAAGAAGGCAGATAAACCCAGTAATACACAAACAAAAATGGATATTTCACAAAGGCAGTAAAAAATCTGACTCTTATCTAGTCTTATTGAAAATAAGACATCTTAGAAATTACTTATTTTTTTTAACAAAAATGTCAGTAGCTAAATTAACAAAAATACATTGGTAAACTAAATGTCCTTTTATGTAAGAAGTATGTGTAGAATATTGGTTTTAACATCTTTTGAAGGTATAGTTATGAATATTTGAGTTATTTTGTAACCTGTTGAATGGGTAGTTTATTTAAATGTTGAATGTAAAAAACATTTTTGTTAATGTTAAATGAAAAGTAGTGACAGTGGAGGCTTTATATGATATGAAAATTGACTGTTAAGCTGTGGAAGGTAAAGATGACAATTATTTAAAATAAATACCGAACCCTGATAGCTTACAATATTTATATGATTTGTTTAATTGTTAGATTATTTGTGATTTAATAATGTTTTGATTTGTAAGGAAATAAGTGTAGGCGTAAAGCTCTATACCAGAATAAGAATTTCACACAGTACAGTTTATAGATCAAGTTTATAATACAAGGGGTATTTTCAAAATATATTAAAAGATAATGAGCCACTCCGGTAAGGATAAACACTGTGGTTTCATTATAACTATTCCATAATAAATGTTGCCCTAGCAGTGTAATACATTTGCATTATGTGGAAGACTTATAAGGCTTTCTTATAAGTACTTGAGCATCCTAATTTGGAAATTAATGTAAAAGCCTTTTGATGTTATTTTTAAATCATAGAAATCCCTAAATCCCTGGTATATAAAATATTCCATATTCCAAATTCAGTTTTCAAACAAAGTTTTTCACTGAAACTACAAGCCTGAAAAAATATGATGGCTAAGTAAAATTGTGTTTATGGATGATGTCAAATATAGAAAACCAAATGTATAGCAGAAATATATATGCGAATAGTACAAGCATATATATACAGCATATATATACATACAAGCAACATGCCTCCCAACCACTTCACAGGAAATTCTAGTTAATTAAATGGCAGATGACCTTTGCTGGAATATGGTTCAAGGCTTGCAAGAGACTCAGTAGACAACATTGATATATCTTTTCAGCTGTCTAATCAGTTTCTTCATCACTGAATTGTCTAAGAATTGAAAATACAACAGAACTAGCATATCTTTATTTTAAAAATAATAAATAATTGTTAAATAGTTTAAACACAGATGCTTGGTTTTCTACATCTAACTTTAATTCATCTGTCCATATACCTTTTGTTTTCACGTTAAGAGTACCTTGTCATTTTTTACACAAGTAAATAACTTATATAAAACAATATAAACTGATATAAAACACGTTCAGCATTAGACTTGCTGTAACAAATGAAAGATTAATATAACTTATACATTGTTAGTGTAAACTTCATAGTTTTATCAGATAGTTAATGTGTTTTTTAATAATGTGTTTTTAGAGGGACAGGTGAAAAATAGGCCAATATATTAGTGCAACATTATTAAAAGCTCACTTGTTACATGAGGCGAAGTAAAAATGAAGATGAACATATTTTTAGAATTCAATAGGGTTTTCCTCCTGAAGTCATTTTCCTTTTAAATGTTAAAAATGTAATTGGACAGCATATGTCATTACTTTAAGCAGCCCTGATGTTGTTGGACCCCAAGGCATCCACGTCTGCATAATGGAGAGACACATCTGTTAAATCAGAGAATACTTTCTTTTTCATAATAAATCCCAATGTTGTCAGGAAAGGTAGTCAGACATTAGTTTTTAAAATCCAGTGCTAGATCAGTCCATCCAGAATGAAGCATACAATGCATTTTAAAAAATGTACATAATGATGTTTGGTATTATATTGTTACATTAACATTTAGTCATTTCGCAGACGCCTTTCTGTAAAGTGACATACAGAAAGACAAAGAGAAGTCAGTAAGTTAGGCAGTGGATTTGCAGTATTATTGCATTATAACTGATCATTTGCTAATCTTGTATAAGATAAAGATCTTGGTATGATAAAGAACAGCCTAGACCAGTTCATTGAACAGTGTCCGAGGCTGCACTAAATGCAGTTCATTGCTAAAAGCCCATAGAGTGAGATGAGTAGTGGCTTGCTTTAAATTAGTTAAATACCAAACAAGCTGCAGGCTTGATCTAATACAAACTATTTAATGGCTCTTTAATTGGCCCTGTACTCATACTCTGTACAATGACAATGTTAAATAAATAGTCAATCTAAAATAGTTTTTAAACACAAAGTTTCCAATGGCATAGTTTACCAAAAAGTGCTTCAAACTCAGTAAGCTTGTTAAATAGTTACACCAGTTTAATAATCCTACATGAATAGGTTCTAAATAAAAGGGTTAGGTTTAATAGAAAAATGAGAACAGATAAAATCTTATTAAAATAGTGCTTTTATCCAAAGAAACTTACAAAGCGAGCAAAGGGTTTGAGACAGCACTCTGACCCAATTACGGTTAAGGGTCTTTCTCAAGGACCCACATTGGTAATTTCAGTGGACTTGGGATTTGAACCTACAACCTTCAGATTGATATATATATATATAAATTCTTTTTTTTTTTTCTATTGAAATTTTTGCAAGTAATGTTCAAACTTCAGGATGTTTAATGCTCTTTCCACATCTGCTACTAAAGTGCAAGACTACAATCATTCTCTACTCATTTTAAAGGATTAAACAAGAATATGATCTCAAATTCCTTGTTCCAGATTAAATGTATATTCTCACTCTACCAGGAGAAAAAAAATATAGACAAAATATGGTAGGCTTTTTTTAATATAAAATATATATATATATATATACTGATATAGACTGATTTATATAGACCATAGAGACAGCAGTGCAGTTAAAGTGTCAGCATAATAAAGAGACAGTAGGGTTTGATCTAGCAGAACTGTAGTTATGAACTCTGGTCATCAAAGAGCAGTCGCACTTCAAAGAGTTAGAATGTTTGTGACCTTAAGTTGACCAACCCATAATTTTTACAAATACAACTCCTGACATTGGCCAGTTTAAAAGTTAAAAATATTTCTGGGTTTTCATTTTCAAATTAAATATTCTGGGGAATTTTAGAAAGCAAATTTCATGTACATATGTATGAATATATTTTACATTCTAATTCTTGCTAAGCACTGAGATAATTTTGATGCATTTAACTCTGTCAAAAACCTTGCAATGGGGTCTGTGTGTGAAGGTATTTTTACAGCCTTATATCTTATTATGCTTGTCTTTTGTCATGAGAATATACTCTTTGAGGTTTGTTACAATTCAATTCTTTTCATCCTTTCTGATACATAAATAGTCTCTGTTTGGCTTTGATATAGCAGATCAGAATCATGTGCAGTGATAAAAGTAGATCAAAAGCAAAGAAAGATGAGAAAATATACCAAATGACAGAGAGTAAAAGTTTAAGTTGGTGTGTTTCACCTGTTTCCTGAAGAGCTTAGTTGTAAAGAGTGGTTTCCAGCTGAGCTGATGTGATGCTGGTTGAAGGTAGATCAAAGAGACAGAAACATGAAAAGTGGCTTGGTATTTCTAATTTATTTAATTTTTCTATTTATACTCCTATTTCATATTTTTCCAGTCAAGGTCAAGTACATCACTAGAGCTGGCCCAAAATATACCAATACTTGATTTATAATTAGACTTATTCTAATGTAGTTCTCCTTATTATCTCATTGACCTTTTCTTTTGTCAGATTACTAAGTACAAATAATCAGCATATAATGAAATGATGAAAACAGCATGCTTTCATTTGAAAGACTCACTGATTGCACACTTTTGGCAAACTATTGAGAGAATAAAATGTTTCTCATCATGTACATTTTTTAAGGACACTAATGAAAGACAAAGTACAGCAAAAAAACTTAATTCTATGTACACTGACCTTCTCCTCGTTTCCACACTCTTTATTTTATTCAGCATACATATAGAGGCACTTTATAGCTTTACATGCAAACTGAATTTAAATTTATAGCTTTACATGCAAATTTTCTGAATTTAAGTACCACCCCAAAGCAAGTATTACTTGGATGATGGATTATTCTCAGCACTTCAGTGTCACTGACCTGGTGGTAGGTAGGTGTTGCACTGGTATAAGTTGATTAGACACCCCATGTCACTTCTGAACTATACGGCTATCAGAACCCTATAGGTAGCATCCTGTGAGTAACTGTAACAAATAAGTTATTAATTTTACATCTACAAGGTGAAGTAATAACGTTAATGTGTTTAATGCAGTGCATAGCGAGTACATGTAGTGTTTAAGACAGCAGCCCTGTTATGCCTGTTCCAAATTTACCAGCACATCACACTCTCACCACATCAGTTACAACGCAGTGCTGGAAATCATCCACCACCCAAATAGTCCTTAATCTATGAAAGGCCTAGGGGTTCTGCCCAAAAAAGAATAAAAAAGTAGGTAAAGAAACAGAAAGACTACAGTCTATAATTGTAGAAATTGCGTCTATATTGTAATTGAAGTCAATAGACAAAGTGAGCTTTACCTAATCAAGTGACTGAGGGGTGCATGTCCATATAAACAGAATGTCTTTCTTTCTGAAGAAAAATATGACTTATTTAATGTTCTTATTAAAGCAAACTATGCTTTAAAAATATAACATTTTAATAAAAATGACCCATTATCACTAAACATAACATGATAATGTTTAGTAGATGTTAAATAAGAATAATTCCTCTTTTAAATGTTAAAATGCACCTAATGACACCTAATGGGGCTTGTGATTAAGGAATCATCTCTGAGACCTGAAGTTTCCGGTTAGAGTCACAGTCCCAGCAAGTGCTAGTGCCCTTGAGCAAGACACCTAACCCCAATTGCTTCCCCGCCACCGTGTACAGGGCTACCAACCGCTCTGGACACCTGTACTCCCTTCACTAGTGTGTGTATGTGTGTTTTATTGCACAGAATGGTTAAATGGGGAGGACCAATTCCTCTGTGTGTAAGCACTATCTGCAACATGGATCACTTTGCTCTAATGAAATGAGATAAATGTATACCTTGACCAGTGGCTGAATAAATGTCAAGAGTATTATAACCTTTCTACTTTATATCTAATCTGTATGTCAGACCTAACATCCATTTAGATGGTGTGGAAATTCATTTTTAAGTAGCACTATACTGTCACACCCAAACAGTGCTTTTGTGTGTTCCTGAAAAAACACAGCTTTAGTAAATTATGTGCTCTAAATCGATAACAGGTGCATACTCCAGCAGGGTAAAGGTTAAAAAACATCTCTAGACAGAGTAAGTAATAATGTATTCTGAACAGTGACTCGGCCATGCCAGCTGCCCACACACAAGGCATATGGCAGGAGAAGGAGAATGTGAAAAAACATAGGAGAGTTAAGAGGAAAGATAGAGGGACTGCGAAAATAGTGGCGAAATCAAGGACATCCCAGAGGATAGCTGAGAAGAGAGATTACAGGAAATGCCACTGAGATAGTGAAGAGGAAATAAGAGAAAGGAAATGGAACAGCCTGAAAGGTTCTGGAATATACAATTTCCCTGCACATTATACTGTTTAAATGTAAATTGTTGCTTTGCAGTGTATTTCTGTACTAATAGATGGATGTTTAGACATTCTTATTTAAAACGAGATGATTACTTTTTAAAGTCTGTAAAGAGCATTTATAAGTTCTCATGAGTCATTATGTACTATTATGTATGCAGTCTTTTTTTTTCAAATTAGTAATTAATAACATTACTTCACTTCGTGACTGTAAAGAGAGCTATTAAGATTTTATAAACAGTTATGAGCACTTAGAAAGTCATTTTCAGGCAAAGTGTTTGTAAAACAAAGGCTTTATGTCAGTGGCCTCTATAATAAGTTGATGGACAGATAAAATATATAAATTCATTATACCACTTTGTGTTATAAAGCCTTATGACATGTTCTTATCACACTTCATATGTGTGGGTATGTACATATATGAAAAGCCTTTGTTGACAAGCATTATGAGTAGTTAATGCTTCATGAATACTGGATTTTGGTATAAGTGTTACCCTTTATTTTAGTAACATTCTCATTCTTCCTATATATTTCATAATCTTGCAAAAGTCTATATATATGGAGTATATACATTTTGAAAGATAACTGTCCTTACTGAAACCCTATCGGGTTTTAATCTTATTTGAGTAAATAATGTGCATCCATGCAATAATTGCACATATTTTGAATTTGATTTGGCTTCCAGTGTTGGAATACCTACACATCATAGTCTGCATGACATTTTACTCCATTTGACAAAAATAGTGTACGTGATGACACATGTATGTGATTGGGGTCAGCACTCTGTTAAGACCAGTAAAGTTTTTCCACCCCAAACTCACCCAACCATCCCTTTTTAGACAGGATTTATCAAATTCAGGAACAGACCTTTTTCACAGATTGAATTACAAGCTTCATGCTGCTGGTGTAACTGCTGCCAAGTTCCTGTTTCTGTCACCACTTACTCTTACTTACTGCTTACTTGCTGTTTGCGTCGTGTCCCACCTCTTGAAATTCCTTTACACAGACCATTAGCAGACCATCAGGTGCATCCGTTACTGCAACTCCCTTCCCACCAATATGCGCGTGTGCATGTACTTAATTATTTTTAAATATAATTTTTTTTTATATTTATGTTTCAGTGCTTTGTTTTAATTTTTTGTTTCATTTTAGAACAGTTATTTTTTTCAGAACAGTTTGGAGAAGGCACTTTTATGATCCAGCAGGACAGTGTCCCAATGCACAAAGCTAGATCTATAAAGTCATTGGTTGGTGGGGGGGGGGGTAATCCCCACTTCACTGTCTCTCACTGAGCTCTGACCTCAAAACCACCGAACACAAGATGAACTAGATTGGAGATTGCACTCCAGGCACTTTCCTTTGCCTTACGCTCCTGTAATGTGTTGGTGTCCGAATAATTTAGTCTTTGTGTCCATGAAAACTAAGCTGTATTTTAACTTCATGAGTTGCAACTGTTCCATGTTATTTATACACTAGATCTCTAACATAAATCATCTAATGAAGTTAGATAAATCAAAATTGCATTGATTTGCATGTTGTTGAAAGCTGAGATTTAACTGGGAGTGGGATTAAATATATATGCACATAAGAAGAATACACAATGCCTACAATAACTGAAAATGAATCATTAAACCAAATTCACAGAAGCCTTCTGTCCCAGAATCTATTCAGTAACATACAAATATATTGAGCCTCATAATCATGAGCCCATTTAAGCATTTTGCAGCATTCTCTAGTATTTTTTTTCCAATGTTTATCCTCCATTTTTAACAAGAAATCTTTCCCATCACATAGGTGCTACCCTCCAGAGGTTTTCAGCTCATTTATTCTGCAGAACCTGATGGATCAATAGGCATCATTAAGGTGCTTTGAAATTGGCTGTTAAATGAGATTTTTTAAATCTTATGAGTTTAGAAACACTCCAGATTGACTAGTGTGCTGTGATCAATAGGTTATGCTATTATTTCAACAATGAGAACAGAGACAGCTGTTGTATGAACTTGCACAGTAAATGCACTGATATAGTTTTATTTGTGTTTTTGTTTAGTT
The DNA here is from genome assembly GCA_019802505.1 of Corydoras sp. C115. Classification (NCBI taxonomy): domain Eukaryota; kingdom Metazoa; phylum Chordata; class Actinopteri; order Siluriformes; family Callichthyidae; genus Corydoras; species Corydoras sp. C115. The sequence goes on along the minus strand of JAFMOC010000103.1, from coordinate 323,242 downwards.
TTTTGTCAATAACCTTCATTTGTCTTATTTAAAGATTTTAATTATTTAAATATTCAATGTTTTTTTTTTCTTTACAAAAGTGCTAAAGTGTTATGAATATACATTTAATTTAGATCATATTTTCTCTTGGTAATATTATGTTTGTTTGTTTGATTGGCTTAACAACATTTAATTAAAATTGATTTGCTATGTGCCATTACGTGTAACCAATTACAGGTGATAAAAAAAAACTTGCAATATGTTTAAATGCTAACTGATTTTATGATTGCACATCTGAAATCCAAATATGATGGCACATTTAAAAATGACCAAGAGATCACATCATGACATCTCGTCTGAAATTTGATATACTGGTACATTAAACAGCTACATAGATTATTATGTAGTAGCATAGTGGAATAATAATGTCTATTTCCATTATATTCATATTAGCAGTCTAATCTGACAGAATTCAAAATAGGATAGAACTATAATAATCTCTAATAATAGAAAAACAGAGCTGTTTATTATACAAGTCTGAAGGTACCTCAGTCTATATTCGTTCTAGGATTCTATTTATCCATTCACTGACTCATGAATGTACAGATATATCATATTGTGTACCCCTGCTAATCAGACACAGTTGCTCTGAATACCATTTATAAGCAAATCACTTTAAAAGAGTGCAATTTATTTTATTTTTTATTATTATTTTTTTAGTTTTCTAAAAAGCAATGCATTATAAAATCTTGTTTAAAAAATGTACAAGAAAATAGCAATTGTAAAACATAATTTGAGTAAATGTCTTCACGCTCACCATAGACAGTCATCTCAATGCTCACCATTCTAATAAAGCAGTTTGATTGTTATGTCAATAGGTCTCGTGGCAGATTGGCTTTTAATTGTTAATCTTCTAAAGGTTAATGAAGTCAGATGAAGTTCCACTGGCACTTGCATTATCATAAAATCTGTGGCCACCCACACTCACCTCCTTCTACCTTTTTTCTTTCAAACCTATAATAAATATGGATGCAAACTTCACTTTGTAATTCATAAGGGCTCAGTGTTACAGTTATGTAAAAGTGCAGTTTAGAACCTTACTGCACTAAGCATAATAAGCAGCACTAATCTGTTAGAACTTGGCCTGGACATTATCTTATTTTTCAAGTTTAGATTTAGATCGCATATTTTGTTTGCATACTGTTTGTATCTTTAAAGTTTAAACCAAAAAGGTTTTTTACATAGTTGTATGCAACTTTAAGATGACAAGTGTACTGTATAGATAAAACAGGAAAGCAAGAACAAGGATCTGACTTATCTTATTTTTTATTATGTTAATTAGTGGCACAGTGGTGCAGCGGTAAGCTCTTCTACTTTGTATTGAAGGTACTTCATACTCCCACAATTCAAAGACATGATTTATGGGTAAATTTGTTGATTGAAATTTTGATTGTATGGTTTGTAAACTATGGTTGAGAAAAGATATGGTGACCTATCTCATAAAAACTACATGAAACTGGATCAGAATCACTGTAAACTGGCCTTTTGAGTTTGAATGAATAGCACACACACACACACACACACACACACACACACACACACACATTGTGTTCATTAGAAGTGGGGTTGGAACAATTTGTTTTATCTTCCTAACCTATTTAAATGTTAGGATGGGAACTTGAAATTTGTTTTCAAGGCACATAAACACAGAACTGTTTTTTTTACAGATTTAACACCTGCCCAGTGAAGCATACATTTAACCAATCAATATATTAATTATGGATGGAAAAAATCTCAACTAAATGTTTATGGATTGAATTCATCTTCATTGTGTCTGTTTATAAATTGAAACCTCCATGTTGTACAAATTTGGTGTTTTCGTTGATGTGTATTTATGTACAATTATCTGTATGTATAGTGATATCAATGCCACTGTTATGAACACTGAACATAAGTGGCCCTGATCCGTTTTTTTTTTTATATGTGTAAATATTTAAAATTGTATTATTAGTTTACAAAAATTATTTTTTAAAAATCAATCCTTGTTTCTCAATAGAACATGGCAACATGGTATTTTCAAAATATTGCACTTGCTCAAATAACTACAATAGATGCATTTCACAGTATATTCATTTACGAAAATAGGTTTTTAATAAGCCATCAGATGATCATTTGATCACAGAGCGTTAGAAATCATTTTTATTTCATTGTGTGAGTCAGTTAAGGGTAATTATATTCTTGGTGCCTTTGGTGCTTAGTCATATAAATTTTGTGGCATCACAGCTGGTACAGAATTGTAAAGCACGGTGTTTATCCAACACTTATGAAGCTACTAGTTTAAATTCATTAGCACATCAACCAATTAGATAGTTCTGAGTTTTAAAATGTGGTTGTGTCAATGCTACAATGGTCCAATGTTAATGTTTTTAGACTTTTTAGATACTTGAACACCCATTTATAGATTTATTCTACCTAATAATGATGAGTTTTCAAGATTCTCGGTCATACAAAACAACTGCAACACCTTGACTTAATCTGCACCAAAAACATGTTCACTTGTAGCTAGCTAACAACTATTCATTATTGCTTCTGATAGCTTATCCTATTTTATGGCATATAAGGTACTTACTGAGGATGTTGGAACTTATATCAGTAGTTATCAAGTAAAAGTTGAGGAAACACCCTGGGCAGGTTAACGAGTGGAATAAAAACACATTTACCTAGGGACATTTAGCATTCGAAATTCACAGAGTTCTTAAAAAAAACCATGAAGGCTAATTCTGTTGTTTTTTTCTTTATGCAGGTCTACAACAAGAGAGTTTTACAGATGAACCTGAGAGCCTAGTGACTCTGAAACTACTGGTGGTGGCAGCTGTTTCAGCCTTCTCCACAGGGGCGGTGCTCTCAGGTCTAGCAGTGTGCTGGATTATGAGCCAGAAGCATCGTCATTGCTCACGAAGTGACACTTCATCTTCGAGTAGTCAGCGAAAGAGTGAAAAAGGAAGCAGCATGCTGGGGCCAAGCACAAGTGGCTCAGTGCTAAGCGTGACTGATCGTTCACGTTCTCAGGGTGAGACACTTTTCGTCATGCCCAACGGCTGGACAAAGGCAGGGGACCTTGATCCCGGCCTACTGCCCACACCTGAACAGACACCGCTGCAGCAGAAGCGCCCGGCACCTTCACTCCGTCTTTCAGACTCAGGCTCAAGCTGGGACCAGAGTCAGACCTATTTGAATTCTGTTGGAACCCAGTGCCCACCACCTCCTCCATCTGCTATCTTTCTCAGCTCGAAGCTCCTTGGCGAAAGACGGCATGATGACGGCATCGAGCGCCAGCGCTATGTAGCTCTCTCCAAATATCGTGAGCATGGCGCACGCCAAGGTACTCTGCTTCGCAAATCAGCAGGTGACTACAACTACCCGGTGACTCCTCAGGACTCACCCGATAGGAGGCGAGTGGTGTCAGCACCTAGCACTCATATGGAGTACAGTGGTGAGGCTCTGCGCTGGACCCATGAGAACTATGTGTTCCATGCCATGCCGACACCAGGTCATCATCGTTACACTTCAGGCCCAGGGCACCCTGCTAGCCTCAGCCGTTCTGTTTTGCATGGTTCTCGTGGCCTCATGGACCTGGCTGACTTCAGTCACCTGCTGGGAAAGGGAGGCAGTGAGCGATCGCCCTCAGGCCAGTGAAGAAATGCGCTAGAGACTGAGAAGATCTACGAGAAGAGGAAATGCTGAAAAAGAAACCGTGTGGTATGGAGTGTGTAACCCTCAGATCTATTGCAGAGCCAGCAGGATCTGGCCAGCATCCGTCTATTTCTCTTGCCATCTTTCTTGCAGGCTCTCTCCCTCTTTTCACAGTTGCAATCCACTCTCATCTGGATTCTACTGTCAGGATGAGATCAATTAACAGGAATGTCTGTCTTTCAGCCTCATAGCTCACAGCATAGCTAGTAATTGTATATCAGGCCTGTCGGCTGAATGCGTACTGCAGGTCCTTATTCAAATGGGAGAGCAGTGCAACAAACTGCAGCATTTACCACTGCAGAGCCATTAATGATGTCCATATCTATTCCCAACCATACACACAAACTAATACACACTCACACACACTCTTTCTCTCGGGTCGTTTAGAGAATATGCTGGCGTATTCTCATTCACTAGGGATTTCTGAGCTGCTGGATGTAATAAAACATGTTAGGTACGGGCTAGGAGAAAACAAGAAGGCATAAATTCCCTCTGCAACCAAGAAATGACATGAGCCTCAACGAGTCCCCTCCGCACCCAGTCTTTGTGCTTTTCTATAAAAATTAAAAGGCCAAAACTATGTGGACACCACTTATTATTACTGTCTGTGGTTATTTTACATTACCTTTTTCTAAAAGGTTCATAATTCAGGCTTAAAACAATGCAGCCAATCAAAGGCAATCAGTGGCAGTAAAATGATTCCCAACTTCTCAGTGACTCTTGCAGTGGCACAGTCATACTACACCACAATTCTAATAAGTCATTGTTACACTGTTGCTTTGTTCACTTTTACGTGACAAAACTGTAAACTGGATATATCTCAGCGCAACAACCAATTCTTACAGCACTCAGTACAGACGTTAAAGCTGCCAATAAAAACGATGTCCGCACAAACTTAGTTTATTTGGCTTACCATTGCTTTACAACCAGGACCCACACACATTATTTTACACATAATATTATAGTGTGCAGAAGGTGAACTACGTCTAGATAAAGGTGAACTATAGAATTAAGTCATTAGTAGTTTTATAAAGCACATTACTTTTGGTCCCTGGAGCAGTCAAAACTGTTCATTATCTAGATGTCTGGTGGACAATACCCATCTATACACATGGTAAAAAAAAGACATGTATAGAATAATTTAGTAATATGTAGCAACTGTATAGAACAATACTGGCCATGATTAAACCTTCACCTTCAAAACTTGAAACAGGTAGTTCTGTTGAGTACCAGGAGGCTAACAGCCACTGCCATTATGTTGCTGTTTGGTATTAGGCCTTTATTCTAAAGTATTTTGGTTGTATTTCATCAGACTTAATTTATGTTGCATCAGATAATGGTGTTTTTAAAGACAGTCAATGTAAGATATTGAGTTTCCACAACATTTTGGCCATATAGTGTACACAAGAATCCTGGCAGTGCCGTGTACTTTGAACTGCAGTACTGATGTTTTTGTATGAAAGTGCTTTAGAAGATGGTTGGTTCAAAGCTACACAGACCAAAATTTTAGTAGTTTTAAACACTATTTCTTCCCTCAACTGTTTAAGCTCATTTGCACAGCTTCACATTCTCATTTACATTAGCATTCAACACTGTTTACAATAGACACGTTAGTACAGTTCACATAATCCTTGTCCCCATATGTATTCTTCGGTTACACTTCTGAACAATATATATTTGAATCAAGTAGGACCAACAGGCTGTATCACACTGTCATAAGCAAGAAGCAATGCATCTTCGTGACTGTGAAAGCAAGTGTGCTTGCCAATTGTTTTCAGACAAGACAAATAGGGGGAGAGAATGAGCTCATCCATGGCACAGTTCGGTAACTTAGAAATTTCAGCCAAAGAAAAAAGGGAGAAAGAGGGAGAAAACAAGAGGGAGAGACAGAGTAAGAAAGATACTTGGAATGAGAGGAGACACAGAGGTAAAAGAATGGAAACGTTCTTTAAACAATTGTCTACAAACAGAGACTGAAACCCTGAAACAGTCAAGACTTGGATGTCTGAATCTTCTGATTCAGCTTTTTTTTGGACTTGTTCATTGTTGTACATTTGTACAGTAATTGTACAGTGAATTAGCCATTCTGAAGTGAATCGGACCAAAAATAAGGACATAATGTCTGACCTTCAACTGAAGACTTTCATTTGTGTATTCCTGTTTAAAGTATTTTTAATGAAGTAACCGGAAAGGGATGGAAAAGAACTAAAGTCAGAGATTCATGCTCATTTTTTATCTCTTCTGAGAGAAAGGACAAATGACCAACAGAAAAAGTGGGCAAATGAGTAGCGTACAATATGTGAGCCCTATCATTCAGTATTGAGTGTAAAAAGACTACTGTATTATTGTTATCAATTTTGTTGTTTAGATTTGTTCTGTGTTAGTGACAGACTCTGCACATTCTGATCTTTTTTTCTACACATGAAGATGCCTGTTAAAGAGTACAGAAAAGAATTGTCAATTGAGCTGCAGCAGAGTTTTCACAGTCTTCATATTTTATCTGTCTGATTCACATTAGCAGTAATTTCATTAGTTCTTTGTTTTAGAGAAATAATTGTTTACATGTATGGGGGCAATCAGGGCCTTAGTTAAATTTTAATTCTTCATTAATTCAAGCTTCACAATGTACCTGCACTCTTCACTTAACTCGGTTCTGTTTAAAATACATTTAAGATCCTTCATGTGCGATAAACAAATTGTCCTTATTTTTGCCAAGAATGAATTTATGGCTTTAAATAGATGAAGAAATGATTAAGTTGGTATTACATCTCATACCTAAACACTTTTTAATTTCAATGAAGTGTGAATTGATTATTTATTTATTTTTGTTTTACACCATATTCAGAGTTTTAGCTCAATTTAATTGAACATTTTAAGGCTGGAACATTTTTTTTACAGTGTTTATTTAGCAAGGTAACCTAAAGTGTTATCAATTTATATTAGCTACTATTAAATTCCCTCAGAAAATTTATTTGTATTATATTACAGATTAGTGCTATGCTGATTAGTCGAAGTGTGTTCACTTAAATGTATGAAATCCAACTTTCCTCAAGGTAACTACACATACAAAGAGAGTAAAAACACCTGCATCTTCAATGTGCCTCTTCCTGAAAGAAGATTCACTGTGGGGCATTTGTGGTTGTTCCGCCTGTTAGAAGCTAATTCTTTAAAGATGTGAGATATTGTATCCATATGGTGTCTGAGAGGTTCATGGCCAAACGCACACACCCGCAGACAGACAGAAACATCCAAAATTTATACAATTATATACTCAAACTACACATGAACCAAATGCAGTTGTATGTTGTATACATAAATACACACTTGCGCGCGCGCGCGCGCACACACATGCACACCAAATTAAGTGAATCAATGTGGCAGCCGCACCAGATCAGGGTACAATTGCATGCATGACCTGGTCTGATTATGAGAGTTCATTGTAAATTCAACTGAAACATGTTTCATGCCTGATTACATGCCTAGTGTGCGTCTAAGGTAGAACATGTGTTCTAGCTACAATTATAGACTTTTAAAATCCTTTTAAACACAGGAAATAGAATTTAAGATGCACATTAATCAGACTTGTGACATTTCCCTGTTTGGCCTTAAGAACATGAACCCATAGGCATTTGGAATGTATTTGTTCTTGTGCTCTTTTTTCTTCATTACTGTAGTTACCTATTCAGTCAATCAGTGAGAAGTGATGTACCTTCTGCATACCTTATGTGATTTTCAGCAAATCTACAGATGTCATGTCATGTTACTGCTTTATCTGTACTTCAGAAACAATGCATGTTTAAATAGTTTTATGTTTGAGCTAGTTCGAATCTCAAACTCAAACACAAAAAAAGCTTTAACGGCATGGCAAATAATTAAATTTGTATTGGCAAATCAAGATTTCAAAATATGAAATGCAATAGATAAATAAACATATGTATACACAAGAGACTATAATATAAAATTGTTCTTACCGAACTATGAAATACACAAAGAACTAAACAAGCATTGTAATGGCCAAATCAATAAAACTTACCCAAACTATATGGATATAAAAATTCTTATTGCCTTTATTAGATCTAACTATTTTTAATGTTTTATTTAAAAAATCATACAACTAGCTTAGTTGTTCCCATTGTTTGTACTATTGTAACATTGAGGACATCTTCTTGCTTTTTAAGGATGTTTTTTTTAAATCTATAATAACGCTCTTAAATTTTCAGTCATGATGCCCAGATATACCAGCAGATGAATTAATATTATGAGTCTAAAATAACATCATTACTGCACATACCTCACTATAGAAATCCTTAAATATTTTTTCCATACTCACATTTAATGAACACATCTTTAGAGATCTAATGAGATCTTGCAGTCTGGATTTTTTCCCCCTTATTTTCTAATTTTTTTTTTTTTTTTATTCCACTGGTGCACTTTTTGTTTTCTTCTTAAATAATACATTATATGGAAGTTTTTAGATATTCCATAAATAAATTCTAGTGTTACAACCAGTCTCAATGCCACAGGTATATAATCACATGCTTTCAACAGTTCCAACTGGGAACAGCTTGCAGAAGGCTTTTATTTTCTGTTCCAGCATTACTATGCTTTAGAGCACAAAACAGGGTTTTTAAGACATGGGCATGTATAATGTGTAAGAACTTGAAATTCCTACACACAGTTCTTACCTTAATCCCAACTCATTTGAGATTAACTATTTGTGAGATTGTAAGCCAGGCCTTCTCATCCAACATCAGTGTCTGAACTCACAAACACGTTTCTGAATTTCAAAATAATTCCCATGGACATGCATCAAGATTTTATTTCAAAAACTTTCACAGTAAAGTAGAAACTGTTATTGTACGGCTGCAAAAAAATTTGTTCATATACTGCATTAAAACAGATTTGAAAATGAACATCTTCGACAACAACTTCTCTTCAATTACCAGATAATAATGAAAATGTGGATCTAAATCATTTTGCTTTAAATGTATTTTAACAGGTAATTCTGCCCCTTATTTTGTAATTCTGTTATTACTGCTGCAGTCAATTGTGAATGTTTGCAAATGTGAAGAAGAGTAATATCGTGACACACTGTTATCATCATTTCACATTTTGGTTCCAACCCCATACATAGTTCTGTGGTAAGGCAATGCAAACCTTTTTTTATGTGCATACACCAAAAAACTGTGAGTTGAAAATGTACAGAAACCGTTGTGGAGGAGCATCGTGGATCTTGTGTGTCAGATCCACAAGTTGAAGTGCCATAATCTAATTATGTATAAAACAGATGCTTGTTTGTATCAAAAGGCATCATTTTTTTATTTGTGTCACTTTGTTTTTGTTCATTTTCATGTGGAGTTATTCTGAAGAAAGTGTTTTGGTTGTTCTGCTTATGTATACACCCTTCTGTGCTACATGCCTGAAACAATAGAGAAGTGCTGTTCTATGGTCTATCCACAACTGCCATGTCTGTACCTCTGTGAGGCTCGATATGCCGCTATTAGAATGGACAGTGAACAGAAGTCGATGACACACTACTGTATATACTAAGCACAAAAGCAGTTTATTTTTGGAATGTGAAATGTTGGCCAGTTTACTTGACTGTGGAACAGAATGATTCGTTTTTTTAAGTTGAATCATCTGCTTTGAACCGGTGTGGCTTTAAGGTATGTCATGTTTTTATTTTATTTTTATTTTTTTCAGAACAAAATGTCCAAACGGATTTTTACTTGAAAAGTTGACTCAGCTTTTTGTTGACCTTTCAGACTAAAGAGGCCTAACAATGACAATGACTCAGTAAACTGTACATAGTACAAAGCAACATCTTGTTTCTCATCCCTCTTGAACAGATTAATGTATGCGACCTTACAAGGCAAATGTTTTCTTTTTGTAAAAAAAACAATCAAAATTAAATTGACAGACAGATAACGCTTTGGTTACACACAAACATAATGATACACAACTCAAATTATCGGTGTGCTCACTTACTTTGACCTGTAAATCAACATGGATATTTTATCACTCTAATAAACACATTGGATTGTACATTGTTGCACCTCTTTCACTGTATGAATAATTGATTTGTCTTTGTAAAGTACTGCTCATTTGGTGATTTAGCTTTTATACACCAGAAAAGAAGCATTTCAGATGATATGCCTTTTTAGAATAAGGTCACGGAGGTGTAAGCCACTTTTGACATTAGCATGATGAAGATGATCTCTTTTTGAAAATACTGAATATGTGCATACAGGGATGACAGTAAGCATTGAATGGAGTGCATTACAAACTCTGCACAGGTGAAGAGTGAGCATTTCTCTGTTGCTATGGAGATCTCAGTCACCATAGCAGCATAACTGTGAGTGTTAAAGAATAGAAAGCGATGTTCTGAAAGAGCTTCACATCTCAGTTAATTAGATCTGTGTCAATCACCCAACACATAATTAACACAAATGCTAGTTGACTTGTCTGATCTGTTGTTGTGTGTGCCGCATTTAAACTTCTTATTATCTTGTTTCCTTTTATATTTCGGAATCAGAATTTGTTTTTCGCTTTGACAGTGAAGATGTAGTCGTAAGCAAAGGATTCAATCTCGGACCCATATACTCTTTAAAAGTGTCTAAATTTAAGCGTACAACCAGTAAAGAACAAAACATTCAGATCTTTTGCTAAGATAAGTATATCAAAGTATAAGCAAATATACCAAAGCAGAAATGCACAGAAAATCCCAATCCCAAATTCCCAATTACTGTCACTTTTGCATCTGAGAACGTGAATTTTGTGGGACCAATAAAGGATGAACTTATCTTATTTTAACATACTTCATTACTAGTAAATGTTCTAGATGATGTTGCAGAATTAAATGACCCATTAAGGTTAGAGTCCTGTTTCCATTACATTACATTAGGTTATTCGGCAGATGCCAAATCGACTTATCCAATGCAACTTACCATACCAACTTGTTGTTTTGGGGGTCAGGTTACAGACTCAGTTATGATAACGCACCCTGTAGCAATCAGGGTTAAGGGCCTTGCCTAATGAACCTACATTGGTAACGTTGGTGGACTTGGGCATATCTAGATTTGTCATTGCAACACATATGTATTCAGTTAGTCCGTCCTCACTGTAACCAGAAAACCTTTGCTTCTTAATAGCCAATCTTCATATTGTCTTAACTTAAACCCCCTACAATTCCATGATTTGCAGGGCATTTTTCTTTTCTTTTTATCTTTTTCTACAGAACTTTGATCCTGTGGGCCAAATGCGTGCAGCGAGACTTAAGACTCCCCGGCTGTCTGATGTATCAAACTATGAAGTTAGGGTAGGGGAGCTGCAGTAATCTAAAAATCTTCCTGATTTATCCTCATTAGAACAGAAAGAAAATGTTAAAAGGATACATTGAAAAATAATATAGGATGCTTGTAATTGTTGAATGCCAAATATTCTCTTAATAAAGAATGTAAAATGTAAATTACATACCAAAGCAGTTAAATGCAATCAGCTGAGTAGAAAGTACAAACATTTATGGGAAATAAAAAAAAAAATAGTAGCTATCAGGTTGTGGAGACAAAGAATCATTATGTCATCAGCCAAAACTCTCTTTAAAACCAGCACCTCTGATTATCTGGCTCTGCTTCTCATTCCCAAATCTGTACTTAATTGCAGCACTGTGTTAAGAAATAAACTAATTAATAAATTGTTAGTCTTTAATTTGCATGTGTGTTAGAAAAACTCTTAGAAAAGCCAAATATTTATCATCAAGAGTTCATAATTACACATTTCTTGTATTCATTTAAGTAAAAAAAAAAACTACTGGAGCAATAATTTAAATTCATCCTGTAGTTAAAAAAGTGTATACATTTTATTATTTATATAGTTTTTCACTAAAGAATATTTTCTACTTGGTTCTTTATCAGCAAAAAGGAATGCTTTAAAACCATTTCAAGGACATTGATTAGTACATTTAAAAGCTAAATTGATGAATGATTTAGTTAATGAGATTTGCAGAAGAAAACTGTAGAAATGTAGAAGACAACCAGCACTACAATCCAGATCGTTAGTTTGTGTGTGTCTAAAATTTGAAGGTTAAACATCTTTAACAGATATGAAGACAGGCTGAAGTGTTTGTGATCATTTTTCAATGACATGCATTCATCAGCATATGTATCACTTTTTTAAATTATTGGATTTTCACTTTTATATAAACATAGAGCTGGAATCTCTATCTAAATTCACCACTTAAGGGGATGATTTGGCAATAGAGTTAGCAATGGCTTCAAGTGTGTATTTCCTGTTCAGGATGGTTCTTCTTGTCTTTTGCTCTAGGACTGCTGTGATAATCATCAGGACCCCCATTAACTGATCTGGGTAAGTTTATTGGAAAATGAATGAATGGTAATATGCTTAACCAAATTAACCAAACACAATACACATCTGCTATAACAGTATTTTAAGTACCTTATGGAGTTTTATTGAAGTGTGTATTTAAATATCTCAAGGTTATTACGTGCTCAACACATCTTTCCCCTCTTTGTTTTTGCAACCTGTGTTCTATAAATTGACCACAAGAGGGCACGCTCTCTCAAATTTGTAGCATGATAAATATTAAAGTATAGTAACACACTCCATCTCCAATTCCTTTATATAATATATATAAAAAATGTTTACACTGTTAAATGCTTACAATGTTAAGTATATACACACATGCCCGCATATATATATATATATATATATATATATATATATATATATATATATATATATATATATATATATATATACACACACATATATAGTGTGTGTGTGTGTGTGTGTGTGTGTGTTTTCAAAGCATACGTGGGATTAGTTAGTCTTACAAAGCATTAAGTAAAATAAAATAAAGTCATAGGCAAACTTTTTTTGGTAACTTTACTAATGCTTTGTGTTTCTTGTCAATGAAATCGAAATCTTTTTTCAAAGAAAAAGTTAAACTTAATCAAAAAGTTGTTTTTTTTTAAGTTTTTTTTAAAGTTTTTATTTAAACTGCAAAAATATATTGTACAGTGTTTCACTATAAAATAACATTTACTATTTTCTTGTAGCAGTATAATTGTATGTGTAAAGCTTTCAGCCAACTAAAATTACTTAACCAATATGAACTAGGGTTCAAATATTTACTTTCTGTTAACATTAGTTCCTGAACAGTTTTGGATTCTTTAGTTACGTAGTTTATTACAAGAAACATGTCCTAGCATGCATGATGAAATAAACCAGCACGCACACTGTGGCTTTCATTTACTTCCTATTTCACACATTGCCTAACTTGTAAAGGGTGACACAAATGTTTAATATATACTTGCCTTCCCCTTTCTTGTTAAAATTGTTTGCTTTGTCATTTTTTGTGTGTATGTGTTTTTCATGGTATCCTCTTAATTTTCTGCTAATCAAATGTTATTGGAGCATCACAACAAACATCTGTATGTTAATAATAAAGTTTTAATACATTTAACAACTGTACATCTAAAATATTTGGTTTGTTTAGATGATGTTTTAACACATTTTTATTTTTTATTCATTAAATGCATGAAATCTGTTATGTTGATACCAAAAACAGTGTTGATAAAAGATTGTTTTTACAAACAGGAAAACACAAGCCTACAATCTGATTTGCAACTCATGTACATACGTGATTGTCTCATGAGATAGGATTAGAACTGCTGTCTGTACAGGATATGTTATTACATATTATAAAAAGGTAAGTTCTGATTCTTAAAACTGATTGGCTGAGCTATTTATCCTGCCATGCCAATATTGACAATAATGCACACCACTGACTGCTTTAAATCTGACCGAATGACCGAATCAATGCATATTATACAATGCATTATTTTAAATAATAAAGTACAGATTAATGTAAATAGCAAAACAGATTCCCAATGAGCACTAAGTCTATTGCAGCTGGGATTTTTTTTTATAAACTTTTTGTAATTTGGCCCCTAAATGACAGTATTTGAGTGTTAGAGAAACCGGAATCCTGTTTCTTTGCGATCAGTGTTCACTTTAAAAAATGGACTAGGTTACGTCACATAAGACCAGTTTATCGACAATTTGGCTTTCAATAAATGCATTTATGAATCAAACCTTGGTGTTCTTTTTTTATAGGGTATTTGTAACTGTTTTATAAAAGTAATATTTATAAAAACAGTTTTATTCACAATAATGCACACCCTCTCGTGCCATTTAGCTTTATTACTGATCTCTTCTTGAAGAGCCCATTTAAAACTAGAAATAGTTCTTAATGTTAACATCAAACATGTAACAATTGGTGTCACTTTTTGAAACAATTAGAAAGTATTGATTAGTTTAAAAGTCTATGGTTTCTCTATGGTTATTAGAGTAAACAGACACTGATCTTTGTCTGCAAATATTCTTTTCATGTTGTCAAACACCTGTAAATGTTATGAGGTTTTATGAGGCTTTGCCATGGCAAAATCTTCTTCTTTACTTAAGTTTTTTTTTACATTAACACAGATACCTGTCCCTTAACTTAAATGGGTATTGAAAGGCTAATGTGCAATTGCTAGATGTTGTGTTGTGAATGAATAATATTCTTATGATTGTTTTTGTCCTTATTGTAATAATTAAGTCTTAAGAAGTGGCAGCACTGTGGAGTAGTGGTTAGCATGTTTATTTCTCAGCAATAGGTAGCCAGACTTTTTCCTAGGTTCTTCGTTTTTCCTCCCACAGTCCATAAACATGGATTTAAGGTGAATTGGCTGCTCTAAATTGCCTCTATATAGTGTGTGTGTGTGTGTGTGTGTGTGTGTGTATGCCTGTGTATGCCTGTGTGAGTACATGTGTGATCAGCAATGGATTGGCACCATGTCCTGGGTGCCATCTGTCCAGCTTTTTAAATGTTCTCCCCTGGATGGGCATGGGGAAACCCTAGCATAGGATTAAGCAATTAAAATAACAGGATGTGATGAAATCTTAAAATATTTATTACTTTATAATACTGAACATTAGCCAAATCAGCGACTACTGAATCATCTACTATTTTTTGCTTGTTTTATAAACTTTCTTTTTTCCTGTTAGGACAATTAAAGGCTTAAGATTTTAGTTAGTTTGGGTTTGCCTTCCACCTCCGTCCCACTTCCCTTCCCTTTAATACTTGATCCTGAATGTGTTTAGGAATACTACATGAGTATACATGGATGTGAATACAATAGCACCAATTCAGCCACCAGTATGAATTGTTGGCCCAGTTCTCTCATTATTATATTATAATTTCACATAATCCATCATCCTTTTCTATGGCTTTCTATTAGGGTTCTAGAGCTAATGGCACAAGTGCAGGTAATATTCAGTGAATACGGGCAGAGTCAACGTGTCAAACTATTTTCGGATATGATTTGATTAAGGGAAGCTTCTTTATGCAAAAATATTTCAATGTCTTCAAGTCACTGCTTTATTCCATTACTTTTAACATTTCTTTTAAAGGTACAAAATTACTGTCAAGCTAGTGAATAAAAAGTGAAGACTGGTTATGAGATAAAAAGGTCATGCAATCATCTACAGCAGCACTTTTTTCTTTGACTTATTTTCCGAATATAGATTTACAATCTTTCTTTTGACTTTCAACAACATTAGAAAGAAATTGTATGTTTTGTTTTATTATTATTATTATTTTGTAATTGTCAAAGATGGGGATTTGTGCTTGAATTTTTCTTTAGCTTGTGAAGTAAATAGAAGTGCTGATGGGCCTTCTCTGGTTAGTGATGCTGTGTTGATGGTATTTACTAGCATGTCCATGAGTTTAGTATTAATAACTTGGAGTCAGTATTGTTTAGTGAATGATGTACCCAGCTAGTATATGCATTCATTCATCAGGCTTTTGTTCGGGCACCTCTGTAGTGTGTTTGAAAGTGAAAGCTCAAGTTCAGATTTTTACAATTTTCTAAGCCTCCCAGGTGGGTAGTTTAAATACCAACACAGCAAAGGTGATCTAGAAGGACAGGGCAGCAATTAAAAACAGGTGGTATCGCACCAAAATGCTAATCATGTTAAGGATTTGTGTTTTGCTCCAAGTTCGCACCTGTAACCAGTTGCGGCTGTTTTGAAAGCTGTCCAGTTTGCCAGCCTGAAAGCCAACACTTCAGAGCCTAATTTAATGCAAGCCATCAACTGTGCATAGCACAGCTTGAATTAAAGCTGTTATTGTGTTTCTTCTAAAATAACGACAGGCTAAGTATGCCTTACGTGGCTTTAAACACAAAAGGAATGTACTAATTCTCTAGGTATGTTGCATTAAACACAATAACACCCATAACACTATAAAGAGTGTTACTTGCACTTTAAGTTGTAAAGTGCAGGCTGATTTTGGCAGATTGCTAATTTAACGGTGCAGCTACCTGGACTCATTGTGGTGGTCCATTTGTTGTTTTTTATTTATTATTTTTCTGTGAATCAAGAACACATTGTATAGTGTAGACTATGTATATGCATTCTCTTTGCAAATTCTGTTGACGTCTCTCTAGGTTGTTGTTAGCCAGTGGTGCAGCTATGTTTTTTAGTTGCTAAGGTGGCAGAATGCCCAAAATGTACCTGAACACACATCATTTCAAGACTATACATCAGTGTAAATATATTCACAAGCAACCGTTTACATGACTTGGGCAAAAGGCTTGAAAATAGACTGTTGGCAAGGTGTGTTTTTTTTAGAGAGGGTTATTGTAGTCCAAAAGGACTGAGGTGCAATGTGCTTGCAAATGGAGCCAACAAGAGTGTAAATTGGACAGAGTTTAATGCAATGTTTGGGTTGACCACTCATCTTGGTTGAGTGCATTGCAAATTATAGATAACGAAAAAGTAGGTTTCATATCATGTGTAATGGTGGTTTCTACATGTAGGGCACCTAAAATATAAATAACATAACTGCTGTGTATTCTGATGCATCTCTGCAGTGGGTTAACCAAAGACAAGAGACCTTCTCATGGGAACCGAGAGCTAAAAAGCAAGAGATCGTTGTGTATGTGCATGTATTTGTGTGTATGAATCTTAAAAAACAGATATTTAGGTAAAGTGTGATAAAGTAATCATATTCGCCAACTGTGCTTACACACAGAGGAATGTGTCCTCCTGGACAGTGGACAGCCTTGTATATGGCACCTGGAGAGTATTTGGGGTTAGCTGCTTTTCTCAAGGTACCTTCAGGACACAAGGCTTGTCAAATTAATTTCAATACTATTGACCAATTTTACACCAGTTGGTCAATTACCAATCTCCCGCCACTTTGCGCTCTGTATTCAGGTTCAAATCCAAATGTGGGGGGAGTGTCCATGGTGGAGTAATAATAAATTATATAGACTATTATATAGTCTTAAAAGTTATATTAATTTACAATATAATAGTTTAATTATGTCCAGAACAAAAAATGCTCTTTTATGTTCACAATTAATAACACTGTCTATACCAACTTGCTAATGCTTGTGATGTAAATAGTCGCAGTTGTGGGACAACATGTTCATGGGTTCCCACACAACCATATATAACCGTTAACAGAAAATTGTCCTACTTTCTTAAATATAATGGTGTATCACAATATATTATAAATAATAAAAAAAATCAATGATTATTTATTGCTTCCAAAAATCTTCTTTAGCAAGAAATAGTATCCCACAGAATCCAGGATGCAATTTGTTGTTGCTATCCACTCAGAAACATCATGGAATACATCACTAAATGTCACATGAGAAGAATCCTCTTCAAAATATCTTATTAAAAAACAGACATGAATTGGAGTGAAGCAAACAATAAATACAATCATGTTTGCAGTAATAATGGCCACTACATTCTTTCTTTCAACCATAGTTTTCTCCTCCATTGTCTCACTGTCTGCTGACTTCAGCACTGTACAAACTGCTTGTGTCGAGCAAGTTGTAATGGTGGCTATTGGCAGAAAATACCCAATAATTTCCAGAACCAGCAGAAATGCCAAGCTTTGTCCTAAATGCGAACCTTTCTTGAGCTTGTAGCAGGTCTTTAGTTTTTCTGGTAGCAAATTTTCATGAAAAGCTGTGCAAATGGTTATGACTGTTAACCAGATGGAAACACATGCCACGCATGCCACCTTTTTCCTCCTGGTTTTGTTACGCATGGGAAACCTTACAGCCAAAAATCGATGGACGCTAATGGCCATGATTGTAAAAATGCTAACATACATGTTGCTATAATGCACACAGAATAAAAATGTGCAAAGGTTTGTCGGCTTTAAAGGGCAGAAGGTGTCAAAAATGCGGAAGGGAAGAAAAATGATGAGTAAGAAATCTGCGAGAAGGAGGTTGAGCATATATATGTGAGTGTCCGTCCACTGGCGGGTCCGTAGAAAAAAACACATGGCTGAGACGTTAAGAATAAGGCCTACAGCAAATACAGGTGGGTAGGTTACTTGCTGGAACAGGATAAGAGCTGCATCAGTCCTGTTCTTCACGTCACTGCAGTTAGAAATCATTGCCTGAGACACAGAATCAAAAAAAAGCAATGGAAGCTTAGTACATATTTGTGGGCAATCATCAAGTCATCTAATGCTAGCAAGACTGAGTTACATTAAAATCACTTTAGTTCAGTGCAGGTTTGTCCAGATTATACCTTTTCTACTTTTACATTTAGTCATTTAGCAGATACTTTAATCCAAAGCAACTTACAAATGAGAAAACAACACAAACCAGTAGTTTAGGGAAAAAAACACTACACTGTAAAATTATAAAAAACTTAAATAAATATATATATATATATATATATATATATATATATATATATATATATATATATATATATATATATATATTTTCTTTATATCAAGCATTTGTGGAAGAGATGTTTTTTGTGTTGTTTCTTGAAGATGCCAAATTACAGACAGAGTTCGGAAGAGTGTTCCACCATTTAGTACTGGTGAAAGATACAGAGTGAGAATTAGCCCCACGGTGAGGTTAAATCACCAGACGACATTCATCACTAGAGCGAAGTGAATGAGCCTGAGTGGAAATATAGATTGAGAGTAAAATGGGGCAGATATAGAGATTGTCTTGTAGGCCAGAGTCAGTGCCTCGTACTGAATGCGAGCAGCTACAGGGAGCCAATGGAAAGAGAGGAGTAGTGGAATGACATCAGTTTGTTTGGGCTGGTTGGACTCTAGTCAGGTTGCAAAGTTTTGAATCAATTGTAGAGGCCTGACTGTTCAAGCTAGGAGATCGGCAAGCAATGCATTACAATAATCGAGTCGGAATAAGATGAGGGCTTGGAGTAACAGCTGATTAGCATGTTTAGTCAAAAGAGGACTGATATTCCTGATGTTGTACAGAATGAATCTGCAGAAACGGGCAGTTTTAACATAGGGTTTAAGAAAGTGCTCAGTGTCTGTATGGTCATAAAATTGTATAGACATATATTGTATAGAAGTTTCAAAAGATACAGATAAAACACTGAAATGCATTATTGTTAGTGCATTGTTTGTATTGATAGTAGGGTGGGATGGTGGCATAGTGGTTAGCATGTTCACCTCACAGTGCAGGGGAACCAGGTTTGAATCCCAATCTGGGTGAGTTTTCATGTTCTCCCAGTGTCCGCAAGGGTTTTCTCTGGGCTCTGGCTGGTTTCTTCCCATGGCCCAAAAACGTGTATTCAAGGTGAATTGGCTGTTCAAAATTGCTGAATCTAAATTTCCTCTATATTGTGTGAGCCCAGCGATGGATTGGCACCCAGTCCCAGGTGTATTTGCCCCCCCCAGCAACCAGAGTATAGGATATAGCATAAACATATAAGTATAATAATAGATATTGGGATAATATGGAATTAAATCTATTAATATTTTTTCATGTTAACACTAATTAAAAATAACAGTGTATTAAATATTCCTATGTTTTATCTTCAAAAAAACAAAATTCCATCAATCACCGTTTCATACGCTTATTTTGAAGCTAACCTTGGATGCTAAAGCATATTCTAGCTCTGGGTCAAAATTACATCACATAAAACACATTCATACTTAACTGAATAGGTCCATTCCTATGATATTCTCCTTGGAAATTACACCTATGAACATTATGTTGTCAGGTAACAACACTGCACACTGAGCCACACATTTCTGTATTAATAAAATTCTTCTAATGAAAAGTTCTAATGAACTCCTATCAGAAAAGGAATTTAAATGAAAAATCAGTCATTCGTAGTCCTGCTTTGCTGACATGTAAAAAAGAGTTTAATACTATTGTCTAACTTGCTTAATCTAAGAAGGCTAAAACAAAACAATACAGCAAAATATTGTTTGTTCTTTTTCATTTAAGTTAGGTTTTAAGCTATATTTTGCCATTTAAAGGATTGAAATATTATTAAAAGTATGTAAAAACATGAAAAGCATATTTACCGTCATGTATCCGTTCATGTTTACCTTAATATCTGTAGCAGACATGTGGATAATGTCGCTTTTGCAGTCAGCTTTTCCTTCCTTTTTCTTTCTGGGTGTATTTTAGCAGCAGCTGCTCAGACCCTATTAATCAGTTATTTGTTCGATGATTTTATTAAATGTATACATAAGAAAAAGCCAGGCAGATTTTTTTTTAAATATTACTGTTGTTGCTTTAGAAATGGACTTTTTTTATTCTGATTGCTTTTCCCTATTTTATACATCAGAAAACACAGCCTATTACAAATTGATTACAGTGTCTGATGTGTCGCTGCACCTCAGAGAAGAAAAGTGGAAGATAAGGCTGACTAAAACTAACGTCATTTTCTACATTAGCGTCAAAGTTGCTAAAGTGAAAATGAACAGATAATCTGTTCTGTTTTCTGTTATCTGTATCATACAATTATCAGACAATCAGACAATTACAGTTTTTTTGGCAGAAATTGATTCAGACTGATTGTATAGCTGCTTTGCAGTTTCTGGCAGTTGTGCACTACCACATTTGACACATTGTCCAAAAATATGAACTTAAAACAATCAAAATATAGGGTGCAGGTTAAAACATCCCAAAATTTCCTTTTAAATTAGGACACAAAATCTAACAACACAAAGCACCATTGGGTTCCCTGACCAAAGAATAAGGGTTTTCCTGGGTTTATTTTAGTCCTTTGACTTAATCTTTATCTTAATGTAAAGCATGTGGAACAAGTTGAAAAAGGAGTTTCATAAGCGTGGACCTCAAAATCCTTCAGAATCCACTAAAGAAACGATCACAGATATATGTGCTTGTCAATCTCATAAAGCTTTATAAAAGAAGACATAAATATAATAATAGCTCAGTTGTGACACTGTATCAAAATTGGAAATTCAAAAAAATAATAATAAATCTTGAAGACTTTAAATACATCATGATCATTTGAAGAGACAATTGTCGTAAGCTTTATGATGGATTTATTCTCAACAGTTATGTGAACTTTGAAGTATTTGTTACAGCTCAGCCATTTATTCTACAGGGTATTCTACATTGTAGTCATAATGCCATGTAATTTAATGTAATTTAATAATATGTTAACTATACCCGGTGATTAATTCCCTGTATACATTGCAGAAAATGATCCACCATTTAAACAGAACCTAATCTGTGGTGGAGAACAGGGAGTATGCAAAGAAACAAATGGATCACAGTGACCATGTAAAATTGCATCTCTGTGGTAAGTGAAGCAGATAAAATAGTGAAAATAAGTGCAGAATGTCTTTGGTTGCTATGTCTAATGGTTTAGAAAAGGTGGCAATTTTTTTTATTTGAACAGTTCATAACTGAAAAACACAGACTGCAGTTAGCTTTGGTTTAAAAAGGTTAAGATCTATGCAAAGCGCAATTTAAGGTCAGTCATTGTTTCACTTCTATATTTCACTGGAAATACTAAACAAAAGTTGTCGTGACAGCTCAGTGACTAGAATGGTTAGGGTGTTGGGCTATCAATCTGAAAGTTAAGGGTTTAGTTTCCAAGTCCACTGATGTTACTGACCAATATGGTACCCTGAGCAAGGCCCTTACCCTGACAGTACCAGAGCTGTTGTATGGCCAAAATGCTGTGTTCTGGCCAACCAAGTTGGGATACATGTATTTCGATTTAGATAAAAGAGCCTGCTAAATGACCGAATGTAAATGTTAGTAAAGTCAGTTGTTGGATAAGCTTCGCATCTAATTTACCATTCGATGTTTGCCACTAAATGTTACCAAAGTAGTAAAAACAAACATTAATGAAAAAATATACTCTAAGAAAATGATAAAAATTATAAAGCCTTTCATTTTTAAACATTTTAATACCCAATAAAAGTGTGTGCATCGATGCATGTAACTTACAATTCTTTTGCTGTATCTTGCACTGTTCTTATTCAGATGTCCAGATCCTGTAATGCTGCTTGAATCACTAATATGAAACTTCTCTTATGCTTGCGTTTTAATCATACTGGTTTGTCACACATCTAGTGCAAAGATGACATTTACAATAAGCCTCATTTCTCTATTTCTCTGTTAACTATATGTGGTTTATGCATGTGGTTATTTTACACTGAAGCCCCAAACAGTCACGTATTGCAAATGTATGTTCTCCCCCACAGGTTTCAACGGAAACAGCAGTTATATTTGGCCTACTTATCAACATATTCACAAAAAGGTTGTGTTAAAATTCTTTGGAGAAAAAAAAACTCCTGATATCGGTGTCCTGCAAAAACAAACTTCTGAAATTCTAATTCTAAAATGCTAAGTAATTATAATATATAAATTTTATCATTCTTTCAAGATTGTCTGAACGTTTATAATTAATATAATTTTTTTTTTTTGGCATGTTTCACAGCTTTGTCTAAGTAATTACATCCATGTAAAACCCACAGATGAGACATTTGCTGTATGCTGTAACATATATTGAGATTTTGTTTAATAAGGTTTATTCTACATTTTTAGATGAAGCTTTGTATTTCTTTCAAAGCCACGCTTACCATATTAGGTTGAAACAGGCAATCAGAAGGAGTAATGCGCCCTCTAATGGTAAAATATTATAACTTGTACAGCAACTTGACCTCCTCTTTCTCGAACATGCAGAGCTAAGTGACTGCACTGCGGTACAGAAAGTCCCAAAGACACAAAAATAATACAATTAGCACGAATTCATAATACTAATACTAGTATTACATGTGTACATAATACTAGTATTGCATGTGTAATACTCATTCATTCATTCATACGTTTTTAAGAATTGTGGTGCTCATTTAAAACATCCATCCATCCAGAATCTTTTGCTTTATCCTCTATTAGGGTGATAATGTGGGGTTTACCCTAGTAGCCCAAAAGATCTGGATGGGGATGAAATGAGCTCTTAAAAACGCTGGGTCAGATTAGACCTAACAGTAAGGACACAAAAGTTATATGTGAATTAATGAGTCTATCAGTCCAAACGCTTTCCCTCCGGCATACACTTATAGAACTATACTCACTAATGACAAACACACTCTATATTTTAAAGGGCATCTACATTTTCAGAACAGTCAAAACAACAAACTTTTGATCCCTCCACCTATTCCTATTTTAAAGTTTTTGGAAACTGTAGTACATGTTGTGGATAATAGTACATAGAGACTGTGGGGTTCCCCATGCCCGGAGGAGAACCCACGCGGGGCACGGGACAGGGCGCCAATCATGGGGTAAACTCACACACTCAGATGGGGGCATTCGGAACCAAATCCCATAGCGCTGAGAGGCGAACCCGGATGCTAACCACGGGGAAGCCCACCGTGCCGAACCGGGAATCCCTAGCGTACGAACGTGCTACTAATTGCCAATGTAATACTAATTAATCAAATATTTTAATAGTATAACAAAAATCGAATTAAATTTAAATGGGTTGGCATGGATGCTTAGTGGTTAGCATGTTTGACTCTCAGCGCTCTCAGGATTTCAGGTTCGAATCCCCATATGAGTGGAGTTTCTCCTGTTTCCTCCCACTGTCCAAAAACATGGATTCAAGGTAAATTGAATGCTCTAAATTGCCCCATATGGTGTGTGTCTGTGTGAGTGAGTGAGCAATTAAGTGTGCCCAGCAATAGATTGGCGCCCTGTCCTGGATGTATCTGGCTGGCACCCGAAGCGTTCTCCCCTAGATGGGCACGGGGAACCCCCGTGACCCTAGTAGAGGGTTAAGCAAAAGATTCTGGATGGATGGATGTTTTAAATGGCACCACAATTCTTAAAAACGTTTGTAATAATTAATTATATGGTCTATTAACAATCTAACAGTAAGGACACAAAAGTTATATGTGAATTAA
The DNA here is from genome assembly GCA_019802505.1 of Corydoras sp. C115. NCBI lineage: Eukaryota > Metazoa > Chordata > Actinopteri > Siluriformes > Callichthyidae > Corydoras > Corydoras sp. C115. The sequence goes on along the minus strand of JAFMOC010000103.1, from coordinate 299,250 downwards.
TGATTCTATCATTCCTCAAACAGCTTTCCCTCCAGCATTAGAACTATACTATACTAATGACCAAACCCTGTATTTCCAGATTATATGTCCTATATTTTAAAGGGTTTCAACTACATGTTTCACAACAGTCTTTTTCACCTCCAAAACAGACAAACTGAATTTGTTCTCCTCCACCTATTCCTATTTTAAAGTATCTGAAAAGACACGTAAATAGTACATGTTGTGGACAAAGGTCTCGGCATGGGGTTTTGGTAGATAAAAAGAAGTAGAGACTGTGGGAAATATAGGATGATTGTGCCTTGTACCAGACTGCATTGCCCTATTGTGAACAGAGCAACAAAACAACGTCATTTACTTTCGCAATAGTAGGTCACTGTGACAAAATGAAAAAACAGAATGAACGAAGAGACATTTTTGTGACCTGCAAAGGTCTGAGTTTGGGTTAACATTCAACCAGGAATTGTGTCAGTATGTCAGTTGCTGACTGTAGCTGTGGAGGGCTATCTACTGGTATATAGCTCATTAATGAGCTTCTAAGTAATGTCAAGAGTGTTGGTCTGCATGCACAAAACAGCTGAATCCATTAAAGCTCTTGGTAATTAAATGCACTGCTAAAGTCTCTCTCTCTCTGTCTCTCTCCCTCTCTCTCTAAAGATATTTTCTAAGCCACAACATTTTACAAGAACAGGTACAGAGTCATAACCTTCTAAAATGCTATTTTTTAAAATCGGAACAGAAATGATTCAGTACTGAGTCAGAACACAAAAACCAATCACATTGGTACAATTATCCAAGTCAAAATTAAATTCTTGTTAGTTAATTATTAATGATGGGTTCATGTCTAACGTGCAGTTCTACACTACATGTCCAAAAGGTATAGGACATGCCTCTTAGTCATTGAATTTAAGTGCATCATTAAGTCCTATTGCCATGTGTATAATAAAAATCAAAAGCATGCATTATGTATGCTTCCAGCTTTGTGGGAACAGTTTGGAGAAGGTAATTTTCCTGTACCAAAATGAATAAACCAAAGTCCTTCCCCAGTCCACAAAGCACGGTCTATTAAGAAATGATTGGGTGACTTGAGTGTTAAAGAACTTGACTGACCCGGCCCACAAAGTGTTCTGACCTCAATCACATAACACTCCTTTAAGATGAACTTGATTGCCAACCAACTGAACCGCACACAGACCTTCTTGTCCAACATCAATGTCTTATCACACAGATGCGTGTTTGGATGAATGGCAAACATTTCCTCAGACACACTTCAAAATCTTATTGAAAGCTTTTTTCAAAAAGATTTAAAACTGTTATAGTTGCAAATTGAAAACCATTGTAGAATATGTAGTGTATTTGTAGGTGTATTGTATAGGTGTCCAAATACTTTTGTTTTTGTCAAACACGTAATATAAAACTATTAGTTTAATAAAACTCAAGCAGGTATTTTGATATGGATGTTCACCCCCTCACAGAGCTGGGGATCCAGGTCCAGGTTTGCATTTCAGTCTGAATAAAGTTAACATATTCTTCCCAGGTCCATGTGGGTATCTTCCGGGTTCTCTGGTTTCCTCCCACAGTTTAAAAGTATGGATAAAGGTAAAGTGAATGCTCTAAATTGCCCCATATAGAGTGTGCTTGTGTGTGTGTGCCTGTGTGAGTGAGAGGGAAGATAATAAATGAATGAATGAATAAATTAATGAAATTGTTGTTCATAAGACCAGTTAATAAGTTACTTTTAAGATAAACTTATTAATCCTGCATTTGAGTATTATATTTGGCAGACACTTGATACCTCATCTCACCTCATTGGTCTGTTTGGATCAATTTTTTTCTGAGATAATAATACTGAACATGCGACAAATTAAAGGCGCATATTAATTATATGTCCATATTTGCACCTTATTTTCAGCAGTCAAGCACTCTTTCCAAATTGAGGAAAATCAATAGCAAACTATTTGCAGCAAGTCTAAGCCAAACCTTAATGACCAGAAAGTATGTCTATTACTGGAAAGTGTTATTTAAGTAGTGTCCATTTTTCAAAGATAAAAAGATATGAATCGTGTATGTACAATGTTATGTTAAACACTACCAAATAATGGGCTAAATATTGTAAAAATTCAAGCCGTGTCCTGCTTGTGGTACTGGTTGGGGTGTTGAACTGTCAGTCTTCTGATTGTGGGTTCAAATCCCAGGTACACTAAAGTTACCAATGTGGAATTTTGACCCACATTTATCCAGGGATGCTGTATGACGGATGTTGTTTTGACCTCTACTGAGAAAAAAGCATCTGTTAAATTACCTAAATAAGATTGGGAATAATAAGACTGTGAGATTATATATATTATACATTTCTGTTTTAAAAAACAGTTCCAGCCTTGACGTCTGAACAACAGAGTTTCTTAGCCATTGTATAACTCAAGATATACAAACTTTATAAATGTATTCTGATGGACTGTTTTAAGTTTAATTTAACTTGACAGTTGGATTCAACTTACTGGGTAAAATGTTTGTAAAACTTTCCAAAAACCTAAATATTCTGAAATATTTCAGCGGGGAATAAATAGTTATTTTATAACAAAGCTTAGCTACAACTCAAACTAGTAACTTTGTATGACTTCACTATATCTTAAAAACAGTTAAGAAAAAATGGTTTAAATGCATTTTGGAATTAAACAGTGTAATGTCTTTGTTGTCATTTTATAAAAGCAATAAGCCACACACATTTTATAGCATTTTACACTGTAGAAAATGTTGATTACTTGTTTTAGCATAGGTCACATTACATATATTACATTTATTAGACAAACTAACAGATTTGCTAAAAGTATTGAGCTACAGAGTCAGTGGTTACTACTTTATGTAATTTATGCCACAAAGTGTTGTCTAAGATTTGCCAACCTTTTGCACAATACTTGTTTTGTAATCCAGGATGTAATATGTAATTTGCAATTATGTTTTTTTTTCATATGATTAATAAAGATACCACACATGGTAAAATCCTAGATTGTTTTATACTAAAAGTTTTTATAATGTATCATTTAAAATTAAATTGTAGTCCTGCTTCATTGGTGAAAGTAATTAATACCACTAAGTTCAAGCTGAGGTATCTGCTTCTGTTGTTTAATATTTTGAGCATTCTTTTATTTTTTATTTTATATTATGGTCGCAGGAGGTTTTCCCATGCCCATCCAGAGGACATCATTTTGAAAGTTGAGCAGATACACCCAGGACAAATCACCAATCTATTGCTGGGCACACACACATGCACACACCCACACACTGTATAGGGGCAATTTAGAGCATCCAATTCACCTTTTTAAACTGTGGGAGGAAACCCACACAGACACAGAACTACAATGCTGTATCCCCAAGTGCAGTTGTTACATATTTACAGTGATGGAGCAACTGCAGGAAGCTGCATACAAGACCCACACAAGCACACATTGAAATCATGCATGTTGAAATCATGCATGCTCCTTTTAAGTAGATGACTTTTTTGGTAAATAGGTTTTATTTAGGGGTATCAGAGTGCAGGGGTTGAATACAAATGCACGCTACACTTTTTAGAATGTAATTTATTAAAGAAATCATTTTCCTTTCACTTCATAGTGACTTTGTATTGGTCACATAAAATTACAATAAAATACAATTATGTTTGTATCATTACCGTAAGTAATACAAAATCAACTACATTTGCATTAAACAGATGGTTCATGATGCCAAATGGTGTACTGATATTAAGCCATAGTTACCAAGCAACGTAACAGGCAACAATAAGGCTGTGTAATTGAAAGCTACTATAATAATTAACAATAATTAACATTTTGACTTGACCCAAAATATTCTCTCATTTACAGGTTAAAGATAAAGTAAGTGCTTTTTCACAACGCCATGTGAACAGCAATGATGCTCCTGAACTTTTACACATTATTAGGCAGGAAACCATTATGAATAAAAAACTGTTTGTTTCAACAGTCAGAGCTGTAATTTCCTGTGCATGTTGTCATGATAACATGATAACTTATCATGTAACGAGTAAAGGTTGAGTAAAGGTTGAGTTTTACAATACGTTTAAACATGATTCAGTTTGATTTTGAATTCGGAATCAGTGGTTTTATGAAGCTGAAAAGTGTGATGTAATATTGACTCTGTAATACCTTAATGACAATAATGCATACAAGTTGTTAAATTGAAACACATTCTGTTAAAAAAATATAATAAAATAATACATATACTAATTGTTTTTGTATTCATTGATAGTGTGTTGTGTTGTATTATACTGTAAAATCATTATGAATTTGGACCCACAAAGAAAAAAGAATTAGTTTTGTATATGAGCCATATCTCTTTCCGTAAACTTTTTATTAGCATAATCAATTCATTATCTTCTGCTTAATCCTCTACAAGGGTCAGAGGGGAGTTCCCCATGCCCATCCAGGGAAGAACGCTTTTGGCGCCAGGCAGCTACACCCAGGACAGGGTGTCAATCTATTGCTGGGCACATTCACTCACATACATGCCTTATGGAGCAATTTAGAGCATTCAGTTTACCTTGAATCCATAGAGGAACCCAGAGAACCCAGAGGCCACGCAGAACATGGAAACTACACCCAGACTGGAATTCAAACCTGAATCCCCAGCGCTGAGAGGCGAACGTGCTAACCACTAAGCCACCATGCCACCCCAGCCTCATAATTTCTAGGTATTTTCAATTATAATTTTAATGCTTAAATTACACCACTTAACACTAAAGACTTGATGTTTATAATTGATCAATAAAATAAAAAATAAAAAAACAAAAAAGTAATATGCAAAGTGTAAAAAAACATAAAATTCAAAATTAAAACCCAAATAATTTATTGTACAAAACAAATAGTGGAACACAGCAACATGTGCCATAAAGGATGTGAACGCTATCTGTTTTATGTTAGGTTAGTTTAAAGTGAGATTTTGGTAAATTGATTAAGAAAAAAACATCAAAATTATCATAAGAAAATGTAAACACGAAATAATGAAAATATTAAAATAAATCTTAATATTTTAATACCAGAGTGCTTATTTGTAATATTTTAAACTTAAGTTCATACTAACTATATTTGTAATTATTTATATTAATTTATTTATATATGTAGATGTAGATCTACGGTAGATGTCGCTGTTTGTTCTTTTTTACTCTCCATTGTTACTCTAGCTGTAGTTCACCAAATGTGTAACCTCATCGTACGAAGCCAATATAAAATATCTTTTTAAAGTTTTCGCTTTTGCTATTTCAACGTAATTGATTTTTAGAGAGAAAAAAAAACATTTGCTTTAAACTGCTTAATAGTAATAATGGTGGGTTATTATATCAAAATAAGGAAATAAATAAAATAAGTTTTAGAAATGTGGACCATACAATTTGCCAATGTCCAAAAAACAGGTGGTTGTTGAAAGAAATGTAACATATCCTTGTTGTTAAAATGTTCAACAAAAAGCTAACATTGAGTAGTCTATAGTTATTGGTGTTTAGTATATGGACATGCGCTGTTCAGGTGCAGGATGGCGTACAACATATAATGTTCATTATGCAGCATTTAAAATAAAGATAAGTAACATAAATGACTTGACAAGAGGTATAATTAAAAGACATTTTGACATCTGTTTGAAATAACTAATGTTGCGTGCTAAGAGAGAAGGGCGTGACCTTATTAATTAAACAATATGTTTAAAATTTGAAGGGCGGCACGGTGGCTTAGTGATAAGCACATTCGCCTCTCAGCACTAGGGATTCCTGGTTCAAATCCCCATCTGGATGGAGTTTCCATGTTCTCCCCATGTCCACGTGGGTTTCCTCTGGGTTCTCCGGTTTCCTCCCACAGTCCGAAAACATGGATCAAGTCAATTGAGTTCTCCAAATTACCCCATATAGAGTGTGTCTGTGTGCGTGTCTGTGAGTGTGTGCAGAGCGATAGATTGGCGCCCTGTCCTGGGTGTATCTGTCCAGCATCCAAAACGTTCTCCCCTGGATGGGCATGGGGAACCCCCTCTCTCATCCTGCGACACTAATAGAGGATAAAGCAGAAGATAATGGATGGATGGGTTACAATTTGAGTAGTGAAAAGCTCCAATTTTGCATTTTTTTCTTTGATATTAATTTCTTAATTTCTATATTAATTTCTAGAAATAGGAAACAGTCCTTGTTCTTCTTCACTGGTCTACTGGTTCAATTGTTGAACATGTAGTAGTACATTGCAGTAGATATACTACTGAATTCTAGGTTTGAGTAAAGATTGTACAATTGAAGTAATGTTTCTTCTGTTTTAGGATGGAGTTCTCATGTGATCGCTTGTGCAGCTGATTTATATTCAAGTAAAGACAGGTCAGTTTCTTGTTCAAACACAAATATCTCTCATCTTATTGTCGACACACTTACAGACACACACACTACTATATTGGGGCAATTGATAGCAGCCAATTCACCTTGAATCCATGTTTTGGGACTGTGAAATCGGATAAAACCCACGCGGACGTGGAGAGAACATGGAATCTTTAACCAAATCGAGATTCGAACCTGGATCCCCTGCACTGAGAGGCAGATGTGCTAATCACTAAGCCACCCTCAAACACATTGAAATCTTTACTGTTATCTAAAATAAAAATAGTATAAACACTGATCTTGCCCTTTTTTTATAAAATCAACAATAATAATAATAATAATAATAATAATAAACAATCAATCATGATACATGGCAGATGGTGGGGTTTTATTTTAAAATTAATATCATGACTCATTTGTGTGTTCAAGAATTAAATCCCCATCATCTATGGCAGGGTTTGGCTTTTCCCATCCCAACTCTCAAATCTTTCTGTATTTGTTCATTGAGTTGTAACTTTATTGGTATGACAGTGATGAAAGAACAATCACGCGTGTTTGGGGGACATCTCAACATAGATGTCAGCTCATCACCTAAAGCTAAATCTCAACAAGACCAAGCTGTTACACATTCCAGGCAACCAGTGTTCTGGATATTTCCATGAAATTTTCTTCAATCAAACATTCAGAAACTGCATGAAACCTCTGTGTATTCATAGATGATAACCTAAATTACCCTGCTTCCATTTTTTTGATGTGACCGGGTCATGTAGGTTCCTGTTCTCCATTTGATACACTAATATTCTCTAGCTGCTTGCATCCATCATAGCAATATTTACAATCAAAGCCAAAAATGGCCTTGTGACATTTTACCTGTACCTACAATGTAGAACGTAGCCTTTGGTTCCCGAGCACTGCTTATATAGACCAACCTTGGATACAAAGAACACAATTATCAGGGCTTTACTTCACTGTGTGAATGGAGTGAGAAAGACTGGCTTTCGTTGTGATTTCAAAATTAAACTAAATTGAAGATTTACCCACTTCTGTGGCATTTAAGCACTTGCTCTCTTTTTTTATATTTAGGAAATATCTATTTTTGCTAATTTTTTTTCTTTTTAAGTTTTTTTTAATTAGAATTTAATTAGAATGTTGTGTTTTGCTGACCAGTTTCTTGTATCATAGTAATTCTGTACTATGATGAGATTTATACTAAGAGGAAACAATGTTTCTTAATTCACTATGGATTAGAGCATCTTTCAAATGTTGTCTAATATATCAGGCTAAATGTAAGATTACTTGCTTTACTACTGTTATTTTGTAAAATCCTTTTAGCATTATCCTCTTCTTTTCTGGCTTAAAAGTAGACTAAGCCTTAAAATCAGAATGAGGCAGGAATTTAAACAACCACAATTACTCTCTGCAAGGGCAATTGTGACTTTAGGCTCACTGACTCCCAGGGAGCCAATAAGACCTGCAAGTTATTAAAACACACACGCTCGCATAGTGGGGGGGGGGTGGTGGTGGAGAAAACACAGTAAAGATATAATGTAGATTTAATAGAGAGAGGTTTTATATGTTGAAATAGATATGGACAGGGACAAATAAAATGAGCTGTCAAAGATCGGTAACCATGGAGATAAATAGCATGGAGAGCTTATAATTGAATGAAAGAAAGGTGTTTAGAGAGAAAAGTGGATGGTGATGATGGGCAACACTGGGGTCTTTGTGGGAAGTATAGAATAGATAATTCAAGTGCCGGTGACTAAAGAAAAGGCTGAGGACAGAAAAAAATCAATTGATTTTTGTAGGGGGAGATGTGGAGAAAAACAAGCTTAAGGACAATGGTGGAGCTAGCTTTTTTTTTGCAGGACTTGAAGGTAGAAAAAAAAGCTATTTGCCATATTTATAAAATTGATATTGTAGCAATGTATAATCTAGCATCGTGTTAAGGAAATAAGAGGCAGGGCGGCCCTTAGCATGTAAATCAGTGCTAAAGGGGCCATATCATGTTTTTATTAACTTGTGACTTCCCCAAAAAATCCCCAGATACAGTTTAATTTACCTATAACCATCGAACGGTTTAGTCCAGGAATCAAAGAAGCTGGTTTTCCTCTTTTGAAATGCTTTTTGATAAGGATGAAGTGTTGTTACCGGAGCCATGTAGGTTTGCTTGCTACTTTCACTCTACTCCACTGTGTAACTATCATTAAAGAACTAATTTCTCATCATGTCTCGCTACACCATATCAAAATGATTTCCCACAACCAGCTTACAGTAATCTCAGAGCAAACAGTAGATTTCCACAGCCATTATATTAGTGATATACAGACTGCTAATCTGAACATTTGTTAATTTTCACCTGTATTTAAACATCCATGGATCTAAACAACAGCACAGAAAAATCACCCCTTTTTCACCCATTTCTCACCCAACCATATTTTATACATTTTAAGTACAAAACATATTTATCATCATTAGATTATTATGTTTTATAAACATTGTCAGATTATAATAATTCTGAGATCATACATTTACATTATATTTACATTGGGTTGTTTAGCAGATGCTTGTATCCTATAGTTTCCTACAGTTCTTTTAAAATAAAACAACTCCTTTGGAGGAGAATCGGCCACTGGGAAGGACAGGATGCCACTCACACACACAGTGGACACACACTCACACATACACATGATAAAGGAGCTATGTAGAAAGGAGCAATTTAGAGCAGCATTCACATTGAATCCATGTTTTGGGACTGCAGGAGGAAACCAGAGAACCCGAAGAAAACTCCCAGACATGGGAAGAACATGGAAACTTCAAGTGTACTATGTACTTTGGAGAAAACATACTTATCGGTAAAGTACTACCATAAAATATCTAATTAAGGTTGATTTTTTTAGTTCTTATTCTACTATAGTACTTATTCTCAGTAAAAAAAAAATAAAACATTTCATTAAATTGAATAACTGTTCAGAAACACTAAAAGAGTAAATGTCCAAGATATTGCATCTTTAAATGTTGGGCAGAAAGTTTAAAAAAAAGTCTTGTTTTTTTCATTTAAATATAGACATATATAGAATAACAAACCTTCATTTTCAAACATGACCATTAGAGAGTACTTGGACAATAACATTCACCTGGTGCTTGGGAAATATTTGGCTGTTATACAACCATGCAAAGTATTTGTAACTACTTTATTTACTTACCTGAGATGGCTCTCTTTACAAGCAAATGACAACAATGTCATTTTATTCACCACAGTTTTTATTTTTCACTGAGTCACAGAGATGCTTGTTGATTCCTTTTTTCTAAGGTGGACTTGTAGATAGAAACTGCTCCTGCTAGTCAATAACATTCTTATTAGTTAAAAATTACAGTAACAGCTCCAGTGGAAATGAAGAAAGTCTTTACATCATTAGCTCTGGAGCCTTGATTTTGATATATACTTTACCGTGCTTTATAATGAAATGTGCAACACTGATCCATGGAGCACTTTTCAGCTTAATTGTGGACAAACTGTCTTGTGTTGAAGACAGATGTCTCTTATTTTGACACATTTGTCCAGAGCGTCTGCTGCCGTTATAGTGCACCGCAATCGTTTACGTGCATAGGTAGGTTATTTTACCAAACCAAATTGATGCTGTTTCAAAATAAGTTGCTACAAACTATTTTTTAAGCATCTTAAAGGCACTGTGTTTTTATTTTAAATAATTGGGGTGCGGGGCGACATGGTGGCCCAGTGGTTAGCACATTTGCCTCTCAGTGCTGGGGATTCCAGGTTCGAACCACAATCTGGGTGGAGTTTCCATGTTCTCCCTGTGTCCGTGTGGGTTTCCTCTGGGTTCTCTGGTTTCCTCCTACAGTCCAAAACATGGATTTAAGGTAAATCGAATACTCTAAATTGCCCCATATAGAGTGTGTTTGTGTGTGTGTGTGTGTGTGTGTGTGTGTGTTTGAGTGAGTGTGCCCAGTGATAGATGTCCTGGGTGTTTCTGCCCAGCGCCTGAAATGTTCTCTCCTGGATGGGCAAACCCTTGTAGCGAGCGACCTTTATCGAGGATTAAGCGAAAGATAATGAATTAATAAATTCATAAATGAATGAAAGGGGCGGCTGTGGCTGTGTGCATGTCTCAGTGGGATTCCCGTTTCGTCCCCATTTGGGTGGAGTTTCCACGAGAAAAAACATGATAATGAATTAATAAATTAATAAGTGTGTCTGTGTGATGAATGGATGAAAGGGGTCTATCTGCCCAGCACCCGAGATTGGGGGGCATGGGGAACCCCAGTATATATAGAAAGCATAATAATGAATGATGGATGGCGTTTGGGGTGCAGTTCTCTAATAAGGAGCTTTTCTATATTTAAAATTTAATTTACAATATATTTACATTTAGTCATTTAGCAGATGCTTTTATCCAAAGAAATAAATATGGATGCTATACATTACCACAGTGCATTAATAATTTTAATTTTAATTTTTTGAGCAATAAAGGTTTGAATTACATATAAATCGGTCTGCACAGCTACAAGAAAAAAAAAGTTTTTTATGTTTGCATGTCCATGTACATCTATGTATTCATAAGTATTTGTATTGTGGCACTTTCTTACCTGGTTATTGCACTGTGATACACAATGTTCCATTCTCTTGCTCTGCCCGATGCAACCAAGTAACAGAAATGAAAAGCAGTATAACAACAAAAAAAATTAAAGGTTGCATGATAGTGGGAGGCTGTAAGTGGAGAGGGTTGTAAGCAGCCGTAGGCCACAAGGTTAAATTCGGGAGCAAAACAGCTATTGTGAAACGGAGAAAGAGAAAGGCATGGTGATGTATGGTGGGTTGCGAAGGACACGAGTTACATCTCATAGAAATGATTCCATTTCCTTTCCTCCATTTTGTTATTCTGTTTACATATCCTCTTTGTCCGAAGCGCCTGTCTGTCCCTTTGTATGTGTAGATACTGTATATGGGTCAGTTCAGTATGGCATCTGATGCTGACTCATCCGAGCCACGACACACACTTGTGTGCACGTCTGCTCCTGTGTTTCCATGGTAGCACCACTTTGGAGGAAAGGCCCATCCCGTCTGAATGCCTCATATATTCCTGTTAGCATCTGTTCCTTACAGTTCACACTGAATTCAAGTGAAGTAAATATTGACCATTCTAATTGCTGTGCTTATGCCAGGCTAATTATTTACCCTCCGAAGGTGAAAGAAAAAACACCTTATAAAACAGGTAGTTCTGGTCCTTAAATCTAATTGGCTGAGCCATTTGTCTAGGAATAATGCACAACTATGACTGCTTAAGATTCATAATGATGCGTAATATATTATGCATTACTTTAAATCATGTGTTATAAATGGAAATGCAGATTAATATGACCAACGCGACAATTTACCATTAACACTAAGCTGGTATCCTGTTACTCAGCGATTAGTGTTAACTTTAAATACTGGCCTAAATAACATTGCAGAGAACCAGTTTATTCATAATTTTGTTTTCAATAAAGCATTTATGAATCAAATCACTTGCAGCAACACTCTGCAGCAGTACCTCAATATATCAATATATAAGGTATCATGCGACTAGCAAATTTTAACAACTTGCATATTATACAATCCCAATTTCCACCAAAGTAAGGACAAGTTTGAATAATGCAATTGTGATGGCAGAGCTGCAATTACAACTTAAACATTAGTTTGTGAATGTGGAACCTGGAAAGCAGGTGAAGTAAAAGATCTCACCTGGGGCTTGTCTCTGTCCATTGTCTGTGTGGCTGTGAGGGTAATTAAGAAGAAGGAAGGTTAAAGCATGGCTGCATAGTGGTAAGCACATTTACCTCTCAGGTTTTCATGTTCTCCCCATGTCCACGAAGGTGTTTCCTCAGTTCTCCAGCTTCCACTCACAATCCAAATTAAAGGTGACTTGGGTGCTCCAAATTGCCTCTATCCACATTGTCCATATAGTATGTGTCTGAGTGTTCCCGACGATGGATGGCATCCGGTTTTGGTGAATCTGCCCAGTGCCAAAAATGTTCTCACTTATATGGGCAAAGAAACTACCCCTCCCCCCCAATCCTAGTAGAGGATTAAGCAGAAGATAATGAGATGAGATGAAACTCGGTTTGTCATTTAAAAAACTAAAAAGCATTTGTTTGTCATTTGTCTTTTAAAGTTTCAAGATACTTAGAAAATGTTGGAGTTATTATCTTTTGTATTTTTGACAAGAATCCAAACTTTGTACATGAGTCACATGCAGGTGCACAAAGGAACTAAGATTTATTCAGTGTTTTGAGCAGCATCCAACTTGGCTGGAGTGAGATTTGATAATTAGAACCCTTGATTTAATAATGTCCTTACATTTTTCCTGTGTCTGCTCAAGTTTTCTCAAGGAGCTCTGGTGTCCTTTTAGTTTTAAAACATGCTAGTAGGTGAACAAGAGACACAGGTTCGAATTGATTTAAAACGAATTGTCTCTTTGCTATAGGCTGGTGACCTGTCCAGAGTGTTTCCTTGCTTTTTGGACTGTTAGCACTGAATGAATAAATGCCGTGGTGCACTGCTGGATGAACTCACTGCACTCAATTCCTGAGTGGCAAATCCATCCTGCAGGAAATTATGGGGCTTTGCTTGTCCAGGGGGTCAGGCGAGCCTCATCCTATTGCAGCCAGCTGTCACTGCAGAGAAATGTTCTTGGTGTCAAAATGTTAAAGATGGCTGTTTTTATTACAGTATTGTTTTTCCTGACGATTAAACCATTTACTTGTGGATATACCACAAATGATCTCGGCTGTCCATCACACATTTCTCTGTTTTTAAGGATATTCAATATCCTAAAACAGACATATAATAAAATGGTAATGTATCATGCAAAATAATTTCAGAGGAAGAAGGCAGTGCCATTCTGTAATGGCTGGTTTTGTCACCCAACTACCTAAGTATCTGATCCACTTCATTGTACAGTGTGACTCATGAAACCCTGAGGCATTGGCAGAGCAGGAAGTACCGGCAAAACAAGCTTTGTGCACAAGAAAACAAGTAAACTTGTCAGATTAGAGCATTGTCCAAATGTGAGTTTCATTTTGCTTCGAAATGCCAACCATATTTAAATACTGATTCGGATTTGAGCTGTGTGTAATGCAGGATGAGGTGAGGTATGGGCGAAAAAGAGAAAACAAAGTTGATGAGGAAGAACTAGAGGAAGTGGGAAGGGTGTAACACTGTTTTGTTATGTTCTCCTGACATAGTGACCTGCTTGCATGGTCCTTTGTGGTCACATCAGATTACCAGGCCCAAGTGAGCTCAGCTTAGAGAGAGCTTTTGAAAGAGGAGAAATGAAAAGGATTAATAGAGAGAGGGAGGAGGATTACAGCACGATGTTGGAGTGGGATTCACCCATAATCCCTCTGGAACTCTGCAGCAAGGGGAAAAGGGGCGAGAGAGAGAGAGACAGAGATAGTGGCAGAGCAATCAGACTAAGAGCCTTTTAATCAATTAACTTCAGAAGCAACACTTCCATTTTGTCACCAAGTGCAGCAAGTTTAACAAACAAACCTGTTTATGTGAAGAGTACTTGAGTTGTAGAGATGAAACTTGTGTAAATGATGAATAAGCAATCAAGTATATTATATGATGCAATTGTTTATTCTGTTTATTCAGGACCCTCATTGATAAATTAATATTTGGTTGGTGGATAATTCTTAACACTGAACACTTAACACTTAATAATTCTTAACACTTAACACTTAACACTCAAGTGATGTGAGATTTATGCATTAGTAAATTTTGTGCTGGTATGATTGGCTCAGACACTCCTGGATTTTTTTAAACACCCTAATTTCAGCAAGACTAAAAATTGTCAACAATCCAGAAATCTCCAACTGGGAGCATCCTATAGCTGTGTCCTCTGAGCACTGATGAAAAATTAGACAAACTGGGCATCAACGAATAAGCTACAGTCTAAGTACATTTACAAGGTGGAAATAATTGGTAGATAAAGTTTGGTAAGTGGACATTGTGTCTAATCCCATGCACGTGCTGTTGGGCTGTCAATCTGAAAGCTGTGGGTTTAAATCCAAGGTCCACTGAAGTTACCAATGAGGATTCTTGAGCAGGGTCCTTAACCCTCATTTCTCCAGGGATGCTGTGGCCAGCCCTGTGCTTGCTTTGCAATTCGCTTTGAATAAAAGTGTTTGCTAAATGACCAAATGTAATGTAAATGTAAATGTAATAGTACCAGCACAACTATACCAGCTCTAACACTAACAGAGCACCATAATATAACCATAATACTTAGAAGTAAAACTATGGGCTTACGACATTGTCCTAGGATGCAACCTTTTCAGCAAACCATCCATCCATTATCTTCCGCTATATTCTCTGCTAGGGTGGCGGGGGGTTCCCCATGACTCTCCAGGGGAGAACGTTTCGGGCGCTGGGCAGATACACCCAGGACAGTGTGCCAATCTATTTCTGGACACACACGCACTCACCCACTCACACACACACACACACACACTCTATATGGACCAATGTGTAGAATTCAATTGAATTTGATCCATGTTTTTGGACTGTGGGAGGAAACCAGAGAACCCGGAGGAAACCCACGCGGACTTGGGGAGAACATGGAAACACCATGCCGCCCTCCAGCAAACCAGTTTATTTAATTTCTAATTGGCTATAAATGCGGAAAACAGCTAAGTTTCTTTTGACCAATCCATTCCTTTTTTTGTATTTCTTTTCCCTAGAGACACTCAATAATTTTAACCTATGTGTCATCTAAGTTTCTTTACAACGCCTCCTCAGTTTTTTTACGCATCTGATCGATTATACGGAGTGACTGACAATTTACCTGAACAGGTTTGTAAAATTACAATTCTTGATTTTTATTTCAGTGAGTTCAACCTTGAAGCCTTTAATACTTAAGTGCACATAGTTGCGACACAACAAGAATTTCTAAAGTGCTTTTGCTAAAATCCTTCCTTTTCAATAAGAATGCAGTTTTGAAAAGCATAGGGTCAGTGGGTCATGGATATAGCCATTTACTCACCAGAGCTGCAAGGAAAGAAAAAAAGAAAGGAAAAAAAACAAGGGAGCAAAAACAGAAAAATATTAGGCAACATGTAGCATGTAGCTAGTTTCTTCTAAACCACAAGCAATTTGAAGCAATTTATTCAAAAACAAACAAGTTGTGTGTTATTTTTGTCTGTACAGACAGGTTGTGGAATGCTGTTAAAATATAATGTCACATAATTTCTTCTCAGCTATTTACAAAGCTTGCAAAATGTACTTTTAAATAATTAATATGTGATGTTTAAAGTCATAAAGTTAATGCAATACATTGCAGAGCTGTAGTGACCTGTCAAAATGGGCAAAATTGAGAAGGACTGTGTGGTGTCATTGACCATACAGCCCTGACCTGACCTCCTCAGACTGTTTTGTAGAGATCAAGGTCAGTGTAGGAGTTATCTGGTTTCCTCCCACAGTCCAATAACATGGATTTAAGATAAAAAGGCTACTCTAAATTACCCCTATTTAAATTGCCCATAGTGTGTCTGTGTGAGTGTGTGCCTACTGATGGTTTGGTGCTCTGTCTTGAATGTCTTAAGTACCTGAAATGTTTTCCCCTGGATGGGAATGGGGGAACCCCCCCACCCCGCGACCATAGGATTAGGTCAAGATAATGAAATTTACATTTGCATTTGGTCATTTAGGTTTTATCCAAAGCGACTTACATGTATCTCAACTTGATGGTTTGACTCAAACAGTGTTACATACAGAATTTCTGGAGCAAGGAGATTTAAGGGCCTTTGCTCAAAGGACCAACACTGGAAACACAATTGACCTGGAATTTGAACCCACAGCCCTTGGATTGCTACCCAACAACTTAACAACTGAACTACCACTCCCAATGAGATGAAGATTTCAAAAAAATGTTTACAGTCTACAAACAATGACATAACACTTTTTTAAAGCATTTTAATGTTGCTTTCGGTTCCATTATTGAAATGATTATATAATTATGAACACACCACTGCTACTCCTATCTCAAAGAAATTAGCTTCATTTAGCTTGTAATTGCTAATTTCCAACCAGATAAAAAAACTAAATAATGAATTCCAAAATCTATAAATTAAATTAATCTGGCAAAAAGTAATAAAATAAAAGTTACTGTTATTAATGTAACCATACTTGTTTAAAATATAAGTAGAGGCTTTAGAGTTTTGTTTACAGATCAGTTTTACTAATACAAATTTACTAATAAACTGATATGTTATATAAAAAGCTTTTTTTTTGGAGAAATCACTTACTACAATATTAAAACATTTTATAATCAGAACAATTTCTACTGCTACACTACATTACATTTGTTTTATTGGTAAAAACACCAAATTAAACAAATAGGCCACATAGGTTACAAAGTAGTAATGTGTGGTGATAATAGCAGTGTGTTTCTTTAACAAGGTGTTTTTTTTTTAAAATGGCATTGATACAATGAAAAATATGTTACTTAAAATGTCTTGTTTAATAGAATTCTTTAACTGTGAACACTGAAGCTCTGCTGTAAACTTCAAACTACATGTAAATCAAGGCTGTCACATTTGTGTGTTGGATTTCTTCAATGATTAGCCTTAATAATAAAGCTCAGACCTACTGTATGAGTTAAAATAGCAGCTAAATAGTGTCTGCATGAGATAATTTTCCAATGTATAATTTACATGTTATTATACAGTGGAAAATTATCTCATGCAGACATCTTTTATTAATTGCTGCTTGAATTTATATATACATTCGTCATGTTTTGTCCCACAAAATACATTACAAAGAAGAAAATTTAAAGCATCCGGTATCCAGACATATTTTGTAGATGTGTTCTCTTTGCTTTCTCTGTGCATGTGCATAATATTTGAACAAAACAACATACGTATTCCATTTTTGGCGCTTGGGGTCATTTCACACATGCTTCAATGTGACTTTATGGTATTACATTACTCACAAATGCTGTGGCTGTACAGTACAGATAATTTAATTTGGGGTACCCACAGCTGCCGTCAATTAATTGAATTCCACCTAAAGGTCTTTCTAGTTCATGTAGCAACAGGTGCTCTTTGATGTGGCTTTAAATTCAAAGAAGAGGAGAGCACATAAGCACACCTTTAAGTATTCCTTATAGAAGGAAAAGTTAAATAACACTGACGGGGTAATCATTATGACATAGAGATAACATTTTTGTGTTTTCTTATGCTACATATGTTTTTGTTTTTTTTTATTTAGGAGGAAGCAGTAATATGAGGAAAATAATAGTAATGTGACTCAATCAAATAGCGTGATCTATTCAGACAGTAAGGTAAAGCAAAGTCTGGTGAAAGAGAGAGAGCGATAATAAGAATGGGAGGGTTGAGGAAGGGAGGAGGGAGTCACACTTTGTACTTCAGTACTGCTCCACTAACCTACTTACTGTAATCTGCTTGTTGTTTCATAACAGGCCTCTGCTAAAGAATTGCATCACCGAGCCTTTCCCTATGCACACAGGCCTGGCAGCATTACTCACCCAGATTATTAAGTAAAAGACAATTTATAAGCGGAAAACTGGCGCATGTTACTGCATGTAAATATTAAATCATAACAAGCTCTGAAAAAGGTCTGAAATATTTATCATGCAATATCACAGAACCAGTGCATAATGGGTTGAAGAAAGAGACTAGGAAAAACAGATTCAACCAAAATAAATACACTGACTCTGTCTTGTACAAATCGTATATAAGGAGCAATTGTTTACCATATATAAGCTAAAATAAAAGCAAAAAAAAGGATACAGTAATATATTCGAACCACTCTATTTACCAGATTTCTTTTTAACAAAGCTGTTCAGAGTAATACATACTTTGGATAATGCTTATTCACCAAATCCAAAACGTATTTAGCTGTGTTAATACATCACATAAAGCTTATTGTTGTCTTAGTTACCGGGAGTTATTTTTAATATCTCTGTTTGTTGGCAGCATGGTGGTGCAGTAGGCAGCAGTCACCTTACAGCAATAAGGTTCCGGGTTTGATTTTTAGCAAGCCGTGCAGAGTTTAAATGTTCTGCCCTTGTCTATGTGGGAAGCTCTAGTTTCCTCCCACAGTCTAAAGATATGTAAGTAAGGTCAACCAGAGAAAACTATTTCCCATAGCTGTGAATGCTTTTGTCTGCCCTGTGTTGGACTAGCAATGTCTCCGGGGTGTTTTACCACCTGTTTATGTCTAATTAGCACCCCTGTGTCTTACTTTGGAATACATAACTAGGAAAGTTATAGTTAAAATGCTGTTTTTTAGTTCCTGTTTTTTTTAACAGCACTGTTATAACATGGGGGAGCGGCACGCTGGCTTAGTGGTTAGCACATTTGCCTCTCAGCGCTGGGGATCCAGGTTCGAATCCCGATCTGGGTTAAGTTTCCATGTTCTCCACGTGAGTTTCCAGGTTCTCTGGTTTCCTCCCACAGTGCAAATTGTTGGATTCAAGGTAAATTGAATGCTCTAAATTGCCCCATATAGTGTGTGTTTCTGTGAGTGAGTGTGCACAGCGATAGATGGGGGGGGGATGGGGGAACCTAATAGAGGATATAAAGGAAGATAATGAATAAATTAATGTTTCAACATGCCACCATTACAACAAATCAGTCTGGTTTAGTTAAGTCTTACATTGCTGCTGTGAATAGAATGTTTAACAGTGCAGATTTTCTAATACTGTAAGTTCAATATACGTAAGGTTTGATCTTGTGGATTGATTTCATATTTTTTCTACAAGTGTCTAATAATCTACACACATGACATCTCAGTCATTATTAAATCTGCTCTATTTAAAAAAAAAAACATCTGGTTGATCTTCAAATATGAATCACTGTTCACCTGTACAGGATTGGTTCTTAGTTTTTATCCCAGTGGGTGAAAAACATTATCCTGATACATGACCTTGAAGTCTCTTATTTAAGTGTAAATAGCTAAGCTAAGAATTTTTCGAGTGTTTGCTTTCGCCAAAGTCCTTAATTTTTTTATTGAAAATACAGCAAACTGCTAGAATAT
The DNA here is from genome assembly GCA_019802505.1 of Corydoras sp. C115. Lineage (NCBI taxonomy): Eukaryota > Metazoa > Chordata > Actinopteri > Siluriformes > Callichthyidae > Corydoras > Corydoras sp. C115. The sequence goes on along the minus strand of JAFMOC010000103.1, from coordinate 279,832 downwards.
TTTAGCACTATGAAAGCAAACTGGAGCTCACAGGAAAACAGACCTTGTCCTTCCTTTCTGGGACTGAAACCTAGAATCTTCTTGCTGTAAGGAGAGAATGCTAACCACAACATTCTTTCAGTATATTATTTACCAAAAAAATGTGCATCCAGAATTTACATCTGTGGATTTAAATTGAATCAACCACCTGAATGTCAGAGCTACAATTGTTTCTTGGCCCAAATTGTCAGGGAGGAACATCTAAAACTACTTGAAATAAATAGAACTTTAATATTAATGATATAGCATTAAGATTAAAGAGTGTAATACCCTTATCTAAAAAATGTACCCCACTTAGTTTTGTCAATTGTTTTTTCAAGAAATTAAAAGTATTATCATTTTAACCCAGTTAATTCAGTTATGTATCGCGTTTATTTTTAGGCTTTGTTTGGAAAAATTGGGTTTTCTTTGTTTCTACTATAAACAAGGTCATTGCTAGGAGGAAAGGTGTACACCCGTAAGGCTTCTTAACCATAGAATAACCTTCCTGCAAGTCTTTTAAACATACTTCAAAAGAAATTCATTTATTCTTACTGTTAATTATTAGATTTATTTAGTTAATATGCACTTTATAATTCAATTAGCTCAGTTTCTGTTAGTTGTTATACTTGTTTTGTTTCTGGATTTCTTTTATTTTTGCAAGCTAGTTAAAGTTACTTCAGGTAAGCTTTATGACTGTTCCAGGTAAAAAGCCTCAAAGATACATATTATACATATGGTTGTGAGTTATCTTGAAGCAAATTGATTTTTTTATTTAGATATTTTTTATCTATTTTGACTTTTAAGTTAATTTTCTTGAAAAAAATATATTTTTAAATGATATTTTAACCTGAAGAATTCAATACGTATGGACTTAGAGCCATGACTGACAGTGTAGATTAAATCGAGACACTGGAATGTTGTTACACATTCCAGTTGTTATTGTCACAAAGGATCTTGCGCTCATTTTAAGCTTAAAGCTTTTGAAAAGGTCGAGTTCAAATATGAACTATACGTACTAATTACTACAAGTTGATGACACCAACTTCAAGGTCAATATGAATAACAGTGTAATTGTATCAATATAGTCACTATTGCTGCATTATGTGGTTAAAGCTTATGAAAGGGTTTATTAAAACTAAATTTATTTAATTTACACAAAATGCAGGTCTTTTTACTAAAAAAATTAAATTTAGCTTAATAGGTTTTAGTAAAATTAGTAGATTCTTAGTAAAAAAAGGGGACTTTTTAGAGATTGAAAGAATTGGTATTGAACTTTGTGAGGTCTCGAACACAGTCTTTTATTATCACGTACATTATGATTATGTATTATACAAACACATGGCTCTAGGCTCTAATGTCCAAAATAGCATACTATGCAAACTTCTTATAATTAATCTGATGCAAATTCAGTCTGCAGTTTGCCATCGGCATTGATATTCCAATCATCAAAGACCCAGATAAATCTACTAATCTACTCTAACCAAATAGGACATAACCAGAAAGATGGGAAATTTGACATTGTCAAAGTACTTTTTGTTACCATAATCTTCTGCAGTCCTATGATTCAATCTGGTTCTTCCATAACAGTGTAGTATATTAAATAAGACTTAAATAAGACATTGTTTAAACTAAAATGCGTAGATGTGTGATATAATACTGGATGGTTTTTGTTGTCATACAGGTGTTGCCTGTACCTGGGCAATGTAAAACCACACCCCGCATTGTCATACTGGGATACAGCTTACACTGATGACATCAGCAATGAAGGTATGGTTATGGTCTGATTGTGCTTTATTTGAAAAAGCCTTGTACAAACATACTGTGTTCCTGGTGTGTTTCTTTAGGTAAGTCGGCACTGGCACACTGAATGCTTAACCGACTGGATCAAATCATTTTCTTTTTATAGCTCAGAAGCTAAGGGAGGTTGCACGAAACACTTATCTACATGTTATCTAGGCTACATAATTCATATCATAAATCCACTCGCCACTGTTTTACTTTCATTATTATGCCCATTTAAATAAAGGATAATATTCTCTCAAATAAACATGCATATGGTTATGATAGTGTAATATTTTCAATGCATAAATCAGCACTGGCTTGTGAGATGACAAGCAACTTTCCTTCCCTAAAGCAGAAGGAAATTAGTCTTTCAGGGTGTAAATTTCCTGTCAGGAAGTAATATTTAAAGGTTCACAAAGGACTACATCTGGTCCCCTATAGTGTCTCTGTCAACATTTTATTCATTTAAGCACAGTTAATGAAACACAGCATGATGTATGAAATAAATCTTACATGGATTGAAAATTGACCAATGTTGGCTTTATGTAATATACAAACTGACAAACATCAAACACGTTGTGGTGATATTAATGTAGTCCTTCAATAGATTATATTATAAAAATTATATTTAAATATCTGGCACACCGTTAACCGCACATTGGACTAGATGTTTTTCAGGAAAATATGGGGAAGCTTCTGCATAAAAAAAAAACAGGTGATCAGTGTTCATAGTTATTTGTCTATATATTGTGGTCAAATATGTTGTGACACCTACTCATTATGCTTAAGGGCATGATATGCTTGTGTAATCACACACACACAGAAAATACCACATGCATTGTGGTAATATTACACGGATTTCAATGCATTTCGCATAGCCTTACCCGAACCTTAACCACCTTAAAAACTACTAGCCTAACATTAACCATAGCCTAACTATAACCATACAACATAATTTAACTTTAAAACTGAATTATTTACAAGGTTTTGGTTTCTACAATTTTTGTTATAATTTAAATATTAATATATAACTGGTACAGTTATATATTAATAATCATAATAATCATAATAAGCATAAGGCCTAGTATTTTCCCATGTTGAGGACAACCGGTTAAGTGCATTATCTTTACAGTTGACATGCAAGGATATTGATATTTAATATTTAAAAAACAGTTAATGATAATTATCATAAGGCCTAGAATATTACCCATGTTGGGGCAACCGGTTAAGTGTATTACCTTTACAGTTTACATGAATGTAGATTGATATTTAATATTTAAAAAGACAGTTAATGATAAATACCATAAGGCCTAAAATATTACCCATGTTGGGGCAACCGATTAAGTGTATTATCTTTGCAGTTAACATGCATGTATATTGATATTTAATGTTTAAAAAGACAGTTAATGATAATTACCATAAGGCCTAAAATATTACCCATGTTGGGGCAACCGATTAAGTGCATTATCTTTACAGTTGACATGCATGGATATTGATATTTAATATTTAAAAAACAGTTAATGATAATTATCATAAGGCCTAGAATATTACCCATGTTGGGGCAACCGGTTAAGTGTATTATCTTTACAGTTTACATGAATGTAGATTGATATTTAATATTTAAAAAACAGTTAATGATAATTTCCATAAGGCCTAGAATATTACCCATGTTGGGGCAACCGATTAAGTGTATTATCTTTACAGTTGACATGCATGTATATTGATATTTAATATTTAAAAAACAGCTAATAATAATAATTATCATAAGGCCTTGTATTTTACCCATGTTGGGGTGTTTAGGGTGTAAACCATTGTTGTTTTTAATGCTTATTATAATAAATGAAGCAAAGTTGTTAAAGGTAATCAATCATTTGGACGGTTTCTCAAACAACCTGAAATGAAAGGATGTTTAAGTGTATGGGATGAGAAATGGATATGATTTTCAAGCTGTATTTGAATCGGTTTACGCAGAAATGATAATCACCATCGCTCATTGTTAGTTCGCTCTGAGCGCACATTTCATTTGCAGTTCCACCTTAAGAGCGGCAACATGCGCGTCCCCGTGAGCTCTCCGCCCGATCATGTGCGAGTCCACGCGTCCGAAAAGTAGGTTAGCAGGGTGTAAGAGAGAGAGAGAGAGAGAGAGAGAGAGACAGCAGACTCAACAAGCACTGGTAACGCGGCTTGGCACGTAGTTGTGTGGTAATGAACCTGCCCGTCGAAGTGATTCAGTGATTTTTTTTTATTTTATTCTAAGCCTCGTTTCGTGTTTGCTGCTTTTTCTTGCACGTTCCATTCGATGATGCTTCACACCGTCGCTGAAATGTTAAATCGGGAAAGTCATTTTATGTTAGCCAGTTAAGAGGTGGATTTGGTTTTATTCTTTTAAACTCTTTCATCCCGTCGGACTTGGAAAAAGAGAAACCCGTCAAAATGCGAGGTAAGCCGCGTTTGCTTTCGACTCCTCGACTCGTGTGTGTGAGCAGAAGCTATTTGGTTGAAAATCAATCGATTTGCGCTCGTTTTTAATGGCAGCGTCGGCTTATTTGAAGGCTGCGCTTTATCTCACGTGTAGTGCGCATGGATCGAGGAGACGGCGCTCGCGCCGTGCGCCACTATTTCCAAGTGCGTAGCAGGGAATACAATCCTTAATCCCTTCTGCCATGTTTTAACTGCACACTTGGTTCTTCAGCGGGAATACATAATGCGTTTGAGGGGATTTACTCATAAAAAACCAAATCGATTGCTTTTGCCCCAGTGCTCATTCATTTTTGGCCTTTTTATATTTGTTATGTTTTTTAGACACTGTATTTAGTAACATGCTTATCTTATGATAAGAAGAAAAAAAACAAGTTGCAAAATAAAATACCCGTTAATCTTTTTTACATCACATTACTTAGAGATCAGAAGTGATGATTGGTTTAAGTTAGAATGTGCAGTATAATAATTCATTGTGCGTGCAGTGGAGAGGGGGTTTTCAGAACATCTGATTCATGTTAAAGTTGTTAACAGAAGGTGCAGCTTTTTTTGCTGGGGTGAGATCGTGGGTGCTGGCTGGGTGGTGGAGCGTGTTGTTGTTTGTGAGAATCAGCATGGCCGGCTGTGTGAGGAGCGGAGCGGCTGTTCCACTGACCCACTTACGTCAGCGAGCATTACACGGTATTCTGAAGGGAAGAGGGAGGGGCGGGGACAGCGAGGGGGCGGGGCCTGCTGCCGAGTCGTGCAGACCCACGCGGTGTGTTTGCGCAAACTAAACCGGTCTTCTCACATTTCACATTCCTCTCTCGTTGCGTCTTTTATATCCTCTTAATTCCGTGACGATCCCTCCCATTAGCTGTGTCAAGCGATGCACCCATCATATTCTAACAATATCATATAAGAGTATCAATAATATTCATTCATTCATTATCTCCCGCTTTATCCTCTATTGGGGTTGCGGTGTGGTTCCCCATGCCCATCCAGGGGAGAACGTTTCGGGCGCTGGGCAGATAGACCCAGGACAGGGCGCCAATCCATCGCTGGGCACACACTCACACACACACACACTCTATATGGGGCAATTTTGAGAATTCAATTGACTTGATCCATGTTTTTGGACTGTGGGAGGAAACCGGAGAACCCGGAGGAAACCCACGCGGACACGGGGAGAACATGGAAACTCCACCCAGATGGGGATTCGAACCGGGAATCCCTAGTGCTGAGAGGCGAACATGCTAACCACTAAGCCACCAATAATAAGCCCAATAATATTCATATCATTATTAATTATAAGGCAAATAGAGGAGCAGCATTAACAGAATTATCCTTCTGACTATGACCACAAGTTTTTTTTTTTTTTTTTGTGGATGATCATATAGAACAAATTTAATTTGATTTATAGAATAATATATGAAGGCCGGCATGGTGGATTAACACGTTCACCTCTCAGAATCCCAATCTGGGTGGAGTTTCTCCCATGTTCGTTCTCCCCGTATTCCTCATGGGTTTCCTCGAGGTCCTCCGGTTTCCTCCCACAGTCCAAAAACATGCATTCAAGGTAAATTGAATGCTCTTAATTGCCCCATATAGTGTGACATGCATATACTGTAACACAGTGATTGTGTGTGTGTGTGTGTGTGTGTGTGCGTGCATTATTTAGTTTGAGTACGGTTTTTGTCAGAATCATAACATGTTTTGCGTAACAAGGAAAACACTTCAATTATTATATTTTTATAATTATAGTGTGGGCGGCACGGTGACTTAGTGGTTAGCACGATCGCCTCTCATCACTAGGGATTCTCGGTTCGAATCCCCATCTGGGTGGAGTTTCCATGTTCTCCCCGTGTCCGCGTGGGTTTCCTCCGGGTTCTCCGGTTTCCTCCCACAGTCCAAAAACATGGATCAAGTTAATTGAGTTCTCCAAATTGCCCCATATAGAGTGTGTTTGAGTGAGTGAGTGCGTGCCCAGCGATGGATTGGCGCCCTGTCCTGGGTCTATCTGCCCAGCGCCCGAGACGTTCTCCCCTGGATGGGCATGGGGAACCCCACCGCGACCCTAATAGAGGATAAAGCGGGTGATAATGAATGAATGAATGTATAATTATAGTGTTTATTAAAAATGAATGCAGGTGTGTTTTTATCACACATGGTGGATGATATGTCTCCAGCATTTTGAAAATATGATAACGTGAAAAATAGTACAAATAAAAAGGGGAAAAAAAACTAAAGAATGTGTAATTTGTGCTGCTTCATAGAGCTTTTTGTCTTTCGTACCTCAACCATAATTTATGTTTTTCTTGCCGAGGGGTTTACAATCCAGGATTTCCATTTTTTCCCACAACCTGAAAACATTCTGGTCAGGTGTATAAGAAATTAAAATAGTGTCTAGATGTGATCTTATTTCTGTTTCTGCCCTACAATTGTCTTGTAATCTAACCAGGGTTTTCCCCAATAATTGCTGGGATAGGCTACAGCAAACCTAGTGCTGGTTGGTATGATGGTTTAATCTAAATACGGTCTTTAATTCCCTTTACAGGCTTCAGAAGGCAGTAAATATAATATTATATTGTTAGGTGCTAGATGTACTATAGGGTACTGTGCAGGGTACCTATAGAGAGTCCAGTGATTTAAAAAAAGAGTGTTTTTTAAAAAGCTTTTTATTCAAGTAGCTTAGTGAAGTTACTTTTTCTCCCATTGTATTTCTCACAAAGGACATCTTAAATATTTTCAAAAATCAATTTCTAAATTGTTTGGTTGAACAAAAAATAGAAACTGTATAGTTCTTTCAGAATTCTTTGGATATCAAAGTATATTAACCCTAGTAACAGTGATCACTGTATAAGGTATCATGAACAGTATGAGCCCATTTATGAAGTATGGATACTGTTTAAAAATGTAAAATATTTTAAGTTAACACACTTAGTGTTAATTATACAAATTAAAAAGCTACTAATAAGCAGTGATAAGGGGAAAATAATGTATCCTAATTTTACTGAAATTATAGTTTTAGACTTTCAAAACCTGCATGTACTAAATTAAAAGTAACACTATACATAAACATTGTAACAGGCCTGATTATCATATGAACTAGTAGTTAAATGTGTGGAATAAACTGCATTCATATGACAAACAGATCTAAAGTGACTTGTATTTTTTAGAGAATGTGTATATATGTATATATATACTGCTATAGCTAATTACATCAAAGAGAGCTGATCATACACAACAGTAACAGCAGTGATATAATGATGTAATGATCATTATAGAGAAATAATTGGACAGTTGGTGTTTTTTGCAAAAAAATAAGGCACAAACTAATTACTGCTGATGTCAGTTTTCATATATTGAGCCAGTTTCTTTCACATTTAAATATTACACATTTAAATATTTATCCAGTTTTTAGTTTATTTTGTTCTTTTCAGTGAGATTGGCTTTGCATTGATCAAATGTGTGACACAGTCAATCTATACGTAAAATATTAAATTAAATGATCTTTAGCAGTACTGCATTTGGCTATGTTAAAATAATGATTTTTTTAGTCTTGCCAGGTTTTAACATATGTAATGATATTATATTTCTAATATATTTCTAATATAATTATATTATATTTGCAAATATTTAGGCATTATGGATAACTTTTACTATTGGCTTTTGGCATTGCTAAAGACTATTCACAATCAGCATTAGTAATGACATGAGATGCAGAGTTAAAAACATCATAAATGCTTTGACTCCTCAAACCCTGTTGCAACAATTAGCCACAGCCTAGCACTCTGAAAACTAAAGCAACTGATGACACAACATTGTACATTAAAAAAAGCCAAATGAATAAGTAAAACTTGCTAAAAAAAACTGCCTACAAAACCATTTTTAAGCAATTTAAGCTGAAACTTTTCAAAGGGAATATTGATCATATGGGACATTAAAACATTTGTTTTACACCCTTTTTATCGTAAATATTAATTTGTCCTCTGGAAACCTTAAATAGACAGACAGACAGATTGATCCCTGATGAATTTCAAGTTGTAAATTATATACTATATACTGTAGTAACTATATATTACTATATTACTATATAGTGGCTCTGGGAACTGCTTATCTTTTAGTAAAATCTACATTTTAGCAGTTTAGGAATGTCAGAAGAAGGTTTTAATTATGGCAAACAACTTTGTGTTGAGAGCTGTTATTAATTAACATGTTATGTACAAAGTAACTCTTGTTAAGCCATTGTTGTATTTTTGATTTCTTTTGTTGCTTAGCAGCCACCGAATGTGGATTCAATTATCTTGTGTGAGTTTTACAGACTAAACCTCCTACCTGATCTAAGAAAAGCACAAAGAAATAATCTGATCTGCCTTCGAGAAGCACATCTCTATAATCCAACTGCACCAATAATGAAAGAAAGGCTAGAAATATTTTACACAAATGCAGCCAAATAAAATGTACATTTTAAAGTGGTACGGTTTATTTTAACAAATGTTTATTTGAAATAAACATTAAATATGTACTGTAAATCATGAAGTAGGTATAAAGCATGCAGTACATTTTATTGAGGCAGCTGGTGTCTATGACCCTGGTACCTTGATCTTTGCTCAGATTATATAATTCGGGACGTGTTCAGTCCTCAAAAACTGTTGCGCAATTTAGTCTCGGATAGATGATGTCAGGAGACCTAAGAGAATCATCATAGAGCTTATGCAGCAAACATTATATTACAATAGTAGTAAAATAAACAATTTGGCCTTGATTGCACTTTAAAAGAGCTCTTAATGTTGAAGAGGCACTTGTCGTAGTTCTGAGAAAGCTATAAAAGATCAGATTCAAAGCTTTGTTTTTTTTTAATAGAACAACCATAGGTCCTTTATGCCTTAACTAATGGATCGTGAGATTTAATATCTACAAACAAAAATGTTAAGTACATGTAAGTACATGACTTCAGGTAAAATTGTATTATAGTCTTGGAATTATGCAATCGCTTTTTGTGTATATTAAAGAAAACATAAAAATAAAATAAATATAAACAAAGAATTTTAATTCTATTTACAAGCACATTCGCATATACATTGCCACCAAGGGAAGGAATACAGAGCTTATGAAGGACATCTGCACAGATAAGGAGAGAACATTTGTACTCCATCAATCAATGCCAGAAATTGAAAGCAGAACCTTCTCATTTTGAAGCATGAGGTGCTAATTTAATTATACTCTCAGTATTATGGTATCGAAATTCTAAATTAAAACTAGTCCTTAATGTTTTACATTTGATTCCCATATTACAAATAACTTTTTACAAATAACAAATAACATCCTAATGTTTCATTAGCATCATCTTGTTTAATTGGCTTAAATTCAAATTAAAGTATAATTTTTTTTTCTGAAAATGTAGAAGTAATGTTTTACAGTACCTATATTATAGACAGAGAAAGAATACCAAAAAAAATTGGTATTTAATATTAAATAAAACAGTTATTGCTAAAATAACATTGAAATACAGAAAGTAAATGGTATTTGATGCAGAAAGAATAAATAGTTTTCTTATGAAGTACTGATTTCCTTCTTTTCATCAGAACTGTGTTCCACCTTAACAGATAAAAAAAAAAGCAAAAGCCTATTCAAATGAAATGAGCTTGACTGCCTCTCCCTCTTTTCAGTGAGAAAGTGTGTCAGTGGGACAGAGCGCGCAATGGGCTCTCAGCCAACTGCTGCTGAGTGACCTTTCAAACAGCCAATAACAGGCAAAGCCACATATGACTTATCCAAACAGTATGAGAAAGTACAAAAAGGGTGGTAATGGTGCATGCCTCCACAGTGAAACATTTACAGTGTTGCCAGATTGGCAAGTGATACCGCGCATGAAGGGTACATTACTTTTGGCTGGCCTGAGCAGTCTGAACAGGTCTCTAGTGCAGAGAACTTAGTGCTTAAAATGGAATACTAAAATCAATCTGGCAACCCTGACCGCAGACAGCAGTTATATAACTGAAAGCATCAGAACGGGAGGGGCAGCTCATGGCTTTAGAGATTTTTCCAGTGCCTTGGAATACAATATCCTGTTCACTGCCTTCAGCTGTCTAATATGTCAACGAGATGAATATAAAATGGAGGACAGTGCTACTAATGGCAAATTATAAAGGGTTATAAGATTATACAGAGTACAAGTTTAACTAACAATTAAATGGATGGTTATGTGGATAAAATATCTATCACAGAAAACTTGCTAGATTTAGCTCAAGATACGTTTGTCCTCATATATCATGATATATGATACTCTACCTGCCTTACACGTGAAACTTGACTTTTGGCTTATGTCCAAATATAATACAGAATCTGAGTAAACATAATTTACACGTTTTACAAGTTAGATTTATATCTTGTATAGTTTTTGCAATGATTTACCACAGAGCAAACAGTCATGGGTTCTAAGTAGCTACAAATCCAAAGTCAATTAATAGGTAATTCATATTTAAAATAAACAAACCGAAATATTCAATATTTTTGCTCTTGGGCCATTTGAGAAACATGAGCTTAAATTTTAAATATATTTGAATATTTAATATAATGTTTCTGTTTAAAATATGAGCATGGTCCAAAAAAACATATCACCAGGCCATTGATAATATTAATAATAGATCAATGTAAAATGATCTCGTGGGCCGGATATGGCACGCGGACCTTGCGTCACACCAATGGTGTATTGAGACTCCACTCTGCTGGTCTAAACCATAGATGCGGAGAACTGTAAGCCACAATTGCCCCTCACATTCATTAAATGGCTGAGCTCCATCTCACTGAGGTGGAGCATGTTTTTAGTGTGATTGCGGAGGACAGGGGCGACCACAACAAAAGGGTCCCATTAGTTTCGCAGCACGGTCGACAGAGTCAGTAGATACCCCCTCCCATTTGTTTTCATTCTCTGTAGAGTGTGCAAGCTCTCTGGGGTATATTAGTGCTACATCATGGTGGATGGACCTGCATTTAATTTTCCTGATTTCTGAATTGCTTTTTTTTACTTGTTTAGTAAAATGTAGACGTAATGTTTTACAGTACCTATATTAGAGTGTGCAAGCTCTCTGGGGTATGTTAGTGCTGATTTCTGAATTGCTTTTTTATAGGTTTATCTCCCATGTGGATTGAATCCTTCTACAATGACATAATGGTACAACTTTAGCCTCTCCACGGCCCAAAGATGGCCTTGATATAGTCATTTTTTCCTCTCAGTGAGTGAGTGCATGTGTCTATGGGTTTGTTCTGAGACGAACCGGCAATCGTTTGAGGATGTTTTCCTGATTTTTGCCCATTAAAAGCTTGGATAGTTCACAGCACTCTCCGTGAAACTAATTCAGATAAGCGGCTTAGTATGTGAATGAATGAGTGTAATAAGCATTATATCATATCTCTATCCAAATGTCATTAAAAATGTGAGTGAAATCTAATTGAACAGAACTAGACCTAGAAATTTCAGACAGCTGAAAACAGAGGATCTGCAGGAACGTTTAAACATCATAGTGTTCAGCGTTGCTTGCACAAACATGATCTGTATGAAAGGGACACAAGACTGCAAACAATACCTGCAATCTAATCACAAAACAGCATCTGAAAAATGCCAAAAATTTAAATAAAACAGAGGTATGACGAAGACATTTTTTTCAAATTAAAATATTATAACTAAAAATCAAAAGGATTTTTTTCCTTGACAAATATATTCATCATTAACATATTTGCATTATCCATGTGTCATATAAAATAAAAATGGTAGTTTTATGAGCTTAATGAATTCACTCCAAGCAGTAATTCCCAAAATCTTCAGATGTCATTAAGTAAGGAAATGATTGGCTATTTCATTTTTATAAGTAAAAACACATACTATACATTTTTATCAATGGAAAATATAAACAATATATTATAGGCAATATATAAAATATATATCTATCACTTGAATCAGAAATAAAAAACCAACAGGACTTTAAGATAAAACTAAAAATGAATTAATGGAATGTATATGTAGTGTGTACCACTGCTTATGCACATGACCTTCATGAAAGGGGCTTCAGAGTGGAAACATTAACTATAATTTAATCACAAAACTGATCTACAATATGCTAAAAACAGATTAGAAGACATTAAACTGTGGGATCTTGTAAAGTTATCTGAAAAAAATAAGATGTTACATATTTCTTTTTTTTTTATGTGAAACCCTTTAAAAACGTTCTGTTTGTGTTACATCTTTGTTTTGTGTTCATTCACTGCACACAATGGTCACAATGGAAAACAGAGAGCCTTTGCATTGCTTTCTGTTTTCGTCATATTTCAACAGTAAAGCATGAGGCAGAAATGTTCTCATCAAGGTGGAGTTGTGACTAATCTGGTGGTCAGCAATCACACAGTCACTTTTTGACTCAAACTCAGATCTGCAGATCTCTGTCTTTAAACAATGTGTTCATGGGTTTAATTAAAAACAAAATGTTCAAAATGCTTTAAACACTTAATTCAACAAAGTGAAATAACGTAGAGCGTTTCTTATACGTATTAAACAGTCTTGTTATTTTGCATGAATAGTAATTTATAGACAGGAAGGGAGGGGAATATAAAATTAGACTTACTTTAGTTGAAGAAAGAGAGATTTCCAGCAATGTTTTTAAATTAATGTTGCAAAATAAGGTTTGTATTCTCGCCTGTGGTAATGGGACAGTTAAATAAACTGGATCACTTTTTAAATAACCAATTACTTTAATCTTAATGTTAATTAATTACATATTTTATTTATGTTTAAATATATAAATGTAGATGCATTATTAAAGCTTTGTAGATGCTTTATTTCACTCCTGTGAAAACAAATACATGATCCAATTCACTGTTACAATCCATCCTATTCAACCTTGTGCATCAAAGAAAGTTCATTGCATTTACCCTTATAACCTATTTTTTCATTTGTCTACAGCTCAGATCGAGGTGATTCCGTGTAAAATCTGTGGTGATAAGTCCTCTGGTATCCATTATGGCGTCATCACCTGTGAGGGCTGCAAGGTAAAAAATGTTTTAATGTTATCTTGCTTTTGTGAATCCTTTCAGATGTGCCATTCTGTTTTGGGTCAGTTTTAGTTAATTAATTATCACGTTTTCCTTTTGTAATTAAAATCCTTTTCAGCTTACAAGTTGACATTATAATTCTTTGCTATCGTGTGTGAAAAATAGAAGCTTTAGCTGTAATATGATGGCATACTGAAATGAGAGTTTGCCACACCTCTTGTATAACTGGTTTAATTTTACCTAATGTGACATTTTCTTAACTTTGAAATCTTAAACTGTGTTCGGAATGCTTCACCCATTAACCGACTAGAGACAAGAATCCCACGGCGGAACAACTTTTTGGACACTACTTAAACCACCGATTCAATGAAATACACCTAAATATGTTACACCTTGTTTTCTTTCTTTTGCATTAATCAGCCAACCATTACCATCCGGTTGTATATATCACAAAACAAAACCACGGACGTAGGAGACAAAATATAATCTAAGTATTACTTGCAGCAATAAACTGAACTTTAAAAATATCTGCCAGATTCATATATTTGTAAGCAGAATGCAGCAAATCCGTTAATTAACAGATCACAGGTCACAGGGGGCATTATGTTGCAGTGCATAGTGTTCTCTGTGGCGCTTTGTGGAAAAAAAAATTCCTTACAGTTTAAAAATTTTTGTGCGATCGACACTGATGTTGCACGAGAGGGCGCAGTTTGAAATCCTAGTTGGAGTTCATCCCACATTTGTATGAGTTAAGAGTGAAGCTCTGGACTGTGTGCAGGGTCACACAAGATCTTTCAGGATCTTTAAATTTACCCAGTTATGCTTTAATAGATGCCTTTTTTTGTACTGGGGCACAGCGATGTAAATTGGATGTATAATTTTGTCCAAAATACATGAATTTTATGGCACTGGGACTAAATAAAACAACTACAGTCTGAAATTACCAGGGGCATCCCAATACATCTGTCCATAGTATATAAACTACATATCCTGGAGTTTTTAGTAATGTAAGAGTGGCTCCCCTAACTCTTGGCTAGAACTGAATGATACTCTTAAAAAGCACATGGTGACCTGAGCCATTTGCCTTTTCTTACTGTATGCAATCTATTGCATTTGTCTTTTCAAAGACTAGTTCTCATTATATTTGCTTGTTGACCTAATACAACCTCGGCATTCAGAAGGTTTCCAGCGCATCCATTGATTCCTTTCATTCCTTTTGGCAGGGCTTTTTTCGGCGCAGCCAGCAAAACAATGCCATGTACTCATGTTCTCGGCAGAGGAACTGCCTGATCGACCGAACCAACCGGAATCGCTGCCAGCACTGTCGCCTGCAGAAGTGCCTGGCACTGGGCATGAGTCGAGACGGTAATTTCATACACCATACTGGCAAAACCACAATGCTGAAGGCGTGACAAACTTCTAAACTTGATTACAGAAGAACCAACATCTGTAGTTTGAAGTATATAAGAGCTGTGTAACACATCTGGTCATCTTATACTTTTATTTATATCTCAGTTAGTTTTGCCAGTCGAAAAACTGTCCAGTTCTAAACAAAAACAAGAATAATTCATTGGAACAACATACTGTATGTGGTTCCACAATGCTACATGATTTTGCCAAATTAACAAACCTAAACTTTTAAAAGGTGTCCTTTAGTTGGGCGCATTAAAAGAGGCTTTCTGATTTGTACTTCGGGCCTGTAACTTCAGTTACTCTTGGTGAATAAAATAAGATGTAAATAATTGTTGTATTTTTGTCTTTGTTAAAATTTGATATTTTTATAAGTTATCATTGCTATAGATATTAAGAATATTTACGACATACTGTGTGCCATAAATTAGATTTTCCCAGCCTTTCCTCTGTCTGAACAGTATTATGTTCCCAGTTTGGCTATTCACTGATATCATTATCAGGATTACACTAACTCAAGAATACATTGATGGACTTTAGTTAAACCTGACAGATATATTCAGTTATAGTCATTAATAAACTGATTACATTTTAGTAGTTATTATTCAAGATACAGTTACCACACACTTGTGTATATCCTGTAAACAGAATATATAGTAATGCTTTGGATTATGGGTGTGGTAGCTCAGTGGTTAAGGTGTTAACAATCCAAGTGTTGTGGGTTCAAATCCCAGGTCCACTGAAGTTACCAATGTGGGCCCTTAAGCAAAGCCCTTCTCCAGTGATGACCCTCTGCATATATCCCTGTGTTCTGAGCCCAATACTTGGGATACTTGTAAGTCGCTTTGAATAAGAGCGTCTGCTAAATGACCAAAAGTTTTAAATAAACACATGATATTTCATTTTATTCATTCAATTGATAGTGTTTGTACACTATGGTGATCATTATAGAAATAGTCATCAATTAGTCTACATTGCGGATACAAAAGTGTAATTCTAAGGTACAGCTAACCCAATGATTGGTAGTTGCAGGGGATTATACAAAATCCAACACAATAGACCTCTATGTCAGGCCTTTAATTATTTTGACATTCCGTGTTCCCATGTTCGGTTCTTTGATCTTCTTGCTCTCTATATCTCTTTACCAAACAGCGGTGAAGTTTGGTCGCATGTCTAAAAAGCAGCGTGACAGCCTGTATGCTGAGGTGCAGCGACATCAGCAGCTGGCCCAGGAGTCTGAAGAAGCAAATGAAGACAGAGACATTGGACACAGCCGCTCCTATAGCAGCACTGGGTCCAGTGCCACTCTAAGCGATCTAGATGACATTACCACGTTGCCTGACGGCTTGCTCTTTGACCTGCCACTGACTCCAGGCGAAGCCGCTGAATATTGCACCCTTGAGCTGTTGGATGATGGAATGGAAAGTGGAGCAGGGAGTGCAGGGAGCAGCAGCTCCTCCAATCAGGGCTCTCCAGAACCTAATATCTTGGACATGGTGGAAACAGGGCGAGTGAAGCACGAGTACGAGCTGCTTCCTGAGCCCAGCCTGCTCACACACACCCTGCTGGGGGCGCTATCTGATGACTGCCCTCTACTTGACATCGGTAGGTGTATTTATAATTACTATTAGACTTGACAACACTGAAATAGAATGTCTGAATTAAACTTGGTAAGGAAATATTTGAATATTTTGATAAAAAACAGGAGGATTTTTAGATACACTAATATCTATAAAATAATACATTCTATACCTTAACAATGTCTTTATTTATAGTGAATTTCTGTAGTAAAACTGGAAAGAATCGTATGAGAGGTGGCCAGACAGATTCATTGACTCTCAAAATGTGCATTATTGCTTCAGTGGGTGAACTGTTGGAACCACAGAGTTCCATTGTGCCATTGTGTGGGAATACTGTGGAATGCAAAGGTTTTGTGTACATCTGGTCAAATTCCTTTATTGATTTTAAAGTAAATAATAAATTATGTACATGAAGCTAAATTCTGAAAATTTGAATGCAGTTGTTACTGCAACTGGATTATTGTATTAAACTCCAAATTGCATGCAAAATGAATTCCACACTTAATGTCTGATGTTCTATCATTTACAATTTAGTAAGATTATTATTTCAAATATTAGTAACATAAATAAATTATTTGTAAATGTTGGCTGAAAAAGGTTATTTAATTTTTTTTAACATAAATGACAACTGAATTTGCATAATTAAATAAATGTTCCTTTATGTATGCCAAAAACATTTAGTACATTTAGTGTCCAGCTAAACATTTTTGTTGCCAGAGGTTTTAACTTGAAACGGGCCTGACAGAATAATTTATTTTTATTTACTCTTTCATTCAGCTAATGATACTTTTACAAAAATTAAATATATGAATAAAGTTAGAACACCAACACCAACAGATGTTTTAAAATTTTTAAATATTTTTCTAAATATTTAATATCCTAAAAGTAAATTTACCATTTAATATAAATCTAGTTTAAAGCTAAGCTAAAAGACATTATTAAATGTTACAGGCATGCATATGGCACTGTGTAACCAGTTTTTACATGCATTTTGTTCTTGATACAAAGTAACAACATAATACGTCATCGGATTGGATTGAAAAACATTTTTGCCACACCTGTTTCAGTGTGTCAGACTGATATCAGTGTGTTAGAGCATCAGCGCCTATAGTGGGCAGAAAATGTTTCGTTTTATGTATTTAAAACAGTATTAACAAAGCCTCAAATGTTTTCTTTTGTTTTTAATGAAACAAAAAATATATAACCAAGCGGTTAGAAAGAAAAGAAAAGAGGTATAAGAATTTTTATCTTATTACATTATGTCGGATGAAACAAATGAAACATGAATAAAACAAACCGGAGCAGCAAACTGTCAAAAATACCTGAATATAGATTTTAATTTACGTAGTCTTTTATGTTTAAGATATGTGAATAATTCAAGTAGTTCTTGCAAGATATGCCCCAATGTTTCCATTCCTATCCTCAGGCTGACTCTTTTATCTAAATCCAGATCAAACATCCCTTTGTGTAGAAAAATTCGCACCCAACTGCAAGTTCAAAGGCATTATCAATTCAAAGGAGGGCTTGAGTAATAGTCACATCTCACATCAATAGTTTGCAAAATTAACTAAGCGCAAATATTCAGGTGGTTTTGAATTCTTGATCACTAATAATGACAATGTATGATATCATAATAACCATCACATTCATTATCTGATTTAGCATTTCTGGTTAGCATTAGGATGCTGTCTTTTATAGATACGTTACAACTTGTAGTTAAACACATGCATGGATCTGTGTTTAGAGCGAATCACTCAGAACGTGGTGAAGTCACATCTGGATACATGCCAGTATAGCACAGAGGAGCTGAAACGACTCACTTGGAACCTATACACACCTGAGGAGACACGCTCATTCCAGTTAAAGGTACAAAAACAAAAAGTAGAGAAAGTATTGCATGGTATTTGTAAAAAAAAAAATATGAAGAGGATTGGTGAATGGAAGGATTTAGGTGGGTGTAAGAAAAGATGGATGGATGGGTTTCAGAAGGATTAATGAATAAATGGATATGAGTGGGTGGGTGGATGTACAGATGGGGATACAGATGGGGAATAGATGGATTAACAAACAGATGAGTGTGTGGGTTGTTGGATGTATGGGTGGAAAAAAAAGGTTTTTGGTGGATGATGTAAAAGTAAAAGTTGGGTGACTAGATGATGTGGGTGGGTTGGTTGGTTGGTTGGTAGATAGATAGATGGATGGATAGAAGAGTTTAGGAAGTGTAAAGACATATTGTTGTAGGATGGGTGGATGCATAGCTGGATGGATGGATTCATGTGTGGATGTGTGGGTAAATGAATGTTAGGATAGATGAATGGATTTGAGGATGGATGAATGTGTGAGTGGATGATGATTAAATCCAGATTTGTGGTTTATAAGTAGACATACATCACTAAATAATTGTTACAGTCCTAATAACTATGCCAAGATTGAGTCATGTTATAATGTGAATTAAAATTCGACATTCATTCCAGTTGCACAGTGTGCACCGATCAATTTCCTGACGTATTACCATTTGATTTTTCAGCCTCTCATTCAGAATCTATGGCAGTATCGGATTTCTAATTAACATATTGATTATTTTGTGCCTAGTCTGCTGAGTGGATGTGGCAGCAGTGCGCCCTTCACATCACTAATGCCATCCAGTACGTGGTGGAGTTTGCCAAGCGCATCAGTGGCTTTATGGACCTCTGCCAGAATGACCAGATAATCCTTCTCAAAGCAGGTCAGTGCAGGCCTCCTGAACAAAACACACTTAGACAGCGCTAACTTACACAAACAGAACACACATATTAGATTACCTTAGATTACCTGTGCCAGATTAATATAGCATGTTGCTTAATATATGTTGTAACTGATCTTTCGACACAGGACTGATATCCATTAATATTAAATAAAAACATTTTCTTACAATTATGTGCAAAATCTGTGCCATATTATGAGAAAAGCTGTTTTTTTGTATATTCTTATACAGAATGCTTGTAGTCCCCTGGTTATTTGTTGTGGAGTGTAATTATCTTAATGAGCTGTTTACTGAATTAGTATTCATATCATTAAATGGTTCCTACCTTTTCCTGCAGTCACAGATTTCTAGTATTCCAGTAATACTAGATTATAATATTCTAGTATCTTCTAGTAATGTTTTCATTAGCGTAAACCGACAAGATTATACAATTTAAGCCAATTTTTGCCAGAAACAACTGATTCGGGTCATGATAAACTGGAAACTTTTGTATTATTAAGCATAAATTGCCTTACAAATATTAAGCTTCTACATCTGTACTGTGTCTTTGTCATTCCTTAGAGATCAAGATTCTTGTGTTGGTAGTATGTGGTAGCTCAGTGGTTAGGAGGTTGGACAATTAATTTAAAGGTTTGGAGTCCACCAGTTGGTCTTGAACAAGGCCCTAATCCTACATTGTTCCAGGGTTCGGTGTCATGGCTGAACATGTGCTCTGACCCCACCCATAAAATTGGGACATGTAAGTCGTTTTGGTTGAAGGTATTGACAAAATGACTATGTTATTCCAGTGGTGTATTGTCTTAGCATTCATTATGTTTAGATCTGTTGTTTAATGGAGGTAACTGTGCATAGTGCTCTGGAGCAAATATAGCCTTTTCTTATTAAAAAAGGATCAAAAGTGATTTCAATTAGTTTTTATTTAGGGAATTTTTTTTCTGTTGTATAAAACTTTGTTGTTGTTGTTGGTAAATAGCTGGACTGTGCAACAATTTTCTCATTTTAGCTGCAGGTCTCTCCAGTACCTTCAGATTAACCTCTGGACTCTTGATTATGGCCTCTTTAATCGGCCACAGAATGTTTATATCTGCTTTGTCTGAGCAGAGTCACACTTGTGCCATATTCTATCCATTGCTTATAATGGATTTGAATAAGCTTTATGTAATGTTCATATTGGGATATCATTTTACAACCGATCAATACTTTTTTCATAATGTTATTCCAACAACCTGTTTGAGGCCAAAGATGGGCAATAAATTTCCTTAAGTGGCCATGTGAGAAATTGGGATGGTTCTGAAGGGGCCAAAACAAACTTAATTGAGAATAAACACAATGCAGTTGTATTGCAAGTATGGCATAACCTAAAATGCACAATATGCACATAATTTAACTGCATGCTGTTTTTGTTTAATAGTTAATTTATTTTTAGCTTACATATGTGTGCATGCATAAGAAATTAAATGTAATTAAGTGTACATATTTGATTATTAAATTCCGAAATTCTTATTGACCTGGTGTGGACCAGACAGGGACAGCCAAAGAGGCAGATGTAGCCCCATTGTCGTAAAATGCCCAATTGCAATAAGGGCATTTTTACATCCACTTACATTTCAGTCCTGTCTATAATGCCTTGTTTAAAACCCAGTATGATTGCTAACTTCTCTCCACTCTCTTTTTGCTTTTTGTCTCCAACTCTCTATATTCTCTACTTAATGCACCGTAAAATACAAAAATCACAAATTATGTAATTTTATAATAATTTTATAATAAAACTTTTATTGTTTTTGGATTCCTGTATAACATTTGGCATTTTTACAATTATACATTTTAATTAAAAATGCTCCCTTCATCTGGAGAGAAACCTTTTTGTTATATTTTTTATTTGCATGCTATTTTTGCATGGTGGGACATACCTACTCCTCCACTCCTCTTTCTCCCTTCTATCTCTTTGGCTCTCTCTTTTTATGTCAACACTTGCAGGCTGCCTGGAGGTCCTGCTGATCCGCATGTGCCGTGCATACAATCCAACCAACAACACCATGTTCTTTGATGGCAAGTTTGCCAGCCCTCAGCTGTTCAAAGCACTGGGTAAGTGTCTAAACTTCTGAACTTCCTCATAACAGCCTCAGTGCTGACAGGGTTGTGTGTTTTGTGCGATGTGTTTCTGCTCACCACAATTAAAATGATGGTTATCTGAGTTACCGTAGTGTTTTATCCAGCTTAAACCAGACTGGCCATTCAGATGGGCAAATCATTTTTTGTCAACTATTTAAATAATACATTAATCTCTTTAAAATTTGAAGTCAGTGACATGATAAGTATGAATATCTGTGGGATGTGAACAAAACATAATAAATCTATTACGTTGGGCTTGGAAGAAACACTAATAAACTTTTTTTTTTATAGATTTTTTTAGATTATAAAGAGATTTTATAAACTGAACAACCAAATGACCACTCAAGAAAAAGATCAGTCAACAACTTATATAGCAACCCTTCACAATCCTCATCAGCAAAATGTCTTAATCTGCATAACTGAAGCTAAAAGTCTTTTTCACCACAATGAGTCAATTTTAGACATCTGGAGAGGTATCCAGATGTCCCAGAGGAATGACCCAGAAAAAAACATTTAAACTTCCTAACAAACAGACCTTGTTATTCCTTCTTGTGGTTTGAACGCAGGGCCTTCTTGCCACGAGGCACAATCATTAACCACTGCTCTGCCGTGAAATACAGTGCTAGTTAAAATGTTGACTGTCAGGAGCGAGCGGTTTGGGAAGATGAGGCTTTTAGCGACCATCATTTTTTATAGACTTATTACTGAGCGCTTAATCCCCCACTGTGTTTATTTAAAAATGTCATGTGTAAAGCACACACTTTGTAATATGGTGCTTTATAGTAATATGGTGCTATCATCACAATCCTTTATTACAATAAAAAGGGTGTCCAGTGGGATCTTAAGACCAAAACATATTAAGAGCACAGCAGTCATCTTCAAACACTCGGCTCACAACGCAATTAAGAAGTGATTGCAGACAGAATGTTTACTAGAAATGAGGCTATTAGAATAACATATTACATTGGTTTGCACAGTGATGATTAGTTTAAATGAGCTTTTACTATTGTTCCAGTACAAACCAAAGAGGACCTAATAAAGATGTTCATTATGTAAACCCCTATTTTACATTGTAAATAGATACTAAATTACTTGTGTTTATTTGTACTATGCATGCAGGCTGTGATGACCTGGTGAGTGCTATCTTTGATTTGGCGAAAAGTCTGTGTCGTCTACATCTGAGTGAAGAAGAGATGGCCCTGTTCAGTGCTGCTATCTTGCTATCACCTGGTGAGTGGTGTGTTGTGGAAAATGTGCACTAAATTTACAGAAAACAGGATTCTTAAAATTGTTGTACTGCATATGAACTGAATTCTTTCACTGATCCCCTTTTTTCTGTATTCTTTTAGACCGCCCATGGTTAACGGAAAGTCAACAGGTGCAGAAACTACAGGAGAAGGTTTATCTGGCTCTTCAGCACAGCCTGCACATGGGTAGAGGCGGTCAGGAAAAACTTGACAAGGTGATTAGACCAGCAGAACTACAGTACTCACATCTTGTACACATACATCCAGCCTAATATAAATCACGCCTTCCAAATCAGTTTAATAATATAAGGATATAATATTATATAATATAATTATATAATATAATATAATTATATATATATAATAATAATTATTATATTATATAATATAATTATATAGTATAATTCACTAAACAGTTTTAAGAAACTACTTAAGACGCATCTCTTTAACAAATACCTATTATAAAAAATATATATATATAAAAAAAAAAGGGGGGGGGCGCAGCTTCGAATAACAATCAGGTTTGATGAACTTAAAGCATAGTTGGTTTTCTCCATGGCTTCTGACTTGTGGTGTTCTCATTTGTAAGTCGCTTTGGATAAAAGCGTCTGCTAAATGACTAAATGTAAATGTAAATATAATATTATGTGGGAGGCACAGGGGATTAGTGGTTAGCACGTTTGCCTCTCAGCGATAGGAATTCCAGGTTCAAATCACAATCTGACCCTAGTAGACAACTAAGTAAAAGATATTTATTGTATGAATGAATAATATTTTCCAAAATACAGCACATTATATTTTAATAAACTATTTTATTTTATGTAACCTATGAAAGTGTCATCATTATAAAAGAGAACTGAATGTGGAATTTGTGTATGGCAGGGTTTCGAAACTATCATTTAAGGCTAAAACAAACCTCAGGAATGAAGCTTGATGGAACTAAATGAGCATTCTTTAAGTGACTAGTACACAAATTATGATTCATTGTTTTTACAACCTTATGCAAAGTCAAAACATTTATTACCGCTCAGAGTTACTTAAGTCGTTCGGCCCTTTGTATGCAAATTTTGCATGTTCTCTTTGTGTCTCCATGCATCTGCATTTGTCTTTGTGCTCATTTATATTTAGCGCCCTCTGCTGGAGATGAACATTATTGTCGTTATATTGGTTTGAAATACCATAGTGTGGTTAAGCAGGTGTTTTTACTGAAATTCCTCTTTTTATCTTTTGCATTGTAGATGGTATCCAAGCTGCCACAGATGAAGTCGATCTGTAATCTGCACATAGACAAGCTGGAGTTTTTTCGACTTGTTCACCCCGAAACAGCTTACAGCTTTCCTCCTCTTTACCGGGAAGTGTTTGGCAGCGAGATCAACTTTCCAGACTCCACCAACAGTTAGAGAGGGCCAGTGGGTGAGAGAAAGACATATTTAGTCTGATTTAGCCATCATTTCAACATCCTTTTATTGTTCCAGAGACAGTCTAGTTACCATGCGATGCTTTCGTGTGTGTTGCTTACTCTTACCACTTAAACATCTAGCTACAGCCTTACAGACTCATCCTTATGCTGGACATTAGTACAGCTGGGATTCCTCAAGTTTGGCGAAACGAATTAGCATCCAGTTGTTCAATGACATTGTGATGTAAGGTATATGGGGGAAATGATTAAATTCATTCAATTAACTTTTGCCCCATTGCAAAAAAGCAAGCACTTAACAAAGCATTTTGAACAACTGAAGGCTTCCAGTAATTTGGGAAAGACCCAGTTTGTTCCACTTTGACTGTTGTTCAGTCAAGCAAGGTTCTTAAATCCAGGGTTGGATACATTTGGTGTGGAAGTGTCCGAGTTGCCTGTACAGAGCCATGACATCAATCTTATTGTGCACACTTAGAATAAATTAAAACAGAAAATAAAAGCTGTTTCTGACCTCAGAAAAGCTCTTCAGAAAATCCATAGACACACTCTAAAATCTTGCCGTAAAAATGTTCAGTGCAATGTGAAGATGTTGCAAGCTTTTATGTATGTAATGTAATTTAGCACATAAATGATAAATAATATATTTAACCTATAAGGCATAACCAAGAAAAGTTTTTTTATTGGCTCCGAAGAAGCAATAAAAAGTGTGTTTGGCAGTTCAATTTATAACTGTAAAAATCACAAATATAAAGAAAGTCTTAGAATGGACGTATATTTGTCTGAATAGAGTATAGAATAAAGTATCAAATATTTTTCACTAGAATATTATCCTACATGAGCTCACACACTGTCAAAAACAAACCGCAATATTTCTATGGGAGTAAATGTGGGAAAAGTATTAAAATCTCAAATTATATAAATTACTTGTGTAACAAAATAGCCAGACATTCCTGCCTATAGTTACAAAAAATCCTGTGGTATCTATATAGAAATGCTGCTATAAAACACCTGTACAGGTGCCTTGAGGTTTATTAGCATGCCTTAAACACTTATTGAATGTCAAAAATATGTTCCATTCCAAATTTTTTTATAAAACTTTATAAAAGTTAATGGAACTGGACTGATGATTATAGATGGTTTGTATCGCCAATGTAAAAAAAAAAGTGTAAAGTGGCTTTCCCAAACCAACCTGGACCTTTGTATCCTTAGACTGTATGGCTGCAGCTATTTTTATTATTTATGTGATCAAGATCTGATTCGCCCTCCTAGTATTAATTTTTATATGAATGCTTTTAAACTGCTGCCTCGTGACACAGAAATTACACAAAACGGTCCACCGCAAAAGAAAGCATTACCTTTACCTTTCATGGTACAATTTGAATACATTTTTATTTTTTTGTCTGTTGCGCTGTTCCAGACTTTAAAATAAAAATCTAAAGGAAGGAAATTTGTAAGTTAACACACACAGTTGACATGACAGACTTTAAAGAACTTGAGCAAGAAAGGGATGTTGATGTATTTCAGTGATGGCAAGTTCCAAAAGGGGAGATAAGGCAGAAACAGATGAAGGAGCGAGAGAGTACAAAAGAACAGCGTTGGGACCCATGGTGTAGTGTATATTAGGAACCTTTAACAACCTCATTTGATTAGCAACCTAAAGACAATCCAGTGTGTTTCATTTGTCTAAAAGAGCACACTCTAGTTCAGGTAGGTTGAGGCGCTACACCTCTGTACACTACCCATCCAATACACAGCGCACTATCTCAAGAACCTCATTAGACTAAATCTTACGCATTTTTGATAAACATATGCACACTCAATTTTGAGTTAGAGGTGCTTAATTTTGTTATGTTGACATGTTTTCGACAGCACAGGGTTGTGTGCTGGATAAGTTTTTAACACTATATCAAAAAACAGTTCTTTCACTCTCCCCTCTATAGACAATATTTTGAATGTATATCCCTATAAAAGCACTTGGTGTGTGGCCCAATATACATTTACCTTTTGGTTCACTGTAATACTTTTAAGAAGCCTACCTATGACAATCAAGAATCAGCCAGAAACCAGACTGTGCCCAGACATTTGTAGAGAGAAAGGACCATTTTATACACAATCATGACATTATAGTCGGTGATCATTGGGCTGCTGGTGTAGTTTTTAGTGTGCAATAAAAAGGTAGTACTGCCGAGTTTGCTTGTTATATAGCAACAAAGTGACACACCAGGCAAATGTTGACCTGTACACGCGGACACTTTCTCAGGCTTGTCTGCTCAGTCAGTGTTCGGTGCTGCTTTTGAATTTTGTTCGATTAATTTAAATGCAGTGAGTAACCTCAGTTTCTTTAACCCCTATCCTTATTGATGCCACTTTAAAGAAAGTGAAAGGATGTATGATCCTGTTTATTTATACAGATTATTTTAAATACAGTTGCATTTAAATGAATGCATATATGTAGTAAAGAGAGACAGACATAAAGAATTAGTGAAAAGACAAAGACAGAACGGAGAACAGGGTTTTTTGGGGGGCAGGACTGTATGGATACCCCAGGCTGACTGGAAGCCAGGATCACTGCACTGTAAAGATGAACCAAGAATGGCATGGAAACCGAGGACAAATAACTTTTTTAATTAAAAGTATGCTCATGTTGGATTCTTTTGGAACTTTTGCAATTTGCTGGCTCTGGTTCTTCTGGAATACTACAGACTGCCATAACACTCAACAGAAAGTCTTGAGTAAACACAATGGCGAAGGAATTAATTTCCTGGGACCTGCTTCTAATCTGAGGATTGTTTCCTGTGATCTGATGAGCACCTGAATGACAGCTCTGTTTTTGTAACTGCTCAGAGAAAACGATGGAGAAGCGACTGTCAGGATGTGACATTTTTGCACTCACGTGAACATTCATGCACACACAGATGATCAGGCTGGATCTGTAAGAAAAGATGATCGGATTGTTAAGTTGTATTATTTTGTATGTTGTGGCCCTTTTCCGATTTTTGCCTATTCCTGTGATACACCTCTTCTTCCTGCTCATGGTAAAAGGTTGACAGAGTTCTCAGCTACCCCCTGAGTCAGACCTTCGGAGGATGATTATTTTGGGTATCGCTCAATTTTTCTTCAAGGTTCAAATCTTAAAGTAAAACCACTGAAACAGAGCATTCAAAGAGGTCTGTGCCAGTCAAGGCCCTGGTCTACTAAGTTCCCGAATTATTCCAATTCCAGTTTGTGCAGGCGCACAATTCAGGTCTCATATCAAAGATAATATAAATCATTCTCAAAATCCTGGAAAGACAATGTCATTAGGGTGTTTGTTTTAGTCTTTTTTTTTTATCACACAGATATATCACATGGACACGGAGAGAACTTTGGAACTCGTCCATAGCATATATCTTAATGTTTAAATTTTCAAATTTGTAAATGGTTTAAAAACATTTTTTATTTTTAGTTTGCAAACCATTCATCTTTTGGTAGAAATATACAGAGTGAGTTACAAAAGTTTGTAAATGGTATATTATCTCCCATGAATTTGTTGTTTTTTTGAAACATTTGAAGTTTCACCACACAAAAAAAACTTAGTAAACCAAGGCCTGAATTTTTATAAATTAAATAAAAAAATAAATTAAAAAAAACACTAATGGGGTAAGAAAAGTTACAATAAATGAATGAATCTAAGGCTGAAGCTATTTTCTCTGAGTGATGTAAGTCGATTTAAATCATATTATTATGATGGTTCAGGTTCACGCATGTCATGTCCGATTTTACAGATTCACATTTTTAATAAAATCTCACCAATTAATCTCTGTGCTTAGACTGTCATGGAGGTTGTTGATTTGTTTCAGAAAATGTTTTGCTATTAATGATAATCACTCAGGGAGCTAGCTGGTCTCTGTCTTACCAGTCTTCTAGCTTTACCAACCACAAACTCACTCACACAGACACACACTTGTATAAAAATGCACACTACACTTTGCACCAAACAAGAGACCCGTATCCTCAATCACTGTGTCCTGTAGCTAAATATATACAGTATATATTTTTGTGAATGTCAAGCACAAAGTGTCAAAGACCTTTCCTTTTTCTTCTAATTATAAAAGACTAATTTTTTGAGCCTGGATTATATTAGGCATAGTCTATAAAAATACAAATCGAGAATGAATTTAATTCTTTATTGTATGTTGTTTTCATGTGAACTTCTTTGGTTGGACTGTAGCTGTTTGTCCTTAAAACGTGAGTGTCCACCAAACCCATCTTGTTTGCTCCATGTTCTGTTTTTATGATAGTAGAATTTTACTAGTACACAAGAGAAATACCCCAAAATCTCTATTTTCCTCTCACATCTCTTGGATCTGTTTATAACAAATTGTTAGAACCTCTTTATGATTAAACTCAGTGTAACATGTTGTAAAAATGTGCTTGAAAGAATGTAATAAAGTGTTTTTTTCTACTATGGAAGAGAATTCTTTCATTTCAGTGGCTTGTGTGACGTGTTTTTATCTTGTAAGTGTGAATTTTGCCTTATTGATCCAGTTTTGCAGAACCTTTTTAATCTGTAGCTCTTTGGGGGAAGGGATTAACGGCGAAGGGTTTGGGAGGTTGGATAAGTTTTACCCTTATATCTTTATAGCATTGACTTTTCGTAAAAAAAAAAATTGTTAGGTGCTTATGCGGTGGCTTAGTGGTTAGCATGTTCGCCTCTCAACACTAGGGATTCCCGGTTCGAATCTCAATCTGGGTGGAGTTTCCATGTTCTCCCCGTGTCCGTGTGGGTTTCCTATGGGGTTCTCTGGGTTTCCTCCCACAGTCAAAAAAGCATCGGTTCAAGGTAAATTCAAGGCGCCCTGTCCTGGGTGTTTCTGCCCAGCGCCCGAAACGTTCTCCCCTGGATGGGCATGGGGAACCCCCCCGCGACCCACAATGAACACAATAAACATAACTAGTGTTACAATTACGGGCGGCACGGTGGTTTAGTGGTTAGCACGTTTGCCTCTCAGCACTAGGAATTTCCTGTTTAAATCCCAATCTGGGTGGAGTTTCCATGTTCTCCCCGTGTCCGTGTGGGTTTCCTCCCGGTTCACCAGTTTCCTCCCACAGTCCAAAAAACATGGATCAAGTCAGTTGAATTCTCCAAATTGCCCCATATAGAGTGTGTCTGTGTGAGTGAGTGTGTGACCAGCGATAGATTGGCACCCTGTCCCGGGTGTTTCTGCCCAGCGCCCGAAACGTTCTCTCCTGGATGGGCATGGGGAACCCCCCCCCCCCCCCCCCCGCAACCCACAATAAACACAATAAACATAACTCGTGTTACAATTACAGGGGCTTAGTGGTTAGCACGTTCACCTCTCAGCTGTAGGAATTTCCTGTTTGAATCCCAATCTGGATGAAGTTTCCATGTTCTCTCAGTGTTCGCGTGGGTGTCCTCCTGGTTCTCTGGTTTCCTCCCACAGGCCAAAAAACATGGATCAAGTCAATTGAATTCTCCAAATTGCCCCATATAGAGTGTGTCTGTGTGAGTGAGTGTGTGACCAGCGATAGATTGGCACCCTGTCCCGGGTGTTTCTGCCCAGCGCCCGAAACGTTCTCCCCTGGATGGGCATGGGGAACCCCCCCCCCGCAACCCACAATAAACAGAATAAACATAACTCGTGTTACAATTACAGGGCGGCATAGTGGTCAGCACGTTCACCTCTCAGCTGTAGGAATTTCCGGTTTGAATCCCAATCTGGGTGGAGTTTCCATGTTCTCCCCGTGTCCGTGTGGGTTTCCTGCGGGTTCTCCGGTTTCCTCCCACAGTCCAAAAAACATGGATCAAGTCAGTTGAATTCTCCAAATTGCCCCATATAGAGTGTGTCTGTGTGAGTGAGTGTGGCACCCTGTCCTGGGTGTTTCTGCCCAGCGCCCGAAACGTTCTCCCCTGGATGGGCATGGGGAACCACCCCCGCAACCCACAATAAACAGCTTAAACATAACTCGTGTTACAATTACAGGGGCTTAGTGGTTAGCACGTTCACCTCTCAACTGTGGAGTTTCCATGTTCTCCCCCTGTCCGTGTGGGTTTCCTGCGGGTTCTCCGGTTTCCTCCCACAGGCCAAAAAACATGGATCAAGTCAATTGAATTCTCCAAATTGCCCCATATAGAGTGTGTCTGTGTGAGTGAGTGTGGCACCCTGTCCTGGGTGTATCTGCCCAGCGCCCGAAACGTTCTCCCTAAATGGGCATGGGAACCCCCCCCCCCCCCCCCGTGTCAAAAACTGTGGTGACGTGGTTGGTTTGTGGGCGTGACCTCTACGTGGCTGTCTAAATATCAGGAAGAGCACTCCTTACGCCTCGTACCTTGGCTGTGTTTCATTTCCTTCTTAAGAAAAAAAGAAAGTGCACTAAAATGTACGCACCCACCCTGTTACAGCCATTTGAATTTCTGCCTGTGACAGTAGGTCATTTCATACCCAAAAAAAAGCTAACTTTTGCCAAACTAGAAACCAGAATTTCCACGGAAACATTGAAATGTTTCGGTACGGTTTTAATTGAGATAAAGTTATAAGTTATAAGTTAAACGCGGAAGTACCCTAGTTTCAATTTGCTCCCTTCTTAAATTCCCGCCTTCTACGCCGGGATTGGCCACGAAGCCACATATTACAGATCGGACGGCCTTCGATTGGCGAAACGACCTGTTCGTATGGATTATGACCAATCGAAAAGCGAGGGCGGGATTTTTTGGAATTGCGCTGGGTAAAAAGCCTGGTGAATCGCTTTGAAGTTGGAGCCGCAGGAGGAAGCGTTGCTGAGGAGTGAGGAGTGAATGTGAGATCCACCGAACGCTTCGGAGTTTCTCAGAGTTTTAAAGTGTGACAAGCGCCGCAAACATGTCTGTCGCTGGGCTGAAGAAACAGTTTTATAAGGCGAGCCAGGTGAGCGACCTGCTTTATTAACTTTAGTTTTGTAATCTGTGGAGTTTTATCTGATCGGCAGTCCGTTTCACACAGTGAGCTTACACATTATGCCGTTTGTTTGCTTGTTCTCACTTTACGACAAACTTCTTCCAGTTATTAAAGTGCTTCATGTAGAATTTAAACGGCTCACGTTTGAGTTAGGTTCTTCTTTAGCACTCAGTAGAACAAGCGAATCTATTCTGAAATGTTGTACATTTTCCATCCATTATCTCCCGCTTTATCCTCTATTAGGGTCGCGGTGGGGTTCCCCATGCCCATCCAGGGGAGAACGTCTCGGGCGCTGGGCAGATACACCCAGGACAGGGCGCCAATCCATCGCTGGGCACACACTCACTCACTCACACAGACACACTCTATATGGGGCAATTTTTGAGAATTCAACTGACTTGATCCATGTTTTTGGATTGTGGGAGGAAACTGGAGAACCCGGAGGAAACCCACGCGGACACGGGGAGAACATGGAAACTCCACCCAGATGGGGATTCGAACCGGGAATCCCTTGCGCTGAGAGGAGAACGTGCTGACCACTAAGCCACCGTGCTGCCCTTATTGTACATTTTAACAAATAAAAGTTTGAAAAGCTACATAGTATCATAAACATTGAAATTCCAAGCTTGTGAGTTTACAAGTAACACACACACACACACACACACACACACACACTTTTGTTTTAATGCGCTGTGGGGACATAGACTTTACATAGACTTTCATTCATTTAGTAGATACTTGCCAAAATTTACACTATAAATGCCACATCCCGCCATTGAGTTTTTATGTATATGTATGTGTGACACACACACACACACACACACACACACAGTATCATTCTGGACACGCCTCCAACTTGCTCCGATTATTGTCCATTGTTGTATAAGTTCCACTTACCATATAGATGGACTTTGTAGTTCCACAATTCCAGACTGTAGTCCATCCGTTTGTGGACTACAGTACATACTGTGTATACGTCCCCTTTATGCTGTTTTTTAAAGCTCAGGACCCCAATAGTACCACCACATTTTTCATTATTATTTTGTTGGTGCATTATTCCTATCCCAGCAGTGTCACTGAGTTGTTTAAATGAAATTACAGCAGCACCGCTGCACTAACACCCCCTCACCGCATCAATGTCACTGTAGAATTGAAATTAACAAGTCACCACCCAAATTAGACCTGTTCTGTGATGGTCCTGACCAATAGGTAACAAAGAACCAACCGGGGACTAACAACAACAAGAAAACAGATGGACTACAATCTGTAATTGTAAAACTACAAAGTCCATCTCTTTGGTAAGTGGAGGAAATGGTGTATTCAACTGTGAAAAGGCATAGCTGAATGAGTTTGGTGTGGAAAATGGAAATTTAATGGTAAAAAGGTTCTGTAAGTAACCTATTACTTTTATATGATGTTTTTGAAAATGCTTCCAAATTCATTTACTCTCTAATATCTGTTTTAAGTGAACATTAACTTTTTCGTTTGTTATTTGCCGTTGTTTTTTTTTTTTGGCTGTAATTTCAGCATATCAGATTTTTTTTTTTTGATTTTTTTTTTTTTTTTTGCTTTTGCAGTTTAGGAAGCAATAATTTGAAGACATGTAAACTGTTCGTTTTTAACAAAAAAAAAACTCATGTTTCATTTTAGAAATGTCTGATGGACAGTTTTGGTTGAATCAAGTTGGCTTTTGATCAAGGTTCGTGATCCGTGAGCTTTCTTAAGGATGTTTTACTTCCACAGGACTGTTTGCTGAAAAAAAAACAGTATTGAGTAGGTGTCAGTTTCCTTCATAGGGTTCAATCCTACTCATGTTGTGTAGGAGAATGAAGGCACCTTTCAAGTTTCTGCCATGCTGCCGCTTTGTCATCATTAGCGTGACCCCATTGTCAGTGCGTTTGTTATTTTCCTTGTTTTGGCTTTGAGTGCAGTCATTAATCTGTTCCCTCTATTGTGTTTACTGATGATTTTAGTTACTGACATGTCATTATCGGTTTTGTTCTGGCCTTAAGCAAACAACACTTAACATGGTAACAGGCATAGATTAGGACCCATCTTAAGAGCATGTTATTACATTCGTTCTGTTTCTTTCTTCAAAAATAGAAAATGACAAATTATATTAATATATAAAAAATATTAGTCATAACATATCAGAGCTCTATATAAATGCTAGTTTTACCGAGCTTTTGTTTTGTGTTTACAGAGCTGATTTATTTGTTGAATTTACTTTTTCATGACACAAATTTCGAGCTTAATTACTGTAAATTAAATGTGTGTAGGTGACAGGAAATTTGCTTCTTTTTTAGTCACTGACAAAATCTTATAATAAGCAGGTAACAAAAATATGAAGCATGGTATGAGAGTGGGCAGCATGCAGAGTGGCTAAAAACAGAGCCGTGGTTTTAAAAAATCTGTTCTCAAATGATAAATCAGAATCGGAATGCATTTTTAAATTAATCCCTAGTGGAAAATTGCAGGTCCATGCAATAAAAATATACTGACCCAACATACAAACTTGACCGCAGTCTGTAGGCTCTTTTTGCCTTTACGTGCCAAAATATGAAGCTGAATGTTAAAATATATTCAGTGTTCTGGGATGATATAACAGTTTTTAAAGAATATTGTATCGGGGGTCAACAAATGAGGATCGCAGACAGTTCACAAGCAAAAGACTGGTCCAAAAAAGAATTGCTGCAGTTGGTTAGGTCTGGGTTAGGAACATTATGAGCCCAAAGAATGAGGTCAGCTGACCTGAATATACTGAATCACCAGGTTATTCCTTCAATAGATCTTTTTTTTTCTTTGATGGCATGGGCATATTTAAAGATAAATCAGACTAAAATTGTGAAAAAGTGGTTCAGAGAGCATGAAATGTCATTTTAACATCTTATGTTCCCTGATCCCCATTAAGAATCTATTGGATATGCTGGAGACTTTCTGCAGTGGTCCAAATGTCCCATCAATACAAGCTCTTGGGGGGGGGGGGGGATGCAAATTTTGACAGAAATAAATGTTGTGACATTGCAGAAGTTTGTGGAAAAAATGCAACAGCCATATTGTCAGCAAAGCTAAAGGTTAGTCCAATGCAATAAGTGTTTGTGAAGAAATGCAGGTAGTGTAGAATATGCAAACTTCATACAGATGGGACCCATTAACACTTGAATCCAGGACCCTCTTGGTGGGCAGCAAAAACACTACCCCACATTTATGGTGCCACCTTTAGATATAATTCCCATGTACCATGCCAAGTTATATACTGCCTGCTACATAGTAGGCAAAAGCTGTAATAAGCTGAAAATGGGCAGTATGTCCGAAAAATCAATAGGCATTGATTAATAAATAAAAAGTTTCTGAGTGGCTGTAATAGAAGCTCAGTGGGAGAATCTTAGCAGGGTTGCATACAATGAGGTTGCCATAGCTGGTTGCATCTTTAAAGAAAACCCAAGTACTTTGAAAATTTATGACATGTTAAATGAGTAACAGAATTTAACACAATAAAGCATCAGACTTCAGCAGCACTAAATGAAAGAGCATAACTAAAAGTGATTTAAACTGTAAGAGGACTCCCTGGGCTTTCTGCATTTCAGCACCACACTCCATGGAGTTTAGTTAACTAACCGTGATCTTTCTGGTTCTATTCAAAACTTTAGCTGCTGAATTTTGGCCCAGTAGGAGTTCATACAGTTATTTATTAGAACATTCCACTAGAAGTGCATAATAATTATTCAACCTTGAGGTTTTTAACAGCATGAATTAGAATTCTTTGCATTTTATTTTGTATATTTGTTAGCTTGAATGTGTTGTTCCTGTGTAAACATTGAGAAAAACACCAATTACCTTATTGTTTGCACTTATTTTTAAGTGATATTTATTGAGATTTCCACTCTATAAAGTGCAAACTTGTCTTTTAGTTGCAGGACCTCAGCTAATCCAATACATACTATTGATGTGGTTTACAACTGATGTGCCAAAGCATATTAACCTATTTTGACCTCATAAAAACAACTTTGTGGGCTCCTTTAAGATTTTAAAGCTGCCCTTTAAAGGCCATTACAGTTTATTCCAGCCTCCACATGCACGCAGTATAGCCTTTGACATATAAAGCAGATGGCAGAGAAACTGACTGGCTAGAAATTGTCCTTTACCAGAGAACTGGTATCAGAAAATATGTGGTGAATAATATCACACACCACGTATATCCATCCAGTGAGTGTGTTTTGAAACTTAACTTTAGGAAAGTGATATTACTCTATCTGAGGGTATATAATATTTGTCTCAATGAGACCCATCTTTGTTAATGTATTTCTGTTTGGGTCAACTACTACTAGTTAAAACATCCATTTGTACAAGACAATCAGTCGATTTAATTTTAAAACACTTTAAAGCCAAATTTGGATAATTTTTATCTTGGGTGATTTTTATATTTTGTGTTATGAGACATCAATGCAACTCAAAAAGTACATTGTTTTACATCATTGTATATGGCATAACTTCAGAAAGCATCCAAATGTTATAAATATGATTATGTTGCTAAATTTGTCTGAGTTTTGTGTGAAATTATTTTTTTAAGCAAAAAATAAATGTAACTTCTAAAATGTAATTGCAAAAGAAGGTGGTGCCTTTTGTAGAAGTGCAGGAGTCCCTTAACTGCAGATCTGTGGACCTTTAGTGACATAAATAAAAAATAAGTGAATTAAGAGATCGTATTTCTGGTCATTAAAATATATATACTGTATTTTTTTGTGGTTTAGGCAGAATCTGGATATAGATATTCTAGATAGATATTTTAAGCCTTCACTGTATTTTCCGCATGGTATTAAAAAGCATTTGAAGCAGTTTAAATAACTTTACCAAAAATTAAGCCCTTTAAAATATACATTTGAACAAGCATAATAAATATGGCATTGAGGTGTGGGGGGGAACCTTAACAGCCACTACCAAAAAAAAAAAAAAATGTTAAGCAGTGCAAGGTTTTATGTGGGAGTGCACTGGTGTCTGACCACTGCCATGCAGCACCACTCGAGTGCAGCTAATGAAGACATTTCTGTGAAAGTTCAGAGGGGACGAGTCATTTGAGTCATGATCTCAAGATAACAAAACATTTGTGACAAAATAATTGTGACAAAACAAAATTAGTTTTCTCATGATTGACATATTTTTGAGTGACAGGAGGTGCAGAATGGCCCTGTCAAAACATCTGATGCAGAGGACTGTTTTGTAACATATGGTTTTATATAACTAAATGGCATACATTTTAAATTCATTCATTCATTCATTCATTATCTTCCGCTTTATCCTCTATTAGGGTCACGGTGGGGTTCCCCATGCCCATCCAGGGGAGAACGTCTCGGGCGCTGGGCAGATAGACCCAGGACAGGGCGCCAATCTATCGCTGGGCACACACTCACTCACACAAACGCACTCTATATGGGGCAATTTGGAGAACTCAATTGACTTGATCCATGTTTTTGGACTGTGGGAGGAAACCGGAGAACCCGGAGGAAACCCACGCGGACACGGGGAGAACATGGAAACTCCACCCAGATGGGGATAAGAACCGGGAATCCCTAGAGCTGAGAGGCGAACATGTTAACCACTGAGCCACCGTGCCTACATTTTAAATTGTTGTTTTGTAACAGTTTTGTGTCCAATGGCTTGCATATCTTGCTGACTGTTTAATCAGGCAGCTACTAATTTAAGGGTTAAAGCTCTTGCAGTGCAAATTTTTGTAAAAAACATATACATTGAAATTGCCCTCCAGGTTACAATCAGTCTTTTAACAACACATTTTAAAAATAATTTAGATTTATCAGTTTTTACAGAGCTTCAGTGTCATTGCTGATTTGCAATGCATAATGGGATTAGGCATTATACTACAGCAACATTATTTCTGGCATTTTAGCTGCTAGAGCAGGTTATGAGGTCTTGTGATTGAGTGCTTTTAGTTAATTGTTATGTAAATGTAATGTAGCAACTTCCTGTTCCTCCCTTACATACTCTTGTACATAGAACAGCTTATTTAATCTACTGTAAATACAACTGAGGGATATCTAAGGGAGTGGTTTCAAACTCAGCAAATATAATTTTCTTTTGAGATTTAACATGCCAGACAAAAATAATGGTACTCAAGGTGATGAATTTGGTTGGAAGTGCTTTTATTTAACTGTATAAGCATATATTTATCTAAAATATCTAGATGGGCCTGGCCTACAGTTGGTAATTAGGAATGTTGTCACAATCTGTCACTGTTTACCCCCTAGCAAGGTCTTTTTTTTTAATGACTTCTCCAAAATGCGTTGGATCTGTTTAATGCTGTGATTTGGGTGGCCGCACATTTTCCCTCTTATAGTAACTGACTTGATTAGCCTCCGTAGTAATAATCCGAGTGTTTCACTTGCCATGTCATCTTTTTGTGGTGATTCTGGTTAGCAAGTATCCATTAGCGTTTGCCTACAGATTTGTGGTTAACCATTGAGGTAGACAATAGAATAAGCCAGTCTGAATCCTGTCTGGCCACTTCAGTCATGTGTGTTATGCAAGGGAACACCAGACTTGTAAGTCGTGTTTTTCTATAAAGGTTCCAGATCGTAAAGCAGCTCCAATCAGAGATCCTGTGCTGCTGTATTCGGGCTGTTAAAGTTGTTTTTTAAGCGGGTAATAAAATCTGACCATGGTCATGAAGTCATTTATGAGTCAGAACATGAAGTGTGCTGTTAATACTGAAGTGCAACCAACGCCTGAATGAAGGGCTCAGTAGTTACACCTTAAATGACATTTTAGGCCTCTTAAAGATGTCTAGGGTAGTTGATATAGTCTATGTGTGTATATGTGTGTGTGTATGTATATATATATATATATATATATATATATATATATATATATATATATATATATATATATATGTGTGTGTGTGTGTTTTGGTGTTTATATCAGTCATGTCTGACCAGTGAAATTATGGTTTCGCTAATTAAAAGGTTAATTTGTAGTTTGGGGTGTGGCTATTAATTTATTGCACTGGTTTATGATGCAGTTTAATTACTTACTTATGTATTTATATAATGTGTACAAATTCATCCAAGAGCTAAAAGTGTGGCTTTTCAAGTGACTTCGCCCCATTTTTACATTCACTACATGCAAAGGGTCAACAAAATGGTAATCTTGAACTGCCTATTTGCACAACCACAGGCCAACTGAATAACAATCTGCTAATAGCTGTGATGGTAAAGGTTTTCAGGTCAACATACATCTTGACGTATGTGGCAGCAGATGGTTCAACAAATCACAGCAGTGAAAGGTCAGAATTGATTAGAATGCAGGTGGTCACTCTCCTGTGTTCCAAATCAAATGTTCGTATGAATATATGATTGCACTAAGTAAAGCTAGGTGTAATCATTATTTTTAAATTGTGATAAAAGTAGTGGTTGTCTAAAAGGTGACAGAAGAGT
This sequence comes from Corydoras sp. C115, assembly GCA_019802505.1. Classification (NCBI taxonomy): domain Eukaryota; kingdom Metazoa; phylum Chordata; class Actinopteri; order Siluriformes; family Callichthyidae; genus Corydoras; species Corydoras sp. C115. The sequence continues at coordinate 241,635 of JAFMOC010000103.1, read as the reverse complement.
GGAATGCATTAAGTTTGACCTATGTACTGTGTTATAAAAAAATGATGTTAACTTCTCCAAGGCTCAACATTAACATACATTTTGCAGAGTAATGTCATCTTGGACATGTAAGGCAAAATTCATGATTACACTTCAGGCCCAGTTTCTAAATTATATTAATTGTTGCATACAGCTGACAATTTGGTGAATCTTTTTAATGATCTGTTTACAGCAGTGTGATTTTGATGTCTCCTGTAATAACTTGCAAAAATACCTTGAAGCTATGCTGCCCATGCTGACAGAGGCATTAAAGACTTGAGTTTGAAAAGCATTTATTATAGATTTTACAATCATTCCTCATGTTTTTAATTTCATATCACTTTCTCTAGATCAGAATTTTAAACAACATTTTGTAAAGTCAAGCCTAGATTCACCACCTGTTTTTGTTCCAGAAATTACTGATATTTTCGTATGTCTTGTCTGGAATGTACCAATAAGTAACTGCTGGGAGGTGGAGACAAATTATTTTCAAATGTCACATCTTTATTTATATGAAACACTTCAAAACATTTAAATATACATGTTCAGAGGCTGGGCCTTAAGCCTGCAAGAAGAGCAACCTGTAATACAAAGGGAAAAAAGGAACACCCGCAGGACACAGTGACACTCGCACCCGAGAATGCAGGAAACAACTGAGACAGAAGGAGCCGCCTTTATATTCTGCTACAACACTGCTTTATGTTGACTCTATTGTAATGATTTGCATTTTTAACTCATAAAAGAAGAAAGTTAAACAGGACAATAAAATACTCTTATATTGTGCTTTACACAGTGGCCTAAACTTTAGTCGGAGTTGTATTTTAATTCATACTGACCTCACATGCAAGAGTACATTTATAAACTTGTGTAAAAGTTTGGACACCTGTAAATGTTTTGATGAATTATTAAGGATCATTTTGTTACACTATTATTAAATGTACCAGTATAAATAACACAAATAACATTCTAAATCTTTTTATACAAAATGACCTTCAGGGGTTTGATACAACACTCCTGGAGCAATAAGTGTTAATAGCATTGCTCAAAGGTCCACATTTGACAACTTAGGGTTCCACTGGACAGCCTTCAATTTGATAGTCCCACACCCTAACCACTAAGCTACCATGTTCTATGTGGTACTTAAACATGGTTTTAGGTGTCTGACAATGTGAAAAGGGTTCTTCCATATACTCTCACATGTTTACCTCAATAACTGTAAAGAAACTGAAAATAAAATTGTAGCAAACCCATTTCAGTCTTATGAATCAACAAGAATTTTATTCTGTTGCATAGATCTGTAACGATCCCCTCCATGCTGTAAAATGCTTATAATAACATTGAGTCATCATTTACTTTGACATGGTTATTTAACCTATTGGGGTACATTTTAAAATAACCTTTATTGGTTGCTATTGCGTACAACCTACGCAAGGAATAAATCAGGTTTGACCCTTTGCACAGGTCCTTAAAGACCAAGTTAAGGGCATCTGCACTTAAATGGCATGCCCAGAGTTTCAGTCAGATCAACAAATACTGACTTTATAGAGCAAGTGACTGTGTACGAAATCCAACCCCCACTGAGATCACAACTGATTAAAAACATTCAGGTTATTTTAAACCATATGAAATTTCTGGGCTGACGTTGTTACTCATGCTTTTTTTTCCCTCTGTTATCGTAAGGTTCACAAAATGGACCACTATCCTTCATTTATTAGTTGCAGGCTGTCTAGAACCTAAGGCAGCTAAATAATCTAGTGCATAATAAAATAGAACGTTAAATACAAGTGGTTAAATAAAATGTCAGCATATTAAGAGGGTAATTTAAAACCTTATCTAGTGTTGTCAGGTTTATTAGGGCTTCGTTGGCCTGAGAACCAACAACGAGCACAGCAGCAGGAAATCCCTTCTCCTGTACTGTAACCATGCTAAAGTTCATACAGAATAGTTCTTATTTGTTTTGAGAATTTCCCCAAGAAAAAACTTACTAAATAAATTGAAAAAATATTGTTTCTATGGTAATATGAAGCCTGAGCTTTTAAATTACTCCAGTAAAGAATGTTTTGTTTTCCTGTGAATTCCATGGTGGGCATGTCTGATCGTGTAGCCCCAATTTCAGGAAATTCCATGTGTGTGGATAAATAATGATACTAGTTTGAATTTTTGTTGCATCAAATATAATGTTAGCTAAAAACTTTCGACTTATTTGTTTTGTTTTTTTTTTCCCCCACCCCTTCCCCCATAAACTTTAGCACACTGGATATGATGTGGCATGAGTGAGCAAAAACAAACGTATACACTATTACGGTGTTTAAGAATCAGAATCGTGCTTTATTTGCCAAGTATGCTCACACATACTTGGCAAATTATTTTATTTATTTATTTTTTTGGTTGCAGTAGCTCATAGTGCACAGAAATATGCAATATGTACAGTTAAAGTGATTCAGTGCAGTAATAAAAAAATAAAATTAAAAAGAAGCAGTATGGCATCAGATGTCTCGAAAGTTATGTGTATAATTCAGCTGTACATGAGTGTGATCTCTTGTGGGAAGAAGCTTTTTTTTTTTTTTTTTGTCGTTTGGTTGTCCTTATCCTCAATTGGCTAAAGCACTGGCATGAAGTAAGATCCTGAAACGGGTGATTTCCAGGGAGACAATTTTCCCTGCAGGCTTCCTGGTTTTGGCCGTGTGCAGGTCCAGTAGTGTGAGCAGCTTTACACCGGTGGTCCTTTCTGCAGTCCTGATGATGCGCTGCAGAAAATGCTCATTAATTCAAAAAGCAGCTATGAATTATTTACTTCAATAACATTTTTAATAATTTTTCCTATAAAGATATCAGCAGTGGAAAAGCTAGGTACAAATTGTTCACAGGCATTGTTGATGTTTTAATAAATGATTTATTATAGCAATAAACAGGTCCATTATTTGTTATCATATATTTATGATTGTATAGAATTAAATAGTTTGACATGTTTTAGATTTTCTCAAACATAAACAAGACGCTTCTCTAGAGAATCATTTCAAATGAGTGCACAGTATAAACAAAATCCATAATACCTAATTAAGAAAAATAATTTTTTTATTTTGTGGCACAAATATTACAGCAATTTTCTAAATTGGTGACTAGAAAGCTTATTGTAGCCACTGTAATGGGTATAAATTATGTGTTGTCAATGCTGTGTGTTGTAGTTTTGTAAAAAGAAAATGGACAAAGTCTTACAGTTCTCTCCATGCTATCTGCTGGAACGTGTTTAATAAAAGCACAGTTTCTGTGAAAATGGCAACCTGAAGCTGAGACTTTTCTATGCTGATTCCACAATATTATTATGATGTGTGTAAACAAGTTTCAACATTTAAAGCTTAAATTTGAGTCCTGGTAGATCATGTCCTGTGGTAGATGACCTGTCCACTGAAAAAAGTAGATCTCGGGCCAGGAAAGTGTGGGCACACTTGGTTTAGTACAAAATATTTGTTATCAAACAAAGAAAATTGGTAGATATTTTTGTATGTTTAAATGTTTCTATTGACAAAATAAAGTTGAACTGTATTTATGCTCTTTCTGTTTCACTTGTTGTGGGTTGTATGTATTTTTGTTTTTTTTAATTGCCACACTCAAGATTTAAAAAAAGTCAATGTTTTCAGATGGTAAGCGAGAAAGTCGGAGGAGCAGAGGGCACTAAGCTGGATGAAGACTTTAAGGATTTAGAAAGGGTGAGTACAACGAATCCAATTTTTAATACACAAATTATTTTAGAATCAGAATACTTGATTAATCCTGGGGGGAAAATCGCAAATTATATATGTATATTTGACTGGGTCATCTTAGATTTTGAACCGATCAAAGGGTGTCCTAATAAATTTGTTCTCAATCGCTTCTGCATATTAAACTCCTCCAACAATTGCCATGAAAATGGGTTTTATGTCCTAGTTTTCAATTGTAGAACTACAAGCTTTTTAACAATTTGATTCTGGGACCAGTTATCGCCCTCAGATGCAGCTGCATGTTTAGCAAATTACAGATGCGTCTGAGCTTATAACTACAACATCACCGCACACACCGCCGAGAGCCAACTACATGGCCAAAAAGAAAAAAAAAACCCTCTAGCCATGGATATCACATTACATAAACCTTCTGTATTCACACACACTCACTCACACAAGCAATGATTAGTATCATTTATTAAAATTTCTTCACCCAACCTGCCTTGTATGTTTAACAGAAGTCTGATATTACCAGCAAAGCCATAGTCGATGTCTTGGCTAGGACCTCTGAATATCTTCAGCCCAACCCAGGTAACACACAAAGCCAGAACCACAACTCAACGTTTAAGCTAATTATAACATAAAAATATAAAGCATTGATTTATTGAATTCCGTCTTTCATTTCTTGTCTTTTAACACACATACTTTACAAACAATATTACTGTGAACCTTTAGGTAGTCATGTATATTCTATAGAAAATAATTACAACCATGAATTCATATCTTGTGTCATGGTACTCCTCTTTATAATTTTCTAAACTGTATTTCCATAATGTTTTTAATTTAAACCTGGCCATTTTATGAACCTTAAGTCAGACATACACTTAGACTGTACTGTATTGTATTAGTCAGTGTGATCGACACTCTGCTACTTACTGCCTTACTTTGGATGTAAAATGCAGTCTTCAAGTAAATAGAATATGACACCCAGTTTATAAATACAAATAACTGATCTCCAAAAGACTTTCAGATCATAATTGTGTTCACAGAACTTTTTTTACATAGACAATCGATAAAAGAAAATTAAACCTTTGATGGACCACTGTATGCATCAGACTTTTTTCAGACTTTGTCATTGACACCTCTGAACTTTACTTATTAGCTTTGAACTAAAATAGTTTGGAATTAATGGCATTTATTTTGCACAATAAACGTAACTCATGTTACAATTACAGGGCGGCACGGTGGCTTAGTGGTTAGCACGTTCGCCTCTCAGCGCTAGGAATTTCCGGTTTTAATCCCAATCTGGGTGGAGTTTCAATGTTCTCCCCTTTTCCGTGTGGGTTTTCTGGGTTCTCCGGTTTTCTCCCACAGTCTAAAAACATGGATCAAGGTCAATTGAATTCTCCAAAAATTGCCCCATATAGAGTGTGTCTGTGTGAGTGAGTGTGTCCCCTACTTCTGCTAAATGACTAAATGTAAATGTCCCCAGCGTTAGATTGCCACCCTGTTCTGGGTGTATCTGCCCAGCAGGATGAAGATGATAATGGATGGATGTTACAATTACAAGCGAGTAAATCTACATTAAAAAGCTTTATGATGTAAAATGTATAGAACTGGTAGCTTTTAAAAGTATTTTAGACCTAACTGGTCAAAACAAGAGGAAATATTACAGATGAAAATTAAGTATCTAAGTATCTCCTGCTGAGAGTTTAGCTGCATATTTGCATGTTCAGACTTGTTGTAGTCTTGACTTTGTTTCAACATAACAAGGCCCTTAAATTTGTTTCACAGAAAGTGTCATGAAATAATGGCTTATGTTTTATCTATGTTTGTTCAACCATAAATGTGAAAATGTAAAAACACATTTTTTCTGTAATAAGGCTCTTTACGTAATACCAGATTGAATGCAAGATTACATTCAAAACATTAAGTTTAAGATTCTTGAAATACTTAAAAAAATAAATAAATAAATAAATATAAATATATATATATTTCTATCTATCTAATAATATATATATGTATGTGTGTTTTTGTATATATATATATATATATATATATATATATATATATATATATATATATATATTCATTCATTATCTCCCGCTTTATCCTCTATTAGGGTCGCGGTGGGGTTCCCCATGCCCATCCAGGGGAGAGCGTCTCGGGCGCTGGGCAGATACACCCAGGACAGGGCGCCAATCCATCGCTGGGCACACACTCACTCACACAGACACACTCTTTATGGGGCAATTTTGAGAATTCAATTGACTTGATCCATGTTTTTGGACTGTGGGAGGAAACCGGAGAACCCAGAGGAAACCCACGCAGGCATGGGGAGAACATGGAAACTCCACCCAGATGGGGATTCGAACCGGGAATCCCTAGCGCTGAGAGGCGAACGTGCTAACCACTAAGCCACCGTGCAGCCCATATATATATATGTGTGTGTGTGTGTATATATATGTATGTTGGAAAAAATCATATATATTATATAATCATAGTCTTAAGTAAACAAAACATCTGATTATTTGAACAATTATGAGTTCAGTTATGCTTCAATTCCTGCCTGCAATCTCTTTGTGTCTGTGACTGTGACTGTGTTGGATTCGACAGCATCTCGAACCAAACTTTCCATGTTAAACACCATGTCGAAGATCCGAGGGCAGGTGAAGAGCACTGGATATCCACAGGCAGAGGGAAATTTGGGGGAGTGCATGGTGAAATACGGCCAGGAGATGGGAGAAGACACCAACTTTGGTAAGAATTTGGTAGACAGACAGGGTTTGGTCATCATAGAGTTTACATGTGCCTGTGTGTGTTTGCACTAGAAGCCCCAATTTATTTTATTTTATTTATTATTATTTTTTATTTTTATTTTTTTTCCTCCATTATACAATCCAGAGACATAACACATGTGAATCGGTGAGGCACCTTGCACATTGGGGGTTTATGTGTAAATCTGTTTAACTGTGCAGCTGTCATGTGATGGACAAGGAACCCCAGAGTTTTGAGTCTATTAAGCTCTATATAAATTTCCACTTAGGATAAGCACATTACAAAATGATTTAATGTTATTCCACTGCAAAATATCACATAAAATAACCCTGCATCTTTATAGACGTGTATTATGGTGTGGTTCAATGGCTTGAACTTGGGGCCAGATAACACATGGCCTCGGGTGTTTTTATTGCTTTTATAAACAACATAATGCACATAGTTTCCTGGCTTCTCAGTCTGTTGTTCAGGAACATGTATGCAAACAGCAGCAGACAGAGTGGTGATCATGCAAGGCAAAAAAATAAATAAAAATCAATGTGCAGACATTTTGATCTGAGTTACATAACAAATAGCTAATTGTCAGCCCTATAAGAATATTATAATTGATTTTGTATTATAATGGACAGCAATGAAACCTCAAAGTGTCACACCATGTCTCTCTCTTTTTAAACACCTGCAGTGTGATGTTTTAATAAAAGACAGTTCTATTATATGATCTGATAAAAATTATTATATTAAAAGACCTTGATATTATCACATTATGTCGCAGTGACCCTTCTCAACCAATCGGTTTGTCTAAACTAACTGTTCCCAAAGAGAGCACCTTGTTGGCTTGCAAAGCAATAAAAGCACGAGTTCATTTGAAGGCTTTGGTTCAAATTAATGGCTAGATCAGAAAGCAGGATAAGGCTGAAGCAATTTATTTTACTAAATGGTTGTGATTTTAATATTTTTATGCTTCTATTTTTGTGGCAAGAGTTTTCAGAAGGCCCTTTGCCTTTTCTAGCAGCACTAAACCCATGTACCTTATATGGTTTGATGGGTTTGCTCTAAAGGACCTGCAGTGACCTACACAAATAGCTGACCTCATTCAAAGCATTTCTAATGAACTGCAATGTTTATTTTAAGTCCGTTGTTTGGTGCCCAATTTTCACAATTCTTTTTTTTTTAATTAAAACCACCACAAATATAATTAAAAACATTATTTAATCCTGATGCATATTCTGCCAAATGTGTAAAAAATGTTTTGACCAAATTCTATAAAAAAAAAAAAAACACCTGGCAAATCAGATTCCGGTTAGGTGTCATTCTTTTTCATTTTCTGTTAATGCACTTTAGGTGACATATTTGTTTGTAAATAATCTTGCGACTTGGCAGGTAGTGGCTGCCTTTCTCTACAGTGTGTGTAGATTCTAACACACAGCAATATGTAGGAAGTAGGCCCAAATGAAAGCAGTTGTATTTATTCTTTGGCTTGATCTAATAATTTGTTTTATTTATTTATTTCCTTTCACCACTAAAACCATGTTGCAGTTTGGGTGACACCCTGGGCAGATACTAGTCATAATTTAACATAACATAAATGTTCATATACAGTATGTAGTCAGCACTATAGGCATCAACATGTCACTAATGTATCTACATGCATGATTTTGCTCTGAATGCACTTTACTATAGACCACTGAAGTTGTGCCTCATTCTGTTGCACTCTCTTAATGCTTGTATTAATAAAATAACAATTCTTTTTATTATTATCGCCTCACTCATGTTCTGTGGTAAATAAATGTCCCGAACCCAATACGACTTTCTCTGTACATTTGTTTGTTATATTTTAGTGGATTCTCTAAAACACTAGGCAGTTAAATAGTCTTGATGCTAATATGTTTCTGCATTCAAGCTCATGCTATTGCACACTGAAATGACATTTGACTGACAGTTTCTTAAACAAATCAGAACAGATTTTCAGCATAGGAATCGATTAGGTAAATTCAGTTTAATAGGCTTTTATTTAGCTTGCTAGTGTTTGAGTTAAATCATTTGTTAGCACAATGCATTTAAGTACTTAGCTAAATTTCATAAAGGTTTAAAACAAGTTTGGTAATCAGACTTGTGATTAGATAGTTGGATGGTTTTTATCATCTTTTAATGCTTCGATTGTTTTTCTTAATGAAGGAAGATTATCTACATTGTGATATAGTACCTCCATAGTACTGTTCAAGTTTATTTATTTATACAGCACTTTTTACAATAGTACATTTGTTTTATTTATTTATTTATATATATATATATATATATATATATATATATATATATATATATATATATATATATATATATATATATATATATATATATATATATATATATAAAAAGGCTTTGCTGTATTTGGGGCTTAAACCTCCAAAAAAGCAAAATAAAAACAAAGCTTTCAAAGAGGTGGTGTTAGGAATCAAGCAGGGTGTTTGCTGAAGCAGACTCTAATTTGGATGAGCCACAGGAAGTAAGTTTTATGTGGGTGTATTGTCATTTACTTTAGTAAGAGATAAATGGGAAGAAAGGTCGAAGAGATAAAAGGCTGTGGACTGGATCAGATTTCATCAAATAAATGACCAGCACACATTTTTATTCTCTGAATGCTTAAACAACTTGCCATGTATATATCAAATGCTAAAGCATAAAGACAGGGCTTTAATCTTGCTGTGTGACTGTGTGCCACATGTGTATAAGCTCTGAATCTGATATCAATTAACTTCCTGTTTTTATGTAAAACGTGAATTGAAAACAAGCCTGTATTAGCAGTTGAAAAGTCAAATCTGGCTAAAACTGGTTTAAATATTTTTTTTAAGGGATTTTTAACTAGCTTTTCACTTTTCCACTTTTCATTCTCTGGGGATTTAAGGAATTTCCGACTAAACAAACATGTGCTTAGGCAGTGACTGTAAAACAGAGACATGCCTGACGAGCTTCATAATCACAGAAACTGATCTGAAATGCAACCGAACCGAAAGGATGAACACTACTCCACAACATCTACATACAATATCGAATTGGCCATACCAGGAAAACCCACATACACAACTAGTTTAAATTGGAAATCCAACATGAAACAAAGCATAAGCAAGAATAAAATGAAATATTAAATGACCATTATGTCCAAAATGGGGTTAACCCTCAAGTAAATAAATAAAAGCAATCAAAGTGCATTTTGTGGCATGCTTTTTCAGGTAGACTTGTGCTGCCGTATAATTAAAGTGACAAATGACATAGACGCAAATGACAATAAGTTTACAAATGACATAGACGCATAAAAATTAAGTGGCAGAATGTGAATGGGTGGAGTTGATTGTGATGATGCTGTAAGTAATGCAAAATGTGAGCAATTGTGTAAATATACTTAAGAGCATATTATGACTGGTACAGACGGTACAAAGCAAATGCATTTTTGTCTTTAAGATAAGATGATCCTTTATTGGTCCCACAGTGGGGGAAATTCACAAGGAGGAAGGTAATAAGTAGGTGAATTATGCGCACATGAAATTCCCCTGAATGTAATCAATGACGGGCTGTAAACCAGTCGTCCAAAGACTAATATAAGGGATATTGTAACACGTCCTTTGGTCTTTAGGTGGAGCCCTTGTTGAAATGGGGGAGGCAATGAAGAGGCTGGCTGAAGTTAAGGATTCGTTGGACATTGATGTGAAGCAGAACTTTATTGACCCATTCCAGACCATTGTCGACAAAGATCTTAAAGATATCCAGGTATTTTATTTACCATTCTTACATCCTCACCATCTGATTGTCCATGCCACTGCAACAAAAATAATAACATAGTGAGGTATATATTTACATTTTGACTGACTTTCATGTGTTACAATTCTTGTGACTAATTAAAAATCAGAAATGTCATTTTTAATTCGTCACAAAAATTGCATGATCATCTTTTACCCTTTTAGACATTTTTTTGGCCATCATTGCAGTTATTTGTGCCATAATAGGGTGTCTCCCTTCATGTGGTTGGAAACCAAGCAGGCATTTAGAAATGAAATGGTGTCTACGAGTGACGGGGGATGATGTCATCACCTTGCGCTTCTTGCTTTGCTTTCTCTTTTGCACTGATTTGCATAGCTGAACAGCCAACCAAATTAAAGTTCAGCCAGAGTCCATCACTGATGAAGAATTATCAGTTTTGACCAGGGGTTGAGTCTCACCAACTCTTAAAAACCCTATCATTTACAAACTAGACAGTGGTCAGCTTGATGTGGCTGAGGTATAACACCATTTTTATTTATTATTATTTATTTTTTTATCATGGCACACAAACGGGTTTATTAACACAAGTTAATTATATTGCGATTATAATTCTGTCTTCATGTTTTCCCACTTACCTACATGGCTTATGCTTTTGGTCCTAGCATCAACTCAAGAAGCTTGAAGGTCGGCGGTTAGATTATGACTACAAGAAAAAGCGTCAGGGAAAAATTCCAGATGAAGAGCTTCGCATGTCTCTTGAGAAGTTCCATGAGTCTAAAGAGGCGGCAGAAAGCAGCATGCATAACCTGTTAGAGACTGATGTAAGTATGACTTCCTAAAAACATTCCGAAGGCCATATTCATTAAAAAAAAAACTTGTACAAATTACCCTACAGTACCTCATTCACACTGCAATATTAATTTCCCAGATTAATTAATTAGAATAAAGTTTCTCAAATGCTTCATGTAATTTCTGTAGAGGAATGTATTTGCAATGGGAATAAATATAATACTTAAAAGCAGAAAAATTGCCATATCTGTGTTTTTGGTTAAAGCAGAAGATATAGAAGAAACATAATGTGAAGAGGTAGGTTATTATGAATAACATCATGGTAGTGATTTGGTCACATAGATATGATGACGCACAACCTTGAATTTTTCTCTGCAACTGTTTAACAAGAGAAATTAGTTTAGCAGAAATAAAACACTATAGATTCAGATCCATGTATTTATTTAATCAGTGATCTGACTTTGTAAGCGCTAAACAATAATGCATTGGTTTGGTCTCTTTTATATCAACATGTAAATATAAAATCTTGGGTTGAAGACTGTAGTGAAGTTTTAACATTTTTCCTGATAAACATTGAAATTATGTTTTTATTGTGATTTTTATTTTATTTTATTTTTTCTCCCAAAAAATTCTAAACGATGGGTCATCTTAAGTTTTACATCTGTGCTCGTCTTGTGCTCATAGGGAATGGTTTTATATTTATTTTTAGCATAGCAATGTTAATTTATTCCTGTTTAGGCTGTTTCTAATGCAGTCTGCCTGATGTAACAGACCTACCATGTTTACTTCCAATATTGCATTTGTTGTGGGAGATGGGAGAATGCGGACATGGGGAGAACATTCTAAATTCCCACTGGCTGTTACTGGGGCAGTGGTTAATCATTGTTAATAGTAATCATTAATAGTCTGTCTATATGACTATAATCAGATTCAGGTTTGGGTTTGAGTTATGCAGCCTCTCATGAAAACATTGCACACATGTTGTCTTTTATAAACACCCCCTCGTACAGATGTGCTGAAGATGGCAAGTTGTGTAACACTGAAACAGGATGTGCAAGGTTTATAAAATATCTTAAGTGACACTTTGATCTCAATTCATTTAGCTCAGTTCAAGTTTTAACATGAATTATTATAATATAAAATATAATATATTTTTAAGCTGTTTACATCAAATTGGTATTCTATGTATCAGTCTGTTTGCTGTTTTTGAAGGTGTTTTAAACAGAATTATTTGGATTGCTAACTCAAATCTCTCCTCACATTCGTCCATATTTAAGAGCCCCCAAGGGGAGAGACAGCATGTTACGAGACCTTCTAAGTGGCAGCCAATTACCCAGCAGCCTTCACCATCTGCCTGGCATTAACATATGCTTCAGACGCTGGAGAGAGGAACATAAGTAGAAATATGTTACTTTGAAATATCTTATGCATTTGGGAAACATTTGGAATATTTTAGGCCACTGGGTCTTAACTAACATAAGACCTTTTAGTAGGCTTTTTTTTATACACAGCTCAAAATGCCGTGTATTAATTTTGTCTTCAAATGTTATTAAAAAAAAGTTATATGATTTTTTAGAGCCATTGTGGAGACATCTAGACATTGTATTAAAAGTCCTTGTGATAGCAAGGCCTTAAGCATCATTGCTCCAGAGATGCTGTATGGCTGACACTTTTATCTGGCTCCAACCATTAGTTTGAGTTACTTGTTTGTCACTTTGAATAAAAGCATCTGCAGAATAGCAAGTTGTGCACTGGAATGCTGTGTGAACAGTGGTTGATTTACTACATGCACACTGTCGGCTTAACCAGTGTTGCCACTTTCATTTGACATCATTCATCAACAAAGAATTTCCATCTGAGAGCTGACTGCAGCATAGGAACTCTTTAACCAGTCCATTACGCCCCAACAATTATGACGCAGACACATAATTCGTTGGCATATACATTTCCTTTATCCCTGCCAGCTGATGTAAACATTAACTTTATCTGCTTGCTTTTATGCTGCCGCACTTTTGTCTGATTACAAAACTAACTTGGAGTGTTCACACAGGAGGAAAGCCATGTTTACACTGCACTAATCATGTTCACTGTAAGAAAATACAAGCCAGTCAAAAAAATCCTAAAGTGTAACAAATCTTGATTTTGACTTTGGTTTGTAGTAAGATAAATAATCTAGTTTTTAGTTTACATGTTTTTTTTAATTTAAGAAATCTTAACAATATGAATGTACTCAATATATTGGATCATTTTACTTTATTTGTGTAAATATTTTCTTGATTTGTGTTTATTTTTCTAAAAAAATTTTGGCATAGATTTTTTTTTTTTGCAGTATTCAACTTTTTTTTTTTTTTTTTTTTTTTTTTAATTCAACATGCCTTAATGCACCAATATTGCTGGCCTTTGTCTGACCCTTATACACCTATTCTCTTGAATCATAAGTTGATGGGCAGCTAGGTCATATCCACTTTCATCTCGATGTTGGGCTTAAACAGTATACATGTATACTTTGTAATATATAAGTTAAATTTTATTACAATGTGAAGTGAATTATATTTCTGATGTTTTTAAGAATGCAGAATTGCAAATATAATAATAAGCATCACTTAACACAGCTGTGAGTTGAACCATCAGGTGGTTAGTTTAGTAAGGAGTATATTATCACTGTGTAATATCAGTTCAAGCACAACAACCAGCAAAAGTCATACATGATTAGAGGTACAGTGCATATAAAACAACTGTAATGTTATTGTAACTGTTTTTAATGTGCATAATTGTAATTAAGCAGAGTACTTCTATACCTACTATACACATACGGCTTTTAGAACAAATGTCACCTTTATATTGTATTGTATGGTGATGTATCCACTGCACAATAATGCATCTGCTTTTGTAAGTTATTAATTTTCTTATCTAAAGCGACACTGTATGTTGTGTACATACAGTGTAAGGCCATGTTTTAGTGATTTCATACTGAAGTAATTTATGTGAAATAAACTGTTTTACAAAATTGAAGGTTAAAGGTGAAGCAAAAGGAAGATGGTTTGGTAATTGCTGTGCGTGTGTGTATTCAGGTGGAGCAGGTAAGCCAGCTCGCCGCTCTTGTGGAGTCGCAGCTGCAGTATCACAGGCAGGCTGTGGACGTGCTGGAAGATCTATCAGGAAGAATGAAGGACAGGTAAAGCGGTGCTTGTACTTGGTATATGAAAGTTTGGGGGGAAAAAAGTGCAAAGTGTAAACAGTATGCCACTTTATTTATATATATAATATATATATATATATATATATATATATATATATATATATATATATATATATATATATATATATAGTGAAACTTACCCTAAATTATACCAAATGTTAACTAAACTTAATGCTGTTTAGATGATCTGTTTGTGTAAATTGATTTATTGTTCCTTATGTGTGCAACACCGTGTTTAAAACACCAGTGAAATACCACAAAGCAGCAAAATTATATAGTATTATATAATTATCATATAGATCTTTATAAAGCAGGTTGTGTTTTAAAATCTTATTCTATCAGCTGTTGACTTCCATACAATTGCAATTTATTTTAGTACATCATTTTTTTTATTTATTCATTTACTTTTATTTATTTTATTATTATTGTTTTTTTTTTTTCTTACCATTTTTACAAAACTTTCTAAACTTCACGGTAATTGCAAATGAAACATTATATAACAACATTTGTTAAATGGTATAGTATAAACATTTTTTTTTTTAGTTTTTAGCTAATGCAAATAAGTCACTTCTAGTTTAAGAATGCAAATTTAAATGTAGGACTGCATAAATAACATGGCAACTGGGCTAACTGTTAACACTTTATTTTTATATTGTTTATTTTACACCAAATCTCCATCTAAAGACATTTAGTACATATTCGTGTTAGCATGGTATTAACACTTTGTTTACTAGCCAATGTGTGTTAGTGTTCATTATTGATATTTTTAGCTGTTTGCAAAGTACTGCTTAGTATTTATTAATTCATTTATATCTGTCTGTCTCTTTAGTTATCAGTAATGTGTTTTCGTTGTTTGCCACACTGCTCACTGTATCTTGTATATTTTTGTTGCAGACTAAACAATGCCCAGTCTCAACCACGTCAGAAACGAATGCCTAAGCCAATGCCAAGCTTTGACTCAGACTTTGAGCCCTCAAACGGAGGCTTCAGCCCACCATCTGAGACCTATACTGCTGCAGGCAAGTTGTTTTCTGAATCATCCTTTACATGATGGATAATATGGTGGTGCAGTGATGAGCAATCTGCCTCACAGCAAGTAGAATTTGTGCACAATTTCTGGGTGCGGCAATCATAAGTCCATTATGTGTCGAGAGTGCATGTTCTCTCAGTTGATTATTTTGTGGACTCAGGAACATCGGGGTGGGTATATTGAACATACTAAATTGCCCAGTGATTGCTTATGACGTTGCTGTCTAGACATTAAACTTCTGATCAAAATGAATTTAATTTCTGATTAAAACTTACATAATTCATTTGGTAGCGGATCTTTAGTACTGCAGCTGATGACCCTTTTTACAAGAAAAATGTATTTAATGAAGTCTTTTGAAAATACTTCTCACTGAGTGTAACTGAAGCTTCAGACTTCATTGTTGCATTCAAAATCACAACATTTTTACAGCTCCACCTTCAGTGTTACTTAAATAAATTAATGAAGGGTGATGCAAAGTAAATTAAGCCAGATAATAAGAAACATTAAGCCTTGATGGTCCTTTTTAGTAAATGCAGAGAATAGATAAATAAGTATTTTAAATAAATAAGTAAGCTTACTGTGGTTTTTTTGCAGTTTATGCTTCTGCATTATTACTGAAACATCATGGTGTTAATCCTTTTCTGGGGAAAATAAAGCAGGGTTTTTAAAAATACTTTGGTTCTAAAAAGAAATTTGGTTTTTAAAAAGTTCTTTGGCTGTAGACAATCCAGAAAATGATTGCTTCACAAAATTCACTTTCCAATGCAGATAGAAATCTTCATATTCTAAATATAAATATTATGTGTATAACATAAAATGGACAATGGGTTTACAAAATAATTGTAAACCCATTTTAATTGCTTTATCTTAAAGCAATAAGGCACGAGATGGCATGCATTATTGTTAATAAATCATTGGAAAGAGGTCCTGTGATTTATTCAAAATAGTGCACAAACCTAAGTTCCTTATTACCTTTTAAAAAAAACAATAATAATAACATGCCCAGCGATGGATTGGCGCCCTGTCCTGGGTCTATCTGCCCAGCGCCTGAGACTCTCTCCCCTGGATGGGCATGGGGAACCCCACCGCGACCCTAATATAGGATAAAGCAGGAGATAATGAATGAATGAATGAATGAATAATAATAACAAACACACAATAATAAAAAAAAACAATGTTTTAATCTAGTGTAAATGTAATGTAAATGCAAGAGGACTTGCATTTATTGTAAATAAATCATGGGAAAGAGGTGCTATAAAAATAATTATTGCTTTTATAAAATAGTTACAAACACAAAAATTATTTTTTATTAATGTGTTTATTAAAAGCATAAACGTTAACAAACTGGTCTTTGAAGTCCGGTTTTTGAAATAACATGTTTTCAGTTCAGTTCCTGTAAAAATCAAACACTGCAATTGACCAAATAAAAAAAAAAAACATCAGGAAAAATGTATTTTATATTACTCATTGATACGAATGTGAAGCAGTCAGAGGTGTGTGGTATTGCCAATAATGTCACAGTTAGACTATTTCATTAATGACTATTTCATTACTGGATGGGAACTACCCATTTTCTGATACCTATTTTACAAATGTTTGTCTTTCTGTTCTATGAAAGTCATGTTTTCTTATTCCCCTTCCGCTACAGCACTAACATTTTAAAGCTCTTAAACATATAACATTTTAAATCTCTCTCATTTTAAAATTGTTATTTCTGTAGCAATATTTTAATACTTCATCAAACATCATGTACTGTATTTGTCTGTAGTTAATTAGAAATAACTTATTCTTATCATATTATCAAGCAATAGTGTGTGTGTGTGTGTGTAAGAGAGAAAGACAGACCGTTTCTGCGCATACTGATTTGTTGTTTTTTTCCTTTTCACAGCCCCTGTTCTACCCAGTCGAACCTCTTTGCGTCAGAATCGTCAGTGTGAGTACAAAACACACTTCTACAGTCACATTCAGCTGTGTGATGGTGATCATTTATACAGCATCCATGTACATCTACAGTTGTGCTTAAGGTTTTGTAAACCCTTATACATTGGACCCCAAAAGTCAATTGAGAGAACCAAATTAAACGAAAAGGACAAAATTATTAGCATTTAATTATTGAGGAAAATAATGCAATATTGCATGTTTGTAAGTGGTCAAAATTGGTGCACCCATGGTAAAATATAGCATCATAATTTGTTTAGAATGAATACTGAATCTTTGGCTGATAATGTAGTAATAACACTTTTTTTCATGTATTCATCATTTCTCCTTTTTTGTGGCCGTCACAGCATTTGATCAACCATGCTGCAAGGCATTATATGACTTTGATCCGGAGAATGATGGTGAGCTGGGATTCCGTGAGGGTGATGTGATCACATTGACCAGCCAGATCGATGATAACTGGTTTGAGGGAATGCTGCGTGGCCAGACTGGCTATTTCCCTTGCAACTACGTCGAGGTCGTGGTGCCCCTGAACCAATAAAACCAGGAGGTCAAAGAAATGACGGATTGGAAAAGAGAAGACGAAATGTGCATTTTGGAGGGATTAAAAATGGAAGCGATGGCATCGGATCATGAACTCTGTCTGATCAAGATATGAAAAACAACCATTCTATGCACCTTTTCTGCATATGTTGTTCTGTGAGTGCCTTTGGAGTTTTATTTCTTATTAAATTTGAGTCTCTTAAACACTATTCGCTCCTGAACTTGTGCCTTGCCATGGATTGCCAAGTGAGATCATCAAGAGATTTATATTTGTATTTTTTAAAAATCTAATTTCCTTCGGGTTTTCCAAAGGTTTCTCTTGAAATTCAAGTGCCTTCTTTTTTAATGAACTTCACTTTGGCTTTTGTAAGTCCTGACTGCCATCTACTGGCCGTCTCTTGATACAGCGCTGCTTAATGTGTAGAATGTTTTAACCAGATCAACAATTATTCAAATTTGTTTCTATTCTCATCCCTATGTTTTAAAAAGAATATATGTATATAAATACAAGTGACCTGATCAATATCGATATACACAGATCTAATTTAGTGCAGTTAAGTCAATGCAAATCCGTACCAATTATTCTTATACCTGGCAATTTGAAATTACCAAATTAAATTGTTACATGATCATCAACAGATTTGCTCATAATATACTGCTTATTTTTTGACACTCTATCAAAACCTGGCAATAAAAGTTAAAATAAAAAACAATAAAAGCCTTGTCACCCAGAATAATGCCTGCTGAGCGAAAATGCTTTTCTACATGGTGCCTGTTTTGAAAAGTTATTATGGTAGAAGTAAAATGATCGATGCACTTTCACACAAACAATATTTTACAAAATGCAATAAAAACAGAAATCT
Organism: Corydoras sp. C115; assembly: GCA_019802505.1. Taxonomy (NCBI): domain Eukaryota; kingdom Metazoa; phylum Chordata; class Actinopteri; order Siluriformes; family Callichthyidae; genus Corydoras; species Corydoras sp. C115. The sequence goes on along the minus strand of JAFMOC010000103.1, from coordinate 223,026 downwards.
GTAAATATTTATCGATGGAAGTACATAGATGGTTTACTTTGTCTTTACTGACAAATTGGATTGGATTCCGTAAATATGAACATTGGGAATGTGTTTCTGACTGTGTGATTATAATTTTACGAATTTAATTAACACTAATCTTCAAAGTTTCATAAATCTTATGCTTTTGTCAGTGGTTTCTGGCCTCGCTTGCACATTTCCTCAGATTTCCAGAAACTCCATTTTTCACAATAATATGTAGTTTAGGTGGTTAAAAAAAAATATATATATATATATTTTTTTGCAAATTTGCACTAAGAGGTGTTCTGTTGGAACGTTGTTAAGGTTATGCCAATGGGTGATTCACTATTGACTGCAAAATCTGATACCCTCTCCTGTATTTAATATTGGGAAATGTTTACTTAATTTTCCTTTTCCAATTGTCTTGCCCAGTCTCGTCCTTTCTGAAGTGTTTTTCAAGTGGCAAAATGAATTTGTTCATATTTACTAAATTCCTTGCTCACTGGGAATGTTTTATAATTGTTTTGTTATAATATGTTAAGTCACAGATTCTTGTTTTTATTGCACTTTACAAAATGTCTTAGTGTTTTGGAATATTGTGACGTGATGTGCACCACAGTACTTGCAGATATCTTAGTTTAATAGTGGCACTAGTAAAGGATTTTGATTTTGAGTTACAGAATGGATCCCAAACAAAAGAAATCCTATATCTGACCCTAGGAGCCAGTGACATTAGTTTTGCAATACTTGAAAGTGGTTTGTGTACAAATGATCTTTATAGCCAAATTATTTTGTCATTTATTTTCTTCTTAATATAAGTCAACTTGACTAAATCCTAACTTCATTTGGTGCCATTCATCAGCCATTAATACATATGAAGTTAAGTTGTTTGGTGGCTGAATGCTACACTCTAGATGGTGGAGAAAGTCAGTGATATTGAGTCGTTTTAGCTAATCTATTCATTCATTTATCTTCTGCATAATCCTCTACTTCTCCTGCACTGCGCAGATCTATCGCTGGGTACACTCACTCACATAGACAAACACACATTATATGGGGCAATTTAGAGCGTTCAATTTACCTTGAACCGATGTTTTTGGACTGTGGGAGGAAACCGGAGAATCTGGAGGAAACCCACGTGGACACGGTGAGAACATGAAAACTCCACCCAGACTGGGATTCAAACCTAAATCCCCAGTGCTGAGTGGCAAATGTGCTAACCCCCACATTTGGGTTAATGTGAAACCTTGTACATGTTTCTTTAGGGACTAAACCCAACTCAATGTAATAATACTCCATCCCTTGAGCTGCTGAGTCATGAGGTCGTCTAATTCATGACAAATTAATTAATTGATCATGCATTACACTTTCAGGATACCGTGAAACCTGGCATCTTGCGCTTCTGTTCATTACAGAGTGATTACCTGGTGAAAGTGCCTGAGGAAAAGTGGCATGTTTGTGTTCTGTGTGAATGTTACTAAACCAGTGAAACAATGGTTCTCTTTCATTGTTTGTGTGCTTTCTATTATGCTTGTGCTTATGTGTGCTTTCTACTAAGCCAGTAAAGCTAAGAAACTCTGTCAAGAAGGCTTCACTTATATTTTCTTACCTATTCTTATTAACGTAACAAATTGCAGGGAAAATGAACTATTGAAGCTTTATTTTAAATTATGTTTCAGGTTTTAGTTAGGTATCCAGTTCTTTTTGTGCTTTGTTTCAGCAAAGTTGGATTTAGATTTTAAATGTAAAACTATGTAGAGCATAATAAAGGCCAAAGGTATCTTTCAGGCAGTTGTTTGTGTTATCCGTTCATTTTAATCATCATCTTAGTTACTCTTCCTATTGGAGTTAAGAAAGTCCATCCCATAAATGATTTTGCAAAAAGTGGGGAAACACCCAATACCCATTACATTACAATTAAGCCCATTAGTGCAGACATGTTTTATTTATACCCAGTAATCAATTTAGTTTCTAGTTTACCTGTCTTGTGTGGGTCTTACTGTGAGCGACAATGTAAACTCCGCACAGAAGGGAACCTGGCCACCACCCAGAAGTGTAGTTTTGCTTCAAATATACTTTGCTTTTGTTTTGCTTAAAATATACTGTACAACCCAGTGATTTTTCATGTTTTTTTTAAATGGGTTAAACAAAAAAGTGCTATAAATATTCGAGAAGTCTGCCATCAGTTGACATATAGGCAATAGTGAGGATTCTAGGATATTGGCAGTGTCATTATATCGCCATTTAGCAAAAAGCATTTATCTTTAAGCCTCTGTTCTCTAGTATTGTCTCTGTTTGACTAAGACAGACTGTGTGTGTGAGTGAGCTGCTGAAGGACTGGCTCCTATTCAGCAATGTATTTTAATAAATGAGCAGTTTTATGTGCGTTCGGACGTCTCGTTTTATTTTTGTTAATTTTCATGTGTCAGTCAATAAGGGAAATGTACTATATAGAGAGATGTGTGGGGAAACCTACACAACATGTTATTATATCAGCCAGGTCTTTATGGCCTTTGTTTTGTGCAAAGGTGCGGTCATTCTAGACCAGAATGTCCCAAATTGTTCTCACATATTTTAAAGCATACAGTAGACTTAATTTTACACTGTTTGTTGCAATGGGACCAAATTAGCTTCATTCAGCTATTATCTGAACTCAGGGAGGGATTGGACAATATGCCCTAATATTTTAGTCTCTGTGGGGTAATTAAATAAAACATATTTTAGTAAATGTACAATACAACGTTTTTTTTGATTAATGTACCTCGGTGAACAAATATAGATTTGTACACACATTTTGAAATGTTTGTATTGACAATTGTTTGGTACATTAAACCATGCAAAAATGGACACCTATCTGTAAATTATTCTTTTTATTTTTATTGTTTCTTTCTTTCTCTTTTGATTTAGGGTGGAAATTGACCAGCGGTGTTTTGCATTCCATTCCCCCCCCCCCTTTTTCTGTTGTATCTTATAGGCTGTTATTGAACCTGTCTCACTTTTTTACAGAGGGAATTTTACATTAAAGGGCTTTTAATCAGCGTAATGAAATTAGGTGTCGATCGTTTGTAAGTAGTTTATAGTGCTGGGCGTTGTGGTGAATCCTCATGGCTTTCAACATTTGTGGCAAAGCAAAAGTGCTTTTGTCATTTCTGCTGAACTGGTGAGTAATGAACACATTTGAGCAAGTGTTTTCAAACCAGTTTTACACTACTGTGCGTTTCTTTGTGTGCAGCAGAAATTACATCAAGTAGTAAACATATATATATATATATATATATATATATATATATATATATATATATATATAATATAGTAATGATAATGTTGGAATATACATTTTAATCTGACTTAATCAGCTTGCCTTGTACTTATATCAGGTTTATATTTGTTATACAGTTTTGGATTTAACTATATGTCTATGTATAATTATAAATGTTAACCTTTATATTTACCATTTGGACTAAAAAGAAAATATATTCATATTAAAGAAAAAGACTGGTATCAGTTATGTTTATGTACTGTAAGGCAGTTTTGCTTTTTCATTTGCTTTTTTTTTGGCTTAGTACTACTTCCAACATGCCACTTTTTTTGAAGCCTGTCTCTAAAGGATCTTTAAATTAAGACTGCTACACTGACCAACTTCGATGTTGGAATAAACTGAATAATTATCTGTGTGATTGCTGGTTGTCCATTAACTCTGTCTATCCAATGTATTTTTTTTTCTTTTTTTTGGGTAACCTATCAATTACAGCAACGTCAAACAGTTGGTTTAATAATAATAATAATAATAATAATGTGTTGTGCCCAAAGGTCAATAGTAACATTTTACATTCATTAGCTTACTCTTTCTTAATTAACTGTGTGCTTAGTGGGTGAAAAATTACTAATTAATATGGACAGGTCACCTGTTTATCCTCGAGAAACAAAAAAACATGTATGCACAAATTTATGTTTAAAGGTAATGTAAATGGTTCTTGTAGGTGGAAATGAAATAAATGCATATATTCTATATATAAAAAACATATTTTATATCACTTAACCATCACATCAATTAGTAATTAGTTTAAATATGTTATTTCTCCATATTTGCTGGTCTGCATTCTTTTGTTTCCACCCACAATACAAAGCAAGACATTTAAATTGCCTTTAAATATAAATTTGCTCATAAATATTATGGTTGTCCTATGATAAACAGATGACCTGTCCAGGCTATTTAAATGTCATGACTTTAGATTGTGGGTGGAGATAGAAATGAAATGCAGACCGTCAAATATGTATAAAAATAATTCTGAACTAATTCCTAATTGTGGCCTCCAATTTAACACTTTAAACTAGATTTACATTTACATTACATTTAGTCATTTAGCAGATGCTTTTATCCAAAGCTTGTTACAAATGACAGAACAACACAAGCCAGTATTTACGGAAAGAACAGCTGTACTGTGGAATTATCAACCTGGAGCAGATCCAGAATTAGCTGGGTAAATTATATTTGGGGTTCAAATATTTCACCCTCATTCAACATTTTATATCCCTTAACCACCACATCAATTACTGGTGTAGTTTACGAACCTGGTGATTGAATTTATCCACCCTTATGAATTGTTACTAGTTTAGAGGAGTACTACTCATTTCTCTCCATTGCCTCCCTGTAGCTGCTTGCATTCAGTACTAGTCACTGACCCTGGCCGACAGGACCATTTCTGGATCTTCCCCCTCTTACCTTAACTCTATATTTTCAAAATACAATCCGGCTCGTTCGCTTCGCTCCAGTGATGATTGCCGCCTGGTGGTTCCACCGCACCGAGGAGCTAATTCTCACTCCGTGGCGTTCACCGCTGCAGAATGGTGGAACGATCTTCCCAACTCTGTCCGTAAGGCAGAGTCACTTGGCATTTTTAAGTAGCTACTGAAAAAGTAGCTACTGGAAGAAAAAAAGAAGGAGGGGGTGGGCAGCATCATATAACGATCAGGTTTGATAATTCTACCGTGTAGCTGGTTTTCTTCATAACTACTAGGGGTGAGCTGCAATATTCGCTGATTCAACGATTCGATTCGGAGAACCGTAGTCAACTATGAACCTCATAGTCGAATGTACCATTTTGACCACATGGGGGCGCCCATGGCTGCTGCTAAGCATTAGTTTTTACATGAAATGTCTTTGTTTTTGTTATATATATAGCCTTTTGTCAAATAATATCATCCTAATTTCTAGAAAGAAAAAGAAAAACAACAAAAAAAAGGTTTTCTTTTGTTAGAAAAACAAGTAAAATATAAAAAATATATAAACGCCCTTAGCGCCATCTTGTGGTGAACTTTTAACTCCTTCGACTATCAGTCGACTATAGGGATAAATCTGACGAATCAGATTCGACTATGAAAATCTTTAGATGAATACAGCCCTAATAACTACCGACTTGTGATGTTCTCCTTTGTAAGTCGCCTCGGATAAAAGCGTCAGCTAAATGATTAAATGCAAATGTAGGTTAAGCTCCTCCTTCCCCTTGATGAGAATACTTGGGTTTTTTTTTTTTTTGACACAGCTCGTCTTCCAGACAGTGTTTTGGCCCTTGTGGCGTCCCATGCGCATCGCCGCGCTTTGTGTCTCCCGCTGCCAGTCCACTTCATCCAGAGCTGGCTCCGGCCATGGCGGCTGCACCGGTGAAACAGCGTACCGGGGCCAGCCGAGCTCAGCTACCAGCGTGCTACTACGAGGGCTATTTGGAGAAACGCGGGGCTAAGGAGAAGGTAAGCCGGTTGTTCTCGTCATGTCATTTAAAAAATGTAAATGTTGTAGTCAGTCAGCCACCCGCTCGCTTCCAGCTGCACATGTCTGTGTATTGTGTGCAGGGGCGAGGCAGACGCGAGGTGACAGCTGGGACGTTGCCTTTAAACAGTACGATTTCGGGACGTTTGGTGGAATATAATGATTAACAATGACTTAAATGCTGTAAATAAATTATACGTCGATGTCCGTCACTTGTCTTAATGGGAGACGTCGGCTGTGTTCTCTAAACCACAGCTCCAATTTAAAATTGGGTTAGGGGGCATGCATGTGATTTGTTAGTATTTGCTTCAGCGTTGGTTAAATACACTCAGCCACGTGGGTGATGCTGCTTCAAATGGTATTTTAATAAAAAGTATTTTAATACATAAAAGGTGTATACACAGAATCAAACAGCTTCACACTGTTTTAATCAAATGCACAAATGAACTTTAAATTTCTTTCTCTATAAACTATTGAAGGTGTCTGTCACACACACAAACACACACACCTCTGTGTGCAAAAAGTGACACAAGGCTAAGAATGAATTTTATTAGTGATAAACAGCTGTCAGAATGAGTATGACCTCATTTATATCTGCCTTGTGTGTGAGAGTGTGTGTTTGTAAGATAGAGAGAGACATGATTTATGTCTAAGTGTTCCGATTAAGGCATCATCTGGCTCGTAAGCAAAATGCAGTTCAGAAACTGCCAGGACAAAGAAAACTAGCTGCCTATAAAATGAATATTCCAGGGGAGCAATTGGGGTTCAGGTGCCAGTGTTATAGGATGGTGTATGTTTAGTGCTGGGTTAAAGGGGGTGTGTGTGTGTGGTTGTGTGGTGGGGGAGGCTCCATCCGTTTTGGGACAGCTGTGAATCCGTGCCCTCAGGGATCAAAGCATCCCCCCCAAAGTATGGATTTAGCAAGACATGCTGGAGAGAATTAGGAGAAAGTGAAAGGGTGGGTCTGTAAGCTGTGCATAAATGAGAGATGTGTGTGTGTGTGTGTCTGTGTCTGCATAAGGAGTTTGGAAGATGATGAATTATGATGGTAATGAAGATGCTAATAAATACAGACAGCGTTCTAATTCCATGGCGCTGTAGAACAGTTTCTTCATGTTGTTTGTTCTGAGGGCGGCACAGTGCTGCAGTATTTACTTTCGCCTCACAGTAAAAAGATTCACTGGTTTGGTTCTTTCATTTTCTTACTAAATGTTCTAGTTATATCTGCATGAATTTGCTTTGGAGTTTTTCAACAGTTCAAAAACATAGTTGGTGGACCGGTTATGCTAAATGTCTCTAGGTGTAAATATGTTTATCAGTGTGTCTTTCCTGATCAGAATAATCATCTTGGGGAATGGCGGAATGGCAAGACTTTCTTTGCTCTTACTGTTTAGGGTCTGATCTGTTCAAAAAATTGTGTTCTCTTCATGCATACATTTCAAAAAGAGACAGAACTGGACTGCAGGCAGACCAGTCAAGCGCACACACACCCACCCACACTCAATAAAGACACACTGTAAGAAAGAAAGAATAAAACCTACCATACAGCTCTAATACTTTTGTAGAGTTATACAATACTAATATGACACAGTGGAAACGTGTTCTGTGGTCAAATGCATTTACATTTAAGCATAATTAGGGAAGATTAGACATTATATTTTACATCCCAAAAATGTAAAAGAGCATCCTGACCAACGAAAAGTCCAAAACACATCTGTGGAGTATCATTTATGTGATGGTACTATTAATTACTACTATTAAAGGCTTATATTGTTATTATGGAGAGACCTTATCTTCCTGTCATGCACCACTAGCTTATTTCGGCAGTACAATGCCAGGCTTTATTTTACATGGATTACAACAGAGTGGCTTCTTAGACATAAAGTGCGAATGCTTGACTGGTTTGCTTGCCGTCCAGATCTGACTCCAGATCAAAATATATGGTGTATAATGAAGAGTTTATTCTAATACGCAGCAAAATTGTCAAAAATTTCACTTGCAAAACTGCAACAATTAAGCATCTTTAATTTTCAAATAATTCATGTCTAATTAGGCGTCTATATTTATTATATCCCCATTTGTTAAATAAAAATTTTAGTTCAGTCAATTATTTTATTTTAATTAAAAATGTATCATATTTTTTGTAAATATAGTAATTAAGTTTATTTAATTATTTTAAAATTTAACACTTGCTAAATTTAAATGCTGTAAAAGCAATTGTTTAATTTTAAGTAAGGTTTACTATTCAGCACAACTACACAACTGGAACCGGGAATAAAACTGAAACTCGGAGAAGTCAATGTGACTAACGCAAAGTAACACCAATCTTAATAGTAACACTGAAGTCTTTAAAACTCCAGCAGCAGTGTTGTGTGATCTGCTGGTACCAGCACAACACACATTACCATTATGTTACGAAAATCATCCACCATCCTAATAACACCTGCTCTCTGGGGGTCCTAACCATTAGAGAACAGAGTGCCGGGGACTAATTTAGTATGCAGAGGAACAGATGGATTGCAGTCTGTAATTGTAGAGCTACAAAGTGCATCTATACAGTAAGTGGAACTAATAAAATAGATTAGGGTCACAGATCTTACTTTGAAAATCACCACAAGAGTTAAACGATCCAAACTTTGGTGTGTCATCTTGGGGAAAGTCCCATTTCTATTTCTTGCATGTCTTTACTTCTGTGCACAAAGGCTGATTATTAGACATTTTGTGTTTTCATACAAAGAAACTCCACTAATTCAATTAGAGCCTTTCTATTAACCTTATTCATAACTGGGATGATTTGAAACACTGGTGGTGTTAGCATGTTATCAAATAATAGTGCTTGACTTCATATATTAACAAAATAATAACATATATTCTCAGAGCCAAACTCCAAATCTCATAGAAGCTCTTGTGGCTGCAGGGTTTTTAGTGTTTTGCATTGTACAGGTCAAATATTAAACCTTATACATCCATCCAAGTGACTGTTACAATATTGTGTTAATGGTGGTTATGAAATATCAATATAATTCTGAATTGACAAGCTATGACATGGTGTACTCAAAAATAATTTTGTGATGTTGGTGGATGAGTGGTTACGCTGTTGGGGTCTTACATTCCTTGAGCAAAGACCTTTACCCTGAAAGCTGTAAAGGGTACACTGACAGAGCAATACTTGTAACACAATTTGGATAAAATGATCTGCAAAATTACCTGATGTAAAATGTTATATTTAATAATAATTTCTGTCTTGTGGTGTTCTCTTGTGGTGTTCTTTAGTGTAAATAAAATTTTAAAAGTTCTCATTTTAATGCTAGTTTTGAAATTTGCTATGTTCGATGAACTATGTGGACACTCATATATATATATATATATATATATATATATATATATATATATATATATATATATATATATATATATATATATATATATATATATTATTTATTTATTTATTTATTTATTATTATTTTTTTTTTTTTCAGGTGTCACGGCGCCTTTGGACTTGCTTATGTGGCAACACATTATATTTTTTCAACAATGCAAAGGATGCTCATGTAAGTACTGCTCTACATCACATATGCGAACATGAAATGTGGATTGTTTAATTCATTACTGTAGTCTAGAAAAGGAAATCCTGGTTTATCTGAGGTAAGCTTTAAGGTAGAATTGGCATCTTTGCTGGTTTGAACGTTCTATGTATTGCCAAGAAGATAATTTTTGTGTATTTTAAAGTTTAAATGAGATTCGATTACATAATACTCTTATTTTGATTTACATTTTTTTTCTACCTAAAACATTAAACATTTAAACATTACAGTTGAGTGTGCTACATTTAGCTGTTTATGGCCACTAAAGCTTCTGATGCTGTGTGATGCTCTTTCTCCCGCAGTACGTTGAGAAGCTGGACCTAAGTGGCTTCGTGTCACTGATTGATGACTGCAGTCGAGACAGGAATCTGGAGGCAGCCAGAATGAACCTGCGCATGAAGGATGGAGAGATTAAACTCACCGTGAGTCTGATTTACAAATAAACTTGAATTTCACAGATGTTTATTTTGGAAACAATATAACTTGCTTAACATCCACATGGCTACATTGGACTAGAAAATGGATTCAACCAGCATTAAATTACATGCAACCTGTTGATGAGGAATAAATACAACATAATGTATGAGAAATGCTACCTGATTTGTTTAGTTTTAATTGTATGGAATGAGTATAACTGTTTTGTTTTTTTTAGTGCCACAGTGCTTAATTATGTATTTTGTCAATTAACTAATTTTTACAATATTAAAAAAGGAGGGATGCAATGGATGTTAAAATAAAATGCCAGTAAATATATTTTGCCCGAATACATGGTCACTGATTTGAACATTGCCTGTATTAATCAGATTTCTTATTTTTATTGTATGACAAGCCTTATTGACCAAACATTAAGGATAACTATTCATTACACCCCTAGGAGCTTTGACACTCTACTCAAATTTGAATTTTTTTTAGTTTTTAGTTAGCTTATACTGGAGTTTTTTCACATTTATTTAAAACATTATTTATAAAATCATACTTTCGATGACATTCTGGTTTATATTGAGCATTTTAATTTGGTATAGGAAGCATTTCGAATTTTACATTACGTTACTGAACTTCAGTTCAAACAGTTATTAGATAATTTCTACAGCAGTTTGTTGCTTAAAGGAAAAATAAATGATGCATCTAGGTCCACTGATATGTCATGCCTAATAAAATCTGGAATTAAAATTTGTGTGTAAATTGTTATATCTGAATTTGAATATTTCTTTAAGGTAGTCAAATCATTGGACATAAATGTGGCTAAAATGATGCAATTAAAAAAAAAACATATCAGTGCTCAGAAATACATGTGAGTGTGTGCTGCATATGTGAAATCTCAATTCTGAACAACACCTGCACATGATACTTTTGTTTTTCATAGTCTGTATGTGAAAAAGGTAGTAAAGATAAGCACTGAACAATTATTTTTGTTGTTTTGATCACAGCTGCAACTAAAACAGAACCCAGTTTATGTTGAACCTGATTCTTGACACCAGCTCAGGATTTGTTATTCACTAAAGTCGGAGCTGCACCTGATACTCTGAAAACTATGATTTAATCACTGCAACCCACTCCCGCTGTGCGCTCCTGAGCTTTGAAAAACAGATCAGTTACAGTCATATCAAATGCTCTTGTGGTTTTTCATAGTTTACAATAATTTAAAAACCTTTCATGTTCGGGATTCGTATTGTTCTCTGTTGCAAACCACTATATTTTGTTTCATAATACTGGTTACAGCACTGTTATTGTGCAAGTATGAAGGATGTTTCAAGCCAGGGATCTTCAAACTGTGAGTTGCAGCAATCTAGTGGTATGTGGTGGAATTGCATAGGGGTAGTGGGAGGTGAGAGGTCAGAAAAAATCCAAGTTGCATTTTCTTTTTATCTATGCATATTTTTATGAGGTTTATTAATGTTTTTTTTCTATTGCAATATGTTTTTAGTGATTAAGTGTTTGCATACCTCTGACAAAGTAACAAAGTTTGCATACCTCTGCAGTAAGCCGATCCAAAGCCCCTTTTTTGCTCTCTGTTGGCTGTTCCAATTAGATGTCTCCACAGTGAAAGGATTGCATATTTGACTTGGCAAAGTTTTTCCCTAAAATGCCCCTTTTTGATCCAGCCCTTCTATTTACCATGGCCTGGGGCAAGCACTATGGGTTCAATAATATGTCCACCCCGATGGCTAAGACAATTAAGCATGTCCAATTATCCATGTCTTTGCATGTGGGAGGAAATTGGAGACCCTGGAGAACACCCACACAGACATGAGGTGGACATGCAGACTACACACAGAAAGCTGCCACCATGCTGCCTTCAAGCAAAACATCTCACCCGAAATCCCTTGTAAAGCCAACAAAAGGCTTGAAAAGTACCTAGTTCATATTATAATAATATTAGGAGTTAAGTATTGGAACTGTGGGTGGCACGGTGGCTTAGTGTTTAGCACGTTCGCCTCTCAGCACCAGGGATTCCCGGTTCGAATTCCAATCTGGGTGGAGTTTCCATGTTCTCCCCGTGTCCGTGTGGGTTTCCTCCGGGTTGCAAGTTACTAATTCTCTTACTAATTCTCCGGTTTCCTCCCACAGTCCAAAAAACATGGATCAAGGTCAATTGAATTCTCTAAATTGCCCCATATAGAGTGTGTTTGAGTGAGAGTGCCCAGCGATAGATTGGCGCCCTATCCTGGGTGTATCTGCCCAGCGCCCAACATGTTCTCCCCTGGATGGGCATGGGGAACCCCACCGTGACCCTAATATAGGATAAAGCGGAAGATAATGGATGGAAGTACTGAAACTAGTTTTGTGAACCAGCACAAACCAGAACTAACGCACTGCATAGCACTAGCAATGTGCACTAGCTGTCTAATGTCACTAAAATCATAGTGCGTTATAGAAAATCATTGATTTGCTTAGATTAATCCAAGAGGAACTTTGGTTGTTTAGCATTGACCGTATGTTAAGAATTTTTTCATTAAGACTCAAGACATTAGGACTGGAGACTGTAATGTGTACTCAATAATATTTAATTGTTTCTGATGTAGCTAATGAAAGAATTAGACACTGCTGTAGTTCAGTGTCCGGAAACCATTTCACATCTTCCATTTTAGTCAGTTTGTAATTATCCCTTTTTTAACATGTTCATCTTACAATGTTTTTGTTTTACTAATTAAGCATTGTGCCCAGCGATGGACTGGCGCCCTGTCCTGGGACTATCTGCCCAGCGCCCGAGACGTTCTCCCCTGGATGGGCATGGGGAACCCCACCGCGACCCTAATAGAGGATAATGCGGGAGATAATGAATGAATGAATGAATGAATAATTAAGCATTGTTGATTTACTATGGTTTTCTGTACTGCAAACTATGAGGTTAATGGATCAGTTTTTGCACTGCTAAGGGGAACATGATGGACTGAATTATGTGTCCTTAGCACTGAATTGTGCACCTAATTTTATACAAATCCATATTGTATTGTAGGAATAGCTCTGACCTTATAATTGGTTACAGTTCACATTTTTATAAATTATTGTTCAGTTTCCAGTAAAACTCTCTGTTAAAACTTATCTTGATTTGATTACTGTACATTTCTCTGTCCAGGCTCCTAATCTGGAGGCGCGTGAGTTGTGGAAAGGATTCCTCTACACTGTAGTAGATGTAAGTGTAATTAATTCATTAAGTAATGAATTTTGTAATTGAATTCCATTGTAGAATATCTTTAATCAAATTTACTTCTTACCACAGTCTATTGTGCATTATAAACCGTGTAGTTCCGGTCCTTAAATCTGATTTGATGAGCCGTTTGTCCAGCTGTGACATTTGTAACAATAATGCTCACCTCTGACCGCTTCACATAAATAAAAAAACAATCATAAAATAATAAAATACAGATTCATATAAACAGCTAGCTGATTCCCGATAAGCACTTAGTCTGTTGGGGCTGTTTTTTATAATTCATGTTCTGTAATATGGCCACTAGATGTCAATATCTAATTGTTAGAGAAACCGGAATCCTGTTACTCAGCAATCAGTGTTATCTGTGAAAACCGGACTAGATTACATCATGGAAGACCAGTTTTTTAACGTTTTGCTTTCATTAAATGCTTTTATAAATCAAATCTTGTTTTTAAATTATAGTGTGTTTGGAATAATTTTTAAAAAAGCAATAAGGCACTCAAGGTTGTGCATTATTGTAAATGTAAGTATGTAACCAATTATTAATTAACCATAATTAATGTTAAAATTAATAATAATAATAAAAAAAAATTGAGGCAAACAGGCTTCTATGTGCTACTTTAAATGCAATTGTAATGGCAATTTAAGAAACATGTTTAAAAAAACATTCATCTTTATATAATCAAATATAGTTATTTAATATCCCAGCTTTTAAACGGGTATAAAGTAATACAAATAATTGTGTAGTAAAAATTATCTATTTGGTATAAATGCCAGTCTGCTTTGATTAAACCATCTGCCATTAAGCAGATTAAAATGCAGTATGGATATCTGTCTCTTGTATACACATCCGCTGCATGTTTCTGAACATAAACATTACTACACTGAATTTAACAGTAATATAAGTGTTTACTTTTTAAACATTATTTACATTTTCAGCATTCTTTTGCTATAGCAAATGAATTTCCTGTTTTCTGGATTGCAAAGTATGCTTAGTAGGATTTAGGTCAGCCGATGGACTTAAGAACACTGCACTTTTTGTTGCTGTTAAAATTCCAGTGGTGCTTTAGCTGTATATTTGGGTCATTGTGTTTCCACAAAGAATGATAGTGCGATCGCCAAGGCAGTTAATCTGAGCCTTTCAGATGCATTTGTAGATATCAGGATCCATCCTGCTTTGGTTAACCATGCACCAGCCATCACACTTCTGCAGCAGCGTGTGTTTAATTTTCATTTAAAAACATGTCCATTGTAGCTATTTTCCTTTTTCTGTCATTTTGCCATGTTTTATTATGTCTGTCTGAAAATGATTCATAGTAATAAATTATAACATAGTAATTTATATTAGGATGTTACTGTAAGTCTTTGGGGTTGTGCATAAAAAGTAAACTTTAAGTCTTTCCACATGATTTTGAACATTGTGCCAGTGAACATTTATTCAATCACTTAATTAAACGGTTTCATTAGACTTTCAACATAATTACAATTTTGTAAAAGAAAAAAAGTTTTTTTGTTTTTTTTATCCAGATCAAGCTATTTGATCATCAGCAGTTTCCTTGGCTACAAAGTAGCTGCTGATTACACAGTGCTAAATAAATCAGAACATTAGTTTATTTAAAATCAACTCTACTAATACAAAACTGTTCATTTCAAAAGAATCAAAAAGCTGCTATAATAGATACTGTATGTACAATCATTCATGTGGACACAATTTACAAAATAGAAAAGATTAGCCTGCATAGACCTACTATTCCCTAAACCGACTGTTTCACCAAGAATATTTTTTTTCTACATTCTAAATATTTGTTTTCATTTTAGTTAGCTTAAACTAAGTATGTGTATCATATTAGTAAATGTTTATTGTGTTATCCTTAGCTGGCCGTGCCTACATCTCTGACCCTGCTGCCCGGGCAGCTGCACATGTTAAAAGAGGTGGTGGAAAAAGAGAGACAGAGACGAAGAGCCCGATCACTCTCCAGAGCTCCATCCTCCCCTCTCTCACTTCCTCTAGTTGGAGAGATCCCTGCGTGAGCATTTCCTTATTTTCTTTTTTGTAAACAACACATGCATATGTATGTATGAATGTAAAAAAGAAAACATGACAATTAATATATATATACTGTAAAACCAGCTGGTTCAGTATTTGTCAGCCCTCGTCCTGAAGCCTCCTGGACATCATAAAATGTACAGGGTAGTGGGCATTTTATGGATTAAGAAACCTGAATAATAAATTTTTGATCATTCTTTGTGCTTTTGAACTTTCATATATTTCTGATCAACCTGTTTTTTTAACAAATTTGTGTTGACATATAATGCAGTATTTATTTAGATATTAAAACTGCCATATTATTTTTTGACTAAAGAGATTAAAGCATATTACAGCATTATTAAACAAAAAGGCAAAGGTTTAGACACCCCTGCCAAATTGACAGATTTTTTTAATATAAATAATTAAGGAGTTACTGCGTTCTGTGTGTGGAATATAGAAGCAAAATACTACAAAAACGGTTAATGTGCGCGTTTTTTATTTTTTTATTTTTTTATTAAACAGTTGTTTCAGGCCTGTCTCTCGTACAGAGGCTGAGGTCTTGTTAGAACGTCACCCTGATTGTGGTAATATGCTGCTGAGGCCAGGCAGAGACGGTACATCACTTGCTGTGACCACACGGCAAGACCTTAATGGGTAAAATGACTTCCACATTTTCATTTTATTCTGAATAATTAAAATTATGCCCTAGCCCTTCCCTTATATCAGCATATTTTGTACCTATACTGTCAAAGTGTACAAATCAATGTGTGGGAAGCGTTCCTGGTTTATTACTTAGTTCATTTTGCATTTAAATGAAAATCTCAATTGGGTAGGTTGCTTTCATTAACACTTGAATGTATCTTTACATGTAAAATTAGCTGTTCTCTCATTATCTTCCACTTAATCCTATACTAGGGACAACGGCCGCACTGGGGAGAACATCGGCCCATGCGCCGGGCAGATACACCCAGTCCATCGCTTGGCACACACACACTTACTCTGACACACACACACTTTATGGGAGCAAATTTAGATGGGGCAATTTAGAACAGCCAATTTACCATCCATATAATCCATGTTTTTGGACTG
Organism: Corydoras sp. C115; assembly: GCA_019802505.1. Lineage (NCBI taxonomy): Eukaryota > Metazoa > Chordata > Actinopteri > Siluriformes > Callichthyidae > Corydoras > Corydoras sp. C115. The sequence goes on along the minus strand of JAFMOC010000103.1, from coordinate 206,905 downwards.
TGGGGAGAAACCCGCACAGATGCGAGGAGAACATTTGAACCTGGATCCCCAGTGTGAGAGGCGAACATGCTAACCACTAAGCCACCATGCCTCCGTTTGTTTTATTCATTCATTCATTGTCTCCCGCTTTATCCTCTATTAGGGTCGCGGTGGGGTTCCCCATGCCCATCAAGGGAGAACATCTCGGGCGCTGGGCAGATAGACCCAGGACAGGGCGCCAATCCATCGCTGGGCACACACTCACTCACACAGACACACTCTATATGGGGCAATTTTGAGAATTCAATTGACTTGATCCATGTTTTTGGACTGTGGGAGGAAACCGGAGAACCCGGAGGAAACCCACGCAGACACGGGGAGAACATGGAAACTCCACCCAGATGGGGATTCGAACCGGGAATTCCTAGCGCTGAGATTCGAACGTACTAACCACTAAGCCACCATGCCGCCGTTTGTTTTAATATTTTAATTATTATTTTAAGTATTTGGGGCGGCATGGTGGCTTAGTGGTTAGCACGCTCGCCTCTCAGCGCTAGGGATTCCCGGTTCGAATCCCCATCTGGGTGGAGTTTCCATGTTCTCCCCGTGTCTGCGTGGGTTTCCTCCGGGTTCTCCGGTTTCCTCCCACAGTCCAAAAACATGGATCAAGTCAATTGAATTCTCCAAATTGCCCCATATAGAGTGTGTCTGTGTGAGTGAGTGTGTGCCCAGCGATGGATTGGCGCCCTGTCCTGGGTCTATCTACCCAGCGCCCGAGACGTTCTCCCCTGGATGGGCATGGGGAACCCCACCACGACCCTAATAGAGGATAAAGCGGGAGATAATGAATAATTGAATTTTAAGTATTTGTCAGACACCCGAATTCTTTTCTTTCTTCTTTTAGTGGGTGATTTACTTAAACATGATTGCCTTGAAGAATTTCTCTTTTAAAATTCAATGGGGTGAATCATTGGCAAAGTGTCTGAGAGAAATGAATCCTGTAAATTTTTTTGAAGCAATTTTACTTTATAAATGACTTCTTTCTACTTTTAAGCATTTTGTCATCTTTTGCTGTAACAGCTCAGTCTTCAGACACTATCGGGTTACCCAGAAGCCCCAGGGAGGATACATCATTGATGTAGAAAACCCGGTATGTAGGAATTATTCTTGTGCAAAAAAAAAAAAAAAATCTAAATGCTAGTACAGTGAGATCAGTGTGTGACTAGAGGGCATTAGGCATGACTTCCTGTCTTTCTACAGATCCCATGTCCCACACTCCATGATGTCATCAACGCTTTAGTGGAGAAGACAGCAGGGACACTTCAGCCTTTCTTACTAGAGGAGCCATATGAAGAAAATATCAGTATGCTTCACACAAATAATGACACACACACATACCAAAGCTTTATTACTCCACTAATGCATTACATTTAATTCAACATAACTGCAGGTGTCTAAACTAAGCAGTGTGTGACTCTTCGTCTGTTTCACTGCGTTGTTTGTTTAAAGATGAACAATGATTTTTAATTATATTAGTACTTATTATAAAATTGATTCATCTATATTTCATTGTGATACAGTATAGTAATGCACTGTGTCAGCATGACTGCACCTTTCACTAAGCGTAACACGATGTAAGAATTTGAACCAGAGCCAACCGCCATGTGACTATCTGCTCTTTCATCATGCTGCTCTTTATATATTTTAGATAAATGATGATCACTTATCCGATTAAAGATTATTAATCAGCCCACAAAACCTTAAATATTTGAATGCAGACTCAGTGTGTTTTTTTAGGAGATCAAAAAATGCCATCTAGTGGTCAAATTTCAGAACACAATTCATAAACAATAGCCTTAGTGATCATAAACCATACATTATTTTAAATTATTTCTTTATCACACATTGATACTAAATGTATAGTGGTCATAGGTGCGCATTATTGTCAATAGTGACATGGCTGGACATATAGCTCAGCCAATCGGATTTAAGGAATGTAACTACCCGTTTTATAAATCAGGTTAAACTTTATATTCTGGCAAATAAAACTGAGATCTGTATAATGTGATCACACATGCTTTTCTTCTCTGTTTTATTTGCTTTTTAATTGAAATGTTTTTGAACCCATGTGCATTGAATTTCTGCAACTCCTTATTATGTCTACAGCTTATATTTCATCCAATGATGAAAATGGAGAGCGCACACTCCACTGTGCTCCCACTGGCACTTTCCCCAGAGGACCATCACTTCCCTCTAAAGGTATGTTACCATCCTGTTACATGAAAAATGATCTATAACATGACTATAAAATACAAACCTACTTCCAAAAACACAAAAGACATATGAGAATCAATAAAGCTATCAAAAAGGGTAGAAAGCATATAAATTTTTATAATATCTATTTACATGTTTCTTCACAAACATGTCAGCAGAGTGCCACAATGACACCTTGTCGATTTCCAATTGGGGCAAACATAGGTTGTTTGTGTGAGGAGTCTGCGTATCCTTTCGGAACATGTGTGAGTTTTCTCCCTGGACTTCCAAATTCAAAAAATAGGCCAATAGGTGAACTCGAGATACCAAATAATTATATTGTTTGTTTAGTAGTTTATCTATTGTTGGTTACAACAAATTTGCCAGCAACTAGGAAGCTGATAGTTAACATTAGGAGTTTTTGAAATACATTTACACAACACACTTGGATGAGTATGCTGTCTGCTCACTTCTTATTTTTATATGCTATTCATTTATATTATATATAATAGACACTTTATAACTATTTTTGTGTTTGTGTGACTCGTTTTAATACTGATACTTGGTACTGATTTTTTTTTTTTTCTTATACTATATTCTGTATAAGATTTGACGACATACGATTAGAAAGAAATTATTTTTTTTTATATAGATATAATATATTTTTTATATTCATCCTACTTTTCAAGTTTTACATTTAGATTCATTTCAAGTAATTCAGTTGTCTTTAGATTTATGAGGATATTTTTTAAATGTAAAGGTTTTAAAAAATAACATTTTTGTGTTGAACAGGATCAGATAGATGGACGTTACGATCAACCTCTAAATCCCCAAGCCCATCTCACAGATCGCTAAGTCCTCCAGGTTCCCCATCCAGCCCTATGAGACGACTGGTGCTTGCACCGTCACCGCTGACACAGAGTGAGTGCTTCACATGATAAACCCTTCACACATGTGTGAATCCTCGCATCAGTATTTTTTTCACATGTAGATTTAATGCCATGGTCTTAACAATATAATTTGTCAAAATGAAATAATTTTTTTTTTATAAAATATAAACCAGATATTTATTATTGCAAATGAGACTTAAAATTAAGCTTTGTCACTATGCTGGAAAGCATGCAAATCTAACTTGTCAAAAAGAAAACAATTCCCACAGTGATGTACAGTGATCATCGTCCAATAAATTATTTTTTTTTTTTTATTAGCAGTGAATGGGAAACTAATTAGAAAAAAGATGGATGTTTTTTTTTTTTTTTGCCAGTTATTTGGAATGAATGTTTACTTTCCAACAGGACAGTGACTTTAAACCTACTGCTAAAGCTGCACTGGTTTCAAAGACAATATTTTTCTCTTAAAATGGCCTAGTTTAAAACTCAGATGTTAGTCTAGTTGGGAATTTGTGGTATTTTATGCTGTATTGAACTAACATAATTGATTAACCTGAATGGACTGAAGCAGTTTTGGGTAAAGAAATGGCAAAAAAGAAAAAAATATATACTTTTTTGTTACCCAATGTGGTATCACTGTATCAATTATAGACTTGTAATGCAACAAAAATAGTAAAACTACTAAATGAGTTTAATACCATTTAACAGGTACTGTAATGCATATTTAATATATTCGCCATGTACTGTCTTATCTTTAGTGTTACTGGTCTACTAATAATCCTAATTTTGTTAAGTTAAATGTTATATACGTGGGGTAAATTTATTTTAGCTAAATTGTTTTCTTTTTTTATTTACCTTATTTAACATTTTGAATAATTAATGCTTCGATCAGAGTAATTAAGAAAAAAAAAAGTCAATTGGGAAACATACAGCTTTACATCTGGAACATATAGATACACATATAAATTAAGTGTATTAAATAAACATATTTTTTAAAAAAAAAAAAATTATGACCATTTACAGAATTTCAATTTGTGTGACAATTGCATTCAGTGGTTTTGCTTCTGTTTTTAGGTTTTCGGACAGCCAGTGCACCCTCTGTTGGCACTCTAGGTCTGTGAGCCATTATCTTCTTACATGAACACTAATACTCATAATCTAGAAATTGTACTTTGGTGGAGTCGTCATTACTGCCAGAAATTTCACAGCAGTATCAGTCTTGTTGATTCAGGTATTTCATATGGATATGTCACAGCTTGTTTAAATATTCAAGTATTTTATTTGACATTCCAACAATATAAAGTGATGTACAGTATACAGTAGAATGAAACGGCATACTCCAGTAACAAGGTGCTACACAGAAGAGCAAATACACAACCCAGCATAAAAGTGCACGTGTGTGAATAGCTTGTGCAAAACAAGAATTATCATAAATACAAGACATAAACAGACAATAAACATTAAGTAAATGGAAGGGAACGGTGCAGGTGGCCCCCTAGTGGTTTGAGCCGCAAGGTGCAAAATATGGCCATGGTTATAATTGTAAAACCAGTGTGTTTAGCTGCAGTTGTCTATAAATGTAAAAATGTTTACAATGTATAAGCAGCAATTTTGTCCATCTTTAGTATGTGGAAGTATGTATGTGAGTTTAGTCCAGTTCTACATAAGTGCAATTATTCATGCCTGCAATTGTTCATCTATGAAATAATAAGAGATGGGCCAAACACAAAATTGCCAAAAAACATTTAATGGTTCTAGGGAGGCTAGTAACAGGGAAATGCACTTTCATAATGATTAGTGATTATTTGGTTATTAGCTAATTTGCTGACCCCTAAAATTCAATGTATTGCCAATCGAATAAAAAAGGTGATCGTGGGGGATGCCAGATATACAAAAATGTATGCAAATTTATATACAGTATTATTTTACATTTTTAAAAATAAATATACATTTTAAAAATAGCTGCAAATTTATATACAGTAACTGACAACACTGCATCTTAGAAGTTATTAAATTACTTCAAGTCATTTAGATTGTGGAGTTATTTACTAACACATTAAGCTGTTCCTAGTGTCTCGTGACAGGACAGGGACCATTTGCTGAAATTGCATTTATTGCATTTAGCATTGTAACTAATAAATGTCTCATTTCTAGTGTTTGCATGTCCATATTAAGGTAATATTTGCAAGCAGTTATACATTTCTGTAATAGCCCTGGTATTACAGAATCTTAACAACTAATTTAATATGCCCCAAAATGATTTTAGTAATTTAAATAACTACATTAATATCTATAACCTACTGTTCTCTTTTTTATATCAGCCTTCACAGAGGAGCTCAAACAAAAGCTGGAAAAAAGGCGCACCAGCCAGGAATGACTCCCTCTTCCTCACCAGCCAGTCAGCAGCCTAGCGCCTCCCCGGTTGTCTGATCCTGCCAGTGCCTTGTATCAAGAGTCTCTGCTCATTGGACATTTTATTTAATTTCCATAATACATCATTCTAAAACTTAAGTGAGCAGATCCGGTGATGTCAGGTGTGAGATGTAAATGGAAACTGAAAATCGGATTATTCTGAGCCATGAATAGGTCCTGATTGCAAATGGTTTTTCACCTGACTCACACTGATTGACCAATCAGAATCATAACACAGCAACGAACAATGACATCAAACTAGCCTTACACTAAGAGACTGCACTGCCTCCTGTTGGATTTCTGATTTGAAATAAGCACTGACTGTAAAACTGTACATTAGCGTGTCCTGATGGTCTGATGTTACTTCTGTAAATGTTTAGTGGGTTCAGTCCAATTTCAGTTAAAATCGTCTCTGTGGTTCGAAAGCCATCGGGGTTCTAAAGGAAACCTATGTTTTTAAATTAGTTAAATTAATTTGCTGCTGCATCAGGTTAAATTAGATCTTCAGTGTATTGCTCATGTTAGAACAGACTGATAGCAATTAAGATGAATCAGATCTGCGTCTCACAGGTCAGAAGTGTCTGTATAGTGTTTGTGTATAGTGAGTTTGGTGCCTGTGTTTGTGTTCCAGGTAGACTACTCAATTGGTTTGTAAATGTGCATGGTGCTACTGTTGTATATAGCATGTTAGTGTATAGTTTCTGAGCCACTGTTGGGGGTATTTATTGGAAATAAAGGGATTTTTCACTAGTGCACTTTTTAATTTGGTCATATACAAACTAACACTGTGAAACAATATTAGATATTTTGTTGGACTGTCTTTCGATTTGATTCCATCACATTGGCCATGAGAAAAAAGAAACATCTCTACTCTGCCCCTTTAGCACATAACAGACTGCAAAAAAAAATAATAATAATAAATAAAATAAAATAATAATAAAAAAATATATATATATATATAATATTTTTTGTTTGTTTATATATACATGTACACAACGTGTACAATTAAACAGAACAGACAGTTCTTTAATGTCCTTTAAAATTGGTATGAATTTCCTGTATTTCTCCAAATTGTATATATAAATTGTATATCTTATTTAAATATACCTTTCTCTAACGTAAGAAAGAGACTATGTATGTGTGGGACACCAATGCATCAAGGTTGTCTAAAATAACTTAAAACAAAAAAAGAAACATCTCTACTCTGCCCCTTAATTTTTAAATATTATATATATATATATATATATATATATATATATATATATATATATATATATATATATATATATATATATATATAATATATATATATATGACCTGTACAATTAACAGTTCTTTAATGTGCTTTAAAATGGGTATGACTTTCCTGTATTTCTCCAAAGTATATGTATATATAACTTGTATATCTTATTTAAATGTACCTTTCTCTAATGTAAGAAAACATAGTAAGCATTGAGCTTTCATAATATTTTACTATCTGATCCATAAATTAAAAAAACCCGACTGTGTACAATTAAACAGAACGGACATGTGTCCTCGTTCCGGATTGGTTGACATTCGAACAGCCCGCCTCTCCCCCGATAACAGACAACACAGCCATCCAATGGCAGATTATAAAACACGCAATTCAAAACTGGCGTCTGACTTTCAATAACAATGTTGAAGAACTGGTCACCCGATAGCTGCACTAAAGTCACTGCACTAAAGTCACTGCAGCTGTAGTTTCATTTCTCCACCTCGGTTATAAGGGTGGAGATAACCAAGTAACAAGGGCTGGAGTTGGCGTCATACTCGCTTAATAACGCAATAAGGTACGAAATGGCGCCATTCTTGTGAACCATTCATTATCTCCCGTTTTATCCCCTATTAGGGTCGCGGTGGGGTTCCCCATGCCCATCCAGGGGAGAACATCTCAGGCGCTGGGCAGATAGACCCAGGGCAGGGCGCCAATCCATCGCTGGGGACACACTCACTCACACAGACACATTATATGGGGCAATTTTGAGAATTCAATTGACTTGATCCATGTTTTTGGACTGTGGGGGGAAACCGGAGAACCCGGAGGAAACCCACGCAGACACATGGAAACTCCACCCAGATGGGGATTCGAACCACGGGATCAATCACGGGAAAGAGGTGTCATTAGTCACGACGCTTGCGTTACACCTCTTTATTATTTTTTCTCAATAACGCACAAGCTCGAATGCTTTTTGCTTTTGTGAATCTGTTACAAACTTATAATAACAAAAAAATGTATAATTCATAAATGCGTTTATTGAAAGCAAAATCGTTGGTCTTCCGCGACGAAATCTAGTCCGGTTTTTACAGTGGACACTGACTCCTCCCACTTTCGAACGTTGAGTGGCGTTGTCATGGCGATAATACAAAACAAATATTTTCAGGTGTTCAGTTAGTCACTTGGCGCTAATTTTTGACAGATCGTTAAAGATTCCACAATCTTCCACAAAGATTCCAAGATTCCACAAAGGTAAGTGGAATGTTAAGACTTACTGAGATTTAATGTTGGTGTAAATATGTAGGCGATGTTGAGCAAGACATTCGTTAAATCATGCTGTTTACAACATATTTCAAATATTTAGAAACATCAGGGGCTTTAGCCCACATCCCTTATTCCCCCTCTGTCCTCTTTAAAAATTGCCCATTCATGAGTGTATTTATCCATTTTTCAAACTGTTGTTACATACATTTTGTTTGATCATTCATTATTTATACTGGATAAAATTAAATTACATATGAAATATATCTGTCAGCAGTGGATAGCACATTCATTTCTAATAAATGATGCCTGCCCCTCCCCCTGCCCTTTTTCCTGCAACAACTTTGGAACGTTAAGAGTGGTGGTTGTCATAGTGATAGAAACTAAGGGTGGTTGCCATAGCAATAAAAAAAACCAGAAAGAAAACAAGGTGTTCAATATATATATTGTTAAGTATTTATCATTGTACTATAGTGTGAAACATTTATTGTAAAAATAAATAAATACCTTAGCTTTAACAACTATTGTTAAAAATGATGTTTTAAAAAATCCCTAATCTGGGTTTTTATTGTGTTTTTGGTCTCATTGCATCCTCTAACACAAAAACAGCCACATTTACATTACTGAAGCAGTGACAGCAGTGAGAATTATCCCTTTTGCATTTTAACACTTTAAAAAAAAAAGTTTCACCCTCTTACTCTTCTTGCTCTTTTTCTTCTAGATACCTCACGCAGTTTCTTCTTTGATAAGACTGACTGCACAGCTTAAACCTGCTGAGAGCAGGGAGAGAGAATTATTGAAGTGGACCTGTACAGTCTTTTTCATTTGATGACTGAAAGACTAAGGGGGGTCTTGTGGGAATAGCGAGAAGCATGTTGCTTTATTTGGTGATATTTTTGGGAGGTCTGACCCTACCAAACACTGGTCAGGACTGTTCTGCACCCAATATGCCACAGAAAACATTTACTCTTGAAAGTAAGTATGCTGCATCTATTTCAAACAACTTCATTTATATGTGATGTGACAAAATAATTAAAGATAAGAATATATATATATATATATATATATATATATATATATATATATATATATATATAAAATTAAGTTAAATAGTCAATCAGTCTCCTGATCTTAATTCTCAATTCTATTAAACATCTTATTAATTGACAGGGAAAACATAAACCGGGTCCTCTCATGCAGCTTTGGCTTTAACCTTAATTTTTACTTTATCTTTTTTTTGCATTTTTTCTTTTTGGGGCAAATAAGCAGAAATCCCCTTCTTGATTCAAGTGAACATTATAGCTGAAAAAGAGTTTGCACAGCATGTTATATAAACCCTTGTAGGTCTAAAATCTGGGTTTAAAAATGTTTTGTTCATATAGTGGATTTTTTACTTTGACAAAACTAACTCTTTAAATATAATTAAAATAAGTCTTTATAATATTATTTGCACTACAATTCCTTCATATTTCCAAATATTATACCCATACCATATATACTTTTTTTTTATTGTTTATTCATTTGATAAATTTCTCAAAAGTAGTTGCATCTTTTCATTTGTCAGAATTTAAGAACTTAATGGTATTTAAATAATTATATAATAGATATTTTATTAATAAGTAAACACTCTAACCAGGGAGATAATGCATGTTACTGATATTAGTGTTAATTGATATTAGTGTTAATTAATTATTACTGACAAATGCAGCCAAAATGGTTGAAATGTACATGAGGTTTCCTGCAATTTTAAATAAATTATAAAAAAAGTTAATGGTCATTTTACCTACAATGAAAGTAGGTGTAGTGGCCTGTCTTGCTCTGTGAATGTCATAAAGACTATATAACTGTTGCTCTGGGTAAATATTGCTGTTTTATAATTTTTTAACACAACCCACACACTTACTAATAATTTGACTATTCACTTCCTATTCTGTCAGTTAAAATAAATAATTAACCTAATAATCCTTTGTTTTTATTCTTAATTGTAATTGTTCATTTGAAATAGGCACATTTTCAGTTGTTTGTTCATATTTTAATGTAAACATTGTTTTGATTTTGCTAGGTAGAGGAGGATTTATGTTTCATGAGCCGGGTGTGTCCAACTACACCACCATGCTACTGAGAGAAGATCTTGATGTGCTCATCCTTGGTGCTCGAGGGGCCATCTTTGCCCTGGACCTCACCAATATAACGCAAAAGAAATCTATGGTGAGAGAAATGTGCATTTCCTTTTTTTTAAAAAAAAAAAAAGATGTTAAGACTAAACAGGTTTTGTAATGGTTTATGTTGTTGCTTTGTACTTCGGTCATTTCTCATGGAAATTTTTATTCTTTTAAAGGTTACATGGAATGTGACTAAAGAGAAACAGTTTTTGTGTTCATTCAAAGGAAAGAATTACGAGGTAAGATCTGTTCTATTTGCAAGTTTTATAGGTGCAATTTAAAGGCAGCTATACAAATTTTAAAATATCTTTTAAATATAAAAGTTAAAACAAGTAGCCCTAATCTACATTAGGTCACAACGGTTTAGAGAGCATAATAAAAATATTTTACATCTCTATACATATTCACTAGGGGTGAAAATGAAATTAACAATGTTCTCATTTGAGACCTGGTGGTGGTTGAACATTGTACCCGTTGCCCACGTCCCGTTTGCAACTTTAATCTGAACACCTCTCTAATGTGTTGTATACAATTTAGATCATGTAATTATAAACCAATTGGCATTTTAATGAATTTTGGTTAAGATGACTCGTGCTTTAAGTCACATGCATTATCAGGCTGAAATTAACCATTAAATAACACATTAGTAAATTGTGGTCATTGTTTTCTTGGGGAGCAGTGTGTGCTTACAATGATCAAAGCATGATTACAAACACTAATTAGATTTATGATGTAGACAGAAAGCAATGACAACTCCTTGTTTACCTGGTAAAACCCATTTACTATTGTAATATATATATATTAAAAGTAGGCGGCACGGTGGTTTAGTGGTTTAGCACGTTCGCCTCTCAGCGCTAGGGATTCCCGGTTCAAATCCCCATCTGGGTGGAGTTTCCATGTTCTCCCCGTGTCTGCGTGGGTTTCCTCTGGGTTCTCCGGTTTCCTCCTATTTGTGTGCGTGAGTGTGCCCAGCGATAGATTGGCGCCCTGTCCTGGGTGTATCTGCCCAGCGCCCAAAACGTTCTCCCCTGGATGGGCATGGGGAGAACCTCACCGCGACCCTAATAGAGGATAAAGCGGAAGATGAATGAATATTAAAAGTAAAATATGCTGTTTTCTATCCATAAAAGTGAATGCAATTTATATTCTCGACTAGATTCCAGTAATTTATGAATACCAGAATATAGTGTTACTAATATAGTTTAACATGACATTTATAAAACTTTATGATAATGCTCTCTACAATAAGTTAATGGATTTTTAAAATATACATTTTCTAATGCATTATTTCATTTTGTGGTCAAAGCCTTATGGTACATTCTTTATAATATATAACACTTTATGAGTGTGTTCAATAACATCTAAGTGCATTAACAAGACTTATGACAAGTGTTATAAAGCATTGTGAATTCTTTGTAAGGCTTTATGTATGTGTAAAGCTTTAAGAATCCGAAAAAAATTAGAAAACCTCTTCCACTAGCACTTGCTGTAATCTTGTAATCTGTCTTTTAAAAGTAAAAGTAAAAAATTTATGCTTTTTTGTACTTAATTTATACTTAAATTTAATAACCTCAACAGTTAAACTGAAAATTGTGGAACTTACTACAGTGGTGCTCATGTAACTTTTTCAGTTTAATTTTACTTTTGTCTCGACATATTTGAGAACTAGAGATATAAGTTTATTATTAGCAAAATTCATCATTTCAAACTTTTCAATATCTTTGTCTAATTAAGTTTTCATTACATTTATTACATAACATTTCTAAATTAACCTAATTGACTGTTTTTTCTCCACTCTTTTCTTTTAGCATGACTGTCGAAACTACATTCGGATTATTCATAAAATGTCTCAGAACCAAATGTATGTGTGTGGGACCAATGCATTCGATCCAACCTGTGACTATATGGTAAGTCTGAAGTTCATAAACACAGCACTATGTTTTTCACTTTTGCAAAACCTAGGTTTCATTTGCAATTCATAGTCAAAACAAGTAAGCCTTGTGTGTTTTGTGATTGTACAATATATATTGTGTTTCTTTAGAATTATACAGATGGCAGACTGACTCTGGAAAATAAACAGGAGAAAGCAAAAGGAAAGTGTCCGTACGATCCTTATCAGAGATACGCTTCTATATTTGTTGGTAAGTACCATAACGATTTTGCATCAAATTGATCAGCACTTGTACTATTAAAAACAGCGTACGAAAAAGATATCAATGATCTTAATCATAATCATTTTAACAACTCACTGTGGAGTAAGATTTTCCTTGACCTCTTTCTATAGATGGAGATCTATATTCTGCCACATCTACCAATTTCCTGGGCTCACAGTATGCCTTGATGTGCAACTCCACACCACGTATCCAAACTGAAAGTTTATGGATTTATTGTATGTATTAAAATATATGAACATTTCTATAGAGCATAGTCATTTATATGAGCAAGATAACATTGTTTTGTGTGATGATCTTTGTATGTTTTGTAATTTTTTATATTGTTCCTATGGGTAAATTTGGTATTATGGGGTTTATTCCTGCCCTGCGATGGATTGGCGCACTGTCCCGGGTGAGCCGAGGAACTTTTTTCCCTTGGATGGACTTAGGGAACCCCCCGCAACCTTAGAATAGGATTAAGCAGATAATGGATGGATGGGTTTTATTCCTGGGTGTGAGAATTGTTTTTTGCTTTTATTTTATGCTAATAATTATTGATAAACATATATATAATATAATATATATATTCTTTATGGATATTGCATATTCCTTATGACGTATTTCTATATTGTCATTGTGTGTTTAAGGAAAATAAATGTTGATAATAATGATAATATCCATCCATCTATTATCTCCCAGCCTTATCCTCTACTAGGGTTGCGGTGGGGTTCCTCATGCCCATCCAGGGGAGAACGTTTCGGGCGCTGGGCAGCTACACCCAGGACAGGGCGCCAATCTATCGCCAATCTATCTGGGGCAATTTGGAGAATTCAATTGAATTCCATGTTTTTGGACTGTGGGAGGAAACCCACGGGGACACGGGGAAAACATGGAAACTCCACCCAGATTGGGATTTTCCAGGGAACCTGAAATCCCTAGCACTGAGAGGCGAACGTGCTAACCACTAAGCCACCGTGCCACCCCAATAATGATAATATATTGTACATATTTTTTGATCAGTGTATGTTTAACATCTTGTAAATTACTCGGTGGTTATAATTTTTTAACAGTTATTTTTTGAAAGGCTGCTTTTGTCATTTAAATTGTTTTTAGGGGACAAATTTGACAAAAACTCACTTTGTAAACTGGCATTATATGAAATACATATTTTATCTGTGATTTTAGTTCCCAGTTTTATTGGAATGATACACATAGCGGAGGGAGAAAATAACCCAGAAGAAGACGATGATAAGATTTACCTGTTCTTTACTGAAACAGCAGTGGAGTATGACTCTTACAGCAAGACAGAGGTGTCTCGTGTGGCACGAGTTTGTAAGGTACTTTCTGGTTACTTTAATTTTTTGCTCTTACTTTTTGCAGTTGTTGTGGCACAGAATAATCAGATCTGCCCTCTGCTTTCCAGGGGGACGAGGGGGGAAAACAAACACTTCAGAAAAAGTTCACATCATTCGTAAAGGCTCGTCTGGACTGTTCAAATAACAGCAAGTTGCCATTGCTCATACAGGACGTCTTTCACTTCTGTCCTGGCAACTGGACCACTTGTGTTTTCTACGCTGTCTTCACCTCTCAGACGTTAGTATTTCTTTTGTTTAAATGGCATTTCAGGACAATTAGGATTATGATTTAAATACATGTGAACATGGCATTTTAATGAAAAGTGTTAAAAAAAAATAAATTTGAAAATGACAATGTTTTTAATAACAAATCTTTTAATGAATATCAAATAATTTCCTGAAATGAATCTTAAAACCACTTTAATAAATCAGACATATCTGTCAGAAATTATACATAATCTAAGAAAACAAAAATGACTATTTATGCAGAACCTTAAAACTTCTTTTTTTTTTTAAAGAATGAGTGATTATTTTGGATTTGTGTAGTAATAAAAATATAATTTAATATTCACGCCCTTTATGATCTTAATTTTCTAAACTTGTGATTTGATTTACAGGAAAGGTTTCAAGTATTCTACAGTGTGTGCCTACAGTGTCGAAGACATTAGGAAGATATTCGCTGAAAGCAAATTTAAAATATCAGATCCTATTGGAACATCGGCTACAAAAGATGAAATACCATCACCTCGTCCTGGAGCTGTGAGTCCAATACATTGTACAGCTCATTTAACCACAAGTTTAATACAGCGACAAATTTAATGTCAGATTAAACATATTTTTAACACACTGCATATTTTAACATAAGTAGTAAAGCCTTGTTAAAAATAAAAAGTGGAGCAAAATCTTTAGGTTATTTTTAATCTAGAATTATTTTTAATGGTCAATTTACCCATCTTTATATCTGCTATAGGTTCTACATGCATTGTTCTTGTTATCAGTTTCAACATATAGATTTCCCTTGCAGCTCTACAACTGAATTGTAGTCAATGTGATTCTCTGTATATGTTAGTCCTCTTTTCTCTGTGCTATAATAATCAGAACCAACAGAGAGCAGGTTTTTTTAATGTGGTGCATGTTTCTTAGCACTGCGGTGACACTGATGTAATAGGGATGTATCAGTGTGTTACACTGATATTTGATATTTGCAGTCCACTCATTGCAAATATTTTTTTTTTTTATTATTCATCTATTTTTATGGCTCCACATTGTAGATGCAAAGTTTGTGTTCATTTGTGCTATTTTCCTTTTTCTTTAGTGTATTAATAATGAAGCAAGGCAGAAAGGGTATTACAAATCTTTGGATCTGCCTGAAAAAACCCTTATGTTTATTAGAAAAAATCCTCTGTTGGATGAGGCAGTTAAACCCATGCAGTTAGAACCCCTGCTAATGAAGAAAGGAGCTGCGTTTACAAGAATAGTGGTGTCCGGAGTTACTGCTCTAAATGGAGACATCCATCCAGTCATATTTACTGGCACAGGTGATGTAAAATATATATATTTTTAATATTATTACTATCAACTTTATTTAAACATCTGGCAAATTCATGCATATTAATTCTCCATAACATTCTTCAATTTATGTATTACTGCTTAAATTTTATGAGATGCATAAGCCAATATTGATTTGTTTTTGTTGTAGTTTAAACACATTCAGAACAAAGGGCACAGGTTCGAATCCTAATCTGGGTGGAGTTACCATGTTCTCTCCAAATTAATTATTCAATTGTGTTTGTGTTCAACAGAAACGGGTTCAGTGCTAAAGGCTGTAAACTATGCAGGAGAGATGGTGATAATAGAGGAAGTGCAGCTGTTTGACATCTCAGATCCAGTGAAGATACTGCGCCTTTCATCGAAAACGGTAATAAATGTGTTTAATGTGAAGATAAATATGAACATGAATATTTTGAAGGTTCTATCTGTACTTGTTATTTGGGCCTATCTGAAAATGTTCTGAGCCAGTAAAGAACGCTATTTTTACTTTCAATTGAGGCACTTTCAAACATAATGTTCTTTTGTTAATTCAGGTGAGCATGTTACAGAAGGGAAAATATAACTGGCTTTTATATTTTAAATATGATGCTTTATATTTATATATTAAACAGCTAGTTTAACTTTTAGCAGTCACATGCAAAAGTAACACACTAATATAATATTAATAAATCTGTGACATTCTTTATTTGGAGAATTCTAAGTAATCTCATTGCTATAAATGCTGTTTGATTTTTTTAGAATCAGTTGTATGCCGGTTCCGAGGTGGCAACAGCTCAGATACCTCTGAGTGCATGTGAACTGTACAGTTCCTGTGTGGAATGTGTGCTAGCCAGAGACCCTTACTGTGGTTGGAACCTCATGACTGACGAATGTAGTGCTTTAAGCAGGATTCATCCAGATAACCACAGGTAGTGAACACACTTCCAAAAACTCATCTGCATTCTGATTATAGATTCTCATGTCATCAGAGTAAAGATTTAGGCCATGAAGTAATTCCACTAACTCATGCATTTTTCCTCATACAGCCAAATAATTCAGAATCTGCACGATGGAAATGCTTCATATTGTCCTTCTCCTGGTATGTAAACAGAATTCTATATTTTGACACACTTGTAGAGTTGTACAGTTATTTGATTCCTATATATGTTCATAAATCTGTCCTAGTAGATAAACTTCTTTTAAATTAAATTAAATTAAATTAAATTAGGTTTAACTTTGTTGTCATTACAAATGTACAAGGCAACAAAATCATTTAGCATCTATGATCTATGAAATATGAAATCAGATGTGCATCATCATTTAATATCATTTAGCATCTAACCAAAAGTGCATATATATATATATATATATATATATATGCACTTTTGGTTAGATGCTAAATGATATTAAATGATGATGCACATCTGATTTCATATTTCATATATATATATATATATATATATATATATATATATATATATATATATATATATATATATATATATATATATATATATATATATATATATATATATATTATATATATATATATATATATATATATATATATATATATATATATATATATATATATATATATATATATATGTATATGTTTATGTTTATGTTTATATGCCTTGCCCACTCAAGTTCCTTTCTATTTAGAAAGAAATGTTAAAAACACTCTCAGTAAAAACAATAAGAATTCTCAAAAATTTTATCTTGTTAATTACATAGCACTTCTTTAATTACTTTGTTACAGTGTCATGACCTATTTGTAATTGCATTGTAATAAGGTTGTGTAGTTACTGTATTTATCTGCAACCATACTTCTTTGTAAGCAAATTGTTTTGTAAGTAAAAAGTTTTCAATTACATAGAAATAATTAATTATTAAACAGTAATAACTTTATTGTACTTTTTATTGTGCCTTGTCATTAGATAGCAATAACCTATTTGTAATTACTCCTATCACTTGTTTTTACTTTGTTGTTACATAGTAATGTTAAGTATAAAGTCACGTTAAGTATAAAAAATGCTCTTTCATTTATTATCATTATTAACATTTTTTTTATATTTTTTACAGAGAGCTCTCCGGTCAGAAACATCTCTTTCTCTTTAGGCTCCACGATCAGGCTGCCCTGTCAGTCAGGCTCGAACCTGGCCCATGTGAAGTGGGAGAAAAATGAAACAGCGCTTGAAATCTCTGACTTGTACTACATTCAAAGCGACAGCCTGCTTATTGTTAATGCCACTGCCGATACTGCTGGTCAATATACCTGCTGGTCTGAGACATCCTACCATAAAAAATCCTTTAGTACCCAGCATGCTACATTTAACCTGAGTCTGCTAAGTCTGGCAGTAGAGGAGCAGTCAAAGCTGAAAGCACTGCTGGACACTATAGCAACCCTCAAAATCTTTACCCTTTTCTTTGCTATCATGTCTTTTGGACTTATTTTGTGGAACTTAATGCATAGTGATTGTCCTTGTAAAATTAATTAAGAAGAAGGGCCTAAATGCAAGTCCGCATCTCTGGACCAAATGGGAGTAACAGTAATAATAATGACCACAACTGCTTGCACGATTATTGCATTGATAAGAGACCGCATTCCCAAGAAGCGAGGTAGTTGTGGCTTACCGATGATTTATTGATCTAGAACTTTTGGGCCAGCATCGCTTGTTTGGGCTGCTATAAGCATTGCTCCTTTGCTTCTACATTGCCATTATAATTAAGTTAAAACTGACCTCTTTGATCACTTTCCATAGGCTTATTATCTGCTTAAATAATGACTGTTTAACATTTCCCGCTATCATACTTTTACATTTTTGTTACTGCTGTATTTATTGTTGTTGATTTTATATTTATAGACTATATTTTTGTACTATTTTATTTGAAGTATATATGATTAAAAATACCTTGTATATATTGTACTTGTAAGATTTTTATTCTTAAATAAAGATTTTGATTGTAAGAACAAATGCTATAGATATTTTTGAATATTTATGGAAGTAAACTGTGCTGCTGTGACTGTGTAACTCTAGACTGCAGCCTTACACAGGTAGTGTCTGTGGAACATGTATATTTATGTTACCAAAAAGGTTTGCATGATTTAATATGTAGAACAGAACTGGACTGGGACAAAGAATCGGCCCTGGCATTTTTGGGTCTGAGCGGCCCTTCATGTAGTTTACTTGTTTCTTTTACCCTTTTTTTATTGAAATCATCTCTAATATATATTTTCATAATTTCTCTTATATTGCTTTCACACGGGATGTGGAGGCCACTACAATAATGAACATGTCTGTGATCTTGGCATTTCTTTCTATTTTCTCAGACAACTTCTCTGCACCCCCCACACGCTCACACTAGCAGAATTCAGTGTTCCCAACTCCTCAGGAAGGAAAGTAGCTATTGGCTGTCCTAAAAGTCACTAGAAGTTGCTAAATTATGTCATCACCTTATTTGTATAATAGTCAATTTACATGTATTTGAAGCTGTAGAGAAATAATGTTGTGGGAGCGAAAAAAAGCAAGTGAAAAATACCCAACATGTGTCAAAACTACATAAACTACATATTTTCTAAGTTCTATAAATCTTCTACTGTCTACAGAATAAAATGTAACGTTCCCAACAACTTTGGAATGTTGAGAGTTGTGGTTGTCATAGCGATAAAACTAAAAGTAAATTACAAACCAATTACAGAACGCTCCTGTAAATGTTAGATGATAAGTTAGGATTTTGCAAATAAGTTCAGGTCAGAATTTTATGTCTTAACACTAAAACGTTTTAGTGTTGGTATTGAAAGCTTGTCAAAAAACACTGAACTCATACTATTTCCAAATGTTCTCTGTGGTGCTATATTTTAAGCTTCTGAAAACACTAATGGCTTAACTTCTAGTAACCATTTACCACTTATGTGCTGCACATTACAAGACTTTTCTCACATTCCAATTGCAGTAATGCTGGGAAATCATTATTCACCCAAATAAAACCTGTTTTGTGGTTGTCATATAGGGAAGACTTAAACATTAGAAAATGGAGCTAAACAGATTAAAAGTATGCAGGAGAAAGCTTATATTTATTTAATGTGGACATACATTTTGCTAATAATTATTTTTGATTTTTTGTACACTTACTTTGGTAATGCTTACATCGTAAAGCTTTTATTTATTATTTAGCAGTTTAATATAATCTGTTAATTTATAATCTGTTATTTCACTTGTTTGAGTGATTTTTAAAACACGTTTAACTAAATATCAATATTGAAACTAATCAATCACTATGGATGATATGTTTTATTAGTCCCACAATGAGGAAATTCACAAAGTGAAAAAAGATAAGATTAAAAAAATGCTCATCATTCTTATATAATAGACCTTTACTCCCTGTATAATCCTAACGTTACTACGTGCTGACGCACTACTACTCTTTCCCGCTCATTCTGTCCCTCGGCTTCGCTGTCAAAATCCTGCCTCTTTCTCTGCCCCCTTCCCCGCCACTGTTATAGCCTCCTGCAGTGGGAAATGAATATGGGTTCCTAAGATTGGTGTTAAATGGCTTAGACTATTCGACAACTTTCATATATTTTGGCAGATAAGGCCACAGTGTGACATTAGTGCAATGTTCTTTTGCTCTTTTCCATCTTGTGCTGTGTTTCGGGAGTTTAACCATGCAGGGAAGGAGTGGTGCTGCTTTCTTACTATATCCTGATTGCTTTAATTGTGGGCCAGTCTTTAGGAGGGGAAAAAAAATGAAAGAAAAAAAATATCCAACAGCATCGGCCACTGAGGATGGTCGGCCCACCAGGAAAAGGCCCATTATGTCAGATTACCAGTCCAGCTCTGCAGCTATCCATTATCTTCCACTTAAACCTTTACTAGGGTCAGGGACCTGTGTAAAGCCATTTTTATTTCATTTGATTAGCATTCCTGAATACTTTCAATCTTCAAAGAAGACAAATTGAATCACAAGAGACACACTGTTCCTGATAATTTTGTTATAGTGGTGTAAATAATTGTGGCTGTTTTTGTATTAGATGATGCCATTAAAAGGTTTTTTTTGGTATGGTTAGTATAGTTAAAAAAACATTAAACATACCAGTCTTAACTGATGTAATGGAAATACTAACCAAAAAAAAACTCTAATCTGGGTTTTATTGTGGTTTTGAAGTCTCATCACATCCTCTAACACAAAAACAGCCACATTTACATTACAGTAGCAGTAACAGAATTATCACCGTCGCTGTTGCTTCTTGTACTTTATCTCTTTTTTAAGTTTTGTCCTCTCACTTTTCTTGCTATTTTCCTTCTAGATGACCTCGTGAAGTTTCTTCTTTGAAAAGACCAATTGCACAATGGAAACATGCCGATATATCTTTGTATAAAGTACAGTTTTGTGTATTTGATGTCTGAAGAACTAAGAGCAGCCTTGTGAAATAGAAAGAAGCATGTTTCTTCATTCGGTGATATTTTTGGGAGGTCTGATCCTACCAAATACTGGTCAGGACTGGTCTGCACGTGATGTGCCACGGAAAACATTTACTCTTAATAGTAAGTGAGCTGTACCTATTTTGAACAACTTCATTAATATGTTTTAAAATAAGATAATATAAGAAAGTTAAATAATACATCTAATATACATCTTTGGAGAAAGGGAATCTCTTAAAAAGTAATTAAAAAATAGAATAAACATTTTTTATTGTTCATTTGAAATTTAATAAACTTTTTTTTTTTTTTTTGCTAATTTGAAAGTAAACATTGTTTTGCATTTGCTTTTAGGTGTGGGAGGATTTATGTTTCGTGAACCGGGTGTGTCCAACTACACCACCATGGTACTGAGAGAAGATCTTGATGTGCTCATTGTCGGTGCTCAAGGGGCCATCTTTGCCCTGAACCTCACTAATTTAAACCAAAATAAGTCTATGGTGAGAAAAAATGTGCAGTTACTTTTTTAAGATTTTGAGACTTAACAGGTTTTGTAGTGGTGTATGTTGTTGCTGTGTACTTCGGTCATTGCTCATGGAATTTCTATTCTTTTAAAGGTGACGTGGAATGTGACCAAAGAAATGCAACTTGCATGTTCCAACAAAGGAAAGAATTATGAGGTAAGATTTGTAAGTTTTTTAGGTGAAAGGCAGCTATACAAAACTTGACAAAAAGACTTCTGTCAGACAAAGAAATTGAAAAGTTTGAAATGATGAATTATGTCTCTAATTCTCAAAAAAAAAAGTTGAATGGAGCAATATTAAATTGAAAAAGTTCCACTGGTGTATTCATTGCGAATTATCTCAATTATTTGACCTAACAAATTTTAGGGCTATACGTTGCATTTATGATGATGTTGTTTATGTTAAAAATAATTAATAGACAGGCCAAAGTGTGGTTAATTAATCTTAATAGTCTTGTGATTTTTTTTTTATACAGCATCAAATAAGATTATGGGATTGGATGCATCAGCTTCCGATAGACGCCCACATACCGCGAAGTCAGGCACAAAGTTAGAAATGATAACACATCGTTGTTTGCAAGACTAAACCTTAAATCGATTCTCCTTATACTTAATCTTACTGACCTCACCTGTTAACAGTTAAACTGCTAACCTACTATAGCAGTGCTGATATAAGTTTTTTCAGTTTGATATTGCTCCATTCTCAATTTTTTTTAAGAATTAGAGACATAATTCATCATTTCAAACGTTTCAATTTTTTTGTCTGATTAACCGAATTGACAACTAACAGAAATTTAAATAGTGTTTTTAATTCTATAAGTTTTCTGGAGGCGGCACGGTGGCTTAGTGGTTAGCACGTTCGCCTCTCAGCGCTAGGGATTCCCAGTTCGAATCCCCATCTGGATGGAGTTTCCATGTTCTCCCCGTGTCCGCGTGGGTTTCCTCCGGGTTCTCCGGTTTCCTCCCACAGTCCAAAAACATGGATCAAGTCAATTGAATTCTCCAAATTGCTCCATATAGAGTGTGTCTGTGTGAGTGAGTGAGTGCCCAGCGGTGGATTGGCGCCCTGTCCTGGGTCTATCTGCCCAGCGCCCGAGATGTTCTCTCCTGGATGGGCATGGGGAACCCCACCGCGACCCTAATAGAGCATAAAGCGGGAGATAATGAATGAATGAATGAACGAATGAATGAATGAAAAGTTTTCTGGAGATGAGGTTTGTAAATGTATCTCAATGCTGCATTGTGGCCTAATAGACTGTTTTTTCTCCACTGTTTTGTTTTAGTATGACTGTCGAAACTACATTCGGATTATTCATAAAATGTCTCAGAACCAAATGTATGTGTGTGGGACCAATGCATTCGATCCAAACTGTGACTATATGGTAAGTCTGAAGTTCATAAACACAGCACTATGATTTTCACTTTTGCAAAACCTGTTTCATTTGCAATTCAGCCATAGGAAGTAAATTAATGGGAGTGGTATCTCAGTGGTTAGGGTGTTGGGCTACAAATCAGTAGGTTGTGGGTTCAAATCCAAAACCTCCACTAAAGGTCCACTAAAGTTACCAATGTGGGTCCTTAAGCAAGACCCTTAACCCTCATTGCTCCAGGGATGCTGTATAACCAACCCTGTGTTCTGACCAAATTGAGATACTGTACGTGGCTTTGGATAAAAGCATCTGCTAAATGACCTAATGTAAACCTTGTGTGACTTGTGATTGTACAATCGGAATTATGTTTCTTTAGAATTATACAAATGGCAGACTGACTTTGGAAAATAAACGGGAAAGTGCAAAAGGAAAGTGTCCGTTTGATCCTTACCAGAGATATGCTTCTGCATTTGTTGGTAAGTACCACAACACACATGCATTCAGAGAAGTCCGAATACAGATATTGTGTCAACAATACCAAGATATCAATGACCTTAAACATTTTTTAACAACTTATTGTTGTGAGGAGTAAGATTTTCCCTTGACCTCTTTCTTCAGATGGGGATCTATATTCTGCTACATCTATGAATTTCCTGGGCACACAATATGCCATGATGCGCAGCTCTGCTATAGCACCATTGCAAACTGAAATTACATGGCTTTATGGTCTGTATTAAAAGATATGAACATTTGCATATAGTCAAATAGTTTAAATGAGCAACATAACATTGTTTTTTGGTTATCATTATATGTAATCAATCTTTATTTTGTTTCTATATGTATAAATTTGGTATTTTGGGGTTTCACTGCCAGCAATGGTTGCTGTTTTGTCCTGGGGTATCTGGTTTTTTGCAATTATTTTATATAAATTATTATACATAAACATATAATAACGTAATGCATATTCTTTATTGATATTGGATATTCTATATATTTTTATATTGGAAATTGTGTAATTAAGGAAAAAAGAAAATAATGTAATCATAATAATATTAAATATATTGTACATATTTCTCGATCAGCGTATAAGTTAAATCTTGTATATTACTAGGTGGTAATAATTTTTCACAGAGTTAGAGTTTTTTTTTTTTTACTTTGTATTTGAAAGGCTGCTTTTGTCATTTAAATTGTTTTTAGAGGACAAATGTGACCAAAGCTCACCTTGTAAACTGGCATTATATGAAATAAATATTTTATCTGTTATTTTAGAGCCCACTTTTATTGGAATGATACACATAGCGGAAGGAGAAAATAATCCAGAAGGAGACGATGATAAGATTTACCTGTTCTTTACTGAAACAGCAGTGGAGTATGACTCTTACAGCAAGACAGAGGTGTCTCGTGTGGCACGAGTTTGTAAGGTACTTTCTGGTTACTTTTTTTTTTTGCTCTTACTTTTTGCAGTTGTTGTGACACAGAATAATCAGATTCTTCCCTCTGCTTTCCAGGGGGACGAGGGGGGAAAACAAACACTTCAGAAAAAGTTCACATCATTCGTAAAGGCTCGTCTGGACTGTTCAAATAACAGCAAGTTACCATTTCTCATACAGGACGTCTTTCACTTCTGTCCTGGCAACTGGACCACTTGTGTGTTCTATGCTGTCTTCACCTCTCAGACGTTAGTATTATTTTTGATTCATTGAAATATCAGGACAATTAGGCTTATGTAGGCTCTGTTAACCTGGTTGCACTATTATTAAACATAAGTAAAATGTCATTTTAATTTAAAAAAATGTAAATACATTTGAGGGTGTGGTAGCTCAGTGCTTAGGGTGTTGGGCTATTAATCTGAAGGTTGTGGGTTCAAATCCCAGGTCCACTGAAGTTACCACTGTGGGTTCTTGGGCAAGGACCTTAACCCTCATTGCTCCAGGGATGCAATGTGGCCAACCCTGTGTTCTGATCCCAACCAAGTTGGGATACTTTTAAGTTGCTTTGGATAAAAGCATCTGCTAAATGACTAAATGTAAATGTAATATGACAATATTTTAATAAATCTTACATTGAATCTGGATCTTAAAAACTTTAATAAATCAGACCAATCTGTCAGAATTGATTCAAAATCTAAGAAAACAAAATAAGGAATATTTATGCAGAAACTTATAACCAGATTTTTAAAAATGAGTGATTATTTTGGATTTTTAGAATAATAAAAATATTTTAAAATATTCACCCCTTTTATGATCTTAATTGTCTAACCTTGTGATTTGATTTACAGGGATGGTCTCAAGTATTCTACAGTGTGTGCCTACAGTTTAGAAGACATTAGGAAGCTATTCGCTGAAAGCAAATTTAAAAAATCAGTTACTGTAGAAACAACGGCTACAAAATGGATAATGGACACAGATGAAATACCATCACCTCGTCCTGGAGCTGTGAGTCCAATACATTGTACAGCTCATTTAATTTAGTTAATTACAGCAACACATTTAATGGCACTCTGCATATTTTAATATGAATTATATAAATATTAAAAGTGGAGATAAATATTTAGGTTATTTTTTATCTAGATTTACCCACCTTTATATCTCTCTTAGTTTCTACATGCATTGTTCATGTTTCTACTGTATTTCCACCATATAGATTCCTCTTGCAGCTCTATAACTGCACCATAGTCCATGTGATTCTCTGTATATGTTAGTCCTCTTTTCTCTGTGCTATAATAATTTCAGAAACATCAGAGAGCAGGTTTTAAGGTGGTCAATGTGTTACGGTGATATGACTGTCCACTCAATGCACATCTTTTTTTTTCTTTATTATTCATCTATTTGTATGGCTCCACCTTGCAGAAGCAAAGTTTGTTGTAATTTTCTTTTGTTTTTTTTTAGTGTATTAATAATGAAGCAAGGAATAATGGGTATCTCAAAACTTTGGAACTGCCTATTAAAACCCTTCAGTTTATTAGAGATAAGCCTCTGTTGGATCAGGCAGTTAAGCCCATACAGTCAAAACCCCTGCTAATGAAGAAAGGAGCTGCGCTTACGAGAATAGTGGTGTCCACTGTTACTGATCTAAACGGAAACATCCATCAGGTCATGTTTATTGGCACAGGTGATGTAAAAATTATTATTATTATTTTATTACATTTTTTTATATTATTAACATCAGCTTTATTCTAACATCTGGCAAATGCATGCATCATTTTTAGAACATTTACTATGTTGTTCTAAGTCTTACTGCTTATATGTTATGCTATGTCAATATTTGTACTTGGCACGGTGGCTTAGTGGTTAGCACGTTCGCCTCTCAGCGCTAGGGATTCCCGGTTCGAAGCCCCATCTGGGTGGAGTTTCCATGTTCTCCCCGTGTCTGCATGAGTTTCCTCCGGGTTCTCCGGTTTCCTCCCACAGTCCAAAAACATGGATCAAGTCAGTTGAGTTCTCCAAATTTCCCCATAGTGTGTGTATGTGTGTATGACTGTGTGAGTGTGTGCCCAGTGATAGATCGGCGCCATGTCTTGGGTGTATCTGCCCAGCGCCTGAAACGTTCTCCCCTGGATGGGCATGGGGACCCCCCCCCCCTAATATAGGACAAAGCAGAAGATAATGAATGAATGAATGAATGAATATTTGTACTTTGTTGGTGTATTTAGTTTAAAGAACGGAGGGCACAGGTTCATATCACAGGTTTGGATTTTCCACGTATTACAAATATATTCTGGCTGAAGGCAGAGCAGTGAGAAACACACTAGGAAACCAAGGGTTTCTTTTTATTTATAAAATCCTGAAGGCAGGCAAAGAGGAATCACAGAACACAGAGGATAACTTAAAGTAACGCTCCCACACCGTGGTGACAGGACAGGATATAAATAACCAATCTAAATAACAAACCCAAAAAAAAGAAGTTACTTAACTGAAATTAACAAAGAAGAAATAAACAATTAACTTAACAATCAACTCAGACAGTTCATTAAGTTATTAATGAAAGCAAAAGCAGATAGTTAAGGAGCGGGTTTTGACCGGCTTCCTTTTACAATCCGAAAACATAGATTCAAGGTGGATTAGCTGCTCTAAATCCCCCTTATCTAAATTGCCCCTTTATAGTGTGTGAGTAAGTGTGTGCCCAATGATGGATTAGCACCCTGTCCTGGGTGCATCTGCCCAACATCCCAACATCCAATGTATCTGCCCAAACCACCCCCAGCTTCAAAACAGAGCAGCAATACATTAATCTCAGAGAGACGGCTTCTTTTTTTCTGAATTTCTTCACTTTTTTAATGTTGTGTTAATACTGGTATGTTTTCTCTAATTAACTCTGTGTTCTTATTGGTGTCTTGGGTTTGTTTAAGCATATGGTTTTCTCCTCTATTGTGGATTCCTTGTTTTTAGGGGTTTTTCCGTTTGTTTTCCTGCAGCGCACCAAAAGCTTATATTCCTGATAGGCCTTTAGGCTTATTTATATATTCTGGCTTTGTGTTATTTTTGTTACATTTATAAATTCATTATTTGGTGTACATTTGTGTAATTGCCTACCTTTTCTTACATACAATTTTAGCACAGCAGCACATTATGGCAGTCACTGTATTTTACATGTATTGTATAATTTAATTAATTATTAAATTGTGTTTGTGTGCAACAGAAAGTGGTTCAGTGCTGAAGGCTGTAAACTATACAACAGAGATGGTGATAATAGAGGAATTGCAGTTGTTTTCCATCTCAGATCCAGTGAAGATACTGCGCCTTTCAACAAAAGCGGTAATAAGTGTGTTATTTAATTATGATTAATATATAAGTTTCTATTTGTAGTTGTTGTTTGGGCCTGTCTGAAAATGTTCTGAGAGAGTGAAGAACAATATTTTTACTTTAATTTAAGGCACTTACAAACATAATGTTCCCAGTTAGTGTAGGGGTAAGTATTTTACAGAATCGAAAACAACTAGATTCTCAAATCTGAAATTAGTCGTTTACAACATTTTTGGTTTCTGACATCTACACAAAACTTTAAACAGGTCATATTAAATATCTAGAAGTTGTAAACGGGCGGCACGGTGGCTTAGTGGTTAGCACGTTCGCCTCTCAGCACTAGGGATTCCCGGTTCGAATCCCAATCTGGGTGGAGTTTCCATGTTCTCCCATGTTCTCCCCGTGTCCACGTCGGTTTCCTCCCACGGTCCAAAAACATGGATTAACTCAATTGAATTCTCCAAAATGCCCTATATGGAGTGTGTCTGTGTGTGTGAGTGAGTGTGCCAAGCGATAGATTGGCGGCCTGTCCTGGCTGTATCTGCCCAGCGCCGAAGACATTCTTCTCTGGATGGACATGGGGAACCCCCATCCCCCATGACCCTAATAGGATAAAGCGGATAAAGATAATGGATGGATGAATAGAAGTTGTAAACAGCGTCATTTAATTGTTATTTTCCCTCCGAATTTCAACTATTTAATCATAAATAAATAAATCATACCAGGACATTGTTACCTGCCACTTTTGCTTTGGCTCATATTTTGGGGATTCAGACTATTTAAAATTGTAAAACTAGATTAATACAATACAGTTGTACAAGGTGCTTTATAAATAAACTCATCTTAAACTTTAATATTGGTTTATTTCATAAAATAAAAAAATCTAACATCTCAGATATCAAATCATAGGTTAGAAAACATTTATTAAATAGCTAGTTTAACCTTTAGCAGTTGCATGCAGAAGTAACACACTAATATAATGTTGTTCTATATCTCTGACACCAAGACATTCTTTATTTTAAGAATTCTATGTAGTCTCATTTCTATAAATGCTGTTTGATTTTTTAGAATCAGTTGTATGCCGGCTCGGAGGTGGCAGCAGCTCAGATACCGCTGAGTGCATGTGAACTGTACAGTTCCTGTGTGGACTGTGTGCTAGCCAGAGACCCTTACTGTGGTTGGAACCTCATCACTGACGAATGTAGTGTTATAAGCAGGATTGATCCAGATGACCGCAGGTAATAAACACACTTCCAAAAACTCATCTTTATTCTGGTTATAGATTCTCATGTCATCATAAATCAGAGTAAAGATTTAGACCATGAAAATAATTTCACTAATTTATTCATTTTTCCTCATACAGCCAAATAATTCAGAATCTGCAATATGGAAATGCTTCATTTTGTCCTTCTCCTGGTATGTCAATTTAGTTCAGTGTTTTAAATATAAAATTATTCACTTCATATATATATATATATATATATATATATATATATATATATATATATATATATATATATATATATATATATATATATATATATATATATATATATGAAGTGAATAATTTTGAATAATGTGAATAATGTTCAATAATTTGTTCTAATAGCTGAACTTTTTTTTAGATTAAATTAGATTAACTTTATTAATCTACTTTATTGTCATTTTGTCATTACATATGTATGAGTACAAGGCAACAAAATATCCCTTTGCATCTAATCAGAAGTGCAAAATAGCCAGTTCAATTTTTCGTTCTGATTGTAGTGAAATCTTTTTGATCTTTCATTGTTTAATGATTTAAACATGTAATTGTCTGTAGTTATATTGTATGAATGGTGTAATAATATAATGCATTTGCAATTACAATTTAAGTACAAAAAAAAGATTGCTTTTCATTATTGACATTTCTTAATATGTTTCTTACAGCGAGACCTCCGATCAGAGAAATCTCTTTCTCTTCAGGTTCCACAATCAGGCTGCACTGTCAGCGAGACTCTAACCTGGCCAAAGTGACGTGGCAGAGAAATGAAATTCCACTTAAAAGCTCTAACATGTTCTACATTCAAAGCGACAGTCTGCTCATTGTTAATGCCACTGCCGATATTGCTGGTCAATATACCTGCTGGTCTGAGGAAGCCTCCCTTACAAAATCCTTTATTATCCAGCATGCTACGTATAACCTGAGTCTGGATAAACAGAAAAGCATTTCATTAGCCCTCCAAATAATTGTCAGTGTCTTTGCATTCATGTTAGTTGGACTCGCATTGTGGAATTTAATAAAAGGCCATTTTCCCTGTTACAAAGGGAATGTGAGGGAAGAGCCTCCAAGCATGCCCCTATCCACGGACAAAGTGAGAAACCAACCGAATCGAAGTAACATAAATACAAATCAGCATAACAGCTTGGATGAGAATTCCAATGCTATGAGACCTCATTCCCGACAAGCGTGGTAGTTGTAACGTGGTAGTTGTAGTACTGATGATTCATTGATCTGGAACTGGTGAAGCAAATAAAACAGACATTTATGAACCAATCTGGAAGACGAAGTATGTGAAAAAATGTGTATTTATAAAACTAGTACATCCTGCTGAAGCTCACAAAGCCAGTCTGTCTGGCCAGTCAGTACTGTGATTTTTAGCTTTTTTCTTTTTGCAAAAGATGATCATTTTCAATCCTTTGTACAGATTTATTTTAGGCACACTCATTATTTTTTACTTGAATGTGTTTGATAAGAAATAAAGGTCCAAATAACAAGTTTGTGAGGCAAGTTTGTGAAGTTGGTGGCTTAGTGGTTAGCACGTTCGCCTCTCAGCGCTAGGGATTCCTGGTTCGAATCCCCATCTGGGTGGAGTTTCCATGTTCTCCCCGTGTCTGCGTGGGTTTCCTCCGGGTTCTCCGGTTTACTCCGGTTCAGCGCCTTTACTGGACTCTGGTGGTAGTACTAGTAATGTAGTTCAGCTGTGTGTTAATTGTTTAAGTCAGGGGTGACCAATACACAAAATACAAAAAAAGCGTTTATGACGTATCACCAATTTTTTGTCGCTTCGGCTTGCTCTTTGGGGGTTTAAAGGTTTTTCATTCTGTAAAGCTGCTTTGTGACAATGTACTGTTGTAAAAAGCGCTATATAAATACATTACTTGAATTTGAACTTTTACAGCACATATTCGGAATCACTTATACACACACACACACACACACACACACACACACGTTTTAACACACAGTGTGATTCATTCTGAATCTGAATGTTCTATCGCTGTGCAAGCGAACAGTCTGCCCCCCCCCCCCCCCTCTCTCTCGCTGTTCCCAAAACCGGCCCGTGTCCCCGCCTCTGTCCCTCCCGAATCATCTACATTACAGTTTCTGTTCCTGTTTGTGATTTTGCACTTTATTTGACTGAAAAGATAAGTGAAGGACTTTGCTCCAAAAGCACTAAAATGCCACTTTCATTTAGAGTGAGAGGGTGAATATTTTCTTACAGTGTCAAACTCAAAATGGGTTTTCTTTTATTAATGTTCAAGTTCTGTTTGGGAAAATGCGGTTTACACTGATTGTTGTACATTTGTGCTGTATTCTGTGTGTTTGGTCGTTTGGTTGTACTAAAATCAAGTTTCCGCCATGTGTTTACCAAAAGAGCAACTTCTGTGGGAACCTGAAGCCGTCTTTTCTATGCTGATTCTACAATACTAACATGATGTGTGTGAACATCCATCCATCCATCCATTATCTTCTGCTTTATCCTCTATTAGGGTCACGGTGGGGTTCCCCATGCCCATACAGTTGGACGCAGTTTCGGACGTTTCGGACGCAGGGCAGATACACCCAGGACAGGACGCCAATCCATCGCTGGGCACACACTCACTCACACAGACACACTCTATATGGGGCAATTTGGAGAATTCAATTGACTTGATCCATGTTTTTGGACTGTGGGAGGAAACCGGAGAACCCGGAGGAAACCCACGCGGACACGGGGAGAACATGGAAACTCCACCCAGATGGGGATTCGAACCGGGAATCTCTAGCGCTGTGAGGTGAACGTGCTAACCACTAAGCCCCTTGTGTTTAAACAGGTTTCAATAAAAAAAAGCCTAAAAAAAAGATTAACCCTGGTAGATCTCGATGATCCGTCCAATGGAAAAGTAGATCTTGGGCCAGAAAAGTGTGGACACCCCTGGTTTTAAGTAGTTCCATCCATCCATCCATTATTCGCTTTATCCTATATTAGGATCGTGGGTGGGTTCCCCATACCCATCCAGGGGAGAAAGTTTCGGGCGCTGGGCAGATACACCCAGGACAGGGCGCCAATCCATCGCTAGACACACTCACTCACACTGACACACCGGAGAACCCGGAGGAAACCAACGCAGACACGGGGAGAACATGGAAACTCATTCAAACTAGGGATTCAAACCGGGAATCCCTAGTGCTGAGAGGCGAACGTGCTAACCACTAAGCTACTGTGCCGCCCAGTTTAAGTAGTTCCTTTACTGGTAAATCTTGCTGATTCAACTTTGTTTTTTCAGCACATGACAACCCATCGTATATTCAAAATATGTAGAAAATATAACAGTGCTGCAAACAAAATTTTCATTATTTTTATGTAAAAATACTTCCATTCAGCTGACATGTTTAAAGGAGATTTTTTGCACTGTAGTAGAATTGGGGTTTGAGTTTTTTTAAGGGAGATGAGACACGCGGAAAGAGCGAGAGACAGAGAGGTAAAAATATAGCAAAGAAAATGAACATTCAAAAAGAAAGAAAAAAAGCATAATTCGCAAGTGTACAGCTAATGGCAGAGTGGAAATGCTACCAGAGTGCCTGAGAAACTTGTGTCAAGCTATGTTTCACGTTTGAAAGAAATTATTAAAATCTAATTATGTATGTGACTAAGGGGTTACATAAATTTATCAACAAGGATCACAAAAAAAAACATTTAAAGATAAGAAGAGGAATTAATACAAGTGATAATATTGACAATGAGTAACAAAAAAAAATCAGCCCTGGGATTTTTGGCTCAAAGCAGCCCCTCATAATTAGCGAAGCACAAGCAACTAGTAATTTATGTATGTGTTCCCTGAAGGAACGCATTTCATTATTATTCCAAACCCAACTCTATTTGTTGTACTCTTTTTAGTATCTTAAGGTTACATTTTAATATTTTGACTCAGTCATGCATAACACCAACCAAGAGAACCAAAAAAAGGACTAGAATTGGCTTTGGTTATAGCCAAATAGATATTAACTGCATCATAAAAAAGGAAAGTAGCTATTGGCTGTCCTAGAAGTTGTTATATGATGTCATCACCTAATTTGCATAATAGTCAAATTTCATGTATTTCAATAAGGAATAACTTTATGAGTGAGAGAAAAGTCAAAAATGTGTCAAAACTACAAATAAACTCTGATTTTCTATATATGTATAATGTAACGTTCCTAACAACTTTGAAACGTCGAGAGTGGTGGTTGTCATTATGTGCGTAAAAACGTTGCTTAGAACATCCGATTAATCGTGTTTAGACATTCAGACTATTGTAAGTTTAAAAAAAGACTTAAATCAGAGACAGAGGATAATCTTTTAGATGGGCTAGTAACTCATGAGTTAACATTTGTCACATGATGTTATTTTCACTCATTTCAAACTGGGCATTATTTTGCACACAGATGCAGTTCAGTTGCAGCGTGGGCGTGGAGCGATGCGGGTCTGCTCTGACGGTGTGATATTGCACTGTGTGTGTTGTGGACCGAGGCTCACGGCAGAACCGCTGAGTACCCACTAAACATAGTGCCAAAGTAGCTAATTTTGCAACACTTGTGGGGGTTTAACCACGCAGGGAAGGGGTAGGGCCACTTTTGTACTATATCCAGATTGATTCAGTCCACTGTCTTTATTGAAGGTGGACCAATGGACCACCACCTTTAAATTGTGGCCCGTTCTCTTTAAAAATACACGAAAAGAAAACTATTCAACAGCATTGGCTTCTGAGGACACTCGGCCCACCAGGAAAATGCCCGGCGTGCAAGATTACCAGTCCAGCCATGGGCACAGTTGATTTCAGTGGACGATATGCTCATTAAAGCTACAACAACAAAAACAACACTGCTTGAAATGAAATTAAAGGAATTCACTATGCACTCAGTGGCACTCTTACAGCAACTGCTCTTTGTATAGGTACTGGTAGTCTAGCAGTGGAGGACGAATTTTGTGACCACTAAGCATTAAGTGCTGAGGATCTGTCTAAATGTTTAAATAGCTCACTTTATACTTTTATACACTGTCTGAGGCTTGTATATCAAGCTATAAACACACAAACAGAAACAATACTGTTTGTCAATACACCATTTCATGCAAAAGTTTAGACACCCAGCTTATTCTGTACATGAAACATTAAAATGGGACCTTTAAAAATGTTTTTCACAATAAAATAAAACAAAATACTGTGCCATCAGTTTGACATTTTTTTTAATGCACAATGTGTGTTGTAAATACCTGTATTATTCATAGATCATGATATTATGAATGCTGTTTTTTGTTCTGTGCTTAACCAACATACAAACATACAAAAAATACTTATTTCACTTCCTTACATGGATACAGAGAAAAAAAAAAACAGTATAAACATTTATCAATTATAGTAAAGTACTATGGCATTAAACATTTATTGTAAAATTAATTAGTCCCTGAGCTTTAACAATTAGTAAACCTTAAATTAAACAATACACATCTGAACTGATGTAATGGAAATAATAGCCTAAACGTGTAAGCTTGCTTTTTTTTTTTTTTTTTTTTTTACCCTCCCCAGTGGTTTTGGTCTCATCACATCCTCTAACACAAAAAAACAGCCACATTTATTAGCATCACTATAGCAGTGACAGAATTACTGCCAACACTGTTGCCTCTTGTACTTTCACACTTTTGAAAGTTTCGCTCTCTCTCACTTTTCTTGCTCTTTTTCTTCTAGACGACCTCACGCAGTTTCTTCTTTGAAAAGACTGGCTACACAGCTTAAACCTGCACATATATCTTTGTGTGGAGACAGTGGAGAGTAGCTGTAGTGAAGTGGATGAAGACACACCAGTACAGTTTTGTGCATTCGATGTCTGAAGAACTAAGAGCAGCCTTGTAAAATAGAAAGAAGCATGTTTCTTCATTTGGTGATATTTTTGGGAGGTCTGATCCTACCAAATACTGGTCAGGACTGGCCTGCACGTGATGTGCCACGGAAAACATTAACGCTTGATAGTAAGTAAGCTGTACCTATTTTGAACAACTTCATTTATAAGTTTTGTAAACTCTTAATTTATGTAGGATATCTGCACAATGTGGTCACAGTTTTGCACTATTTTGTGGTTAATCAGATAAAAAGCATAATTGCACAAAATGTACATCATCATACAGTTATTCATGAGCGTATACCATTTCAGAATTTTGACTGAGTGAAGATAGTTTTATTTACTCCCAGAATTGTGTTTAATTACTATCTGAATTACTATGAGATATTGTGTTATTGCTGAAAATGCAGCAAATTTTTTTTAACTGTACATGAGGTTTCCTGCAATTTTAATATTAATTATAAAAAGTTTTTTAGTTACATTGAAAGTAGTGCCTGTCTTGCATTGTGAATTCTTCATATAAACGAAGAAAGTCTTAAAGGAAATGAAAACTGTTGTTCTGTGTAACCTTTGAGGTTACAAAAGTTTTAAACAGAAACCACGCACATGTTACTCAGTTCACTATTCACTTCCTATTCTGTCACCTGTTATAAATAATTAACTGAAACAGCCTAAAAAGTTTATAATCTTTTTTTTTTTAACAAAATTTTTCTGCATACAAATTTTATTCTTAAATATCTTATTTTAATTGTTAATTTTAAATTTAATGGGCCCGATTTTTTTTTCTATTTGTCTAAATTTTGAAATAAACATTGTTTTGATTTTGTAATTAGGTGTAAGAGGATTTATGTTTCGTGAACCGGGTGTGTCCAACTACACGACCATGCTACTGAGAGAAGATCTTGATGTGCTCATCCTCGGTGCTCGAGGGGCCATCTTTGCCCTGAACCTCACCAATATAACTCAAAAGAAATCTATGGTCAGAAAAACATGTGCAGTTACTTTTTTTCTTTAATTTTAAGACTTAACAGGCTTTGTAGTTGTGTATGTTATTGCTGTGTACTTCGGTCATTGTTCATGGAATTTTCATTCTTTTAAAGGTAATGTGGAAAGTAACTAAAGAAATACAACATATATGTTCAATCAAAGGAAAGAATTATGAGGTAAGATTTGTTCTATTTGCAAGATTTATATGTGTAATTTAATGTCAGTGATACGAATTTAGAAATAGGAACATAGATTACAAAATGGATAACGGACGCAGATGAAATACCATCACCTCGTCCTAGAGCTGTGAGTCCAATACATTGTACAGCTCATTTAACCACAAGTTCAATACAGCTACAAATTGAATGGCACTTTACATATTTAATATGAATTAGTAAGTAATGTCTGGTTAAATATTAAAAGCCAAATGTTTTAGGTTATTTTTAAACTACATTTACCCACCTTTACAAACATTACAAACAGTTAATGGTAAAAGACCTAAATTATTTGCAATCTTGCATTGGGAGATGTCACTAAGTTGACCGACAATATTCTTACAAAGTCTGGCACAAAGATACAACGATTACATGTCGTTTCTTGCAAAGACTAAGTTTTAAATTGATCTTCCTTTATTCTTAATCTTTATGATCTCACCTGTTAACAGTGAAACTGCTAACCTTCTACAGCAGTGATAATGTAACTTTTTTAATTTAATATTGCTACTTTCTCAACATTTTTTGGGAATTAAAGCACATGAATATATATTTAGCAAAATTCATCATTTGATTTTTATTATATAAGCTTTCTGGTTTGTAAATGTAGCTCAATGCTGCATTGTGGCCTTATAGACTTTTTTCTCCACTCTTTTGTTTTAGTATGACTGTCGAAACTACATTCGGATTATTCATAAAATGTCTCAGAATCAAATGTATGTGTGTGGGACCAATGCATTCGATCCAACCTGTGACTATATGGTAAGTCTGAAGTTCACAAACACAGCACTATGATTTTCACTTTTGCAAAACCTATGTTTATTTGCAATTCATAGTCATAGCAAGTAAACCTTGTGTGTTTTGTGATTGTACAATATATATTATGTTTTCTTAGAATTATACAGATGGCAGACTGACTCTGGAAAATAAACAGGAGGAAGGAAAAGGAAAGTGTCCATTTGATCCTTATCAGAGATACGCTTCTGAATTTGTTGGTAAGTACCACAACGATTTTACAGCAAATTGATCAGCACTTGTACTATTAAAAAGGGCATGCAGAAAAGTTATAGATATTGTGTCAACAATTCTAAGATATCAGTGATTGTCTTTCTTTAGATGGGGATCTATATTCTGCTACATCTGTGAATTTCCTGGGCACACAATATGCCTTGATGCGCAGCTCTTCAGACAGTATAAAAACTGAACGAGATTGGCTTCTATGGTTTGTATTAAAAGATATGAACATTTGCGTATAGTCATTTAAATAAGCAAGATAACATTGTTTGGTTTGGTTATGCTATGTATGTTTCTTTATGTGTAAATTTGGTATTAGGGGGTTTTATCGCCCAGCAAATATATTGTACATATTTTTCGATCAGTGTATGTTTAACATCTTGTACATGACTAGGTGGTAATTATTTTAACTGTTATTTTCTTGACTTTTTCTTTGAAAGGCTGCTTTTGTCATTTAAATTGTTTTTAGGGGACAAATTGGACCAAAACTCACCTCATAAACTGGCATTATATGAAATAAATATTTTATCTGTGATTTTAGAGCCCCATTTTATTAGACTGATACACGTAGCGGAGGGAGAAAATAATCCCAGAAGGAGACGATGATAAGATTTACCTGTTCTTTACTGAAACAGCAGTGGAGTATGACTCTTACAAAAAGACAGAGGTGTCTCGTGTGGCACGAGTTTGTAAGGTACTTTCAGGTTACTTTTTTTTTTTTTTTTTGCTTTTTACTTTTTGCAGAATAATCAGATTCTTCCCTCTGCTTTCCAGGGGGACATAGGAGGACAGCAAACACTTCAGAAAAAGTTCACATCATTCGTAAAGGCTCGTCTAGACTGTTCACATAAGAGCAAGTTGCCATTGCTCATACAGGACGTCTTTCACTTCTGTCCTGGCAACTGGACCACTTGTGTGTTCTACGCTGTCTTCACCTCTCAGACGTTAGTATTCATTCATTCATTCATTCATTCATTATCTTCATTATCTTATCCTTTACAAGGGTCACAGGAGGGTGTTCCCCATGCCCATCCAGTGGAGAACGTTCTGTGCGCTGGGCAGATACACTCAGTACATGGTGCCTATCGCTGGGCACACTCACTCACACAGACACACACACACACAAAGACATTATTAATTCAGTTTAGCAATTTACCTTGATTTTGGACTGTGGGAGGAAACTAGAGAACCCAGAGGAAACCCACGCCGACACAGGGAGGACATGAAAACTCCACCCAGACCTGTCAGGAATTATCCAAAATCTAAGAAAACAAAGATGACGATTCATGCAGAACCTTATTTCTAGATTTTTAAAAATGAGTGATTATTTTGGATTTGTGTAGTGATATTTAATGTTCACCCACGTTATGATCTTAATTGTCTAACCTTGTGATTTGATTTACAGGGATGGTGTCAAGTATTCTACAGTGTGTGCCTACAGTTTAGAAGACATTAGGAAGATATTCGCTGAAAGCAAATTTATAAAATTAGTTACTGTAGGAACAACGGCTACAAAATGGATAACGGACACAGATGAAATACCATCACCTCGTCCTGGAGCTGTGAGTCCAATACATTGTACAGCTTATTTAACCACAAGCAACAAATTTAATGGCACTTTGCATATTTTAATATGAATTAGTAAATAGTCACACCAGGATAAATATTAAAAGCCAAATATTTTAGGTTATTTTTAATCTACATCCACCTTTATATCTGCTATAGGTTCTACATATATTGTTCATGTTCCTATTTTCACCATATACTGTAGATTCCCATTGCAGCTCTACAACTGCACTGTAGTCCATGCATTCTCTGTATATGTTAGTCCTCTTTTCTCTGTGCTGTAATAATCAGAACCAAAAGAGAGCAAGTTTTTTTAAGGTGGTGGATGTTTCTTTGCACTGTGGTGACACTGATGTAATAGGGCTGTATTAGTGTGTTACACTGATATGATTCTTTTTCTTCACATCTTTTTATTTGATTATTATTCATCTATTTTTATGGCTCCACCTTGTAGATGCAAAGTTTGTGTTCATTTGTGCTATTTTTCTTTTTCTTTAGTGTATTAATAATGAAGCAAGGAAGAATGGGTATCTCAAATCTTCAAATCTGCCTGATAAAACCCTTATGTTTATTAGAAAAAAGCCTCTGTTGGATGAGGCAGTTAAGCCCATGCAGTTCGAACCCCTGCTAATGAAGAAAGAAACTGCATTTACAAGCATAGTGGTGTCCGGTGTTACTGCTCTAAATGGAGACACCCATCAGGTCATGTTTATTGGCACAGGTGATGTAAAAATTATTTTACCATCAGCTTTATTTTAACAGCTGGCAAATGCATGCATCATAATTCTCCATAACATTTTTAGATGCATGTCTTACTGCTTAAATTTTATGCAATGCATAAGCCAATTACTTTGTTTTTGTTGTATTTGGTTTAAACACATCCAGAATATGAATCCTAATCTGGGTGGAGTTTACATGTTCTCCACATGTCCTTATTGGTTTTCTCTGGGTTCTCCGATTTTCTTTCACAATCCAAACACATGGATTCAAAGTGAATTGGCTGCACTAAATCACCCTATCTAAATTGCCCCTATCGGCATCTAAAACATTCTCTCCTGAATGGGCATTGGGGAACCCCCCAGAACCTGGAGCGGTAGCTCAGTGGTCAGGGCATTGGGCTTTCGATCTGAAGGTTGGCGGTGTAAATTCCAGGTCCACTGAAGTTACCAGTGTGGGTCCTTGAGCAAGGCCCTTAACCCTCATTGCTCCAGGGATGCTGTGATTAACCCTGTGATCACCTTGTAAGTCGCTTTGGATAAAAGCGTTTGCTAAATGACCAAATGCAAATGTAAATGTAACCTATCAGAAGATTAAGCAAAAGATAAGATAATACATCCAAAACAGCAACTTGCACATAACATATAAATTTACACACGGTTATAAACGTCGGACGGGATGGTGGCTTAGTGGTCAACACCATCAACTCTCAGCGCTGGGGATCCAGGTTCGAATCCCAATCTGGGTGGAGTTTCTTCCCTCATGTTCATGTGGGTTTCTTCCGGGTTCTCCGGTTTCCTCCCACAGTCCAAAGACATTGATTCAAGGTAAATCGGATGCTCTAAATTGCCCCATACAGAGTGTGTTTGTGTGTCTGTGTAAGTGGGTGTGTCCAGATTGGCACTCTGTCCTGGGTGTATTTGCCCCGAAATATTGGGCATTGGGAACCATCCAGAGCTTGGTCTCGCTCTGTTCTAAAATATATTTCAACACTTTCTTTTCATGTGTGGTTACTCACTGTGTTAATACTTCCTTGGTAATTCAATTCATCTGGTTTGTTTTTCTGTTTATTTGACTCTCTGTTCTTTTTGGCTCCTTTTTTCATTTAACCATACTATTTCCTACTCTTTCTAATTCTTTACTCTGAGGGTTTTGTGTGTGTGTGTGTGTGTGTGTGTGTGTGTGTGTGTGTGTGTGTGTGTGTGTGTGTGTGTGTGTGTGTGTGTGTGTGTGTGTGTGTGTGTGTGTGTTCTCCAGTTGCCTCCCATTAGCTTATATTCTGGTTTTGATTCTTTTCTTTACAATTATTATGAATTAAATTTTCAGTGTAGAGTTGTGTAATTGCTTATCTCTTCTTATGTAAATGTAATGTACATGACTTACGTACAGAAGCACATGATAACAGTCACTGTATTTCACACACACACACACACACACACACACACAAAAACCCTCAGAGTAGAATTAGAATTAGAATTAGAAAGAGTAGGAAATTGTATGGTTAAATGAAAAAAGGAGCCAAAAAGAACAGAGAGTCAAATAAACAGAAAAACAAACCAGATGAATTGAATTACCATTACACACACACACACACACACACACACACACACACACACACACACATATACACACAATGTATAAATTATTAAATTCTGTTTGTGTTCAACAGAAACGGGTTCAGTGCTAAAGGCTGTAAACTATGCAGGAGAGATGGTGATAATAGAGGAGGTGCAGCTGTTTGACATCTCAGATCCAGTGAAGATACTGCGCCTTTCAACAAAAGTGGTAATGACTTTATTAGTTAAATATGAAGATGAATATTTTAAAGCTTTTAGTGTAGGTGAGTATTTTATTGAAGGGCCTTTCAAATCTGAAACCAGTGGGTTCCAATATTTTTTGCTTACTATGTGTTTTACATATGAAACATGTACACAGGTCATATTAAATTTGTCCATAAGTTGTAAACAAGGACATTTCAACCTGCCACCTTTGCTTTGGCTGATATTTTGGGGATTCAGAGTATTCAAAATGTAATTAATTCAAAACAATATTTTGTGGGACTCTGTATATTAAACAACTTAACCATCAGCAGTTGCATGCAAAAGTAACACACTAATAATATATAGTTATTTATAAGTCAGTGACACCAAAACTTTATTTTGAGAATTCTAAGTAATTTCATTGCTATAATGCTGTTTGATTTTTTTAGAATCAGTTGTATGCCGGCTCGGAGGTGGCAACAGCTCAGATACCTTTGAGTGCATGTGAACAGTACAGTTCCTGTGTGGACTGTTTGCTAGCCAGAGACCCTTACTGTGGTTGGAACCTCATGACTGACGAATGTAGTGCTTTAAGCAGAATTCTTCCAGATAACCACAGGTAATGAACACACTTCCAAAAACTCATCTGCATTCTGATTATAGATTCTCATGTCATCAGAGTAAAGATTTAGGCCATGAAGTAATTCCACTAACTCATGCATTATTCCTCATACAGCCAACTAATTCAGAATCTGCAGGATATAAATGCTTCTTCATATTGTCCTTCTCCTGGTATGTAATTCAGTTTTTTAATTGTAAAATTATTTACTTCATATATATGTTCATTATTCTGTCCTAATACCTGAACTTCTTTTAGATTAAAGTAGATTAGATCAGGTTCATCTTTATTGTGATTAATCATGTGCAAGGGAACAATATATATCAAAATATATCAATATATTTAGCCAGAACCATCCAGAAGTGCACAGCAGCAAGTAAATATATGTTCTGATTGTAGTGATTGTTTTTTGATCTAACTGCAGTATTTATGTGCTTTGCCCAGTTAAATTTCTTAACACATTCGTGTGGTCTCTGTTACTTTACCACATTTTTTTGACATGATTCTTGATAAAAAAAAATATTGTTTAGTAAAAATAGAATAGAATACTGAGAAAATGTTATTTGGTCAATCCATAATTCCTTTTTTATAATTACATTGTCACAGTGTCATAGTCTATTTGTGGCTGCACTTGATTGTAATTTGTCTGAAGGTTTAAATTAAAATTTTAAATAGAAATTATTAATCTGTAAACTTTTTGTATTTTATTCATTGTAATGTTTGTGATATGTGATTACTTTAGTTAACTGTACTTAATCTTTTATTAGTAATTACATTGTGTTAACCCAGTTGTAAAGTTATTTAACAGAAATAACTTTATTGTATGTATTTTTGTGCCTCATCATTATATATTACATTTTAAATTTACTACTACTACTACTAATTATAACAATTAATCATTTTCTTGAAACATTTTTGTATGTAGTCATCTC
The DNA here is from genome assembly GCA_019802505.1 of Corydoras sp. C115. NCBI lineage: Eukaryota > Metazoa > Chordata > Actinopteri > Siluriformes > Callichthyidae > Corydoras > Corydoras sp. C115. Next base: position 164,695 of record JAFMOC010000103.1, on the reverse strand, counting down.
CTACCTGTAATAATATTGTAAGAGGAATGTGATAAAATAACACCATGTAACACAAGTTTTGTTCCCAGCTTTTTAATGTTATATTCCAATTGCTTATGTCTAAAACAAATTAAAAATTGCTTACATTCATCATAAACTTCGCTTTTGTGACCACGGCAACAAAAATTATGAATTTTTAGTATAGAAACAGACGATTTTGCACAAGTTAAGTATAGGACCCTCTTAAAAATGTTCTGTAAATTGTGTTTGGGTATATAAGGGGATAAAGCACTCGATTTTCCATCACCTTTTGCGGTTTTGGTGCCCGATATAGTAGGTTTTCCCGCCATTCCAGTGAGGAGGGCGGACCGACGGAAAGAACGATAGTGAGAGGAGCAGGTAAAGTGAGTGACCGGACTCGAGAGAGTTGAGCGTATAGCCATTTAGAGCTGTTTGTTTCTTTTCTCTTTCGGGTTTTGCATTGGTCCACGGCGGCGCAGTTTTAGTTTGTTTTTGGTCGCGGAATATTTTTGTGCGGCTGTTCATCCGCATCGTCACGTTCTGGGACTAGAGAGAACTGTGAGTGTGGAGTGCATGCTGTGGGGAGACCACCTGTTGAATGGACTTCGCCACGTGTTGAGCTGCATTGGACCCACGGATCTGAACACACATTCAGCTTTGAGCCTGGCTAATCTAAGCTGTGGTGTTGGAGCTGGGAATGCTTTGACACTTCGTCCACGTGCTTGTCGGGATTCGTGAGTATCGGTTCGTCTGACTTGGTTGACTCTTCGAACCAATTTTTTTTGTGCACCAACGAATGGGCCCCAACGATAGAAGCGCTTAATTTGACTTATTTAACTGAACTGTTTATTCTGGATACACATTTTTCTTCTCTTTCTTTTAAAAGGGTTATTTACACAAACTATTTGTGGTTTGATTGGTTATTTCCATGTTATATACTACGCGATTGTTTATTGAGACGCCAGTAAATATTCATATTAAATATTAGCTTAAGTAACTAAGGTTGATTTATTGTCATCATTATTTGTTTGAGATGTATGACCCCTAAATTCTATTGGGCGCCTTTAGGGAGGTGTTACATTTTTGGACGCACCTGGGATTTCATTCATTCATTCATTATCTCCCGCTTTATCCTCTATTAGGGTCGCGGTGGGGTTCCCCATGCCCATCCAGGGGAGAACATCTCGGGCGCTGGGCAGATAGACCCAGGATAGGGCGCCAATCCATCGCTGGGCTCACACTCACTCACACAGACACACTCTATATGGGGCAATTTTGAGAATTCAATTGACTTGATCCATGTTTTTGGACTGTGGGAGGAAACCGGAGAACCCGGAGGAAACCCACGCAGACACGGGGAGAACATGGAAACTCCACCCAGATGGGGATTCGAACCGGGAATCCCTAGTGCTGAGAGGCGAACGTGCTAACCACTAAGCCACCGTGCCGCCCCGCTGGGATTTCTTTTCCTAAAAAAAATATATGAATATAATAATTATTTTTTTTTTGTCCATGTACAATTTTTCTACTCATTCTTCAGAAAGTGTTTATACCACTTTAATGTTTAGTACTGCTAGTATGGATCTTGGGCAAGCTGTTGAGTGGAGTAGACAGGAGAACATCCTTGTTAATAATGCCCTTGTGCGGTAAAGTCCCCTACGGAACAACAGATGAGGTTATTTTATGAGTGTTAGGAACGGTCAAGGCTTTTGGGCATACTAGGATAAGGGGTCGTCGTGCAGATTCCACAGGTAAACAGGCCTTTATTCTAGTAGAGACCAGTACCATTTTGGAACAACATACACTGCCTTCTGAGGTTGGGATTCAGGGGGAAGTAGGCCCCTGGCCGGTACATCTTGTGAGCAGTTTAGGAGCTATGGACTCCAGCTATGGGGATGAGGTTTTTCATTCAAAGCTGTATACATTACTAAACCAGGAAGGAAAATCTATGGAAGATGTAATGACCTTTGCTAGGGAAAGGCAACACCCTAGAGCTGATCTTAGTGCCGACTTGGTGAGCGCCATAGGCAGACTGATTGACAAATGTAGTCAAGCATCCCCTGATGGGATCAGCTACAGAAAATTAAGGTTATTCTCAGGCTTTAGACCTGTACCCCCAGGTGAGGAGGAGTATGAAATATGGGCGGAGCAAGGTACTCAGATGGTCAGTGAATGGCAGTGTAATGAGGCAGCAAAGAAACAGCGCATTGTAGAAAGCGTACGGGGGCCAGCTGCTGATATTATTAGGTTTCTAAAGGTTAGTAACCCTTCTGCTACAGTTGCAGACTACTTGGCTGCTCTGGATACCGCTTATGGCACTACCGAGAGTGGAACCGATTTAATGGCAAAATTTAGGCTGGATAAAATTAATTTTAGGCTGGATAAACTTCTCCACCAAGCTCTGTCTAAAAAAGGGATTGAAGCTGCAGACTTGAATAAAGCACAGATGGAGCAGTTAGTGAAGGGTTCTCTGATTGGCGATATGGTTGCTCTCCGTGTTCGACTCACCCATGCGCTGCGAGAACCACCTTCCTTTTCACAACTACTACGGGAATTAGGGAAGAAGAGGAATGGATACAATCTAGAGAAACTGTCAGAGCCGGGGTTGCTACCACCACAGCCTCTAAATTCACCCAGGCAACTGAAATTGATAGTTTGAAGAAAGAGGTCAATGAGTTGTCAGGTCAGCTCACTCAACTTTTAAATGTGGCTACAGTGAGGTCAAGACCAAGTGGGTCCGCTGGGTCCACCGAGATGGTTCAACCAAATGTGCGTGAACTAGTTGATCCAGAGAAGTCTCAACCCAAGATGACAGGCATTTTCTGCTATCGGTGTGGAGAGGATGGACACACCAAACGGGAATGTAAAGGTGTTGAAGATTTGAAAAAGATTAAATCCAGAAGCTGATTCCAGTCCATTTCCTTCCCAAAGAGTACTCAGGCAGCGAAAGGTGAAGGTCCCAGAATCAGCCCTTGATCCAAGGCCATCTGAGACTAGTGAAAATACAGCTTACCCCAATAGAGGAGGGGCTATCAAGAGAGCCAAGAGTAGAGGCTGACAATTTACTTCCTGATAATATTACTGTTCCTTTAGGGTGTGACCTTCCATTCACTGTACCTGAAGCCTTAGTTCCTGCACCTGTTCAGCCTGAGCGTAGGACAGACCTTAGTGCACATGGTACTGAGGTAACCGAAGAACTGAGAAGGTCCAGTAGGAGTAGAAGGCCTGCTGAGCGTTTAACGAGAACGATAGTGAGAGGAGCGGGTAAAGTGAGTGACCGGACTGGAGAGAGTTGAGCGTATAGCCATTTAGAGCTGTTTGTTTCTTTTCTCTTTCGGGTTTTGCATTGGTCCACGGCGGCGCAGTTTTAGTTTGTTTTTGGTCGCGGAATATTTTTGTGCGGCTGTTCATCCGCATCGTCACGTTCTGGGACTAGAGAGAACTGTGAGTGTGGAGTGCATGCTGTGGGGAGACCACCTGTTGAATGGACTTCGCCACGTGTTGAGCTGCATTGGACCCACGGATCTGAACACACATTCAGCTTTGAGCCTGGCTAATCTAAGCTGTGGTGTTGGAGCTGGGAATGCTTTGACACTTCGTCCACGTGCTTGTCGGGATTCGTGAGTATCGGTTCGTCTGACTCGGTTGACTCTTCGAACCAATTTTTTTTTTGTGCACCAACGAATGGGCCCCAACGATAGAAGCGCTTAATTTGACTTATTCAACTGAACTGTTTATTCTGGATACACATTTTTCTTCTCTTTCTTTTAAAAGGGTTATTTACACAAACTATTTGTGGTTTGATAGGTTATTTCCATGTTATATACTACGCGATTGTTTATTGAGACGCCAGTAAATATTCATATTAAATATTAGCTTAAGTAACTAAGGTTGATTTATTGTCATCATTATTTGTTTGAGATGTATGCCCCCTAAATTCTATTGGGCGCCTTTAGGGAGGTGTTACATAAGTATTAAAAGCCAATGTTTCTTATGTTCTCATTGTCATTAACATTTCTTATTATGTTTCTTTTAGAGAGCCCTCCGGCCAGAAACATCTCTTTTTCTTCAGGCTCCACGATCAGACTGCCCTGTCAGCGAGGCTCGAACCTGGCCAGCGTGAAGTGGGAGAAAAATGAAAGATCGCTTGAAATCTCTGACTTGTACTACATTCAAAGCGACAACCTGCTTATTGTTAATGCCACTGCCGATACTGTTGGTCAATATACCTGCTGGTCTGAAGAATCCTCCCATAAAAAATCCTTTATTATCCATCATGCTACATTTAACCTGAGTCTGGATGAAAAGCGCTGCACTTTGATAACCCTCCGAATCATTGTCAGTGTTTTTGCATTCATGTTAGTTGGACTTGCCTTGTGGAACTTAAAAAAAGGCCATTTTCCCTGTTTGTACAAAAGGAATGCGAAGGAAGAATCGCTAAGCATGTCCCCAGCCCGAGTAGTTGCTGCTTACTGATGATCCATTGATCTGGAACTTCTGAAGCAAATGCAACAGACTTTTGTGAACCAATCTGGTTTATCCATTAGTTTTTAATTTAACTATTTTTAAAAAAAATTATATTTATAAATCTGGTACATCCTGCTGAAGCTCACAAAGCCTGTCTACTGACAGAACACTGACTTTTTCTGGATTTGAAGCACTAATAAATCATCAATACTGAAAGTTGTTTAGTACAAAATTAGTCATTTGGTTCATCAATTACATAAATGTAGCACCACCACTATGTGGATGTTAAATCTGTCTAGTGTTAAAACCCAAGCTTAGTGATAAATTTTAAACTGCTCTATTACACAGTATGTCAGACTCTGCTGATAAGAGGTGATGCAAATGCTGCTCAGCGTGTGGTTTTTAAACTTCGCTTCGTGCAAAGCAAATGTGTCCTAGTGCTTTGATGCCCTGTTAAAATTGCGTAACTAAAACCTGCAGCCCTTGCACCACAATGCTTGAACTTGTGCTTTACACTGTTCTATTTCACTGACAGTTAATGACACAGGAACTTGTATACTGCAAGCCACAAGCGTACATTTCAAACTGCAATGCAATCTGAATGTGCTGCAAAAAAGCTTGAAAAAAGGTGACTGACATAACCGTACATGCAAATTAGAAAAACAACTTATACATATACACAGTATTTTTTGGAAAAGTATTATATTTTATTACCACATATTTATATGGATATATATGGGCGGCATTTTACAACTTCTTGTTTTAAAAGCATCAGTGAAATACAACAGAGCAGGAGTTCATTTCTTCAAGTTCAAGTTCATGATCTTATGCACAAGAAAATTAAATGAATGACCTCCACTTTTAACCTTTCAATACTGTCCTAACGTTAGCTATGGTCTTATTTTGAAGTTTCCATGGTCAGTTTGTCTTTATGATGAGTTTTATCAGTTTTATCAAGACTAGGTTGTAATATCAAGACTTACGAAACATTTTTCACACTGTATGATAACTGTAGTGAAACAATAAAATGTGTCAAGCTTATAAAATTAAGCCCCAAACTAAAAGAAATGTAAAATCCATGATCACGTTGACTTGATCTCAACCCCACACAGACCAGATTAGAATTAAGATTCCAGATTTTCCGTATGAACGGCCAGAAAGTCCAAGACAAACAAGAAAATCTTTTTTTTTCAAATCTTCCCCTGAAAGTAGAAAAGTTCAAAATGGAATGTTATAAAATCCATTCACTCATTATCTTCCGCTTTATCCTCTATTAGGGTCGCGGGGGGTTCCCATGCCCATCCAGGGGAGAACATGTCCGAGCGCTGGGCAGATAGACCCAGGACAGGGCGCAAAACTGTCGCTGGGCACACACTCACTCACACAGACACACTATATGGGGCAATATGGAGAATTTAATTGACATTGATCCATGTATTTGCACTGTGGGAGGAAGCCGGAGAACCCGGAGGAAACCCACTCGGACACTGAGAGAACATGGAAACTACCCCGAATGGGATTTGAACCTGGAATTTCTAGCGCTGAGAGGAGAACATACCACTAAACCACCGTGCCGCCCTGGAATGTTATAAAATCTGTTTAATTATTTTTGTCCATGTAGCGTATTTAATTTTATAAACAACAGTTTTTGGGAATGAGAATGTTTAAAAAATGGCTTCTTCAGCACCAACTAAAATTCTAGAACAGTACTCTGCTTAGTCGATAACCCTGAATGCATTCATTTATAAATTTTAACTCAAATGGGTGTGAAATGTTGGTTTCTTTATCATTGTAATGCAATAGAATCAAAGAAATGGGATTCAGCAAGATTTTAATTTTTTAAAAATAATAAAAAGACGACGCCTGTCAGAAGGTAGTAGTAATGCCATAAGTTCTCTTATCGCCTATAGCGATAGCGCTTAAAATGGAACCACAGCTGGAAAATTCCATTGGCGAACTGGCAGCGGAAGCCATGTCTATGCGAGTACTCCCACTCTCTATTGACGATCTTAAACGCAATGTCCTCGTAAGGTGGCCCCGCGTGGAAGCGCAGGATACCAAAGTCTTTGTTGTCGGGACTTGGTTCCAGGAAGTACTGTGGTGTGGAGCGTTTGTTAATCAGGTCAGGATAGAAGATATTGAACTTGTAGCCTTGGACAATTTTCGGTGGCGGGTTGTCGAAGTCATAATGTGTCTGGTTGTACTTGTTCCACTCGAAGCCTGTGTGCACCCGGTTGAAAAAGCGAGGCTTGCGGGGCCGATATTTGTCAGCCCATAGGTACATCTTCCCGGTGAGGGGCAACTCCACACTGAACTGTGCTTCATCACCTCCCATGCCTTCTTTGGCACGTCGCACAAACGCATCCTCTGCACTTTCATTAGCATCACCTGAACAGAAAATTAAAAAAATATATATATATATATAAAATAAAATAGTAGATTAGTGCATACATACTTGTATGCAGACTAGGGGTGAGCTGCAATATTCGCTGATTCGACTCGGAGAACCGTAGTCGACTATGAACCTCATAGTCGAATGTACCATTTTGACCACATGGGGGCGCCCATGGCTGCTGCTAAGCATTAGTTTTTACATGAAATGTCTTTCATGTGTTTTCATTATATATATAGCCTTTTGTCAAATAAAAATCATCCTAATTTCTGTTAATATTTTTTTAAATGATGTGTGCGCTTTAACAATAGGCTACACATTAATAAAGCAAGTAAAATATTTAAAAAAAAATCTTTTTTTAAAAACCACGCTTATGGCGCCATCTTGTGGTGAAATTTTAACTGATTCGACTATCAGTCGACTATAGGGAAAATCTGACGAATCAGATTCGACTATGAAAATCCTTAGTTGAAGACACCCCTAATGCAGACTATCATATGTTTATGGATGAAAACCCATCACCTTTAAAGTGATAAGTAATTTATTTTGAATTTCCATCCATCCATTATCTTCCGCTTTATTCTATATTAGGGTCATTGGACTGTGGGAGGAAACCGGAGAACCCGGAGGAATTTGTCCTCCACATTTAACCCATCCATGCAGTGAAACACACACACATGTACACACTGGTGAAGTGAGCACACGTGCCCGGAGCAGTGGGCAGCCTAGAACACAGCGCCCAGGGTTAGGTGCCCAAGGGCACTTCAGCCATGGAACTTGGTGGGATCAGGAATCGAACCGGGGAGCTTCAAGTCACAAGGCTGGTTCCGTAACCACAAGCCCATGACTGCAGTGCTGAATTCCGTTTTAACAGTACAAACATTAATCTGTATAGATTTTTATTTTCTGTACTCACCTGTAACCTGCAGCTGTCTGCGGGCAATCTGTAGCCTCTGCAGGTCTTCTTCTGCATCAATGACGTGTGAATCGAACGGGAGTTCAGAGGATTGCAGCAGCACCGGACTATAGCGACCCGAATCATACTCAGCCTGGCTCTGTTGAATCAGATCCTCTTCGGTCAGCACAGCTTCTTCCGTTCCTTCATTCTTTTCTTCCTTATCGTCCCCTTCTTCGCCCTTCTCAGATGACTTAGTACTCGGCCCTGGCCTCTCATCATCACCCTCTTGTGTACCTTCTTTTTTTCTCAATGTCCATGCGGCCTGAGTATCTGTCTCAGAGGGGGACGACCTCTCTTGTGCTGTTGGTTCTGCATCTTCACCGCTAAAAAAATATTACGAAAAGCAAATGTTATGAAAAATGTTCTTTAATGATAAATTATAACATGTAAAATGACTAAAGAAAATCCTTGTGGTTTTACTTCACTTTCTACTGCGGGTGTGTCTCAAAACATTTTACATTAATTGTGTTTTGCAGTTATCTTAAAATCATGCCCACTGAGAGATCCTAACCTGCATCCTGCATGTATAAGCTTGAGATAAAATCTTTAGCCAGTTAGAGACTACCACAATGCATTGCAGTTTTTCCAAAGACGAAAAGATAAGAGAAGAAACATGTAGGTTACTTATATATATATATATATATATATATATATATATATATATATATATATATATATATATATATATATATATATATATATATATATATATATATATGCGCATTATTAACTACTGTATCATTTCAAAGCTTTCAATACATGGAGTGAGAAAGCTGTTAACATGTTAGCGGTTTGTGTGTTTTAACATCACATTAGGTAATAGGTGTACCAACTAAACGGTTGAGGTCAGAGTACCGTCACGATACAGCATCACAGGAGCAATGAGGGTTAATGGCCCTGCTGCTCACAGACCCACATTTGAGACTTTGGTGGACTTGGGATTGCGACTCACAACTTTCAGATTGATAGCCCAACACCACGATCACTGAGCCACCACAATCCAACCAGCTTATTACAACTGCCCCATGCAGGAATCAAACCTGCACACTTGGCATTATAAGCACCAAACTCCAACTACCCGATTTAACCGAAATACATTAACATGACTGACTTCTTTGCACCAATGTCAACGGGGTTAGATTGGTGTGACATCATTGCTGTATACATAAAGCAGCTATCAAATTGAACAGTAAGACAGTGAGCAAGTTCGCCATCACTCAACTGATATCACCAGTACTGTATGAGTAAAATATAAAAAGTAACTCACGCTGGATCTTGACTCTCAGGTTCCTCTTTGATAATCGGGAAGAGAGGCTCACTCTCCACTCCTTGCTCCTGCTTCAGTTTATAGAGCTTCTGCCTGAGGATATCCTGATGCCTCTCTCTCAGTCTGCAAAGTACAAAAGCAAGAAATTGGCATTTAACTACAATAAATCAACTTTAAAAACACAAGTAAAGACTTTATGCAGTCGGTGCATAAATAATGGTTTCAGAATTCAGATTTCTGAATCGGGATTTAATGAAATGTATGATTTAGAAAAACATAATTCAGATTATTGTGTTACCTGGCCCGGGCCATATAGACTCGCACTTGCTGCAGCAGGCTCTCCCAGTAGCCGATATCCAGGTTGGAGCCACCAGCCTGAATCTTCGTCTCAATGTTCATGTGCAGCGCTTGGAGTTGGCTGTAGGTTTTGCCCTTGAATACTGAATGCACGTCTGTGCTAACTGAAGTGTTGATTCCTTCTCGACGGTCCCCTGATAATGATCAGAGCAAATACGGATTATTTTAAAGAAATGGGACAACTGATATTTCCAAGTTTAGTGCCTGAATATAATGGACAGTGATGTAAAACAAGAAAGTACAGTTTTTGTGAATTTGGTCATTTTATGCATCAGGACATAATAAGTAATAGAACATACCTGGTTTAAAAGACACAACAAAAAATTTCAGATAAACAACACATGGCAAGATACACAGTGTCATTATTTTACGTAAATGAAGCCAGAATGCACAAGTAGTTCATGAAATTACAAATATACCCTTGCTATTGGAACAGGAATTAAAATTGTAAGTAGCTAATTATAAGCCTTTGATTAACAGGTTATCAAGGTGACTGTCTCCTTACATCTTACTTATTAAAAGGCCAAATTTCTGGCCAGAACAGACATTGCAGTCTGTGCAATGCTCAGGAAAATCATAGGTCTCAATAATCTTGCATTTATATCTTAATATTAAAAACTGCAGTTTAGAAATTTCTAAGGTTTTTAATTAACAACTGAGACATGATATATTTGGCCTATTTAATATATGCTATTCTGAAAAAAGTAATGACTTTAACCATAACCACATACAAAAACAGCCACAAGAACAATCATAAAAGATTATGATCATGTCAAACCATTCATTAGCATTATGATTTTTAAGTAACATAGCAACTTTCCCAATGATGCTATAAACAGTTGCATCAAATTACATTTAGAACATGCAAAATCCGAAATTGCATGGTTAACATAAATGCTTATTCAAAAAGCCTACTAATTTACTTGTAAACCTATACTTATTAGATTAAAACTAGTATCTACTGTTTAAAAGGTAAAAAAATGCAGGTAGTTTGAAATGAAGCTGTCAGGATGATGTAGGCGACATACCTGGTCCTTTCCCTGATGCCTCTAGCTTGCGCAGTTTACTGATTTCATCTTCAGTGATGGTGGTCATGTCCCTCCAAAAATCCACATTTTTCCCCTGTTCCAATTCCATATAAACCTGCAAGAATAACAGAACTGATTAAAGATGGGTTTTAGTGCAGTTTATATCACACAAAACATTTAAAACACACCTTAATTATACCAAACCAAATCATTATAATATTAATACACAATATAACACAAGGCGGCACGGTGGCTTAGTGGTTAGCACGTTCGTCTCTCAGCGCTAGGGATTCCCGGTTCGAATCCCCATCTGGGTGGAGTTTCCATGTTCTCCCCGTGTCCGCGTGGGTTTCCTCCGGGTTCTCCGGTTTCCTCCCACAGTCCAAAAACATGGAACAAGTCAATTGAATTCTCAAAAAAAATTGCCCCATATAGAGTGTGTCTGTGTGAGTGAGTGAGTGTGTGCCCAGCGATGGATTGGCGCCCTGTCCTGGGTGTATCTGCCCAGCGCCCGAGACGTTCTCCCCTGGATGGGCATGGGGAACCCCACCGCGACCCTAATAGAGGATAAAGCGGGAGATAATGAATGAATGAATATAACACAATAAAGCTCAAGATTTTGCATGTCTGTGTGTAGGTGGGTTTGTGTCAGTAAAAATAATGTTCTTGTTGTGTGAACTCCGGTCCTCATTCCCTTCCACCCCATGACAAATACCTTGATGTCTTCCAGCAGGTCATCCATATCTGTGACAGTAAGTCCGTTGAGGAATGTATAAGGCTCATGCATCTCCACAGCAAGGTCATCATCCTCAGCACTGATGTACTTAGCCAGCAAGTCGATGGGCTTTGCTCGACCATCTCGGATACGGATCTTAGACCTAGAGGTGAAAACAATAATACGTCAACATCAACGCGGTTGAGTAGGTTAAAAGCAGTGTGGATAGCATGTATTGTATACGAGATATAATAAAAAATTATTATAGAGTCATTTGCAGCCAGTCAAATGGCATCATCGTGCTGATACATGAATTTAAAAAACAGTCTACTTGATATGACTTTGAAATAGTATATGTATAATACTGTATTCGATATAATTATGTAAAGTTTCATCATATATGTGACGAGGAGTATCTTTAATTCAGAGAGTGAATCTGGGTGGAGTTTCCATGTTCGCCCCGTGTCCGTGTGCGTTTCCTCTGGGCTCTCTGTTTTCCTCCCATAGTCCAAAAACATGGATTCAAGGTAAATGGAATGCTCTAAATTGCCCCATATAGAGTGTGTTTGTATGCGTGCCTGTGAGAGTGAATGTACCCAGCGATAGATTGGCACACAAGCTTGAACTGTTACAAGTCAGTCACCCTTCCTATTGAGCCATTTTGTTGTAATTCAAGTAAACGTGGTTTGTCAATAAAATAGGACTTTCCTAAAAGCATCGTCTGGATGAGCTTCGTTGCTCTAAAAGCAGTATACATGTGCTCATATCACAAACAGGTTTTAAACTGTCTGCTGAAAACATTTGACAGACATAAACATGATTTCCCCTTTGATTTTGCAAAAAAAAAAAAAAAAAAAAAAAAAAAAAATCTTAGTCCAAGTTAAATGAGCAAGGGCCAAGAGAAGGCAGTCACACGCATAAAGAATCTAAATACTCTGTATTTTTACAAGATACCTTCCCTAGCTTTAACTTGTTAAAAAAAAAAATACTCTTTTTATACTTTATGTTTACCTAACTTCCTATAAATTAGCGTTTTACAACTTGTGGAGTCTTTTTTGTCCAGTAGCAACTTTATTTTTTATGTATTTCTTATAAAAGAACTGAAGACTGAAAACAAGAACCAAGAGTCAAACAAGAACTGATGGTGAGCGCAATATAAACAAGGTGTAATAACAAAAAACAGAATGCACTGAATGTGAACCTGAGCTTGGCTTGATGCAGATGAAAGTTATCCTCCTGCTCTGCCCAAGTTTTAAAATGCTCAGCTTCTTTTTCTCTCTGCAGCATCTCCAGCTCCTGCTCTCGCATGCCTTTTTCCCGCTCTCGTTCCAAACGCAACTGCTTTACCTACACACACACACAAACAAACACACACACACACATTTTCATTAGCGAAGTTCCAACAGCTGTACGTCATTCCTGCATCATAATCTGATTTTATTCTTCTTTACCTTTTGAAGTTCCTTACGGTTGTCCTCCTGGATGCGTTTGTTTCTGTCCTTTAGATCTTTTTCACCTAAATGTCCAATTCCCTTTTTTTCAAGAGCCTAAAACACACAGAATTAACAACCGGTGAATAAGCCTTCACTAAATGTCACTAAACCTCCAGGTTTTTGATGAAGAATATTTACCTTCTGCCATTTAAATGTCCCCAGCAGGTTATTATCTCCAAATGGATTGTCAGCATTAGTGTAGCCCATGTATTCTTCACTCCATCCCATTTTCTCCCTCTTCTTTCTCTCCTTGGCTTCTTTCTTTGCCAGTCGACGAGCTCGCTTTTCTTCTGGAGTTTCCAAAGCCTTCATCAGATCCTTTTTCTTCCGGTGCTCCTCTTTCAGGGCCCGTGAGGCCTTTTCTTCTCTGCTCTCCTCCTGGTCAGAGGCTGAGGACGCGGATGAGGCTGGTGAACCTGAGCGTGACCGCCTACTCTTACTCCGGTGTCTCTCCCTGCTGTCTTCCCAGTCATTTTTTCTCCTGTGGTGATTCCTTTCCATACTTCTCCTTTCTCGTCCTCTGCTCCTTCTTCTTTCATCATTTCGTTTCCTCTGTCTATCCCTGCTTGGACTCCTGCTCCTGCGATCTACACTTCTCCTTCTTGTCCTTGTGTCTCTTTCAGAACTGTCTCCGTCCCGGTCTCTGCGTCTCTCTGCACTCGAGCTAGAAGAGCTTCTGTTTCTGTTATATCTGCGGTCACCTTTTTCTTTCTTCTCACTTTCCTTGTGGTTTTTTTTGCTCCGTTCATTTGATGATGAACTGAATGAACAGATAAGGAAAAACATTAGCAGATTCTAAATAAATTCATATTCTGATGTTAAAAAAAGACCATCTCAAAAACATTACAGCATTACAGTTATCAAATGATCTATGGTACATTATATAGTTATAAAAAGTTACTATAAACATAGTAATTGTTAATAATAATAATAATAATGATTGAATTTAATGGAAACAGGTTTCATAAGTCACAAGAATTTACATAATTCCGTTTATAAATTGTGGCGGGTTTGAATTGAATTCTTTAGATGTGTGCACCAACACCAACGTCCACTATTATTTATCCTCCATCCATTATCTTCCGCCCTCAAGTAGTGTCGCAGGAGGGTGGGGCTCCCCATGCCCATCCAGGGGAGAACATTTTGGGATTTTGGGGGCTGGGTGGAAACACCCAGGACAGGCCGCCAATCTATCGCTGGGCACACACTCACTCACTCACACAGACACACTCTATATGGGGCAACGTGGAGCATTCAATTGACCGTGATCCAAGTTTTTGGACTGTGGGAGGAAACCGGAGAACCCGGAGGAAACCCACGGGGACACGGGGAGAACATACAGAGGAATCTGTCCTCCACATTTAACCCATCCATGCAGTGAAACACACACACTGGTGAAGTGAGCACACGTGCCCAGAGCAGTGGGCAGCCTTGAACACAGCGCCCGGGGTTAGGTGCCTTGCCCAAGGGCACTTCAGCCACGGTACTTGGTGGGATCGGGAATCGAACCGGGGAGCTTCAAGTCAAAACTGGACACTGGAGAACCCGGAGGGAGCCCACGCGGACACGGGGAGACCATGGAAACTCCACCCAGATAAAGATTTGAACCTGGAATCCCTAGAACTAAGAGGAGAACGTGCTAACCATTAAGCCACCGTGCCGCCCTATTATTTATCCTGTTAGTGTAAGTTCCCTTGGAAGGGTCAAGAACCCACTGTCCGTCAACATAGAACTTCTACTGGTGCGTTTGTACTAATGAAAGTGAGTAAAGAACACCCGACGAGCTCGCTTTTCTTCTGGAGTTTCCAAAGCCTTCATCAGATCCTTTTTCTTCCGGTGCTCCTCTTTCAGGGCCCGTGAGGCCTTTTCTTCTCTGCTCTCCTCCTGGTCAGAGGCTGAGGACGCGGATGAGGCTGGTGAACCTGAGCGTGACCGCCTACTCTTACTCCGGTGTCTCTCCCTGCTGTCTTCCCAGTCATTTTTTCTCCTGTGGTGATCCCTTTCCTTACTTCTTCTTTCTCGTCCTCTGCTCCTTCTTCTTTCATCATTTCGTTTCCTCTGTCTATCCCTGCTTGGACTCCTGCTCCTGCGATCTACACTTCTCCTTCTTGTCCTTGTGTCTCTTTCAGAACTGTCTCCGTCCCGGTCTCTGCGTCTCTCTGCACTCGAGCTAGAAGAGCTTCTGTTTCTGTTATATCTGCGGTCACCTTTTTCTTTCTTCTCACTTTCCTTGGGTTTTTTTTTTTGCTCCGTTCATTTGATGATGAACTGAATGAACAGATAAGGAAAAACTGGAAACTGGAGAACCCGGAGGGAGCCCACGCGGACACGGGGAGACCATGGAAACTCCACCCAGATTAGGATTCGAACCTGGAATCCCTAGAACTAAGAGGAGAACGTGCTAACCATTAAGCCACCGTGCCGCCTAGTTATTTATCCTGTTAGTGTAAGTTCCCTTGGAAGGGTCAATAACCCACTGTCCGTCAACATAGAACTTCTACTGGTGCACTTATACTAATGAAAGTGAGTAAATAACACCCGGACGCTGGTATTAAGGTTCAGTACCTGTCTCTGGAGGCGGCGGCGGCGGCTCTGTGAGCTCTGGCCCGCGTCTCTCTTTCTGAACCGCTGCCCGTTCCGCTGCTGCTCTCGGACTTGGCTCTTCGTTTGTGGCGCTCCTCTGCAGCCCGGTTCCGAACCTGTCTCTTCTCAGAGGAGCGGCTCCTGTCTCGCCGGCCTCTGCGTCTCTCTGTGGACAGACTTCTCGACCTGCGACGTTTCTCGGGCTCCATGTTTGAGCGCCTCGACGTGTCGGTCCTGTTTCAGCCGAGGCGCATAAATACCAAACACAACTCCAGCGTGGGTGTTAAAAAACAACACCACGGGCTGGCGCTGCGCAACAAAACGACACACTTTAAAGTGTTAAAACTTGCCAATTATAATTGTAGAATTGTTATAATTATAATTTTTAGCTTCTACAGTAGACGAAAATAATTTTGTACAGGAGAAAAGTAAGGCATTGGATTTCGAGGACCTTACCGGCTGAAAAAAAAATGGCGCCTTATTGGCGTCACCAATTCAGTGCGCATGCGCGTTAGACAGTAAGGTCTCTCGACTGCAGACAGATGCTGTTCATTATATTCATTCTTTCATTATCTCTCGCTTTATCCTCTATTAGGGTCGCGGTGGGGTTCCCCATGCCTATCCAGGGGAGAACATCTCGGGCGCGGGGCAGATAGACCCAGCACAGGGCGCCAATCCATCGCTGGGCACACACTCACTCACACAGACACACTCTATATGGGACAATTTTTGAGAATTCATTTGACTTGATCCATGTTTTTGGACTGTGGGAGGAAACCGGAGAACCCGGAGGAAACCCATTCAGACACGGGGAGAACATGGAAACTCCACCCAGATGGGGATTCGAACCGGCAGGGCACCAATCTATCGCTGGGCACACACTCACTCACACAGACACACACAGACACTCTATGTGGGGCAATTTTGAGAATTCAATTGACTTGATCCATGTTTTTGGACTGTGGGAGGAAACCGGAGAACCTGGAGGAAACCCATGCAGACACGGGAGAACATGGAAACTCCACCCAGATGGGGATTTGAACCGGGAATCCCTAGCGCTGAGAGGAGAACATGCTAACCACTAAGCCACCGTGCCGCCCAGACAGAATCCATCCATTCATTATCTTCAGATTAATCCTAAACTAGGGTCGCGGGGGGTTCCCCATGCCCATCCAGGGAGAACTTTTCAGGTGCAGATACACCCAGGACAGGGCGCCAATCTATCACATCACTTACACACACACAGTGACAATTGTAGATCATCCATTTTACCTTGAATCCATGTTTTTGGAGTGTGGGAGTGTTACGTTTCATAAAAAACGGTCAGAAGTCGATCCAAACACACATGCTATTCTCTAAACTGCTCAAACCTTTAATTCCCATGCCCATCCAGGGTAGAACTTCTCGGGCGCTGGGCAGATACACCCAGAACAGGGTACCGATCTATCGCTGAGCACACACTCACTCACACAAACACACTCTATATGGGGCAATTTGGAGAATTCAATTGATCCATGTTTTTGGACTGTGGGAGGAAACCGGAGAACCCGGAGAAAACCCATACGGACATGGGGAGAACATGGAAACTCCACTCAGATTGGGATTCAAACCAGGAATCCCTAGCGCTGAGAGGAGAACATGCTAACCACTAAGCCACCCAATCCAATAGCCCTATCCAATAACATACTTTATATATTGTATATTATTGTATACCTCACTCTAGTTTATGTCACTTATATTCATGTATATATGTATATACAAATCATCATTCACTTAAGTATTCACTGCACTTTATATATTTCACCTCTGGTTCTATAACTTATTGAAAAAGTGCGATATATTAAATAGAATTCATTTTTCAGTAGTGTGCAATGGATATTTAATGCTTGGACAAATTTTTATCATAATGACAATAACTAGGCGGCATGGGGGCTTAGTGGTTAGCATGTTCTCCTCTCAGCGCTAGGGATTCCCGGTTTCGAAACCCAATCTGGGTGGAGTTTCCATGTTCTCCCCGTGTCCACGTGGGTTTCCTCCGGGTTCTCCAGTTTCCTCCCACAGTCCAAAAACATGGATCAAGTCAATTGAATTCTCCAAAATTGCCCCATTTAGAGTGTGTCTGTGTGAGTGAGTGTGTACCCAGCGATAGATTGGTGCCCTGTCCTGGGTCTATCTGCCCAGCGCCCGAGACGTTGTCCCCTGGATGGGCATATCCCCTAATAGAGGATAAAGCGGAAGATAATGGATGGATATTAATACATCTGCTTTTCAGTGCTGGGGATTCATGTTCTCACCGTATCTGTGTGGGTTTTCTCCAGATTCTTCGGGTTACCTTTTACAGTCCAAAAACAGATTCAAGGTAAAAACTAGCTGCTCTAAATTGCCCCCATGTTATGTGTGGGTGTGAGAGAGTGTGTGTGCCCACGTTCTCCCCTGGATGGACATGGGGAATCCCCCACAAACCTAGTAAATGATTATAAGATAATATATGTGTAAGAGGCGTTGGGTGGCTTAGTGGTTAGCACGTTCGCCTCTCAGCGCTAGGGATTCCCGGTTCGAATCCCCATCTGGGTGGAGTTTCCATGTTCTCCCCGTGTCTGCGTGGGTTTCCTCCGGGTTCTCCGGTTTCCTCCCACATTCCAAAAACATGGATCAAGTCAATTGAATTCTCAAAATTGCCCCTTATAGAGTGTGTCTGTGTGAGTGAGTGTGTGCCCAGCGATGGATTGGCGCCCTGTCCTGGGTCTATCTGCCCAGCGCCCGAGACGTTCTCCCCTGGATGGGCATGGGGAACCCCCCCGCGACCCTAATAGAGGATAAAGCGGGAGATAATGAATGAATGAATGAATATGTGTAAGATGAGGGTGCGGTAGCTCAGTGGTCAGGGTGTTGGGCTATCAATCTGAAGGTTGGGGGTTCAAATCTCTGGTCCACTGAAGTTGCCAGTGTGGGTCCTTGAGCAAGACCCTTAATCCTCATTGCTCCAGGGATGTTGTGATTAACCCTGTGTTCACCTTGTAAGTCACTTTGGATAAAAGCGTCCAATAAATGACCAAATGTAATGTAAATGTAAGATAATGGATGGATGGATGACAAAAACTCATAATATAAAACAGCACATAGTAGCATTAAAAAAGCGTTTTTATTCGCCTTCTAGTTTGACCCTTGTGGTTATCCGTAGATGAGCGAGTTCGTGAAGAATGTTGAAGTTGAACCAGAAAGCAACGCATTTAAAGTGAATTCGGTGCGATGTGAGGTGTGTGTTATTTTATTTTATTGTATTTGTTATTTTTAATGTTTATATTTGTAGGATCTGCTTTATTTATCTTACAGATCGTCGGTAAAGGCGGCTCAGTTAGCGGGTAGCTCGGCTGTTAGCTGTAAACAGTCATGGCGGTCGCTGCAGTTTGATAAGCGTTGTGTTGATGGATGACATTATTTATAGATTTATAGATTTATAGATCGTTAAATCAGACCAGACCGACTGTTAGATTAATGTAAAGCTCATACTCTGTGCACATGTTCTTCTCTTCTGCAGTTGTGGTTCACAGCAGACTGAAGGCCCAGCGTTTAAACTTCTGTTAATCAGCTGTTCCATCATCAGGTCAGTAATGCTGTCGTTCTGTGTTCTCTCTGCAGAACCAGAACACGGTGTGTAAAGTAAAGCTTTAATGACCTCGTTAACAGAAACACAAAACGACTTCAGTATGTTTAGGGCAGTGCTTCTGAAATAGTGGGGCGCCCCCCCCCCCTGGGGGGGTGCAGTGCGGTGCCTGGGGGGGGGGGGCATAACAAGAAATCACAGAGCAAGTGATATAAAGTGTACTGAACAAACCCTCGTTTGTTTTGTAGGTTAAAGTTAATAAATTGTGCTCCTGAATGAATGTTGCTGATGAATTTGAATTTATTATTTTTTTATTGAATTTATTGAATTTCTTTTTTCGGTATCAAATGCCAGTCAGTTCAAAAATGTTTCTAGTTTAAATAAGGATTTTATTCGTTTCTGTTACAAACTAAAAAACAAAGTCAATAAAATCATTCTGTTCTAAGTTGATCTATATTTCTTTCTGTTTTGTTTTCTTTCTTGTAAATAAGGAGACAGTGTTATAAAAGAGGTGTACTTAGAACAAATTTATAGACAAATCATACTACAGTGGGTGTGTAAAAATACTTTATCCCATTTTGTCATGGGGGGGGGGGGGGGGTGAGGTGAGTGTGTGGGGGGGGCGCAAAATGTTTCTTCTTCCTAGAGGGGGGAGCTTAACAGAAAATAATTTAGAATCACTGGTTTAGGGGCATGGTAGCTCAGTGGTTAGGGTGTTGGGCTATCAATCTGAAGGTTGTGGGTTCAAATCCCAGGTCCACTGAAGTAACCAATGTGGGTCCTTGAGCAAGATCCTTAACCCTCATTGCTCCAGGGATGCTGTGATTAACCCTGTGTTCACCTTGTAAGTCGCTTTGGATAAAAGCATCTGCTAAATGACCAAATGGAATGTAAATGTAAATGTTTGCGGCTATAACATGTTGTTTATGAGCAGAAAAAATCACTGTGAACCTTCAAACTGCACATAATAATTGTATAATAATCCATCCATTATCTTCCGCCTTATCCTCTATTAGGGTTTTGGTAGGGTTCCCTATGCCCATCCAGGGGAGAACATTTCGGGTGCTGGGCAGATACACCTAGGACAGGGCGCCAATCTATTGCTGGACACACACACAGAGAGACACACACAGACACACTCTATATGGGGCAATTTGGAGAATTCAATTGACTTGATCCATGTTTTTGGACTGTGGGAGGAAACCGGAGAACCTGGAGGAAACCCACGCGGACAAGGGGAGAACATGGAAACTCCACCCAGATTGGGATTCGAACCGGGAATCCCTAGTGCTGAGAGGAGAACGTGCTAATCACTAAGCCATTGTGCCGCCCACATTATTATTAGTTATTAAAATAAAAATTGGTTGGGGTCAGAACACAGGGCTGATGCAGTATCCCTAGAGCAATGAGGTTTAGTCTTGCTCAATGACCTGCATTAGTAACTTCAGTCGATCTGAGATTTGAACCCACACCCCTGGGATTTCTACCCAACACCCTAACCACTGAGCTACCACATGCTGGTAATCTAGTGATGTGTGTTTATGTAAATGGTATAATATGCTGCTTACACCTTCGATCACTAATTCAAGCATTTGTATTTATTCTGTGCTCAATATGTAATTGACCTTCAAGTTCACCCTCATTCTAATTTGATTTATGTAACAGTAGGAAACTCTGTTTACGTCTGTGACGTAATGGGAAACACTAGTGACCGTATCGCTGCAGAACGTCATGGCCCAAAGACACAGCGCTCAGATGGGGGTGGAGGCCAGAAAGAACTTGAACCCAGTAAGATGATGGATAGCACAGATGATCCCAACATCTTCAACACGCACAGCTCTGATATTAAGGTAAATTTATTTTTATTAAAATGATTACCCAGTGGTCACCAAAGAATATTATAAGAAAAACAGTAAATTGCAATGGAATGTTCTAAATAAGGTTATTGTTAAGTCTGATTTAAAGAAAAGTCCATTCTCTTCCAGGCTCCTGTGGAAAAAGATATGCCTCCAGACTTGGATGATTTAGTGAAGGCAGGTCCACAGGAGCGTCCCACTGTGATACGCTGGGCAGGTGGAGGTAAAGACGTCTACATCTCAGGGTCTTTTGACAATTGGAATACGAAGATTCCATTAAATAAAAGGTAATTAATCTGCAGACCATTCGTTTATTTATTCATCATCTTCTGGGGGGGGGGGGGTACCCCATGCCCATACAGTGGAGAATGTTTCATGCGCTGGGTAGATACACCAGGACATGGCGCCCATCTATTGACACACATAGACACGCACACAAACACACACTATATGGGGCAATTGAGAATTTACCTTGAATCTATGTTTTCGGAATGTGGGTGGGAACCAGATAACCCAGAGGAAACAGACATGGCGAGAACATGGAAACTCCACCCAGATTGAGATTTGAACCTGGATCCTGAGTGCTGAGAGGGGAATGGTCTAACCACTAAGCAACCATGCCACTTTTTGCAGACCAAACATAAATACCTAATTTGATAACTAATCTAATACTAATAATCAGCTTTAAACTTTCTTGTGTTCTTACTCTTTATGTATTCATTATTTTTTATTAGGGCTGTATTCGACTACAGATTTACGTAGTCGAATCTGATTCATCAGATTTTCCTTATAGTCGACTGATAGTCGAATCAATTAAAATATCACCACAAGATGGCGCTATAAGCATAGTTTTTAAAAAAAAAAATATTTGTTATATATATAATTGTTTTTCTAACAAAAGAAAACCTTTTTTTTGTTTTTCTTTTTTCTTTTTTTTCTAGAAATTATGATGATTTTATTTGACAAAAGGCTATATATATAACGAAAACAAAGACATTTCATGTAAAAACTAATGCTTAGCAGCAGCCATGGGCACCCCCATGTGGTCAAAATGGTACATTCGACTATGAGGTTCATAGTCGACTACGGTTCTCCGAATCGAATCGTCGAATCAGCGAATATTGCAGCTCACCCCTAATTTTTATATATATTTTTTTTCAAGCCACAATGACTTTGTTGCTATTCTGGACTTGCCTGAGGGGGAGCATCAGTATAAGTTCTTTGTTGACGGACAGTGGGTTCATGACCCTTCCAAGGTAAGTTACACAACAGGATAAATAATAAAACATTTATTCTTATGTCTTGTATAAGTTTAGTTTGAGTTTTTAATGTAAGTTTAGTTTTTAGTGAAACATTTAAAGAAAAGCTGTAGGGATCAGAGTGTTTTAATTAGGGATCTGTTTTGCAGCCAGTAGTCACCAGTCAAATGGGCACCATCAACAACCTAATTGAGGTGAAGAAGTCTGACTTTGAGGTGTTTGATGCTCTGCAGGTGGACTCCCTTGAGTGCTCTGACACATCTGGTAAGAAGTGCTACTGCTGCTCAGCTTTACAGTTTTCTGTTTGTGCATATGTGACGAGTTTGCAGAATTCTAGAGGACGCTTGTTTGGCTGGAACATTGGATCCTTAACATGAAATTCAATTCTTAATATCTTTTTGTCTTCTTAAAGACATGTCCAGCTCTCCTCCCGGTCCGTATGGACAAGAACTGTACATGTTTCGTCCCCAAGAGCGTTTCAAGGCACCGCCTATCCTTCCCCCTCATTTACTCCAAGTCATTCTGAACAAAGACACAAATGTATCTGTAAGTCCTTTATCAGAAATAAAATAAAAATTCTATTCTAAATATATTCTAAATATTACTTAAGTTCTGTAATGTGAGAAGATTTTGGGTGAGGCTCCTCTCACTCCTGACATCAGCAAAATAATACCGGATTAGAGTTTCATTTCGGCAGATTTAGGTATTAATATTTGCAAATAGAACATAGCTGTATTGAATGCTATTGTCTTGGTGACCTGTAGTTCTTACATACACTTTTGTGTTTGTGTGTGTGTGTGTGTGTGTGTGTGTGTGTGTGTGTGTGTGTGTGATGTGCAGTGTGATCCAGCACTGCTGCCTGAACCCAACCATGTGATGCTCAACCACCTTTATGCCCTCTCTATAAAGGTAAGGTAGAACAGACCTGTATCAGTTCTGTATCATCATGTTCTGGATCTTCCCCCTCTTACCTTCACTCTATCTTTTCAAAATACACTCCGACTCGTTCACTTCGCTCCAGTGATGATTGCCGCCTGGCGATTCCACCTCACCGAGGAGCTAATTCTCACTCTGTGGCGTTCACCACTGCAAAATGGTGGAACGTTCTTCCCAACTCTGTCCGTAAGGCAGAATCTCTAAACAGTTTTAAGAAACTACTTAAGACGCATCTATTTAACAAATACCTGTTGTAAAAAAAAAAAAAAAAAAAAAAAAGGGGGGGGGGGGGGCACAGCTTCGAATAACAATCAGGTTTGATGAACTTACAGTATAGTTGGTTTTCTCCATGGCTTCTGACTTGTGGTGTTCTCATTTGTAAGTCGCTTTGGATAAAAGCGTCTGCTAAATGACTAAATGTAATGTAAATGTAAACGTATCAGGTGTTGTCATGCTGCTCCATGTTAAAAGTGGCATCTGTTTTCTCTTATTCTGTAGGATGGTGTGATGGTACTCAGTGCGACCCACAGGTACAAGAAGAAATACGTCACCTCTCTGCTGTATAAGCCAATTTGAAACTCCTCATGTGTACTGTACTCCACCCTCTGTCCAGCTTAGGATCTGGACTATTTACAGCTCACAGTGGTTCTGATGACTGCTGGTGCTCACTCACAATTGTGAGAGTGTGTGTGTGTGTGTGTGTGTATTTATGCACGATTTCAACCACTACACTACTACTGAACTGAGCTTTAACAGGCTGTTGTAATCATGGCTTCTTGAGTGTATTGAGGCTGTTTAACAGGTGTGGTAATGTTAATGTGCCGTTAGTTCTTTTATCTTGTTGTTTAAGAATCCCAGCTCTGCTGAAGTTCAGATCCATAAACAGGGTCTGATGCTGCATACCAAAGGGCTTCTGGTCGCTGTGTGAAGTTATAGAATTCAGGATTAAAAATACCACCTGTTTCTTTAGCATGTTTTAAAATGCGTTACATGATGTTGGAATCGTGACGGATTTGTTGATCCGTCTCGTGTCATTTTTGCCTTTTCATTTTTGCATGTTTGTTTGAAAAGGGCTTTTAAGTTTATCTATTTAATAATTTTGATGTGCTTTATAACAGAGGAATTGATGTCAGACCAAAAATCTGTTCAACAATCACTGAAGCTCAGCTTCAGAGAAGAAACAATACTTTTTATCCTTGGGCCTGTTTTTCTTATTTTATAGGGTCCAGATTTTAGAAGGAAAATACATTTCATTAAAGGAAAAATCTAAATTGATACAGTATTGAGTTGGAATGGAAAAACAAACAGTTACAAAATGGCAGTACAGTGTAATAATGGGGGCAAATGTTTTTCCTTTTGTTTTTTCCACTGACCTGTTCATTATGTTATGAGGGTTTACACAGAAAAGATCTGACCTAGAAATTAGTGTTTACCTCGATATCTGTAATAAAAATGTAGAGAAGGCATGTTTTTGCAGTCAGTTGTACCTTTTATACCCCTCCTGCCAAACATTGCATCACTTTGGAAACTAATTTTATCAAAGACATCTGGAGAAGAACTGCAGAACCATTATTATGCTTTCTTGTATTGAGATAAACACCAAGGTCATGAGATGATCTGTTCCATGTTGACATTCATAACATTATGAACCCATCAGTGGAAAAAAACAAGCAGGTTACATGTTGTCTGTCAACGTGATTATATTGTGCAGCCATTTGGTAATTACTTGTTTGAGTATTAAAAGCTAAAAACAGATGACAATAGGATTAAAACATACCAAAGTTTCTCGTTAAGGGCTTTGGACTGGTTTATGTGTGTGGTGAGTGTGTGCATGCAGTTGCCTTTCTCTGAGATTGTATAAGCACTTTAACTATATGTTCACTGTGAGGACACTGTGGAAGACAAAGACATTTTTTTTTTTTTTTTTTTCGATGTTTAGCTATGCAGCGGTTCAGATCCGGGATGGCAGGGGCCGGTTGAACGCATCTTTCATTGTGATTAAACGATGGAAAGTTTTTAATGTATTTGTATATTTACAGTCTTTGGAATGCACTTTGAATGTTGGTGTACTGTACAATGAGAGCGTTTATAATATTGACGCTAAAAGCATTGTGGTTTGCAGATTGTAGGTCATTTTGCCAATAACAGAAGCAGCGTTTTCCTCTTTCCCGTTATCCACATCCCTTTAATAAGGCAAGCATGCCGTTTGAATACAGCTGTTTTAGAAGCATCAGTATAAAAGCTGTGTATTGAAGAATTATGTTTGTTTTTATTTTTGATGTGTATTATGAAAAAAGGTATTTTGAAGTAGTTATTAATATGATTTTACCAACATTCAGAATCATATTGCTGTGTTATTTAGGGATGTCTCATTTAAAACAAACCTTCTGAATTGATTTTAAAAAAAGGTGATCTGGTGTTTTTGGTGGAAATACAAATTTCGAATGTTTAAAACTTACCTGAAAAGTTGGTTGTGTTACCAAAAATGATACTGCAGTGAGTTTTGTACCTTGTGCTGGTATATTTGAAAATAAAGTAAAATGATGCTGATGTTGCATAATTCTGAGATACTTCATTTATTACAAAGTTTATCTCATCGCCCTATCTTCCACATATATTATTTTATAATCATTTACTAGGTTTGTGGGGGATTCCCCATGCCCATCCAGGGGAGAACGTTGGAACACACACTCTGTCTCACACACACACACAACATGGGGGCAATTTAGAGCAGCTAGTTTACCTTGAGTCTGTTTTTGGACTGTGAAAGGAACCCAAAGAATCTGGAGAAAACCCACACATACTGTGAGAACATTAATCCCCAGCACTGAAAAGCAGATGTATTAATATCTATCCATCCATTACCTTCCGCTTTGTCCTCTACTAGGGTCGTGGGGGTGTCCCCATGCCCATCCAGGGGAGAATGTCTCAGGCACTGGGCAGACACACCCAGGACAGGGCACAACTTATTCTTGTGAAGCCATAAACACTATGAATTCAGTGTGTACAGTGAAGCACCTTGATATGTACTTTGGATAATTGTATGCTTTCAACTTTGTTGAAACAGTTTGGGGAAGGCCTGGTTTTCTGCCTATGCCTTAGAAAAATACATAGGTCAGATTAATGTGAAGTAACTTGACTGGTTCACACAAATCCCTGACCCTCGCCCCATTAAACATCATTCGAATAATCTAGAACAGAGGTTGTGAGTCAAGGTCTAAATTTCAACATCAGTTTCTGACCCTATAAAGGCTCTTCTGGAAGAAATTGTTCTCTAAAATCTTGCAGAAAACCTTCTTGGAGAGCTGGAAGTTAGTATAGCATAGTATAAGATAGTATAAGATGCAGTAGGTTTAACGTGTGAGTTGGTGTTCCAATACTGTAATTAATGTAGTGTATTTGCATGTGTTTATGCAAATATAGTTTATGTTTTACGAGAATCAAGAAATGACCAAAGGGCAAGCCTCACATGCATCCGTGACCTTTTATTGCATTACACAAACAACGTAGTTTCCTTGGCAACAAATCGGCTCTATGTACATATCATACAAATTTCAGAAACACTGAAATATAATTTCGTATGGATGGTCCTGATCTCTCAAACACTGGTATTGCTTAGACCTCTAGAGTCCTGCATTTTCTTTTAAATGCTTTTTTTTTTTAATAAATCATCACTTTTCTGGAAATTCAAATGTGTGCTGGATAGATAAAGCTGATCTAGTGTTTTTGCTGAAGTTACCCAGTTGACAGGCACCTCCACTTTTTCAGCTTTTGAAATATTCTTGACCTTAATGCAGAGTGCAAAACAAGGCCAGGCTGTTGCTTTAAATATTTCAATATATAAAACTACAAGCATGAGCTCACATGATTATAAGTGGCTCTCTGGCTTAACAGCAGCAAAAGCAGAAGCTTCTTAAGGATTCAAGCAAAAAGTGAAAAAAAAGGAACTCTCCTTCCAATTTGCAAGGATCAGGAGGCCAAGGCAAGAGGATTTTTACATCTTGGGGCAGAGGTATTCAAACCTTTTTCTTCTGAGCGACCCCCGGGGAGTTTGAATTATGTCTGGGAAAAAAAACTGTTTTTTAAAAATAAAATACAGCACATAATAAATGATGATTATATTTATATTTATATTTCATCCCCTTTCAGCCTATAAGCAGCCTACTTTTTGTTCTAATACTTTTACACAAAGAGGAATTTGTCCTCCACATTTAACACATATGGGTATGATGGGCTGCCCTGTACATGGCGCCCGGGGAGCAATTGGGGTTGGGTGACTTGCTCAAGAGCACTTCAGTACATGGTGGAACAGGAATCGCACGGGGACCTTCAGGTTACAAGGCTGGTAGCTTATCCACAAGTATACGACTGCCCGTCCTTAAGCTTGGAACAATTTTAATGTCATTACTAAATGAAACTGTATGAAAGTTTTAAAATAGGATATAAATAAAAACAATTTCATAGATGTTCTTATTTATATATTTAAATTTGCATCTCTATCGACCCACAATTCCCATAAGCCCCACTAGAGGGAGACACAATTGCAGTCTGAATACCTCTTCTCCCAAGAGCTTTTAAAAACAGGATCAACACAGCGATTAAAATACTTCTTGGCTATTGCACAGCTACCCAGATACTGAACCTTTGCATTTATAGCAAATATTTAATGATAAACCACAAATTGGTACAGCAATAAAAAAAAAAACACATTATATACAGCACTGACAAAGAAAAAGTGAAGCTGCATAAAGACACGGTCATCTAAACAATGTCTCAAACGGCTGATTGTTCACTTAATTGACGGCTTATAATGGTCCCACCAGGTCCTTGCCAAAGTTTGTCGATGCTATTCCAGGAGACGCTTAAATGACAAATGCCCAATAAAAAAAAAATCTCCTCAACTCTCGTCACCGATTTGTGGAAGAACCCCAATATTTTTGGTCCTATCTCCTAACCATCCACTATCATCAAATTCCAACCCGCATTTAAGAATTCCAACCAACATTAGAAATGACGCCAGAAGGGCGTATGCTGACTAAATCGATCAGATAAACATGTGCAACAGCACAGACAAGGTAATACAGAAAAGAAGATGGAAATCAAGCATCCAAACTTTGGCAAGCATCTGTGAACCATGCCTCGTATCACGACACCAAGGGCTTCTTTTCCTTTTCTCTACCTTCTCCATGCAAAATACTGTCCAAACGCAATATCAGTAGTAATGACAGGATAAGACGAGGTATTAATACAAGTGATAATATTGCACTCTCCAGTGTCTGCAAAAGGCGGCACAGTTGCATTCAGTGAACAATATTCTCATTGCACATGCTCATTAAAGCCACAAACAGCAAGTAGCTGATTTTCCAAAACGCAATACTGCTTGAAATTAAATGAAAGGAATTCACCATGCACTCAGTGGCACTCTTACAGCAAGTACTAACTGAACTGTTCATATAGGCACCGGTAAATTCAGAAGTCAAGTCTATACACTCATATATAGTGTGGCTTTCAGTGTTTCAGTGCCTAAATTCGCTGAGTTTATGAAAGGGATTCAGCGGCAGTGCAAACTGCAGCAGACATCAATTCCACAGCCAAATGCCCCACTGAGGATGAGGTGTCCCTTCAGTTGTATTTTGTAGTGTATGCATCACGTGTACACATGCTGAACTATTTACACTCCCATATGCCTGCAGACTGCCGGTAATGCACATTCTGTGTAATGCACATTGACTAGGACACCTAAATGGCGATGTCCTTATCCCAAGGCAGTTTAACAGGAATCCTTCATATTAAGGAGAAGAAAAAGACAAGAAAGTGAAACTAGTGCCATTTCTCCTCATTTGCATTTCCATCACAAGTTAAACTGCGCCAAATGAATCCATTACTCGCCCGGATTGATCCCATCCATCCCTGAGCAAGTAAATTCAGTCCCAGGTTAGTAATATAATTATGCGTTCTATCTTTTGTAATTGGTTCAGTCATCATTCAGTGTCACCCATTGTGGATGTTCAATACTCCATATCTATGTAGACATAAAAAGGATGTTTAAATTTGGACACTTGAAATGTAAATCCGAATCTCTGTCTAAAGTGATATAAAGCCTATATGAAAACCTGGACTATAGGACATGGAGCAAACTAGTATATTTTGTACACATTAAATTACCAATACCATACGTTCACGATGCACCCCTACGAAGGCAGCTTGTGTGATATGGAAATGCAAATTCAGGCAAATACACGACGCCATGTCGTGTCACACCTTTCATATGAAACAATGGCACAGGTACAAGAAAAGAAGGGAAGAAAATTTGCATTGAGGACATGAGGATAAGGCAGGGGGTTGGAGAGGTGTAGCTGTCTCGGCTGGTTTAGGAAGCCTTTTGGTGAAGGCACTCCCTGCCGCGCTTCCGAGCGAGTCTCGGACTGACCGTTTCCATTGCCATCTGCGGGGTCAAGCCACCCCAAGTAAAAGACCCTGGATAGGCACATTGGAGGTCTTTACCTAAATGACATAAGAAAGGAAAACAATTAGGTATAATGTGAAAACTATTTCGAAGCCTCTGAGGTTCGAGCTTGTTGGGCCAGAAGCAAACTGATATTAAAAACATTTACTTTACTATACTACGTATACTTTTACGTCACTATACAGTAAAAGTGAAATTTTAAAAACTGTATGTAAACACTTGAAATTTACAGCTACTCTCAGCAAGGACATTATTTGACTTGTGTTGTTCTCTCATTTCCAAGTTGCTTTGTGTAAAAGCTTCAAATAAATGACAATGTTAATGTAAATGTATATGAAGACCACTACAGAACTTAATTATACAATTATTGGCAGCAGTGCAGTGCATGCAGAATTGCAGATTTGGACCGAGTGGATTCATTTTGACATTAAAACTGTAATTTGGACTGTGACTGTCATAATTGGCAGTCTGAATTGAGTATTCTTAAATATGTTGTATCTCCTGGGAGTGATGTTGTATCTCCTGGGAGCATGCAGATTTGGATGCAGATTTGGACAGATTCATACAGATTTGGACAGATTCAATTCATTTTCACATTTTCACAACTATGTTTGTCACAATTGGCGGACAGCCTGTTTATAGTCTTCTTAAGTAAGTAAACTTTATTTATATAGCACTTTTCTTAGGCACAGGCCACAAAGTGCTTTACAAAAGGATAAAACATAAAAAATAAAAGAGAATAAACACAATAAAAACACAATTTACACGACATAAAACATAAAAACACAACAATCAAGACTACTGGCTAGCCCATTTGCCCAAATGTCTGTTTGAACAGATACTCTTACATACAGATATTCTTAAATACATTACATTTGGTCATTTAGCAGATGCTTTTATCCAGTGCGACTTACAAATTTGAGACACCACAAGTCACCAGTTACAGAAAAAACTACACTGTAGAATCATTAAACCTGATCATAATCCCTTTGGAATTATTATTTTTTATAATTTTTTTTATATCAGGTGTTTGTGGGAGAGATGTGTTTAGAGGTGTTTCTAAAAGATGCTAAGTGACTCCACCTTACAGACAGTCGGGAAGATTCCACATTAAAGGTTCCACTATTTAGCAATGGAACGATAGGGAGTGATGATTAGCACCACGGTGAGGTTGAAGCACCAGGTGACATTAGAGTGAAGTGAACGCGTTGGAGTGTATTTTGGAAATATAGAGTGAAGGTAAGAGGGGTCAGATCCAGAGACTGTCCTGTAGGTCAGAGTCAGTGTCTTGTACTGAATGTGAGCAGCTACAGGGAGCCAATGGAGAGAGAGAGGAGTAGTGCAGTGACATGAGTTTGCTTGGGCTGGTTGAACACAAGTAAAATATGTTGTATCTCCTGGGATTTAAGTTTTACTCTGAAGTCAGACTGAGGAACAATAAACTAAAACTTAACAGTTTGCATTATAATTCAGGTGTTAATAAGTCACTTGCTGAGTGTTTTATAATCTTGTAAGAAGCCCAATTCCTCAACCAAAAGGATTAATATCCCCCATTCCTCCTCTAGCAGCTTTCTTTTGTATAAACAGAAATGTATATTTACATTTGTTACTGCACATTAATTGCAATTTATTGCAAATAAGTGATTAGTGAATATATAATAGAAACTGCAGCCTGTGAGTCATTAATTAAGTGATGTCCTATGGCTTAATAATGGATGCAAATGAATGCAGGGTTAATGATGTTTATAATCCTTAAATGAACAGTTTGGAAAATACAAAACAGAATCTTCGGCATAAAACAAATATTGAGAAAGCTGGAAAAAAAGCATTATGTTAAAGCAAATAGTGATGAGTGCTGGGAGTGTGGTTAGGATGCTGGGCTATCAGTCTAAAGGTTGGGTTCAAACCCAGATCCCGTGAAGGTTGTCCTGAGCAAAACCTTTAACATTTATTGATCCATTAACATTGCATCTCTAAAATTCATTCATTCATTCATTATCTCCCGCTTTATCCTCTATTAGGGTCGCGGGGGGGTTCCCCATGCCCATCCAAGGGAGAACGTCTCAGGCGCTGGGCAGATACACCCAGGACAGGGCGCCAATCTATCGCTGGGCACACACTCACTCATACAGACACGCACTCTATATGGGGCAATTTGGAGAACTCAATTGGCTTGATCCTTGTTTTTGGACTGTGGGAGGAAACCGAAGAACCCGGAGGAAATCCACGCAGACACGGGGTGAACATAGAAACTCCACCCAGATGGGGATTCGAACCGGGAATCCCTAGCGCTGAGAGGAGAACGTGCTAACCACTAAGCCACCGTGCCGCATCTCTAAAATTCATTCATTCATTATCTTCCGCTTTATCCTCTATTAGGGTCGCGGTGGGGTTCCCCATGCCCATCTAGGGGAGAATGTTTCAGGCGCTGGGCAGATACACCCAGGACAGGGCGCCAATCTATTGCTGGGCACACACTAACTCACACAGACACGCACGCATACACACTCTATATGGGGCAATTTGGAGAACTCAATTTGACTTGATCCATGTTTTTTGGACTGTAGGAGGAAACTGGGGAACCCAGAGGAAACCCATGCAGACACGGTGTGAACATGGAAACTCCACCCAGATGGGGATTCGAACCAGGAATCCCTAGTGGTGAGAGGCGAACGTGCAAACCACTAAGCCACCGTGCCGCATCTCTAAAATGAAAACCAAATATATCATAAGCCTCTAGAGTTTTCTTCTCTATATGTCTAAGCATGTTCTTTCTTTTAAGTTGGGTTAAAATGCATTATTACTTTAATAATACAAAAGTATTATTAAATCTGTGCCATATTGCCTTATGTATATTTATATTCCAATAAACAGCATATTTAATGCATAGTTACCATCTATTCACTGAATTTACCAACACATGGAGGATGGGATGGAAGGCAGGTGGTGTGTCTTCCTACAGTAAGAGCTCTGTGGAGCTCTGCTCATTCCACAGGCAGGGTGGTATGGGGTGTCATTCTGTATAGAGTTTGTACTTTTCTCCTGTGTCTTAAAACATGTTTGGTGGACTGAAATCAGCAACTGATATGGTGTAAATATATTCAAGAATGTGTTTGTCCGTGTGTCTGCCCTGACCTAAGATTGAAGCTGTACATGCATTCAATACCTCTTCCCAGTTAACTCTGGGCTTAGTGGAAGGTGATTGTATTAAGGGTATGCATGTTAAATCCTGCAGCTGCAGCCTGCACACTGCAAATATTTAAAAGCATTATAAAAAGCATCCATCTCTGTCCCATCTCCGCTTACATCACATTATCCATAGCGTCTACCAAGGTAGACAATCTACAGAGGCGTTGGGACAGAGTTGGCAGAATGAGAATGTGATGTCATGAGTAAGCAATGAGATCAGAGTCAGAGCAAGCCAGAGTCAGGCAGTGAGGCACGCGTCATCGCACGGTACAGAGCAGACCGTTACCATGGCAAAGGGAAGAAGAGGAGCTTAGAGAGGAAATCCTGAGCTGGTTCTTCTGGATTGATTCAAAACAGGGAAGACCGGGAGAAAAAAGAAACCAAAGGAGAAAGGAAGGAGCAAACAGACTCGAGGTGAGGACAGAGGAAAATAAGGACAACAGGGCTTACTCCATGCACACACAGATCTATTTACTGAACAAAATGACATATTATGGCCAATAAAGAGAAGCTAAAAGGACACTCTTACCTCTAGATTGGTTCTGGCTTTTTTCAGGACATCTCGAGTCCTGGAGACTGGGGACAAAAGGAAACATTATTAACTCACATGAGCATGAACCAACTTTACACCCAATGTGATTGCTTTTGAATTCTGGTGGTTAATAAATGTATTTTTGATGATTAAGACAAGATAAGATAATCCTTTATTGGTCCCACAATGGGGAAATTCATAAATTTATAAATTAATTCATAAATCAAGCATTAAAGCATCCAAGCATTTTGGAAAATAACATGCTTTCAACTTTGTGTGAACCTTCTGAGGAAACCCCTGATCTATGTCCCTCCAGAAAAGCATGGTTGGATAAATTCCGTGTAAAGAACTTGATTGTTCCACACAGACATGAACCTATCCCAATCAAACACTTTTAGGATAAAATAAAATGTAATGGCATTGATCTCCAAACATCAGTGTCAGACCTCACTAATGTTTATCTGATGGAATAAGCAAAAGCTAAAAATTCTTCTAAAAATTTACAATAAAAACCCAAATACTTTTATCCATATAGTGCATGTTCCCTATATATGTATATATAGAGTGCTATTTTAGTATTTGTACATGTTTTATGGCATTTATATAACATACTATAAAAAAAACATGAACAAACTGCTATTTAATTCATATACTGTTGGTGTCTCTCAGAATTCTTTGTATTTTCAGTATAGAGAGCAATGGAACCTCACAACGTTCATATAAACAGTCTAACATAAGTGCCAGTGTAAGTTGATGTGAATTGAGGTTAATGAAAAGTGATGACTGACGCTGGTTAACGATGAAGATCTCCATGCTTTCTTTGGTGCGGCTGGTGCTCTTTAGTCTCTGAATGGTGTTCTGCAGAACCTCCTCCTGCTCGGCTATCCTCAGACGGAGAGTCTGAATCTCCTCTTTCATTACCTGCTCCTGCAAACAGCAGAAACAAGGGTTTTTATGGTTTGTCGCATCTAACATTGGCTATTTATAAATGTGCATTTTAGTGACCTATTCATGATCAGAAAAGTACTGCACAAGAGAATCATTAAAGGTACTGTTGAACTACACCATTCATTCATTCATTATCATACGCTTTATCCTCTATTAGGGTCCCGGTGGGGTTCCCCATGCCCATCCAGGGGAGAACGTCTCGGGCGCTGGGCAGATACACCCAGGACAGGGCGCCAATCCATCGCTGGGCACACACTCACTCACTCATGCACACTCTATATGGGGCAATTTGGAGAACTCAATTGACTTGATCCATGTTTTTGGACTGTGGGAGGAAACCGGAGAACCCGGAGGAAACCCACGCGGACACGGGGAGAACATGGAAACTCCACCCAGATGGGGATACGAACCGGGAATCCCTAGTGCTGAGAGGCGAACGTGCTAACCACTAAGCCACCGTGCCGCCCGAACTACACCATATCATATTTTGTTTACACTATATTTATTTGTACTATATTTTATGCTTATTTCTTATGCTACTATATTTTTATATTACATTTTTATTATAACGCTGGTATATTTAAAAAAAAAAAATTTAAAATTCTACGTAAGGTAAACAAAAATTTAGTTTATATTTCATGTACCACATGTTATGTAAATGACAAAAAGTCTCCTTGAATCCGTGAACAAACTAATACAGAGGTGTTAAACTTAATTGCACCGGAGGCTAAAACTCAAAGCACTCTTTAGGTCATGGGCCAAACGGGATAAACATTTACTAAACACACTAAAAGTAAATGTTTTCTGAACGTAGGAATAGGAATAAAAAGTCTGGAAAATGAATTAATCGTCGCTTGACTTGAATGACGCAGAACTGTTGCCAGGTAAACTATCATTCTGCAAGGCAGCGGTTGTGGTGCACTATGGGATTTATAGTTTTTTGTGTTAATAGCGCTTTATATCACCGAGCCATTTAAAACAATAATAATAGATCAATGTAAAATGATCTCGCAGGGCTGGATATAATTGTATTACGGGCCGGATATGGACTGTGGGCCGTGAGTTCTAATCTACAATAAGTTTTCTGAATTAATCATTCATGTATGTTTCCACTTATCCTGAACATAATTGGAGAAGTTTACTAGTGTGTAACCAGCGCAAAAAAACCCGTGGACAGGTCCCCAGCCTATTGCAGGGCAGACACACAACCACAACACTCACAGGAAATTTTTGGAAGGGAAAATCCACATAAACATGAGGAGAACATGCAAACTCGATACAAAAAGGTCCACATTTAAATTAATTGAAAATCGAACACTGGACCTTTATGCCCACTGTTTTGTTCTCGAGCACAAACAAACCAACACAAGTATTTTAGAGATTACAAGGAGTTTTTGTCATTAGATTCATTAATTAAGCGATCTGCTGAAATATTATTCTATACAGGTAAACACAGTGACTAACCTTCTGGAGGAAATTGGCAGAGCCATCACTGCTGGGTAACGCCGCTCTCCAGAACATCCTAAGAAGAGAAACGGCCTCCTCCAGAATCTGCCTTAGTGTCTTAGTGTTAGCTAGCAGTGTTTTGACACTGGCATAATCCAGAGCCTAAAGACGAAGGACAGAAATCTCTCTCATTTTCTATAAATATTTATAATAAGTTAACATTTTGCAAATCTTTGTAGCATTAGGTAGCCTTCTTGTTCATATATGTATATTCTTCTATGTTCACACAAAAGAAGTGTAGCATTCTTTAGAGCATATAACTAAAATATAGTGATAATATTAATAAAAATAATAATGACCATAGTCACTAATATCCATTAAAAATGTTTTGTTTCATATTTCCATCCATTTTGTTTCATATTACCATAGTAACAATAAAACTGAATCACATGCAAGGCATATTAATTACACTAGAACTATAGGTTGTGGATTTTCACATCAATGTGATGTGTAGTGTTTACGTTAATGGTGCTACGGGTCTTGTTGACGAAGCCAGCTTGCTGCTGGGTGAGGTTTAGGATAAAATCTGCTGTTTACTGAACATTTGCTCACTGACCTTCCCAGTATTGACCTCCATTAGTGCAGCATTAAGGCAAGTGTTTAGTGTGGCCTCCATCCTCTGTACCAACCCTCTACCCTCCAGAACCTGCTGCTGGAGTGCACTGAAGTCATCCACATGCCCGATGGCATGCCGTCCATTTCGGTTGGCAAATGAGCCATCCGGGGCATCACCTTCCAGATCAGCATGCGGCTCCAAAGGGTCTAAGAGGGAAGATAAGATGCATAAATATAAAGCCAAATATCAAAAGTAATCCATGAACTGCTTCATTTCGCTACATTAGGCAAATCTCCTTTGGACGGCATCTTTAATAAAAGAGGATCACTCTTTTTTGTACAAATGGGGAAATAAAAAACAAGCCATTGCATTTGAACTAATAGCTACAATATAAAACAACATGGTGGTTGATTCCAAGTAAAAATGAGTGGAAAAATTTCAGCACCATTGTGTCTGTGCCACCATTGTGCTCACACACCAACACCACCTCCATAAGTATCACTATTGCGCTCATCCAAACAAATAATACCTGTAGTGATTGTAACATTAAAAAAGTGGGGAAAATTACATTTTCTAAAACAAAGCTAGTAGTTTATGGCTCAAATTTTTTTTCTGTATTAGAAGCATCTTAATTAACAGTAACATACAAAATCATTGAGTTGACTCAGTCTCTAAGCATATATTATATTACATACAGTACATTACTCAAGTTAGAGTGTTATTAGATTATCATTAACATGCACACACCATTAGCTGTGAGTGAACTGTCCTCGAGTTCAGAATAAGGAGAACATGGAGGACCAGAAGGAAACGGACCAACATCTCTTACTGGAGGCGATGGAGATGGATCTGCAGGAAATACAACATGATGGGCAAGTAAATCGAGCATGCATGTACATGCTAATCACAGTCTGACATGGCAACAGACACAATGCAGGGATTCCTTTTTGTAATTATTTATAGAATTACATAATCATTCATATTTTTAAAGGCCGATGGACGGAATATTTTGTTATTTGTTTTATTATGCAGTGGTCAATAAATACAAGCCATATTCTATAAAACTATAACCCTGCATTTAAACCTTCCATGATACAAATTTTTCATACGATGTGATTGAACTTAAGCAAATGAGTGAGACTTTGCAGAAAAAAAAAATAATGCAAAAGGTGCGAGTTAAAATATGTTTAAATAATTTGTATTTTTGTCCCTCGTTTGGGTTCTTCATTATCTCAGCTGGATAATTGGTTTGTTTCTGTGCACGTGATTAGTTGGTTTGTTATTTAATTTCCGTTTTCCATCTTTTCGGTGCACGTCTTTGTTTTGCGGTTAATACCCTATATGTTAGTTTGTTCGTTTGTTCCCCTTTTTGTTGGTGTTCCGTCACCAGTTTTTAATAAATTCGGTTTGGTTTTTATCCCGGTGTTTTTCTGGACTCTCCTTCCGCGCTCAACCACGGTGCAGCGCTGCGTACTTTCTCCACGCAGGTCGCACTCGTGGGAGCGTTTCCGTTGATCGGCGTATGCAGTATACCCCACGTAGCCGGTGCCCAGGAAGCGCTCACTAGGCGCGAGCGGCGTACGCCGTTTTTCCCGCGTAGCCGCCCTCCTCCGGGGAAGAACGACATCTCTAACAATTTTACATTTAATTTTAAAATATAATTATTGGCATGACAGTGCAACAGTTAACACTTTCACCCTTCTACAAGAGGTCTTATTTTATCGAGTCTGCATGTCCTCTCTGTGCCTGCGTGGGTTTTTTCTGTGGTTGCCAGTTTTTACACTTAAAGACATGCTGATAGATACATTACAGACATACATTGGGTCATTTTTGCAGATGTTTTTATCCAAAGTGACAAGTATCCCAACTTGATGAACACGGTGTTATGTACAGAACAACTGGAGCAATGAGGGTTAAGGGACTTTCTTAAAGACCCACATTGGTAACTTCAGCAGACCTGGGATTTGAACCCACAACCTTCAGATTGATAGCCCAACACCCTAACCACAGAGTTACCACGGCCAGTTTAGATAAATAAATTGGAGATAAATAGTTCTAGCAATAAGGTTGTATGGTTCAGCAAACCCTAATGGGAGGAGCTGAGTAAGTCAGAATACTACAAGTACAAATACCCCGGCATAACAAATACCCTGTTCCTCAAGTAAGTAAGAGCATACGTAATACAAACACATTAACAAGGTCCACTGTGTATTAGTACAACAATCCAACAATCATGCACTAAGAAATTCATGAGATCTATGAGTCCTCTCACCATGCAGTAGCTGCCTTCTATATAAAGCATCACGCAATGGGCTGGCTGGAATAAGGGATGAAGGTCTTGGCTCCAGACTGGCGACGGACAGCTGTTGCTCCAGCTGTTTTTGCAGATGCACCCTCAGAGAGCTGTTCTCCTGAATGCTGCGCTCCAGCTGGGCCCGCAGAGCCCTCACCTCCACTAGCAACTCACCCAATTCTCCACCAACTGGAGCAGAGGTAAACGGCACATCAGATAGAAATCCTGCAAACAAAATGGTAGGAAATGAAAATACAACTGGGAAGAAGACAAAATCTAAAGATAATAATACAATCACACACATTTAAAGATATAGATCCAATCACACACATCCCTGTGCCTGTTAAAGATTGGACCTTTTATAAAACAAATTAGCATCTTGTGAATATTCATTCAATCATTGTCTTCCACTTAATCCTTTACTAGGGTCGGGGGGGGGGGGGAATGCCCATTCAAGGGGAGAATACACCCAGGACAGAGCGCTAATCTATTGTTGGGCATACTCAATTTAGAGCATTCAATTTACCTTGAATCCATGTTTTTGGAAGGTGGGAGGAAACCAGAGAAAACTCACGCAGACAAAAGGATAATATGAAAACTCCACCTATTGGGATTCGAACCTGGAATGATTGGATTGGATTCTTGAATGAAATCAACCACGAGTAACATAATGCACCAGAACCGTGAGAGAACTGCAACTGATGCTGTTCATTTGTTAATTAATTTAATGATTTATGTCCTGGCGGCACGGTGAATTAGTGGCTAGCACTCTTAGCGCTGGGGATTCCACGTTCTCCCTGTGTCCACATGGGTGTCCTCTGGGTTCTCCGGTTTGCTCCCATAGTCCAAAAACATGGATTCAAAGTAAAGTGAATACTCTAAATTTAGGGGTGAGCTGCAATATTCGCTGATTCGGCGATTCGATTCGGAGAACCGTAGTCGACTATGAACCTCATAGTCGAATGTACCATTTAGACCACATGGGGGTGCCCATGGCTGCTGCTAAGCATTAGTTTTTACATGAAATGTCTTTGTTTTCGTTATATATATAGCCTTTTGTCAAATAAAATCATCCTAATTTCTGTTAATATTTTTTTTAAATGATGTGTGCGCTTTAACAATATAAAATATATAACAAAATATTTAAAATTTTTTTTTTTAAAAACCACGCTTATAGCGCCATCTTGTGGTGAAATTTTAACTGATTCGACTATCAGTCGACTATAGGGAAAATCTGACGAATCAGATTCGACTATGAAAATCCATAGTTGAAGACACCCCTACTCTAAATTGCCCCATATAGTGTGTATTTGTGTGTGGGTCTGTGTGAGTGTGTGTACCCAGGGATAGATTGGTGCACTGTCCTGGGTGTATATGCCCAGTACCTGAACGTTCTCCCCTGGATGGGCATTGGGAACCCCCCCCGCGACCCTAGTAGAGGATTAAGCAGAAGATAATGAATGAATGAATAAGTCCTAACCTGAGGAGGTGTTCTTGCCCCGGGCACACACTCGGTCATAAAGCTGTAGTTCACACTGCAGTGAATGCAGGAGCTGCCTGCTCTCTGACAACTGCTGCTGGAGGAGACTGACCTCATGCTGTAGCCTGCACACACACACACACACACACACACACACACACACACACGTTTAGACCTTCAAGTAAAATGGATGAGAGTGGAACATCGCAAAAAGATTTGACAGACATAATGGCAGAGTATTAAACCTGTTATTGTGTTCTTTATTGTTCTGTCTTTCCTGACGTAGCTGCTGAATCTGCTGGCTCTGCTCACAGGTGTGTGTCCGAAGCCTTCGCAGCTCCTCTTTCCACTGCCCCGCCTCCAACTCTGCCTGTTTCAGCCGAGCACGTCCAGACAGCACCGCCTCCCGCAGCTGCTCTACCTCTTCATGACTCTCTGCAGGAGGTTCAACAAGATTTTACCATATTAATATTCCTCTAGGCGGCACGGTGGCTTAGTGGTTAGCACGTTCGCCTCTCAGCGCTAGGGATTCCCGGTTTGAATCCCCATCTGGGTGGAGTTTCCATGTTCTCCCCGTGTCCGCGTGGGTTTCCTCCGGGTTCTCCGGTTTCCTCCCACAGTCCAAAAACATGGATCAAGTCAATTGAGTTCTCCAAATTGCCCCATAGAGTGTGTATGTGTGTGTGTGTATGTGTGTGCCCAGCGATAGATTGGCGCCCTGTCCTGGGTCTATCTGCCCAGCGCCCGAGACGTTCTCCCCTGGATGGGCATGGGGAACCCCACCGCGACCCTAATAGAGGATAAAGCGGGAGATAATGAATGAATGAATGAATATTCCTCTACTACTATTCCAGACCATAAACTGGTTCCTTTTTACTATAACAACCCTATATGATAGATAAAAGTCATTTCTATGATGTGGGATCTCTAAGGTATTCAGCAATGGGTTATCTGATCACAGCCTGTGTCACATTGTCCGTTGTTCCCCAGAGAAGAGCGGCTACGCGGGGCAATCGCAGTAGAGGGAAACGCTCCCACGAGTGCGACCTGCGCGGAGCAAGTGCGCAGCGACACACCGTGGCAGAAATGCGGAAAAGAGAAAAACTGGAAACACCGGG
Source organism: Corydoras sp. C115 (assembly GCA_019802505.1). Classification (NCBI taxonomy): domain Eukaryota; kingdom Metazoa; phylum Chordata; class Actinopteri; order Siluriformes; family Callichthyidae; genus Corydoras; species Corydoras sp. C115. The sequence goes on along the minus strand of JAFMOC010000103.1, from coordinate 123,692 downwards.
ATAAAAACCAAAACGGAATTTATTAAAACATGGTGCCGGATCTCCAACAAAAAGGGGGTAAACGAACAACGTGACATAGGGTAAGGTAACCACGAATTAAAGACGTGCTCAGAACCGAGGGGAAACGAAGACTAAATACAAACCCAACTAAACACGTGCACAAAAGCAACCAATCACCCAAGTGAGATAATGAAAGACCAAATGAGGGACAGGTGCCGCAGGTATCTGTTACAGCCTGCTATTCCGTTTATTATAAATGTGCTAAAGAAATCAATTCAGCATAAAAGATTCAATTAAAAGATAGTTTTATTGATTTAATAGTGATTATATTGTTTCCATAATAGCATAGTAAAACCACAGTGTCCAATTGTCCAATGTCTATAATAATTAAGTAATAATAGCCATCATTGACCAATCAGAATAAAGTATGGATCCCTGTAGCTGCTCGAATTCAGTAAAAGGCACTGCTAAATGGTGGAACGATGTTCCCAATTCTGTCTGTAAGGCGTTATTTGGCATTTTCAAGAAAAAACTCAATACACATATCCACAAAAAATAATAATGATCAAGTTTGATTATACTACTGTACAGTGTAGCTGTTTTCTCCTTAACTACTGACTTGTGTTGTTCTCATTTGTAAGTCGCTCTGAATAAAAGCGTCTGCTACATGACTGAATGTAAATGTAATATAGAACCTATTGCTAAAAAGAAAAATAAAGAACACTCTACCTGTTTTAAAACATCAAGTTTGCTGAACGTACCTCTGCTTGCCTGCAATCTTGACTGGAGACTCCGATTCTCATCCTTCAGCACTTGAATTTCATCGGACAGCTGAGTAACAGAGTCCAAACCCTGGATATAGATGCTGGTGGGTGTTGCTTTTGAGAGACACAAGCATGTACAAGCATGTCATGTCATTTCATTTCAATTGAAAAAACATTTATTACATCTTCCATACATCCATTATCTTCCGCTTTATCCTCTATTAGGGTCGCATGCAGGGGGGGGGGGTTCCTCATGCCCATCCAGGGGAGAACGTTTCGGGCGCTGGGCAGATACACCCAGGACAGGGTGCCAATCTATCGCTGGGCACACACTCACTCACTCAAACACGCAGACACACTCTATATGGGGCAATTATGAGAATTCAATTGACTTGATCCATGTTTTTGGACTGGAAAACGGAGAATCCGGAGGAAACCCACGCAGACACGGGGAGAACATGGAAACTCCATGTTCTCCCTGTGTCCGCGTGGGGGGGGTTCCTCATGCCCATCCAGGGGAGAACGTCTAGGGCGCTGGGCAGATACACCCAGGACAGGGCGCCAATCTATCGCTGGGCACACACTCACACAAACACACAAACACACTCCATATGGGGCAATTATGAGAATTCAATTGACTTGATCCATCTTTTTGGACTGGAAACCGGAGAACCCGGAGGAAACCCACGCGGACACGGGGAGAACATGGAAACTCCATCCAGATTGGGATTCGAACCGGGAATCCCTAACACTGAGAGGAGAACATGCTAACCATTAAGCCATCGTGCCACCCTTTATTACATCTTAAAGGCTGGTAAATTACAGAACATGAAATTTAAAAGCCATTTCTTTACATAATCTCTTCTGATTGTCCAGAGTCTTAGTCCTTCTTTTAATTATTATTATCACACAGGGGTTTAGATCAGGAGACTCAGATAGTCATAGCAAAAGTGTTTGTTTTGTATTTGTTTGGGAAACCTTTATTGTGTTGATATGGACATACAGCACGACGTCAAAAGTACTAGGACACACCACTTATGACTAAATTCAGGTGTTTTATTCCGGCTCATGACCACAGGCGTATAAAATCAAGAACCTAGTCAGGCATTGTAGCAGGAACGGGTGTCATTGCTCAAGCCTGTTGTTAACAAATGGCAGAACTGATTTAGTTGCCCCTCTTGTTTATGTTCCCAGTGAACACAAGAGAATACATTAAAGCGATGTGATCACAGCATGTCTATCACTACTCCCATAAAAACTCATATTATAATATACAGCGGAGGAGAAAATTTATTGATCCCTTGCTGATTTTGCAAGTTTACCCACTGAAAAAGATATGAACAGTCTATAATTTTAAGGTTACACTGAGGGTTTGAATATCAAAAAGAAAATAAAAAAAACATTGTATAAATTATATAAATTTCCTTTTTTTTATTACCACCTCTATATTTGCCTCATCTGTTTGTCTGTGTGTCTGGTAAAAAGTTTGCAAATGCTGTTTCACCCACTTCCCGTTATCCCATTAAGCTGAAACTTTGCACAATTGTTCACCGTAGATGACAACACATGAATCAATTTTTTAAAAATTACCAATTAATTTACTAAATAGTGGTAATTAATTAAATTTGTTTTCTAATAAATTGCCCATTTTCTACTACATTGTTTACTTCACAAGGAGAATTAATGCAGGATAAAGTAATTTAACACAATACAGGGGTGATTTAAAAAAAAATATATATAAAAATATATATTTTGCTTATTTATATTTGCAGAGAAAAATAAGTATTTGATCCCTCTAGTAAACAAGTCTTAATACTTGTGGGCAAAACCCCTGTTGAAAAGCACAGCATTCAGGGGTTTTTTGTAGTTGATTATGAGGTTTGTGTACATGTCAGAAGGAATTTTAGTCCACTCCACTTCACAGATCATCTCTGAATCATTAAGATTTTGAGGTTATTGCTGGGCAACTCAGAGCTTCAGCTTCCTCCATAAGTTTTCTAAGGTGCTATTTTAATTTTTTTTATATGAATATCAAAGAATATACAGTTTGCATTACCGTTAGAACTACAGGGAACTGCTTTCACGAGTGTTTGAGCAATATGGAATCAGTGCAGATAAGTTTTTCACATAAATTTAATTATACTATTAAAACTATTGAACTGTTAACAACGTTCTTATGAAAAAAAAATAATTGAAAAAGTTTGGTGGCAAAAAGTTTGTATTGATTAATGAGTAATTTTATAATCACTGCAGTGTAAAGGTTGATTGTTAGTAATTATATTGTGTAAACAGTCTGTTCTTACCGCCATCTCGGGCAACGTTGGCTAGACGAGTCTCCAGCTGCTGTCTCAGCCTTTCGTTTGTCCTTATAGAATCCTCCAGACGCTGGCGGAGGGTACGAATCTCACGCAGGTGCTCCTCAATCATGTCCACACCTGTCGGCATCGACAAGCATCCAGAACAAACATTTAAAAACCGATAGAGTCTAGACCCACAGCAGACTTCCTGTGCAATCATCTTCTAATTCAATTATAGATTGTATTTTCACTAAAGTACAAGTTAACAGAATGGACGTACCTGAAGCGTTGTTCCCTAAGTGATAACCAGGTGTTTCAGAGATGCCTCGAATTGGTTGAATAATATTATCCATGCCCCACGCTGCACTGCATCCCACTAGATTGGGATCTGTTTGCTGGGACTGGTGAAGAGAATGATGGGAAAGCTGGGAGTAACCGTGGGAATCCGGCAATGCAGAGCTCATCAGTGCGTAGGTGCTTAATGCGTGGGGCAGACTAAAACCTGGTTCAAACCACAGAAAAATATCATTAAGCATTTTATTTACTCACTCTGATTTGGACAATTTTTGTCAATATTTTATTTATGCTTCATTTACACACATGAATGTGAAGCCGACACAAACCATTTTTAATGACCTCGCATTTAGTGCTATAAGTAATAAAGTAGAAACTTGCGGTTAGTGCATAATACTAATACGAATTATTATTTTTTGTTTTTTGTTCAAGTATTGACGATACACGATTCAATGAAAATTAAATGAACAAATACCCATCACACCAATTGTCTTCTGGGAAATTTAGGAAAGTAGAAATGTATTTACTGGGACTATGGGTTCCGGAGCTTAATTAGAAGAGGAATCTCACATACATTCAAGTATATTGAAGGTGGGCCTTTAAATCTTTATGTGCTGCCTAAAAAATAATCACTGACTGATGTTAATTATTTTTTATCCATGAATACATATTAAATAATTCAAAATGGTCTTTCTTCCTATCCTAGCTTTTCTCCGGTTAGGCCACCTCTAGACATGTATTTTCTCATTAAAGCTTTTAGCCCATCACATTTCAGCATCATTTGTTGCCAGGGTCAATCATCTGCCTAAGGACCAGAAGTACAGTGTTGATACATGTGTTGATCAAACTGTTGCTTCAACAAATCAGATGATGTGATTGGCAACACCAAGGACATCTAGCGTTTTCACGCCCTTTGATTGGATAGTCAGAGAGTCCACCGCTTTGGGAGGACATTATTAGCAAATTAAAACTTATGCCGGAAATACAATTTGACTTTCAGCATTAGTTTCGGTGGCAATAGAACAGAACTTCTTGATGGAACTAATTGAATTCTTTTTGAGGAAAAAAATAAGATGGATTTTGTGTACAAATAATCAGAATTTTATCAGTTTTTATGTGTGGCTACATGAGTTATATATTTGTGATGCAACAGTTATTTATACAGCATTTTTGCATAATAAGGGTTTTTATAGCCATAAAATAGTTTTGGACAGGTGGATTGATTCAGACAAACCATTACTGAAGAGCTAAGTGTTAAATATGTGTCCTGCCACCAGCAGTATGCTTCTTTATGTTTAGTCATGCTTATTAAATTAAACTTGATCCATATCTGGTGTTTAATTATTGTATTAGTTGCAAAATTTAAATGACAACCCATATCCCATAAAACAGTGCACCCAAACACACACATTCACAAACTGTGTGCTCACTGCGGACTGGCGGTCTGCGTAACCCCTGCTGTTGCTGTGGCAACAGCCCTTTGACAGGCCCAGTGAGGGGCAGTTGGTCAGAAGTTAAGGTATTTGAGGACAGATGGGTCTGAGCCATAGTCAAAGCAAAACTCATACCTAAAAATGGGTGGAGGAGAGTGAGAAATGGGCAAAACATACACAGAACTAAGACATGACTCCATTGACGACCCACCTGTCTTACTTTGGGGAGTTTTAGAAGGTAGAATAGGGGCCTGAAATTGGCAAGGGGCATGGAGAGCTGAAGAGAGGTCTGAAACAGAACATGGGGGGAATAAGACATGGACTTAATGAGGTCGCTAAAGAGAGTGTGCATTACATCATAAGTACATGCACATGTTCAGAAATTTGTTATATTGTCATTTTTCTGCAATTTCTGAACAATTTATGTCTCTTAAGTGTATTGAAAAAACATGTATTAATAATTGAATTTAATCAGTTGTGCCAAGACATTTAATTAAGTGGGTTTATTTTTAAATGATCGATTGTTTTGTGCTTAAAGCTAAACCTTTTTTTGTGCAATAAAGGATTCAGAAACATAACCAAATTATCAAATAATTTTATAATTGAACCATTCTTTAAATATGGCTACATTATCGTTCTAACATTTTATCTCTATATATTCATAGCTCTCACCATGTATTACATTAGGAATAATGAGAATATAAAGATGTAATTGTAAAAAAAATGAGTAAGTAGGGAAAATATACACATACGCAAATACTTTAAGTCTACTTAAATTAGAATATGTAATTAAAAGTATGTTTGTAAGACAGAGTTAATTTTTCTTTCTGTTTCATTAACCCTTAAATATTCCTTTAGGTTTGTTAGAAACAAATGCTAGCAGAATTGATATACTGTGCTCAAGATATAATACTGATTTTCGTATTTGTTTTCTGTCAGAAAATAATAAACTTTAATGACTTACATTAGGAATATATTTAATTACTGTAGTTTAGTGTGTGTGTGTGTGTGTGTGTGTGTGTGTGTGTGTGTGTGTGTGTGTGTGTGTGTGTGTGTGTGTGTGTGTGTTTGTGAATGGTGTTCTATAGCTCCACCTTCATCACTCGATCTGGGAACTGTTTCCTCTTGAGCATATTCACTGGCACCGTCCACATCAGAGCACAGTTCCAAATCCTCATTTATTGAGGCCCTCTCATCCGACACAAACGAAGTGCGATCAGATTGGTCTGTTGTTTCCGATGGAGCGCGGCTGCTAGCAGGTGTGTCGGGACATTGTTGTAGCTTGGTGTGGAGGGACTCAATGATCTTATCCTTTTGCTGGAGCTCTTTACTGAGTCTGTATATACATATTTATATAGTTTATATATATATATATATATATATATATATATATATATATATATATATATATATATATAGTCAAAAAAAAAAAATTTAATCTATTAATTACATTGTCATGGTATACTTTGTTAATTCTGTTTACGAGGAAAAATAATATTTTGTCTTCAGTGACTTAAATCAGAATTAAGTTATTAAACTCTATATATATTTAAATTTGTATGACTCATGCACATGTCAAATCTGCTGTATATCAGTGTAGTCTTGTTGGAAAATGTTATTCAAAGAAATTTTTCTTACCGTAATGCTAACAGTTCATGGCCCATTTTGTCATCTTGTGTTTCTGATCGATCTCCTGGTAGGAAAAATAAATAAATATCAGGTAAAAAGTAGTATCACAATATTAATATTAAGGACAAGTTTTCTGTGAAACATATATTTTCTTCAAGCTTGTTATTGTGAGCATCCACCTATTTTCTTTTTACAATTTCCTTGTCTTTTATAGTTTGCCATAAAAGTTTATAAATCAAAACCATTAAATGTGGGAGATCTGTGATCTCCGTGATTTTGACACCGACATAAGTGTTGGTGCTTAATATATTGTATATATATGTCTGTCATATTCTAAAAACTTAGCTGTAAAGACAAAAATATCCTTACTAATAAAAGAGAAATATATGTCTGCATGGGTTTCCTAAGAGGTTTCTTGATTCCTCCCACAGTTCCTCTCACAAAAACATACCCATATATTGTGTGAATGTGTGCCCAGTGTTAGATTGGTGGCCTGTCTTATGTGATGGGCATGGCAAACCGCCCCCCATGACCCTAGTAGAGGATTAAGATTGTGTGTCTCTGTTTGTGTGTGTCGTGTCTATGTGTGAGTGTTGTGTGTGTGTGTGTGTGTGTGTGTGTGTCACTTACTGCCACTGATCTTCATGCCTATTCTTTGAGCTAGTGAGGAGTTCTGAGACAGCTGTTCTCTAAAGCTCTGACCCATGTAGTAATCAATATCATTGGCTCGCAGCAGCTCCTCAAAGGCTTTGGTAGTGTCTCCCAGGTGCTGTGTAAGGATGTGGCAAATTCCACGACCCTCTCGCATTCTCTGCCGTAGGTGTGACAGCTCGCGAGCCTGTGCCTGGATCAGCGTGTTGTACTTTCTAATTAAATGAGAAGAAGGAAAATAAACTTAACACAGTTCTTTGACAGTTAAGAGGTTATTTTAAATTAAACAATTAGGATGTTAAAACACAGCTGTATAAATGTTCTCTCTCACCCAGGCCATGTGGCACTCTTCTCCTCCTCTATTCCCTTTTTCTCCTCCGAGCTACTGCTGCGAATCTGCTCCTCTAATGATGTCACACGTGATACCAGCTCCTGCAGCTCCTTACTAGACTTGAGAGAGCACAGCGCTGGACCATCCGAGTGCCAGCCTTCATCATCCTCCACTGCAGTACGCGTGGAAGAGGCCTGGAACGCCCAGTTTACCTAAAAGATTAAAGCAGCATTACGTATAGTAATTAATATCTAATGAATGAAATAACATTTGCATTACATTTAAATATTAGGACTTAAAATAGTGGCTTAGTGTTTAGCATGTTCTCCTCTCAGCGCTAGGGATTCCCGGTTCGAATCCCCATCTGGTTGGAGTTTCCATGTTCTCCCCGTGTCCGCGTGGGTTCCCTCCGGGTTCTCCGGTTTCCTCCCACAGTCCAAAAACATGGATCAAGTTAATTGAATTCTCCAAATTGCCCCATATAGAGTGTGTTTGTGTGAGTGTGTGCCCAGTAGATTGGGTCCTGGGTGTATCTGCCCAGCGCCCAAGACGTACTCCCCTGGATGGGCATGGGGAACCCCCCCCCGTGACCCTAATAGAGGATAAAGCGGAAGATAATGGCTGGATGGACTTATTAAAATAACACAAAAGCACAACATGCTGATAGTAAAGTTAAGGTTGGTAGTAAACAGAACCTCACCTTGCGTGGTGTGCGTTCAAGGCTTGAGGCATAATCAGAGGTGGCAGAGAGTGAGCGCACTCGCAGCTGCAACCCACGGATCACTTTGTGGCACCTTGAAAGCTGAGTGCGCAAGCCTTGCACCAACAAGTCGTCTGGCTGGGCTGCAACGTCATGCTGATGCCAGGATTTAGCGACACCCATGCTGTAGGATTGACGGGAGAGAGAGGTGCACATCTCCAAATCGTCGAACTCTGAGAATAAGAAAAATACAAATTCCAGATGTTAGCTGGAGGTTCAGAGGTTAATAGGTTCAGTGTTTGTATTTGTAAAGTGTGTTTGAATTATAAATTATATACTGATCAGTCGGCGGCACGGTGGCTTAGTGGTTAGCACGTTCGCCTCTCCACGTTCGAATCCCAATCTGGGTGGAGTTTCCATGTTCTCCCCGTGTCTGCGTGGGTTTCCTCCGGGTTCTCCGGTTTCCTCCCACAGTCCAAAAACATGGATTAAGTCAATTGAATTCTCAAAAATTGCCCCATATAGAGTGTGTCTGTGTGTGTGAGTGTGTGCCCAGCGATGGATTGGCGCCCTGTCCTGGGTGTATCTGCCCAGCGCCCGAGAGGTTCTCCCCTGGATGGGCATGGGGAACCCCACCGCAACCCTAATAGAGGATAAAGCGGGAGATAATGAATGAATGAATACTGATCAGTCCTGTTAAAGCCACTGCTGTTTTTACACTTATTACTCATTTGTTCAGCTCCATTAGCCGTAATAGCTGCATGTTGCTGTCTAGAAAAGCAGACTTTTGATCATTGTGTACTACATAACTACCCTGACACAAGTACCCTGTTCTTTAATAAGAAGGATACACACAACTCCCCCAAACATCCATCAACACCCCCAAACAACCATCCATCCATTATCTTCCGCTTTATCCTCTACCCCATGCCCATCCAGAGGAGAACATTTCGGGCACTGGGCAGATACAACCAGGACAGGGCGCCAATCTATCGCTGGGCACACACTCACTCACAAAGACACACACTATATACACTAAAAATGGGGTAATTTGGAGAACTCAATTGACCTTGATCCATGTTTTTGGACTGTGGGAGGAAACCGGAGAACCCGGAGGAAACCCACGTGGACACGGGGAGAACAATGAAACTCCACCCAGATTGGGATTCGAACCGGGAATCCCTAGCGCTGAGAGGAGAACGTGCTAACCACTAAGCCACCGTGCCGCCCCATCCCCAAACATTCATTCATTATCTTCCGCTTTATCTTCTATTAGGGTCGCGGTGGGGTTCCCCATGCCCATCCAGGGGAGAACGTCTCGGGCACTGGGCAGATAGACCCAGGACAGGGCGCCAATCCATCACTGGGCACACACTCACTTACACAAACACACTATATATGGGGCAATTTTGAGAATTCAATTGACTTGATCCATGTTTTTGGACTGTGGGAGGAACCCGGAGAACCCGGAGGAAACCCACGTGGACACGGGGAGAACATGGAAACTCCACCCAGATTGGTATTCAAACCGGGAATCCCTAGCGCTGAGAGGACAACGTGCTAACCACTAAGCCACCGTGCCGCCCCTTCCCCAAACAATAACTGAAATTATATAGAAAATATATTAAAATATATATTAAATCCTGTGAGCAAGTTTGGTTGATGTAATATGGTTTACTAAGTTTAAATTAGTGTGTGATGTTTGGGCATTGTGTGTATTTGACGTACCGGGGCTACTGGCATCTTCTCTCTCAGCCTCATTCTCGCTGCGCCCACTGGTCTCATAACCCAGATCCTGTAGATCCACCTGCACCTGCTTACTGTCCTGCTGAACTGTGTTTTCCACTGTAAAAGATCACAGCACAACTTTAAGTCAGCTGGTTAAAGTGCTTGAATTTATCATATCACAATATACTGCATATTCTATACTGTGAATGTTCCCCATTGTGGGACCAATAAAGGATTATCTTATAATATCCATCCATCCATCCATCCATTATCTTCCACTTTATCCACTTTACTAGGGTTCCCCATTCCCCATGCCCATCCAGGGGAGAATGTTTCGGGCGCTGGGCAGATACACCCAGGACCACACACAATCACACTCTATATGGGGCAATTTGGAGAATCCAATTGACCTTCATCCATGTTTTTGGACCGTGGGAGGAAACCGGAGAACCCGGAAGAAACCCACGCGGACACGGGGAGAACATGGAAACTCCACCCAGATTGGGATTCGAACCTGGAATCCCTAGCGCTGAGAGAAGAACATGCTAACCACTAAGCCACCGTGCCACCTTCTTATCTTATATTACTCATTCTCACTCATTATCTCCCGCTTCATCCTCTATTAGGGTCGTTGGGGGGTTCCCCATGCCCATCCAGGGGAGAACGTCTCGGGCGCTGGTCAGATACACCCAGGACAGGACGCCAATCCATCGCTGGGCACACACTCACTCACACAGACACACTCTATATGGGGCAATTTGGAAAACTCAATTGACTTGATCCATGTTTTTGGACTGTGGGAGGAAACCGGAGAACCCGGAGGAAACCCACGCGGACACGGGGAGAACATAGAAACTCCACCCAGATGGGGATTCGAACCGGGAATCCCTAGTGCTGAGAGGCGAACGTGCTAACCACTAAGCCACCGTGCCGCCTCTTATATTTAAAGAAAATAGAAAATATCAACAACTACATTTGGTCATTTATCCAAAGCAAGCACAGGGTTGGTACAGCATCCCTGGAGCAATGCGAGTTAAAGGCCTTGCTCAAGAACCCACATTAATAACTTTAGTAGACCTGGGATTTGAACCCCCAACCTTCAGATTGATAGCCCAACACCCTAATCAGATGTCTGACCAAATATTCAAACTTACTCAACAGTTCTCTATAATCCTTCAGTTGTTCAGCTTGAGCATGTACTGTGGCCTCGGACACCATCAGCCTCTCCTGCAGCTCTCTGCACTCCTGACGACTAAGAGCCAGGTCGCTACGGAGACACTCGGCTTGCTCACGTAGTCCCGCTTCCACATGCTGCCAGAAGCCTCCAGATACTTTATTCTCTCCTTTATCCTGTAGGACTGTCACAGGGTCCTGACACACACAAAACAATACATACAATCAGACATACAAGCAGCAAAAACAATACAGACTGATAACTATGTTATCCCTTGTGCCTCTTTGATAATGCTGCATGGTTATAAACTCATTCATTTACTCATTAGCAATCCATCCATTATCTTTTACTTAATCCTCTACTAGGGTGGGGTTCCTCATGCCTATCCTGGGGAGAAAGTTTTGGGTGCTGAGCAGAGGGACACCAAGGACAGGGTGCCAATCCATCACTGGGTACATGCTCAATCACATACACAGATACAAAAACACTATACAAAGGCAATATAGAGCAGCCAATTCACCTTGAATCCATGTTTTTGGATTGTGGGAGGAAACCGAAGAACCGAAGGAAACCTGGATCCTAAGTGCTGAGAGTCGAACATGCTAAACACTAAGCCACCCTGGTTATAAAGTACTAATATTATAAATCCATCCATCTAATACCTTCCGCTTTATCCTCTATTAGGGTCGCGGTGGGGTTCCCCATGCCCGTCCAGGGGAGAATGTCTCGGGCGCTGGGCAGATACACCCAGGACAGGGCGCCAATCTATCTGGGCACTCACTCACTCACACAAACACACTCTATATGGGGCAATTTGGAGAATTCAATTGACTTGATCCATGTTTTTGGACTGTGGAAGGAAATCGGAGAACCCGGAGGAAACTCACGCAGACACGGGGAGAACATGGAAACTCCACCCAGGTTGGGACTCGAACCGGGAATCCCTAGTGCTGAGAGGAGAACATGCCAACCACTAAGCCACCATGCCGGCCCTGGTTATAAAATATTATTTATAATTTATTTATATTATTTATTCATTCATTCATTCATTATCTCCCGCTTTATCCTCTATTAGGGTCGCGGTGGGGTTCCCCATGCCCATCCAGGGGAGAACGTCTCGGGCGCTGGGCAGATAGACCCAGGACAGGGCGCCAATCTATCACTGGGCACACACTCACTCACACAGACACACTCTATATGGGGCAATTTTGAGAACTCAATTGACTTGATCCATGTTTTTGGACTCTGGGAGGAAACCGGAGAACCTGGAGGAAACCCACGCAGACATGGGGAGGACATGGAAACTCCACCCAGGTTGGGATTCGAACCGGGAATCCCTAGTGCTGAGAGGAGAACATACTAACCACTAAGCCACCATGCCGGCCCTGGTTATAAAATATTATTTATAATTTATTTATATTATTTATAATTTAAATAATATAAAAAAATTAAAAAGTATTAAGAATTCACCAATATTAATCTGTAATCTGTATTGGTCTGATAATGTGAAATGTCAGCGCTACCAATTTATTCTGTAATTTTAATGTTTAAAAAAGGTGCCAATCTAAGTCTAGCCACTAGAGGGAGACAGAGGCTGTTAAATAAATCACATGCACCGTTGCATCATTGAAAGGCAATGTTTTGGTCATTAGGCTAAAAGTAATGGAGAAACAGCTCAGATACAGCAAAACACCTCCATTTAAACCATATTTACGGCACATTAGATGTAAAAGTTGTTAAAGTGGCAGCATATGGAATTCATCTGCCATGTCGAATTAGAATAAATTAAACTAAGTTGCTTAAATAGTTCCACCTGTTATTTACTGACATTAAACATGTACCTGTGCTTTGAATTGTTCCGTAGCTTTCTTAGTCAACAGAACGCCGAGATCCAGAGAGTGAGGTCTATTACACCTCCTCTTCCCTGCTCCCTCCCTTAGACACACATTAGGAGGCCCGCGTTTTCCCTGCGAGGCCCGTACATCGTCTTGCGCCGCATCTTCATATTCATCTTCATATTCTTCCTCCTCTTCCTCTACAAGCATGCAGGGTAGTTCATGGTCATGAGGATTCAGCCTGTCTGTGTCACTTTGCTCCCACTTTCTGCACCTCACTGATTCTTTACTCTCTGCTCTCAGTCCAGATTCTGCTTCTAGCCTGAAACCTGGTCCATCTGAACCGAGGTTCTGCTCTTTGGTTTCATCTTGCAGACTGGACAAAGCAATCCTGAAGAAAAAAACATGAAAACATGACTGGTTACAATAATATATGCACAATAATAATTACTTTTTAATTACTGGCATACTTTGAAAAATAATCGCACAAAAATGTTTTTATGTGAATTTCTTATTTTGGAACCTTAAAAAAAAAGAGTAGATTCATTTAGGGGAGGAAAGAATTGTATGAGGGGTTCAGAATTGTTGGTAATTTTAACTGATGTAAAGATATTTGTTTCTAAAGTCTAAATATTTTAACATTGAAATATTAAAAAGATATTATTTTGCTTTAAAATAAATTTAGTGTTCTAAAATAAGCTTTAAAAGTTTTTTTGCTGCTACTCTATATTTTACTCTATAAAATATATATAGAATATATTTTTGCATGTTTGATATCAATGAAGGCTTAGTGGTCAGCACGTTCGCCTCTCAGCGCTTGGGATTCCCGGTTCGAATCCCCATCTGGGTGGAGTTTCCATGTTCTCCCCGTGTCTGCGTGGGTTTCCTCCGGGTTCTCCGGTTTCCTCCCACAGTCCAAAAACATGGATCAAGTCAATTGAATTCTCAAAAATTGCCCCATATAGAGTGTGTCTGTGTGAGTGAGTGTGTGAGTGAGTGTGTTCACAGCGATGGATTGGCGCCCTGTCCTGGGTGTATCAGCCCAGCGCCCGAGACGTTCTCCCCTGGATGGGCATGGGGAACCCCACCGCGACCCTAATAGAGGATAAAGCGGGAGATAATGAATGAATGAAAGGATGATATCAATGAAAATATAACTCGGATGGCACAGTGGCTTAGTGGTTAGCACGTTCGTCTCTCACAGCAGGGGTTCAGGTTTGAGTTTCCATGTTGGCATGTATTTTCTTCAAGTTCTCTGGTTTCCACCCACAGTCCAAAAACATGGATTTAGGGTGAATTGGCTGCGAGTGTGTGCCCAGTGATTTATAGGGCCCTGTTGTGGGTGTATCTGCCCAGCGCCCAAAATGTTCTCCCCTTGATGGGCATGGGAAATTTCTTCAAGACCCCAGTCCCTTGCCTAGTATAGAATTATGCTGAAGATGAGATTAGATGAGTATCCAACTCCAGTAAAGTCTAGAACCTAGGAGGTTCTGATTCTTTCTCTTTAGAAGGGAGTTTAATGGAGAATGGCCATGCTTAGTCAAACTGTTAGTAATGCATGTCTCCAGGATATATATATATATATATATATATATATATATATATATATATATATATATATATATATATATATACACACACACACACATCCTGGAGACATGCATTACTAACAGTTTGACTCAGCATTTTTTTTAAATACATAAAAGCATCTGAAATTGAAATTGTCTTCATGTAAATGTAATGTCCACACAATGTATTAAGACAACTCTCTCTTTCATAGTTTAAATCATTTCAATGATCTTCATTAGCGTGACAGTAACAGTGAGTACAATAGGGTACAATAAATTAAAGACATATTGTACTGCCTCTGTGCATGTGTGTGTGTGTGTGTGTGTGTGTGTGTGTGTGTGTGTGTGTGTGTGTGTAAACCTACCTATGCTGAGAGAACTTGGAGCAGCCACTCTGGCTAAAATGGCTTTTCCCATCTGTCTCTCCTTTCATTTTCTGCTCAGTGTCATCCTGCCATCCTTCGGCCATACTCCCCTGGGATACACTCATGCTCACTGATCCATCTGGTACCCCAGCATTCTGAAAGCAGAAAATATAACACAGATACTAAAATAAAATAAAAATGTACAAGCAAATGAGCATGGTTCTGCAATTAGACATTAAAGCTGTTCTAATAAAAGAAAAGAGCAGTGTTCCACTGTACAGCATCAGTTGGCCTGTTAGCCACCTAACATTCAGCCAACATGTAAATAGAGCAGCTAATAGACCAAATCACAGAATAAAAGGTAGGATGTTGATAACATTTTAAGTTATGCCACTAATGCAAAACAACAATATTTTAAAATGAGCTCAAAACAAGACGGTGGAAACGTTTTGTGAACTTGAATGAATGCAAACAGCAAACTCTCATCTCATCTCATTATCCTCTGCTTAATCCAATACTAGGGTTACACGGGGTAGAACGTTTTGGGCGCTGGGCAGATACACCCAGGACAGGGTGCCAATTCAAGACTGAGCACACACTCACTCACACAAACACACACACACACAGTATAGGGGCAATATAGAGCAACCAGCACAGAATCCCCAGCACAGATGCGGATGTGCTAACCACTATGTCACCGTGACTGTAAAGTCTGTAAACAGCCTTTATAAGCTTTTATAAATCATTATGTACTACTATGTATGTAGTCTCTTTCAAACAGATAATTAATAACAACTTTACTTTATGCCTGTAAAGAGAGCTTATAAGCTTTTATAAACAGTCATGAGCACTTATACATACAAGACATTTTCAGGGAAAGCTCTTTAAAAACAAACATTATAAGGTTTTATGTCACTGGTCTCTATACTAAGCGCTAGGGATACCCGGTTCGAATCCCAATCTGGGTGGAGTTTCCATGTTCTCCCCGTGTCCGCGTGGGTTTCCTCCGGGTTCTCCGGTTTCCTCCCACAGCCCAAAAACATGGATCAAGTCAATTGAGTTCTCCAAATTGCCCCATATAGAGTGTGTCTGTGTGAGTGAGTGTGTGCCTAGTGATAGATTGACGTCCTGTCCTGGGTGTATCTGCCCAGCGCCCGAGACGTTCTCCTCTGGATGGGCATGGGGAACCCCCCCGCGACCCTAATAGAGGATAAAGCGGAAGATAATGGATGGATGGACATTTAAATATGTCATTTACAATGCATTATGTCACTGTGTGTTATAAAGTTATAAAGGATGTGATGACATGTTCTTATAACACTATGTGTGGTTCTGTACATCCATAGACATTAACAAAGGCTTATGACAAAATTCTTATTGCTTATAATGCATTATGGATACTTTATAAAGCTTTATAATTGTGTTAATAATGCATTATGAACGCCAGATTTAGGTAAAGTTTTACTATTTCTCCTTATGAAATAGAATTCTTGTTTTTTTTGGTTTCATGTAATTACAATACGGAGTTAAAGTAATGCTTTCTATTGTCAACCCGAAAAAACAAAACGTTGTATCATACATAAACTGCAGGGGCTTTGGATTGACCTGATTTTTAAGTCTTTTAGCTGTTACTGTATTTAATCTGGAATGTTTTTTTTTTTTACCTCTGTGTGTGCCAGACTCTGAGCAGACAGCTTCACATCATCATCCTCTATACTGTCCGTAAATTCCTCACTGCTACTGCCAGCTTCACCATCCTCTTCCTCTTCATCATCCTCGTCTGTGCTGAATTCTAGAGGAAACAATGCAGTTTGAATAAGCTCGTCTCCTAAAGCCTTTAGTTTTCTCATAACAGTCTTCTTTCTCCAGTTATTTGCTGAATGTGCCTCACAGTTCCCATTTCAAATGTTACTCCACCATCGTCACCGTGTTTATTTCCAGATTCATACTCTACAGTCATGAGACTAAAGTGGAAAATTTTGTCAGGCCTCTGAGCCAACGATCCCGAAGTCCAGCCCATGCCTTCCGCTCCACCTCCCTCCCTTTCCCTCTCCTTCACAAAAAAGGCAAACAAATGAACACGGTGTGCAGAATGCTGAAGATATGATAAACAGTCCAAAAGCTATACAGTATAAAACTAAGCAGAATTTCCATTATAGATCCGAGTTTTATTCCAAGAAGAAATTCAAACGAGAAGCACAAAGAGAAATCAATGAAACAGAGAATAAACAAATAAAGGTATTGAGATACAATCACTTGTACACTTAGTTATGCATTTATACTTAGCAGACAACACAAGTACTTTACTTAAA
Source organism: Corydoras sp. C115 (assembly GCA_019802505.1). Taxonomy (NCBI): domain Eukaryota; kingdom Metazoa; phylum Chordata; class Actinopteri; order Siluriformes; family Callichthyidae; genus Corydoras; species Corydoras sp. C115. The sequence continues at coordinate 106,611 of JAFMOC010000103.1, read as the reverse complement.
AGTACTTTTTACTTTAAAAACTTTAGCTACTCTTTAAATTAAACACCCAGAATCTTTGATTTATTATTGGCCTGGTTAAATAATGTAAAGCTGCTTACTTTAATTCAAACACTGTTTTTATAGTTTTTTTAGGGTGGTGAACTAAAGAACAATACTATAAGTGGCAGTTCTGCAGATAAAAATAGATTGTATATAATTTGTCATACTTCTTCAAGCTGACAGCAAGACTGCAGTCATTTTAGATTAAAAATAATTGTGACAAACAGAAAAACATCCCAGAATGCACAATATATATCCAACCTTAAACTCTTCTAAGAGCAAAGGAAGGAACTGTGCAGTATTAGTAAGAGTGCAATAGAATATGGCAGGATATAAGTAGACAGTTCCACAGTTAGAACCTGTTGCATATGGTTTGGCATTTAAAGATAAGACTGTGTTGTTAACCTGCTTAGTGACAACAACATACATTATATTTTTTATATTTTTATATATACATATTTATATTTTCCAACAAAAAAGTTTTTCAATAGAATAAAAATAATGCTTAAAGACATTAGTATTCTGTAATATTTTTATGTTCGCTCTGCCAGTGATGAACTATGTGCGGTTTCTGACATAATTATGTGGTGCAGCTGTATTTTGATTGTGATTTTAGGTTTTAGATGTGTTAGTTGGTTCATTCATTCATTCATTCATTCATTCATTATCTTCCGCTTTATCCTCTATTAGGGTCGCGGAGGGGGGGGGTTCCCCATGCCCATCCAGGGGAGAACATCTCGGGCGCTGGGCAGATAGACCCAGGACAGGGCGCCAATCCATCGCTGGGCACACACTCACTCACACAGACACACTCTATATGGGGCAATTTGGAGAATTCAGTTGACTTGATCCATGTTTTTGGACTGTGGGAGGAAACCGGAGAACCCGGAGGAAACCCACGCAGACACGGGGAGAACATGGAAACTCCACCCAGATGGGTATTCGAACCGGGAATCCCTAGCGCTGAGAGGAGAACATGCTAACCACTAAGCCACCTCGCCGCCCTTAGTTGGTTCAATACTTTAAAATTTTTAACTAAACAGATTTTTACATCTGTCCTGTCGGGATGTCTGTTTGTAATCGGACTGCACAAAGAAAAATATGAGGTTTATTTATTACTTTTAATGTGGCCACCAGAAGTCATTTTTAGCTAAATTTAGAAACTGTACATATAAAGGTCTGTCCGTTCTAGAAGAGTAACAATAAGTTTGTTAAAACTATCAACCGTGCAAAATATGTTGGACAGCATTTATCAGTTCATTCATTCATTCATTATCTCCTGCTTTGTCCTCTATTAGGGTTGCGGTGGGGTTCCCCATGCCCATCCAGGGGAGAACGTCTCGGGCGCTGGGCAGATACACCCAGTACAGGGCGCCAATCCATCGCCGGGCACACACTCACTCGCACAGACACACTCTATATGGGGCAATTTTGAGAATTCAGTTGACTTGATCCATGTTTTTGGACTGTGGGAGGAAACCGGAGAACCCGGAGGAAACCCACGCAGACACGAGGAGAACATGGAAACTCCACCCAGATGGGGATTCGAACCGGGAATCCCTAGCGCTGAGAGGCGAACGTGCTAAACCACTAAGCCACCGTGCCGCCCGCATTTATCAGTTATTAATTTTAAAGGCTTTTAAAAGAGGGAGGTCACAATTCTGAACAGAATTCAGAAGTCCAACTTTCCAGCTGTCTATATAGCTATATATACATCTACAGTGCCAGACAAAAGTTTTGCTCCATCGTCTATTCCCTCCACTTACCATATAGATGGACTTTGTAGTTTTACAATTACAGGCTGTAGTTCATCTGTGTTCTTTGTTTTTGTTCGTCCCTTATTGATTCTGTTCTCTGTTGGTCAGGAGCATCACAGAACAGGTATCATTTGGGTGGTGGATTGTTTCTTGTCAGTTCTGCAGTGACACTGATGTGGTGAGGGGGTGTTAGTGCAGCAGTGCTGCTGTAGTTTCATTTCTCCACCTCAGTGACACTGCTGGGATAGGAATAATGCACCAACCAAATAATCCCTGCTCTGTGGTGCTACTATTGGGGTCCTGACCATTAGAACAGAGTAAAGGGGACGTACACAGTATGTACTGTAGAACACAAACAGATGGACTACAGTCTGGAATTGTAGAACCACAAAGTCCATCTTTAGAGAAAGTGGAACTGAGAACATGGACAATAAGTGGAGCAAAAAGGAGGTGTTTCCAAACTTTTGACTGGTACTGTATTAATTATTTTATGCAGATTTTTAATCTGATGTCTGTCCTATGGCCTCACTAATAAAGGCAATACTTGTAACATAAATAATAAACTATAGTATCTTGGCTTTATTTGATTTCCCAATAAAAAATCTACTTATTAATCTACTTATTTAGCTGTATATAAGACTGGATGTGTACAGATTTTGAAACTCATCGTTTGGTTGTTGTATGGTAGATATACTTGAGCTTAGGTTTATAACATGCAGCTAATTTACATTAATTACTATATTTAACAGAATTCATATTTTGAATATGCACAAATAGCTGAGAGGTTTGTAAAATTATGTCATTGAACATTAATCTATGTATTACTAATAAAACAGTTTCTGTTGTCCACCAATATATGAATTGATCTAGAACCCATTATACAATTATACAAGCTCAAGCTCCTCAGACAAAATATGCTGCATAGGTCATTACTGTTCTATTTTACCAGTGACAGAACATTAATAGCTATATTAGTGTATTAGTGTATAATATATACAAGAAATGTGCTCACATACATGTAGTTTCCACCTTTGGTATTTAAAACAGAATTTTATCCTGACCTGCTGAATCCTTTCATATTATCAACTGTATGTAGAGTAAAACACACAAACTCTTTGTAATAATGGTCCAAATAACATTCATCTAATTATCCACCGTTTAATCCTCTACTGATGTTGGGGGGTTGACCATTCATGGGAGAACATTTTGGGTTCTGAGCAGATACACCAAGGACAGGGCGCCAATCAATCGCTGGGCACACACACACACACACACACACACACACACTATATAGGGGCAATTTAGAACAGCCAATTCGCTTTTTTCCACTGTGGCAGAAACCCACATGGCAAAAAGGGCAGAGAATAGAATCTTCATCCAGATCGTAATTCGAACCTGGATCCCCAGTGCTGATAGGTGGACGTGCTAATAACTACCCCACAGTGTACGCAAACCCATTACTTAAAACCTTTTAAGACTAATTTAGCCTTTTAAGTGTGCTGCACGCATCGTTTTTTAAACGTTTTTAAATGATTACGTTTTTAAAAGTTTCCTTTTTTTTTTTTTTTTTTTTTTTTTAAATTGTTAAATTAAACCATATTTTAAAAAATTGTCCCAACATTTATGCAGTTAAGTTTGCAGCATTTAGTTTTTTTTTGTCCACACAGTATGTACTGTAGAACCTTTGACTGGTACTGTATTAATTATTTTATGCAGATTTTTAATCTGATGTCTGTCCTATGGCCTCACTAATAAAGGTAATACTTGTAATATAAATAATAAACTATAGTATCTTGGCTGGGCGGCACGTTCGCCTCTCAGCACTAGGGATTCCCGGTTCGAATCCCCATATGGGTGGAGTTTCCATGTTCTCCCCGTGCCCGCGTGGGTTTTCTCTGGGTTCTCCGGTTTCCTCCCACAGTCCAAAAACATGGATCAAGTTAATTGAGTTCTCTAAATTGCCCCATATAGAGTGTGTTTGAGTGTGCGAATGTGTACCCAGCGATGGATTGGCGCCCAGTCCTGGGTGTATCTGCCCAGCGCCCGAGATGTTCTCCCCTGGATGGGCACCCTAATAGCCCATCCCACCGCGACCCTAATAGAGGATAAAATGATATGAATGAGTATCTTGGCTTTATTTGATGTCCAAATTAAAAATCGACTTATTAATCTACTTATTCAGCTGTATATAAGACTGGATGTGTACAGATTTTGAAACTCATTGTTTGGTTGTATGGTAGACATACTTGAGCTTAGGTTTATAACATGCAGCTAATTTATATTAATTACTATATTTAACAGAATTCATATTTTGAATATGCACAAATAGCTGAGAGGTTAGGTTTGCAGCATTTAGTTTTTTTTTGTCCACTGATTTAGCAACATGTTTTGTATATAACTCGTGTTTTGGTTGAGGAGCTTGGCAATTGATATCCCAACATTTACATTTGGTTATTTAGCAGACACTTTTGTCCAAAGAAACTTACATGAATCCCAACTTGATGGTTGGGATCAGAACAGAGGGATGATACAGCACCCTGGAGCAATGAGGATTAAGGGGCTTGCTCAAGGCCCCACATTGATAACTTCAGTGGACCTGGGATTTGAACCAACAACCTTCAGATTGCTAGCCCAACACCCTGACAACTGAGCTACTATGTCCTCTGATGTGATATAAGCATGCAAACATTAGCATGCACAGGTAACATGCATGTAAACTAAACCGCTTCTCTGGCTTTAGACCATATTGACTATATGACTGAAAGCAAATGAATTACAATAAATAAAAGATCTGCTAATGAAATATGTGAAGAAACTTACCTTGTGTCAGAGATGCTCCAGATTACAGGGTTTTATATAAATGTGGATCATACAAAACTATATGGACATCCCTCTGATAAAAAACAACTTAATTTACCATTTAGTTCGAGTGTGAAGATTGTCTTAATCTAGGTTCCATGATGAATTTAAAGCTACAGCATACGAAGTAAAGGCCATGTATATGAATAACAAAAAATAAAGCTAATAAACCAAACCTAAAATTGATAAAAAAGTAAACATTTTATGGTCTAAATCACAAATCACTGAGCCGAAAATTGGCAAGGCACGATAAAATGGTTATTTAAAACCTGTGCCTAGTTTATCAGTGCTGTTGTCTGTTAACATTCATTATCTCCCACTTTATCCTCTTTTAGGGTCGCGGTGGGGTTCCCCATGCCCATCCAGGGGAGAACATCTCAGGCGCTGGGCAGATAGACCCAGGACAGGTCGCCAATCCATCGCCGGGCACACACTCACTCACACAAACACTCTCTATATGGGGCAATTTTGAGAATTCAATTGACTTGATCCATGTTTTTGGACTGTGGGAGGAAACCGGAGAACCCGGAGGAAACCCACGCAGACACGGGGAGAACATGGAAACTCCACCCAGATGGGGATTCGAACCGGGAATCCCTAGCGCTGAGAGGCGAACGTGCTAACCACTAAGCCACCGTGCCGCCCGTCTGTTAACATGTCTTGTCAAAAAAGAGGGAAAAAAAAGGACGGGAGTTTTGTGCGCTGGGCAGATACACCCAGGAAAAGGACCTAACCCATCGTTACACACACAGAATCACATTCATTTAAAGCAACCAATTCACCTTAAAATCCATGTTTTTTTTTGGGAATGTGGGAGGAAACCAAAGAACCCAAAGGAAACCCGAGCAAACAGAGCGAGAACATGATAACTCCATCCAAACTGGGATTTAACTTAAACCCCCAGCTCTGACAGGCGGACGTGCTAACCACTACATCAATGTGCCGCCCGCTATTTCATAGTCAAAAAGTTCATTCATTCATTCTCTCCCGTTTATCCTATATTAGGGTCGTGGTGGGGTTCCCCATGCCCATCCAGGGGAGAACGTCTCGGGCGCTGGGCAGACACACCCAGGACAGGGCGCCAATCCATTGCTGGGCACACACTCACTCACACAGACACACTCTATATGGGGCAATTTGGAGAATTCATTTGACTTGATCCATGTTTTTGGGCTGTGGGAGGAAACCGGAGAACCCGGAGGAAACCCACGCAGACACGGGGAGAACATGGAAACTCCGCCCAGATGGGGATTCGAACCGGGAATCCCTAGCGCCGAGAGGAGAACGTGCTAACCACTAAGCCACCGTGCCGCCCACTAGTCAAAAAGTTATTTTATCTATTTGTTAATATTTGAACAATTTGAGACCATTAAAACATATTTTTTTGAACATTTGGCCCATTGCGAAATACAGTGTATGTACGTGCAAATACTCCTACTCACATGTTTGTCATAACCACCACTTCAAATGACATGTATAATAAAAAGAATTAAATAAAATACGAAAGCAGTTTTGGCCATGTATGCTGGTGCAGGTTTATTTTCGGCAGTTCTGATGTACATCAACACAGCCCACTTTTTTTTTTGTCTTCCTGCCTTGAATTGTTTTTCATTTACAAAAGGTAAAATCTCCTTTGGCACTGATTCTGATCATACAGCTATACAGAACAGAGCGGGAATAACAAGGGATTTTTAAATATAGCAGAGCATGCATTAAGCGCAGGATTCAGGAAGCGAGCTAAACATTGTTACCATCCAAATAGCAGCTACTGCATTTGATATGTGCATATATTGCTGTGAAATATTAAGGAACAATGGGGAGAAATATGCAAAAAGCATAGTATAAATATATACTGGTAATCTGCTAAAGCTTTTAACTAGTGCTGTCTTCATTTGCAGTAATAAGCAACAGCGAGTTTGCAAGCTGAGTCTAAGGCAATGCTTGAAATGTCATAATAGGCATATTCGGATGTTTGTATGTAAAGAAAAATGGTCCCAACAAAAACGATGAGGCAGGCTATGTAGGTAACTACACTATACAAGAAAATGGTGTAATATCCACTATACAATGAGATGGTAAAACAGACGAAACCGCTCACACCAACAAACAGGATGTTAGTGTCTATGGAGAACTGTTTTAAACACAGACATTAAATAAATACATATAAATTAAATGGTTACATTTGTTTGCCTTCATCACGTCAACGTTCCTTCACTCACAAGGCAGTCAGCTGTTAGTAAAAGCACTCAATCTGTTAGTTGAAGTCTTGCTTGATTCCAAACCAAACGTTTACACAGTGTTAGAAACGGCACCCCCTGCTGGCCCGGAGGCCTTTAGTAATGTGCAGCCCAAACTCTGCTGTGGCCCACCTCCATAGTCAGCCTGGGCCTTAGCTGCCCGGTCCAGAGCCAGAGCTGTGTCTCGGGTCCTGGATAGGACCTCCTCCAGCTGCCCTCTCAAAGCCTGAACCGTGTCCAGTTCTGTGTGTAATGCACGGGTCTTCTCCACACTGCTGCAGCAATTACACAATACCATTATAATAACATCCTGCTTGGTATCACATTTTGTGTTTATGCATTGAGAGGCATTACATGATACATCTGTCTGAACGATACCGACATGTAACCATAACAAACTCAGCTGTTTACTCACCTGGAACTATCATAATGTAAGACCGAGAGTTATAGTAAGACTTAAAATATGCTGACAGTGTTTTAACAACCAATTTACAGTTTAAGTAATATATATATATATTCATTCATTCATTATCTCCCGCTTTATCCTCTATTAGGGTCGCGGTGGGGTTCCCCATGCCCATCCAGGGGAGAACATCTCGGGCGCTGGGCCGATAGACCCAGGACAGGGCGCCAATCCATCGCTGGGCACACACTCACTCAGACAGACACACTCTATATGGGGCAATTTGGAGAATTCAATTGACTTGATCCCCAGATGGGGATTCGAACCGGGAATCCCTAGCGCTGAGAGGCAAACATGCTAACCACTAAGCCACCGTGCCGCCCATATATATATATATATATATATATATATATATATATATATATATATATATACACACATTTCCATGTTCTCCCTGTGTCCGCGTGGGTTTCCTCCGGGTTCTCCGGTTTCCTCCCACAGTCCAAAAACATGGATCAAGTCAATTGAGTTCTCCAAATTGCCCCATAGAGTGTGTTTGTGTGTGTGTCTGTGTGTGTGCCCAGCAATAGATTGGCACCCTGTCATGGGTGTATCTGCCCAGCACCTGAAATGTTCTCCCCTGGATGGGCATGGGGAACCCCCCTGCGACCCTAATAGAGGATAAAGCGGAAGATAATGGATGAATGAATGAATATATATATATACATACATATTCTGTTGAATTTGTGCTGATCCATTTTAGCTCATCAATTGTTCTGTTGCAGCTAACATCAAATAAATAAATATAAAACTACATACGGTCAGTTCCTCAATAAAAAACCTTAGGATGTCTTAGAAGCTGGTAATGTAAATTACACTATTGTGTCTTCCACTGTTTACTACTACAGTTTTGGTTGAAACTGAATTTTTTAAAAAAACAAATTAATATTTAAAAATTCTATGAATAAACCTTGCTTCAAATTAGAGAAAACAAAAATAATAAAATATTTGGTGTAGTTGGTACATTTGTAGGTGACACTGGATTTTTAATTCTTTTGTCTGCATAAGAACTTATATTGCTTCAAATGTAATTATTATGCCTCATAAACATACAATAAGTGAAATCTTAAATTGGATAATTCTGTTCATTTAGTGAATTTCACATTGCAATCAGGACTAAATTATATAATAATAATAATAAAATCAATATTCCTAATGTATCACCTTTACAAATTTAGTACTGTATGTTATTGTGACCAGTTTAGATTTGAATCTAACAATTTAAATTACATTCATTTTTTACCGCATTATCCTCCACAAGTGCTTTTGTTCTAAAGGGTTCTAACCTATCTGTGTTACCTTGTCCTAAAATGTTCTAACCTGTCTCCTCCGGCTTGGGCATGGCTCAGGTTTTGGTAGACCTTCTTTTCGGCTCTCAGAGCTTGGTTCAACTGCTGGTACTCCATTATTAACTGCTCCAGAGCATGCTGCAGGGACAAAGGAACATCAGAGAACATCATGCAGTGGATGAACATACATGAACAACTGCTCACTCTGTGATTTTTATTTTAAATATATATCATTTTAAAATGTATTTTACAGTAGAAATAAGATAATATATTTATTTTGGCCTAAGCATGTAAGAATTACCTTTTGGTCATTGTTGGCTACCTGAGGGTCGTGGTTAAGGTGATCTGTATCTGTTTTGGTTAGGGAAGATTTTATCTCCAGCAGCTCCCGCTGTTCACAACATACAGAAAAGTGGTTCAACAGCAGGCATAACTGAAACACGCTAACAAAACGCCAATTATATTAAAATACAGCCTTTATGTATAATGTTACGGAACTAAATGTGTTCCAAACATACATACAACTTAAAATAAATTTTAATGTAATTACACCACAGTTAAGATTAGGGTTTGATTTAAGAAATTCTCATTGCAATGGATGTATGTTTAAAACCAAACAATGTGTGTAGAGCTGAACGAAATGGCAAAATGAATTACTACTGGTTAATTTTCAGCATACATACTTAGCATAATGCCTCACATTTTAAGAATTGTGTGCAGCACTTATTACGCATTGTACTTTTTATTGTTTACACAAGCAAAACCAAACGTGTTGGTAAGTGATTATAACCAGGGATGCCCGTAAAATCTTTGGTCTGGTTTTTAAAGAAGCACCTGAAGATACAGCTTGATGCTCAGGGCAGCCATACTTGTTTTTTACTTTCAGTCTGGCATTTTTAAATAGCAGAGAACATGGAAACTCCACCCAGATGGGGATTCGAACCGGGAATCTCTAGCGCCGAGAGGCGAACGTGCTGACCACTAAGCCACCGTGCCGCCCTATATATATATAAAGTCAACTCTCTGGACTCCAACTATGTATGTTACCGTAGCCAAAAAAATTGCAAATATAATGATGCGCAAACATTGTGTGTGAAATTACTGCATGGTTCATTTTGAGCACACATGCGCACCACGTATGTGCATCCCTGCTTATAACCACAACATGCTATATGCATACTGTAATGTATTATATCAAGATAAACATTTGATACATGTGTTTGTCTGAGCATATGTACCTCTGTCTCTCTGTGTTTTCTCAGAGCAATCTGCAGCTCCTCCTTAACAGCCTGCATCTCTAATGCTGAGTTGTCACCACTCACTCCTGTTCATAATAAACATACACATTTAATTTACATGTAATTACTAACTACAGTCTAGTATTGAAAAACATATCTGATTAATGAGTCGTTACCCTGTAGAGCTTTTGTCGTCGCTGTTTCTTCCTGACTCCGCATCAGATCCTAAAACACAGCACACTGATTTTTACCAGGAATTCAATAACAGGTACTTGTTTCTTTATAACAGTATAGATAGTAGGGGTGAGCTGCAATATTCGCTGATTCGATTCGGAGAACCGTAGTCGACTATGAACCTCATAGTCGAATGTACCATTTTGACCACATGGGGGTGCCCATGGCTGCTGCTAAGCATTAGTTTTTACATGAAATGTCTTTGTTTTCGTTATATATATAGCCTTTTGTCAAATAAAATCATCCTAATTTCTGTTCATATTTTTTTTGAAAAAAGTCCAGAACGGGGATCCCATTTACGGTGCTCTAGAAAAACAAGTAAAATATAAAAAAAATCTTTTTTAAAAGCCACGCTTATAGCGCCATCTTGTGGTGAAATTTTAACTGATTCACTATAGGGAAAATCTGACGAATCAGATTCGACTATGAAAATCCTTAGTTGAAGACACCCCTAATAGATAGTTTAGATTCACTAGGTTATATAGGCAATATTCAAATTAGGGCTTCAAGGCTGGTTGAGCATATCCTAGCAAAAGATGAGAGCAGGTTACAAGTCCATCAGAGAAGTAGATGGTTGTATTAAATACATAATATGGACAAAAGCATCTGGACACCTACACATTTACACATTGGATGTTCAACAACATCCCATATTAAGTTGGACCATTGTAATTTATATTAAGGGTGCTCCGTGGGGTTGAAGTCAGGCTTCTGTATCCAATCAAGTTCTTACAGACCAAACCTACCTAGCGATGAATGTTTTTACATAGTGCACTGGGGCACTGTCATGCTAGAAAAGAAAAGCCCTTCCCTTCCCTAAACTGTTCACACAACTATGGAAAAGTTGTAATATATATATATATATATATATATATATATATATATATATATAAAGCCAGGTTATTGATTCTATACACATGCAGCAATTACACTGAAATTCATAATTAAGACACATGTCCCAAATATATCTGTCCATGTAATTCATTTCATCCTAACATCCATTATCTTCCACTTTATCCTCTATTAGGGTCGCGGGGGGGTTCCCCATTCCCATCCAGGGAAGAATGTCTTAGGCGCTGGGCAGATACACCCAGGATGGACAGGGCACAAATCTATCACTGGGCACACTCACTCACACAGACACACACAAACACTCTATATGGGGCAATTTGGAGAATTCAATTGACTTAATCCATGTTTTTGGACTGTGGGAGGAAACCAGAGAACCTGGAGGAAACCCACGCAGACACGGGGAGAACATGGAAACTCCACCCAGATTGGGATTCGAACCGGGAATCCCTAGCGCCGAGAGGCGAACGTGCTAACCACTAAGCCACATCTAAGAACACATCTAACCACTAAGAACATTCTAACCACTAAGCCACATCCCCATCTGGGTGGAGTTTCCATGTTCTCCCCATGTCCGCGTGGGTTTCCTCCGGGTTCTCCGGTTTCCACCCACAGTCCAAAAACATGGATCAAGTCAATTGAGTTCTCCAAATTGCCCCGTGTATGTGTGTATGTGTGCGTGTCTGTGTGAGTGTGTGCCCAGCGATAGATTGGCGCCCTGTCCTGGGTGTATCTGCCCAGCGCCCGAAACGTTCTCCCCTGGATGGGCATGGGGGAACCCCCCACGACCCTAATATATAGGACAAAATGGAAGATAATGAATGAATGAATAACTAATCCCCAAATCAGCTCCCTTATTCTATCAACAAGCCACTAAGTTAAATCATGTGTGTGTTTACCTGTAAGAGGTTCTCTTTTTCTTTCAGCATATTCTGAAGTCTCTGCATCTCCAGGGTGAGTGGAGCTGCTCTCTCTCTTTCCCTTTCCCTCTCCCGTGACACCTCATTGAACTCCTGTTCCCGTGACGCCAACTGCCTGCGCAGTTCCTGTAGCTGCCCCGTTTGCTCCACAACCACCTGCCTCAGCCGCTCACCACTCTCCTGAGAGACGAATCAATATACAGCTCGAGTAATCAGTTGCATTAATGTGTATGTGTTGAACTTCTTTAAGTCTCTTTTAGCTTATCGACCTTTATGTACTGGTCTCTAGAGCTGATGGTGGTGAGCAGGTCCTGGATCAGAGTGTGGTGGTCCTGGGTCTGCCTGCTTCGCTCCGACAGCAGTTCTTGGAAGAGACGTTCCTTCAGCACTAGGCGAGATTTCAACCCCTCAACGACCTCATTGGGACTTGGGGAGAGCTTAGCCATCAATGCTGCCGTCAGGTCCTAATAATTCCCACAGAAACAATCACCATTACCGTATTTTCCGGACTATAAGGCGCACCTAAAAGCCTAATATTTTTTTAGAATTCGGACGTGCGCCTTATAATCCGATGCGCCTTATACGTGTACTGAGTTCCAAAATCTATAAAAGTATTGTTGTGCGACCGGGCGGGTTTTTCCACACATCAAAAAAGTATGAAAAGCATTCATTCATTCATTATCTCCCGCTTTATCCTCTATTAGGGTCGCGGTGGGGTTCCCCATGCCCATCCAGGGGAGAACGTCTCGGGCGCTGGGCAGATAGACCCAGGACAGGGCGCCAATCCATCGCTGGGTACACACACACACTCTATATGGGGCAATTTAGATAACTCAATTAACTTGATCTATGTTTTTGGACTGTGGGAGGAACCCGGAGGACCCGGAGGAAACCCACGTGGACACGGGGAGAACATGGAAACTCCACACAGATGGGGATTCGAACCGGGAATCCCTAGCGCTGAGAGGCGAACGTGCTAACCACTATGCCACCGTGCCGCCCAGTATGAAAAGCAGAGTGAAGAAAATTAATTGGGAGCTTGCCGTCATTCCGGGAGGATTAAATAAAGAACTCCGACCGCTGGACGTTGGCGTAAACGGGGCGTTTAAAGTAAAGTTGCGGGCGGCGTGGGAGCGATGGATGATAGACGGCGAACACACGTTTACTAAAACTCGGGAGGCGGCGGCGGGGCGAGTTACGCCACCGTCTGTGAATGGATTGTGGATGCCTGGGCTGAGGGTTCTGCTGTAACCGTCGTCCGAGCTTTCACGAAAGCCGGCATCGTCGCCGAACGGCCGCCTGGAGACGAGACGGACTCGGACATCGATGAGAGGGAACACCGGAGTGCTCGATAGAGAACCAGCTTTTTAATTCAGACACAGAAGACGAGGACTTTGATGGATTTGTGGGAGAAGAGTGATTAAAATAATGTGTGTTTTGTGAAGTAGTAGAATAAACTTCAATTATAAATCAGTTTTGCATCCTTTACTTTTCTTGTAGATCGTATGTTTTAGCGAGTGCCTTATAATACGCTGCCGTACAGAATAAGTACCGTACAGAAATAGAGTCCGTAATTCAGACTGCGCCTTATAGTACGGTGCGCCTTATGGTCCGGAAAGTACGGTAATTTTATAATACAAGATTGAAATACGAGATTGATTGGAACCATGGAAAAGAATTTTGCAAACCACTGGTCTGATGCTAAACCAGCAGGAAGGGATGAAAGGAACTGTGGGTGTGTTTGTTTACCTCTGTCTCTTTGCTGTGTGCATGGAGTCTTGTGTGCAGCTGCGTTATGATGCTGTCTCTCTCCTGCAGCTCCACCGAATGCTTCTCATCACATTGCTGTTTGAGCCACTGCAGCTTCCGGCCCACTTCTTTAGTCTGTTCCAGCTCCAGGTCCCTACTGCGCACCAGACCATCCAGGTTCTACACACACACACACACACACACACACACACACACAGGTTAATTAACATACATTCATTCATTCATTCATTCATTATCTCCCGCTTTATCCTCTAATAGGGTCGCGGTGGGGTTCCCCATGCCCATCCAGGGGAGAACATCTCGGGCGCTGGGCAGATAGACCCAGGACAGGGCGCCAATCCATCGCTGGGCACATACTCACTCACACAGACACACTCTATATGGGGCAATTTTGAGAATTCAATCGACTTGATCCATGTTTTTGGACTGTGGGAGGAAACCGGAGAACCCAGAGGAAACCCACGCGGATATAGATACGCGCCCCATATAGAGTGTGTCTGTGTGAGTGAGTGTGTGCCCAGCGATGGATTGGCGCCCTGTCCTGGGTGTATCTGCCCAGTGCCCGAGACGTTCTCCCCTGGATGGGCATGGGGAACCCCACCACGACCCTAATAGAGGATAAAGCGGGAGATAATGAATGAATGAAAAATGGGAACTGGTGGGCGGCACGGTGGCTTAGTGGTTGGCATGTTCTCCTCTCAGCACTAGGGATTCCTGGTTCGAATCCCAATCTGGGTGGAGTTTCTATGTTCTCCCTGTGTCCGCGTGGGTTTCCGCCGGGTTCTCCGGTTTCCTCCCACAGTCCAAAAACATCAATTGTATTCTCTAAATTGCCCCATATAGAGTGTGTTTGTGTGAGTGAGTGTGTGCCCAGCGATGGATTGCCATCCTGTCCTGGGTGTATCTGCCCAGCGCCCGAAACGTTCTCCCCTGGATGGGCATGGGGAACCCCACCGCGACCCTAATAGAGGATAAAGCGGAAGATAATGGATGGGAGATGGGAACTGAAACAGGGGCAATAGTACTACACTCACAGTAAATTTGACAGTGGTGTAATTGTGTACATTTTCAGGATTTCTACACTGAATCTTTAGTTTACTTAGAATTTGCTTCATTTAAAACTCCTTATATAACCACCTATTTACAGAAGTAGTGAAACAAAAAGATCACTTAAGATTGTACACCATATCACCCAATAACAGGTCAGATAATCCTCATTATACCTACTCCCTGCCTAGTATTCAAAAAGTGTGGTTACACACACACACACACACACACACACACACACACACATACCATGATCGTCTCCTCATTGTTGGACAGAATACAGCGCAGTCTTTCAAGGTCTCTCTCCTTCTCCCGGAGTGCCAACTGCAATCTGCGTACCTCGCTCTCCTTTTCCTCCAGACAGCGGAACTTTTCATCTATAGAACGCTGAGAACAATCCCCAAAACTTTTAAAGCCTATTTATAACCAACAACAATGATGTCAAGGAAAGCTGGCTGAATAATAACATGCAAAATGTCTGATGCTTATCTGATTTAACTAAGAAAGACACATTTTGTTTAATTACATAGCACTGAATGTCTGCTGACTGACCACCATGAACCATTGTGATGGACAATACATTTTTAATGATAGCAATATAAAAACGTTACATTAATTAAGTTTTATGTACTAGTTAATCTGGGTGGAGTTTCCATGTTCTCCCCGTGTCTGTGTGGGTTTCCTCCGGGTTCTCCGGTTTCCTCCCACAGTCCAAAAACATGGATCAAGTCAATTGAATTCTCAAAATTGCCCCATATAGAGTGTGTCTGTGTGAGTGAGTGTGTGCCCAGCGATGGATTGGCGCCCTGTCCTGGGTCTATCTGCCCAGCGCCCGAGACGTTCTCCCCTGGATGGGCATGGGGAACCCCACCGCGACCCTAATAGAGGATAAAGCGGGAGATAATGAATGAATGAATGTACTAGTTAATGTATATTTAAAATGATCATCAGTATGTGTATATATATTTTTACTTAGACATTTAACCTGTCATGTTCTCAACCTGTCAATGTTCATCCATTATCTTCCGCTTTATCCTCCACTAGGGTTGCGGTGGGGTTCCCCATGCCCATCCAGGGGAGAACGTCTCGGGCGCTGAGCAGATACACCCAGGACAGGGCGCCAATCCATTGCTTGGCACACATTCACACAGACACACTCTATATGGGGCAATTTTGAGAATTCAATTAACTTGATCCATGTTTTTGGACTGTGGGAGGAAACCGGAGAACCCGGAGGAAACCCACGCGGACACGGGGAGAACATGGAAACTCCGCCCAGATTGGGATTCGAACCGGGAATCCCTAGCACTGAGAGGAGAACATGCTAACCACTAAGCCACCGTTCCACCCATGATAAGATCATTGTTCATTCATTCATTCATTATCTCCCGCTTTGTCTTCTATTAGGGTCGCGGTGGGGTTCCCCATGCCCATCCAGGGGAGAACGTTTTGGGCGCTGGGCAGATAGACCCAGGACAGGGCGCCAATCCATCGCTGGGCACACACTCACTCACACAGACTCACTCTATATGGGGCAATTTGGAGAATTCAATTGACTTGATCCATGTTTTTGGACTGTGGGAGGAAACCGGAGAACCGGGAACTTGGGATTCAAACTGGGAATCCCTAGCGCTGAGAGGAGAACCTGCTAACCACTAAGCCACCGTTCCACCCATGATAGGATCATTGTTCATTAAACCTAATCTACATTAAGAACAGTAATAAATAGTTACTTAAGGTTGTTTTTGTAACGACATGTGCTAATGTTTTCACAGCTGAGTCAACAGTTTGGCTCAGAAACGATGTATGTGATCGTGAGAGGCACATGCACACCTCCTGGCTCCTTGTTCATCAGTAAATCTGTGTAAACAGCCTGTGACATCACTCACTACTATAAGGTTCAGACACGGATATTACTCTATAAACTGAGGGGATAAAAAAAAACAAAAAAAAAACAGCACTTCCTGCCTGTGAGGCCTGTGGTTTGAGTGCCAGTATCACAAACTCACAGAATCAGTCATTTCAATATGTAATGCAGGGCTGCACTGATGAAACCTTAAACCAGTCACAAGAGAGTTCCATGTTTGTTTTGAAAGTAGCGTCTCTTAGTTACAGCAGAGTGCACGTTTTCGACTGAGCTAAATGCGTTCGGTAGTTTTCTGCAGCCTGTTGTTTTTTTTCCCAGTAATCAGACTTCTGGTGGATCTTCCCTAAATGTTATCTGTAGGAGATATTTTGAACAGGGGGTTTACTAATGTATGATCTATACAGCAGCAACTAATGATTATTATTACAGTGTCCACTTTATTTTCATTCATTCATTCATTATCTCCCGCTTTATCCTCTATTAAGGTCGTGGTGGGGTTCCCCATGCCGATCCAGGGGAGAACGTCTCGGGCGCTGGGCAGATACACCCAGGACAGGGCGCCAATCCATCGCTGGGCACACACTCACTCACACAGACACACTCTATATGGGGCAATTTTGAGAATTCAATCGACTTGATACATGCTTTTGGACTGTGGGAGGAAACCGGAGAACCCGGAGAAAACCCACGCAGACACGGGGAGAACATGGAAACTCCACCCAGATGGGGATTCGAACCGGGAATCCTTAGCGCTGAGAGGAGAACATGCTAACCACTAAGCCACCGTGCCGCCCCACTTTATTTTATTTCATTAATTTACTTTTTTGGTAAATAAAAGGCCAGAAGGCGGCACGGTGGCTTAGTGGTTAGCACGTTCTCCTCTCAGCGCTAGGGATTCCCGGTTCGAATCCCCATCTGGGTGGAGTTTCCATGTTCTCCCCATGTCTGCGTGGGTTTCGTCCGGGTTCTCCAGTTTCCTCTCACAGTCCAAAAACATGGATCAAGTCAATTGAGTTCTCCAAATTGCCCCATATAGAGTGTGTCTGTGTGAGTGTGTGTTTGGCCAGCGATGGATTGGCGCCCTGTCCTGGTTGATCTGCCCAGCGCCCGAGACGTTCTCCCCTGGATGGGCATGGGGAACCCCACCGCGACCCTAATAGAGGATAAAGCGGGAGATAATGAATGAATGAATGAAAAGGCCAGAATTTGACTTTCCTTTGCTAAAGATTTGACTTTACAAAAGAATTTACATTTAAAAAGATGAAATCTATTAATTACTTTAATTTCTTATGAATTACTTAAATATTTTTTTTTAAATAGTTTCATTAATTTACGTATAGACAACAAATCTATTAACTTATTATTAACTGATTTGTACTGGGCGACAAGGTGGTTTAGTGGTTAGCACGTTTGCCTCTCAGTGCTGGGGATCCAGGTTTGAAATCCCATTCTGGGTGGAGTTTCCATGTTCTCCCTGTGTCCGTGTGGGTTTCCTCCAGGTTCTACGGTTTTCTCCCACAGTCCAAAAACATGTATTTAAGGTAAATTGGCTGCTCTAAACTACCCCTATATAGTCTGTGTGTGAGTTTGTGCCCAGAGATAGATTGGTGTTCTATCCTGGGTGTATCTGCCCAGCACCCGGAACCCACCCGCCCTCCCCGACCCCAGTAGAGGATGTGGAAGTGGAAGATAATGGATGGATGGATTTAGACTGTTGTATACTGTGTGTATCTATATGTATTTATGATTCTTGTATGTCTAGATTTCAGTTAAGAATCATGCTGCACTAATAGATTTCATTTTTATCCGGTACCTCCAGAGCCTTGTCCCGGTCCCGGATACGATTTTTTAGTTTGTTCAGGAGAGCATCATGTGGTCGACCAGACTCAGCAGGCTGCTCCAGAAGCTCAGAGTACTCCTGACACACAAACACAACATTACAATCAGAAGATAAGTTTTAACAGCTGCTTTAATAGCCATTATTTCAACTAATTGAAAATGTTTTTAGTGACAGTGTGTGTTAACCTGCACAAGTCTCTCCTTTTCCTTTAATGAGAGCTGCATTTGAGCGATGGTCTTGTCTCTGATTAAAATCTCGTACTGTTTGTCATCCTCACTTTCTTTAAGTTGAGACCCTTTTACCTGCAGCTCTGAACGCAACTGTTGCATCGCATTACGTAGGTCCTGCAACAAAACACACACACACACACACACACACACACACACACACACACACACACACACACACACACACACAATGTTTTAAAGATATTTATCTAAAAAAACCTGCACATTACATATCGTTACATGTTATCATCCATATCATTCATTCATTCATTTATTCATTCATTATCTCCCGCTTTATCCTCTATTAGGGTCGCGGTGGGGTTCCCCATGCCCATCCAGGGGAGAACATTTCGGGCGCTGGGCAGATAGACCCAGGACAGGGCGCCAATCCATCGCTTGGCACACACTCACTCACACATACATACTCTATATGGGGCAATTTGGAGAACTCAATTGACTTAATCCATGTTTTTGGACTGTGGGCGGAAACCGGAGAACCCGGAGGAAACCATGCGGACACGGGGAGAACATGGAAACTCCACCGAGATGGGGATTCGAACCGGGAATCCCTAATGGCCATATCATTCATTCCTTAATGTCCCGCTTCATCCTCTATTAGGGTCGCGGTGGGGTTCCCCATGCCCATCCAGGGGAGAACGTTTCGGGCGCTGGGCAGATAGACCCAGGACAGGGTGCCAATCCATCGCTGGGCACACACTCACTCACTCACACAGACACACTCTATATGGGGGAATTTGGAGAACTCAATTGACTTGATCCATGTTTTTGGACTGTGGGAGGAAACCAGAGAACCCGGAGGAAATCCACGCAGACACGGGGAGAACATGGAAACTCCACCCAGATGGGGATTCGAACCGGGAATCCCTAGCGCTGAGAGGCGAACATGCTAACCACTATGACACCGTGCCGCCCCTAATGGCCATATCAGTTATTTAAAAAAAAGTATCTGCATTATTAATGGATTGTAAATTATTTCTAAAAAGAAAAGCAGATGGTAAATCAATAATTCATCAGCAGCATGTCTGTCCTTAGAGATCATGTGCTATTCCCAGCTTTTGGCTTATGATGGATTAAATAGATGTTTAAAAACTGCACCACACAGTGTGTAAGGTGCGTTTGCTCAACACTTCATTACTCATAAAGTGAACTATTCTACCAACTGTGCGTACACACAGTGGAATTTGTCCTCCACGTTTTAGCCATCCGTGCAGTGAAACACACACATACACACACTGAGTGAAGTGAGCACACATGCCTGGAGCAGTGCGCAGCCTTGTATACGGCGCCTGGGGTTAGGTGCCTTGCCCAAGGGCACTTCAGCCATAGTACATGGGACTGGGAATCGGACCAGGGTAGATTCAGCATTCTTAACCACAACCGCCTCATGTCTCATTATCATTCCACATTCTTTTCTTACCTGATTATACTTTTCAGTTGCCTCTCTGTGCTGCCATGCTGCCTCCAGGTCAGTACGTAGACGCTCCCGTGCATGCGCCAAATCCTCTACCACTCTCTGGCTCTGTCTGTCGGCTCGCTGACAAGCTTCTAACTCCAACTGGCAGCTGAAAAGTGAGCTCTGCAGCGCCACCACCTCACACTGCAGCTCATCCCCAGCTACAGCCTACAGGAGGAAAGAAATGATGAATAGATTAAAACATAGGGGCAAGTTATCACATGTCTGCTTTGCTGTCTATTAAAATGCAATCTCTTGGGCTCTTCCTCAGCAGTTGTCATAAACATCAATAAGACTGAACAAGGGTCAGTTGATTTCCTAAGAATGGTACATTTTCAACATGCTTGCAGACTATAAGGACATAAATGTCTCTGACTCTAAATACGTGAACTCAGAAAACGAGTGCCAGAAAACTAACTACTTCATCCATGTCCACGTTAGGCTCATTGGCTGATGAGCAGCCCGGCAGGATGCCCTATCTAACAAATAAATCTAAAAATCTAACAAAAGCATTAAAAGCGGGCGGCACTGTGGCTTAGTGGTTAGCACGTTCGCCTCTTAGCGCTAGGGATTCCCGGTTCGAATCTCCATCTGGGTGGAGTTTCCATGTTCTCCCCGTGTCTGCGTGGGTTTCCTCCGGGTTCTCGGGTTTCCTCCCACAGTCCAAAAACATGGGTCAAGATGAATTAAATACTCAAAAGTGCCCCATATAGAGAGTGTCTGTGTGAGTGAGTGTGTGCCCAGCGATGGATTGGCGCCCTGTCCTGGGTCTATCTGCCCAGCGCCCGAGACGTTCTCCCCTGGATGGGCATGGGGAACCCCACCGCGACCCTAATAGAGGATAAAGCGGGAGATAATGAATGAATGAAAAGCATCAAAAGCAGCAACATCTGTATGAACCTCCCTAATGAACGGCCCAGAAATTAGTCTCGTTTATGAAACTTTCATATAATTTTTGACAGCTCTACAAAAATGATGACATAATCAAAATGGCTGGTAAACTGTCTGAAGGAAAACGGTAAAAAATGAAAAAGAAACCCGAAGTTCCTTCTGTTCTGGATTAGGAACTGAAACCGTATGAATTGGCTGCGTGTACTGTGTTCATAAGAGCCAAAGCCGGAAGGCAGTCTGAAAGGCAGCACCGATTGGCATGAATGCCTTACAAGTAAGTAAGTAAGTAAGTAAGTAAGTAAGTAAGTAAGTAAGTAGGTAGGTATTCATTTACTATATTAATCCCAGAGTTACCTGACCGTTTTAAGGTTTTCATTGTAATAAGTGCATTATGACAGAGTTACAGTCAGTTTGATTCCACACTCACCTGTGTGTTTTGGATCTGGCTGCGATGGGCCAAATCTCTGAGCTTACACAAAGTGCTGTTCTGCCCTTCTATGACCTGATACAGCTCTTGAGCCTACACACACACACACACACACACATAATCAAGATTTACATACTTATTTGCATATAGATTTCTACAGAAGCCCTGATGTGGGGATGTTTAAATGCCAGCAGCACCAGTTTCACTCTCAGTAATTCATCTTTAAGATGAGATCTTGTTTTATGTATGTTTTATGTATGTTTTATGTAATGTTTATGTAATGTTTATGTACGTGAATACCTCGGACTCTTTTGTATGAAGGGTTTCTGTGAGGTTCTGGATGGTCCGATCCTGATTCTGAGCTGCCTGTCTAATGAACGTAGTTCAGTTTCCATTTCACTTAGACTTTCCTGTAGTTTCTATACAGAAAAAAAGGTTTGGCTTTATCAGCATGACATAAATTATTATTACAGCAAAACCTGACATTAGACACATTACAGACATTCCAATTCATAAATTTGTGTATACTACGTAAAGGTAAAAACACAACAAAGTATAAAATCTTTGGGCTGCACGGTGGTTTAGTGGTTAGCACGTTCTCCTCTCAGCGCTAGAGACTGCCGGTTTGAATCCCCATCTGGGTGGAGTTTCCATGTTTTCTCTGTGTCCGCGTGGGTTTCCTCCGGGTTCTCCGGTTTCCTCCCACAGTCCAAAAACATGGATCAAGTCAATTGAATTCTCAAAAAAATTGCCCCATATAGAGTGTGTCTGTGTGAGTGAGTGTGTGCCCAGCGATGGATTGCTCTGTCCTGTCCTGTCCTGGGTGTATCTGCCCAGCGCCCGAGACGTTCTCCCCTGGATGGGCATGGGGAACCCCCCTGCGACCCTAATATAGGATAAAGCGGAAGAATGAATAAAATCTTTGAGACCAGCATACATCAAATACAGTATACACTCATTTTTTTCAAGCTCATATATATGTGCTGTTCTAAAACTTTTGTTTAAGAATGTTTAAGAACTTGTATCATTGTTTGGACACACCCCCTTCTTGTTCCATAGTCTATTTCCTCCACTTATCATATAGATGGACTTTGTAATTTTACAATTACAGACTGTAGTCCATCTGTGTTCTTTGTTTTTGTTCGTCCCCTATTGGTTCTGTTCTCCATTGGTCCCAGAACAGGTATCATTTGGGTGGTGGATTGTTTAATGTTCAGTTCTGCAGTGACTCTGATGCATTGAGAGGGTTTTAGTGCAGCAGTGCTGCTGTAGTTTCATTTAAACACCTCAGTGAGACTGCTGGATAGGAATAAAGCACCAACCAAATAATACCTGCTCTGTGGAGGTACTATTGGGGTCCTAACCATTAGAACAGAGCAAACAGATGGACTACAATCTGAAATTGTAAAACTACATCCTGTAAAAAGTCCATCTTTACAGAAAATAATAATTTTATATTGTAATACACCGTTCCTAAAGCGTGTTTAACATTTGTTTTACCTTGTTGCCCGTTTCACTCTCCTGGATCTTGTTCTGAAGAGACTGAACCTGGAGCTGAGCCTTCTGTAGTTCATTTACACATTGGCCCGCTGCAGATTCATAATGATTTAATTGAGACTGCTGCTCCTCGATCAGATTCTGCAGGAAAAAAAAAATATCAGGACTATTATACTTCAGAAAGACTGCATACTGGTTCCACAGCTTTGAATCAGAGCGATAAACCCACATTAAAGCCCCCGTTCCCAGTACTGTCCTGCTCTATAAAAGCATGGTTTAACCCTAGTAATAACAGAGTTATACCCACATGAAAGGCATACAAAACAGTATTGTCCCTCTCCATAATAGTAAGGTTTGATCATGGTAATAATAGGTAAAGCTTCCCATCCACCTCCGGCCATGATGGAAATTGTGATCATACACAAAGGTTCTGTGAGATATTTAGTTCATTACTTTAATCCTCTGTGCTGTCAGTGTAAAGGGGACTTTAGGCATGATGAGGTATGTCAAGCATGAACAAATCACATGACATTTCAGTAACTCGCGCACAGCTACATTAGAATCCTGACATGAACTACTACACAGTATACATCCAGATCTCTTTAGTCACCCAGAAACAGTGGTTATATCACTCTGAGCTGTACCCTTACTGACAACTGTGCCTACATTTCTTGAAAATGACTGTAACAGCAGCCATGGTTTACAGAATACTGTACCAATCATGAGGTCAGATAGGTCTGGTGTATGAGTGTTCTGCCTGCAGCAGTCTAAGCTACATCTAGGGCAGCGGTGGGGCCACATTCTCCATATTAACCCACTTAAATGAAAGTGGCCGTTTCCTTGCCGTCGGCTCGTCGTCGAAGGACAAAGGATAAAGGAAGACGAATGACTGACAACAATAAACATCGTTTAAAAAGCTTACTCGAATCAGAATGTGCAGCAGCTTATGATTTATTTTAAATCTTAAATCCCACACTGCTTTCGAACATTAATTAATTAGGAATATGTTGAGAACAGGGCGGCACGGTGGCTTAGTGGGTAGCACGTTCTCCTCTCAGTGCTAGGGATTCCCGGTTCAAATCCCCATCTGGGTGGAGTTTCCACATTCTCCCCGTGTCTGCGTGGGTTTCCTCCGGGTTCTCCGGTTTCCTCCCACAGTCCAAAAACATGGATCAAGTCAATTGAATTCTCAAAAATTGCCCCATATAGAGTGTGCATGTGAAAGTGAGTGTGTGCCTAGCGATGGATTGGCGCCCTGTCCTGGGTCTGTCTGCCCAGCGCCCGAGACGTTCTCCTCTGGAGGGGCATGGGGAACCCCACCGCAACCCGAATAGAGGATAAAGCGGAAGATAATGAATGAATGAATCTTGAGAACAGAAATGCATTAGAAAGCCAAAATTCAACAGCTTCTGCTACAAGGTTACTGACACTGGGTTTGAGCCAAGGACAATGTTGGGGAGTTCATTACAAACTGTTCGGATTCACTGAAATGTTTCTTTTAAACGTCATTCATAACGCTTACTCGAATTAGAATGTGCACTAGCTTATGATTTATTATGAATGGAAACTCCTAAATTATCTATAAGCTATTTGACATCAACTAACCAGGAATAACCAACAGAAGTGCATTATAAAGCCAAAATCCAACAGTTTCTACTACAATGTTTCTTACACTGGGTTTGAGGACACGTTGAGGATTTATTTACAAATTATTTGGATACGGTAAAATGTTTCTTTTAATAGGGAGCATCTGTGAGAAATCCAATTGAAAGGTGATATGTTTTACTAAAGTCCTTACTTTACAGAGCAGCAGCTTCAATATGCTGTGTAACTCAAACTGCTGTGGAACTCAAACTGCTGTGGAACTCAACAGTGTGATTGATGGTATATTGATGCAGACATCCTCACGAAAGACACAAGCTATTACCACTGTCCTTAATCACAACTCAATTGATTTTACCACCATTCAAGCAACACATTCATCATTCCACATACTGGATGACCTATCCTGCTCTTCTGGTGAAGGACATTCAGACGGGCACTGTTGAAAAGAACAAAGTTTCACTAATATCGCTAATAAAGTAAAACGGCTTACTGCTCAGTTGGTTTTTGAACATTTAATATGCATTGCTGAGCTTATTTAATAGCTTTTATATTTGTACTCTTGGGCGGCACGGTGGCTTAGTGGTTAGCACGTTCGCCTCTCAGCACTAGGGATTCCCGGTTCGAATCCCCATCTGGGTGGAGTTTCCATGTTCTCCCCGTGTGCGCGTGGGTTTCCTCCGGGTTCTCCGGTTTCCTCCCACAGTCCAAAAACGTAGATCAAGTCAATTGAGTTCTCCAAATTGTCCCATATAGAGTGTGTCTGTGTGAGTAAGTGTGTGCCCAGCGATAAGATTGGCGCCCTGTCCTGGGTATATTTGCCCAGCACCCGAAACATTCTCCCCTGGATGGGCATGGGGAACCCCACCGCGACCCTAATATAGGATAAAGCGGGAGATAATGAATGAATTAATGATATATTTGTACTCACTAATTTTAGAAGCAATGCCATTCAAATAAAACAATTGTAGTGATATTAAATTTCAAGTGGTAGAGCAGTGAAGGTCAGAAAGAATGATGCTTAGCATCAATCTAAACTCTAAGCTAGATAATCACGTCTGCAGTCAATATAAAAAATAATATTCTGATTGTGGACATGGTGGTTTAGTGGTCAGAACAAGTTCTCCCCGTGTCCATGTGGGTTTTCTCTGGGTTCTCTGGTTTCATCCCACAGTGCAAAAAAATGGATTCAAGGTGAACTAGCTGCTCTAAATTGCTCCTACAGTGTGTGTGTGTGTGCGTAATGTACTATCACACTGTCCTTGGTATATATGCCCAGCACCTGAAGGCGATGGGCATGGGGAACAGCCCACAACCCTAATATAGGATTCAGTGGAAGATAATGTGATGAGATATTCTAATTAATTTAAAGTCAAACCGTTAAAATCCAGTTTTTTGTCCTGAAATGTCAGGAAAATTGGTCTGTAATAGAAATTGAAATGACATTTTTAAAAACATTTTTAGCTTCATGAAAAATTTGAGTCCTGTAAAAAATCTCCTATTCAATACTGATGATGATCCATGAGGTAATTTGTCGCTGTTTGTAACTTCACCTTCTTCTTTTTAAAGCTGATGGGAGTGTACTCCATGTACACGTCATTCCACAACTCTTCCAGCTCCGCCAACTCTGTCACCAGATCCAGCTGGATTTTTGGGGGCCCTTGTAACTCGAGTGTACAGTCTGCTCCATCTGTTGGGGTGTTTGGAGTCTGACCTGGGCTGCCCAGTTTGGCACTCGTATCCAGAGACCCAGACTTGATTAAAACCGGGAGTTTACTACCGTGAGGGATCTGAACGGGTTTGTATCCACAGTTCTGAACCAAGCACAGAGCTAGTTGCAATTTGTTAGCTGCATTCGAAGAGACCATCATATGACCCTCTGAGAGAGTGTCCGAGTTCCGCTCGTCCCTTCCATCCCTGTCCACCTCTCCAGTGACGGGTGTTGTGGCCATGGTGGAGATGAGGAGAGACTCCTCAGAATTGCTGGAACTCGGCCTTCCTCCTAAAGTCTTGTCACTGTCTGACGAAGCCCTCGCTCCTGACTGATTCTCTGGAACCAGGGTGGCGGAAGCTGTGGTCGTCATGGTGGTCTCTGAATAGCGGGTGGACGGCCCACATGACGTACTGCGCACGGCTTTTCGGGGAACCTTGCACACGGCCTCGTAATCTGAATCGGCGACCCTGAGCATGCTGCAGCCCCGGCATCTCCGAGGTTTATGCCATGGTGAGGACACTTCCGAACCAAACTGTGAGTAATGGACACACTCAAAAGTCTGTTCCTCGTCCTCGGCCCACGACTCGTACGCCGAATACATCAAGTCCTGTTCAAGCAGGGCGCAGTATTTGGCATCGTGAAGGTTAGACAAGTCCACCATACAGTCCTTGTGCACAGATATCACATCGTCGTTGTGCTTGCGATACGCTCTACGAATGCATTGCCTAAGATGGTCTTTCTCCACCAGAAGCTTGTGCAGGCGCTCAATGGAGAGCGCCTCCACACGAGCAATGACCGTATCGAAACGGTACATGCGTTCCAGCATGAAGGCACACTTGCTACAGACGAACTCTCCACGCCCGTCCCGGCGCAGGTCGTGGTCCAGCGCATGGGACAGCAGCACCTGAAGCTTAGCTGCAGGATGGAAGATCCAGCGACGCTGATTTCCACATAATTCACGAGCGCAAATCCGACACAGCTCCTTCATCTTGATGCGTTTAACCTCCTTCCTTCTTCTGAAGTTAGTGAATCGATCCAAATGACTTCAAAACTTCATGAGGCGTACAATTATATTTACTTCCAGTCTCGTTACTGCACGTTGATCAACAACGAAAAGTACTCAATAAACAAGTCCTGTTCCGATTAGTCCAGATTTGATGCTTTCTTTAAAGTTTTGTTTGGTTTAATTTTATACTAAATCTTTCTTTAAAGTTTTGTTTGGTTTAATTTTACACGGAATGTCTTCAGATTGTAACACAGGTGAATGGAGAATCCCCTGAAGCAGTTATAATGCCAATTCATGTTACTGGTACTATTATATTCATTGTTTAGCCAATCTCACACGCTTCTTTATATAATCGATGATGTCAGTAGTGGTACCCACTTTCATATAAATATCATAAAGCTTATGTAACTCGAGCTGAAGCTGTATGAGGCATATTTGGATGAGATAATCAAAATAAATAGGATAAGGCTTCACAGTCCAGTAGGCGGTCAGTGGTTCTCGGTTTGTTAAACCTATTTATAATCAGGAAAAAAATGTTTTAAGGTCGACTTAAGGTAGGCAAAGAGGAGTTTAACTATATATATAAAAAGAAATTAATAATAAAGCTCCCTTCGGTGAACTACTCCACGCTGTAAACCGAGTGTCTTGTTTCCGGAAAACGAAGGTCAGTTCGCCGGGTGTCTCTGTGGTTCATAGCGGGTTATTCGCATTGAAACGTCGCAAACGCGCCACTCAGACTTCTAACCCACGGAAAGCTTTATGTCGGCATAACACTAAAGTGCTGGCGCAGAACGAACGGCGTTTTAAAGGCCACTTTCTCACAGCGGCGGCTCTCTTATTAAGCCACTGCGGCTGCTTCATCATTCACATCGCCGCTTCAGCCGCACATCCTCCGTCTCCACCATTAAGTCGCAGGTAGCAGGCGTTCACTCCGTCATGCCAGAAATCCCTCTCTCGTCCCCGCCCGCGTCTCTTCGGTCGCTCGCTCCTCTCCGCGGACACCCGCGTTGCGACTCAAAAGCAGGCGCCGCTGGAGAACGTGTCCATTTTGACGTCGACGGCTTTAAATCCACAGCCTCGGAGAGCAACGATGTGGCGGCGCCGTGTCGGTCGAGGCGCTCGGCGAGCGGACCTACTACTTTGATGGATTATAGGTGAGCACGGTCTGGAAACGCGGGCCGCTTGTAGCACAAAGGTAAAGGTTTTGGAATCTCGTTCAATCGTTGCGGCGTAAAACACGAAGGCATTTGTGGTGAAGTGTCGACGGCGTTCCTATAACATGCGAATGGCTATTGTTGCACAACGTGCGAACTTGAGCCACCCCCGCGGGTTCAGTTGGAATTTCCCGTGCAGGCTCGTACCGAAAGACGCCTGAGTGCAGTTCAGTGAGCAGGTGAAATGTCGCGCGCGTTACAGGACGGCAGCAGCATCAGTAGAGTTACAATAGAGTTACAATAGAGTTACAATAGAATTACTGTAAAGATACAGTAGAATAGAGTAACAATAGAATTACTGTAAAGATACAGTAGAATAGAGTAACAATAGAATTACTGTAAAGATACAGTAGAATAGAATTACAATAGAATTACTGTAAAGATACAGTAGAATAGAGTAACAATAGAATTACTGTAAAGATACAGTAGAATAGAGTAACAATAGAATTACTGTAAAGATACAGTAGAATAGAATTACAATAGAATTACTATAAAGATACAGTAGAATAGAGTTACAATAGAGTTACTGTAAAGATACAGTAGAATATAGTAACAATAGAATTACTGTAAAGATACAGTAGAATAGAGTTACAATAGAATTACTGTAAAGATACAGTAGAATAGAGTTACAATAGAGTTACTGTAAAGATACAGTAGAATAGAGTTACAATAGAATTACTGTAAAGATACAGTAGAATAGAGTTACAATAGAGTTACTGTAAAGATACAGTAGAATAGAGTAACAATAGAATTACTGTAAAGATACAGTAGAATAGAGTTACAATAGAGTAGACTTACATAGATATAAACTGATATTTAAGATATAAACTGCTCATATAGGCAGTTACAGTAGAATAGAGTTACAATAGAATTACTGTAAAGATACAGTAGAATAGAGTTACAATAGGATTACTGTAAAGATACAGTAGAATAGAGTTACAATAGAGTAGAGTTACATAGATATAAACTGATATTTAAGATAAACTGCTCATATAGGCAGTTACAGTAGAGTAGATTTACAATAGAGCTACAGTAGAGTAGAGTTACATAGAGTTACAGTAGAGAAGATTTACAATAGAGCTACAGTAGAGTAGATTTACAATAGAGCTACAGTAGAGTAGATTTACAATAGAGCTACAGTAGGGTTACATAGAGTTACAGTAGAGTAGATTTACATAGAGCTACAGTAGAGTAGAGTTACATAGAGTTACAGTAGAGTAGATTTACAATAGAGCTACAGTATAGTAGTTACATAGAGTAGATTTACAATAGAGCTACAGTAGAATAGAGTTACAGTAGAGTAGATTTACAATAGAGCTACAGTAGAGTAGATTTACAATAGAGCTACAGTAGAATAGAGTTACAATAGAGTAGATTTACAATAGAGCTACAGTAGTATAGAGTTACAGTAGAGTAGATTTACAATAGAGCTACAGTAGAATAGAGTTACAGTAGAGTAGATTTACAATAGAGCTACAGTAGAATAGAGCTACAGTAGAGTAGATTTACAATAGATCTACAGTAGAGTAGATTTACAATAGAGCTACAGTAGAGTAGAGTTACATGGTGTTAGAATAGAGTAGATTTACAATAGAGCTACAGTAGAGTTACATAGAGTTACAGTAGAGTAGATTTACAATAGAGCTACAGTAGAGTTACATAGAGTTACAGTAGAGTAGATTTACAATAGAGCTACAGTAGAGTAGAGTTACACAGAGTTACAGTAGAGTAGATTTACAATAGAGCTACAGTAGAGTAGAGTTACACAGAGTTACAGTAGAGTAGATTTATAATAGAGTCACAATATAGAAGAGTAGAGTTACAATAAAGTTAAAATAGACTTACGGTAGAGTTACAAGAGTTGTCTTTTCATGGGTAAATGAATGTACATTAAGTCTTAATACTAAACCAGATCATTAGGATTGATAATAATGCAGTTTAGTTTTTCTTCTTAACTAACTGGTTTGTGTTGTTTTCTCATTTGTAACTCTATTTGGTTAAAAGCATCTGCTAAATGACTTAATTTAGGTTAATGTAAATGTAAAAATATGCACAATGCCCAAATATTATTATTATTATTATTATTATTATTATTATTATTATTATTTGTTAATTATTAAGAAATAGAAAAAATATGAAGATGAACAACAATTACAAAAATAACAAAATAACAAAATAAATAAATAAATAAATAAATAAATAAATAAATAAATAGTAATAATAATAATAATAATAATAATAATAATAGGGTGATTAGAATATTTGCCTCTCAGCACTGGAGATCCAGGTTCGAATCCCTCCCGGTTTTCCAGCTTCCTCCCTCAGTCAAAAAACATGAATTAAAGGTAAATTGGCTGCTTTAAATTGTGACTATAGAGTATGTGTGTCTGTGTGTTTGAGTGTGTGCCCAGTGATGTTGATACCCTGTCCTGGGTGTATCGGCCCAAAAGTAAAAAAGTTTTTTCCTGGAATGGGCATGGAAACCCCCTCCCACGACAGAAGTCACTAGTCATGCAAAACAGTCCCAATCTCCTGAAACTCCTCAGTTTACATGACTAAATGTAGTTGAGTGATACACATTTTGTTTTTGCCTTAAGGGAAGAGAGCTGAAGAATTTACTGTCACTGATACTGATCAAAACAAAGTTATCAACCCTAAAGCTTTACTCTGTCTCATCTGAAATTACATATTTTATTTTTATTGTTCAAAAGTTATTAGATTTAAGTTTTGCCAACTAGCATCATTAAATAGATCAATTATTTAAAAATATACTAATGCATAATCAAAACGTCTTGATAAAATTATATTGTTCTGTATCTATTTCAGGAAACTAACGTAACTGTTTTCTTACTCTCACAACAAACTGATATCTTTTTGACCAGTTTCTTTTCTTTTCTTTTCTTTTTCTTTATCTTTCTTTATTTTGGTTGGATCCAGTTTCCCTCTTTTCAATAACAGTGCAGATGTATAAAATATTTAGTTACAGGATAATCCCAAGGTGTGTATTACTCTATATAACATGTATACAATAGGTAACTCACATTCAACCTGCCAGTGTTCTGTGTATAATGCATGCAACTCAGGGTCTTGCTAACACAATCACAATGCCTTCTCTAATAACTGATACATAGCTGATATCTCTCAAATCTCTTGCATCCGTTATTAAGTTCAATTAATGTAAATAAGAAATCATGCAATAAAAAAACCTAAAAAAGGAAATGATGTATATTATTTTGCATACTGTAACATCTCATCTCATCTTCCGCTTAATCCTCCACTAGATCTATAATCAATTTAGATAGGGGCACACACACACATACATATACAAATGTAGATGAGGTATAGCGAATGTGAGTAACTACCCCAATTCCAGTCAGCTGCAATATATTGCGTCTATCTACTTCATGCTATTTGTGCATGAACATGAACACCCGCCACAAAAAGAGCTGTTTGAACGTAATTACTATAGCTAGGGAGTGGGCAAAGAAACCCTCCAACAGTGAGTAAGTTTAATACTTATGTAGTTATTAGGTTCTGATATCATTTAGGGGCAAGGTATCTCAGTGGTTAGGGTGTTGGGCTATCAATCTGAAGGTTGTGGGTTCAAATCCCAGGTCCACTGAAGTTACCAGTGTGGGTTAGACCCTTAACCCTCATTGCTCCAGGGATGTTGTGATTAACCCTGTGCTCACCTTGTAAGTCGCTTTGGATAAAAGCGTCAGCAAAATGACCAAATTATTATTATATTATTTATTATTATTATTATTTTCAGTACAATATCATATTTGATCATTTTTAGGAATAAGGAATTTTAAGCACAATCTACATCAGTGTCTGTAAACAATGGCATGTTATGTCTGATTTGTGAACTTGTTTAAATAAGTGTGTGTGTGTGTGTGTGTGTGTGTGTGTGAGTGGATGTGAGGTTAAATAGAGGTTAATGAATATAAATGAATGCTGTATGTAAATAAATAAATGCTATTCAGTTTAAATGAATACGAGTAAAGGAAGGTAGTAAGTAATTGAATTCGGTAAACGAGTAATTAAATGTGGCAGTTCTGGAAATTTGAACAGGAATCTAAAGTTTTGCATATTCCACCATTGCTAATTTACAAGTGAAACAGGGCTTGGAGGCTGCATGTACTACAGCATTCTCAGAACCACAAACGGAACTGCGCACTAGTCACCTTCACATATCGAGTAGTCAGCTAGATGATGCGCAACATTGGTTTATTTTCCAGGGGAATCGCAGTGTAAATTCAAAAACTCATACAGAATGTTCTTCTATAATCCCATCACTTCTTTGAACCTGTATTGCTATTATTACTATAGTTATTATGTTATTATTATTATTATTATTATTATTATTATTATTATTATTATTATTATTATCATCATTACTGTTACTACTTAATTTGCATTTACATTGCCTTTCATTGTCACTACAAAATCATAGTACTTAAAATTTTTTACTGTAAATTCCACTTCATCACACTGCATTTTCACTTTCTTGTTTTATGTTTAAATGTCTGGGAAAGTGAGGAAAGTGAGGAACGTAATTTCGATTACTTTGTATGTATAGAACATGTGAAGGAATTGACAATAAAGCCTACTTTGACTTTGTAGTTTGACTCACTCATAGCTGTCACTCCAAAACCACACACACCTTAAAGGCTTCGTATAAATATTGTTTTTTCTCAGAATGTATTTGACCAGAGAAATGAATTATTCGTTCCCTTTCTTTATCATGTTTTTCATTCTTTTCTTTTTTTAAGCTTCATTCTCTTACAGTAGAGGGCGATCTTTGATCAGTAATATTAATGTGCACCACTGCATAGAGGAGCAGGTGGAGGAAAACAGGATACACACAAAGGTCAAATAAAAGAGCAAGACAGTAGAAGCAGGCAAGACTGATGTTAACTTAATGCAATAGCTTCCGTTCAATATAGATAAGATTAATGTAATTACTGTAAATGTAGTGTAATTCATGAACTGATATTCATTCATTCATTCATTATCTCCCGCTTTATCCTCTATTAGGGTCGCGGGGGGGTTCCCCATGCCCATCCAGGGGAGAACGTTTTGGGCGCTGGGCAGATACACCCAGGACAGGGCGCCAAGCTATCACTGGGAACACACTCACACACACTCTATATGGGGCAATTTGGAGAACTCAATTGACTTGATCTATGTTTTTGGACTGTGGGAGGAAACCGGAGAACCCGGAGGAAACCCACGCGGACACGGGGAGAACATGGAAACTCCACCCAGATGGGGATTCGAACCGGGAATCCCTAGCGCTGAGAGGAGAACGTGCCAACCACTAAACCACCGTGCCGCCTGGAATCTGGGCACACACTCACTCACAGAAACACACACTATATAGGGCAATTTCATTCATTCATTATCTCCCGCTTTATCCTCTATTAGGGTCGCGGTGGGGTTCCCCATGCCCATCCAGGGGAGAACGTCTCGGGCGCTGGGCAGATAGACCCAGGACAGGGCGCCAATCCATCGCTGGGCACACACTCACTCACACAGACACACTCTATATGGGGCAATTTTGAGAATTCAATTGACTTGACCCATGTTTTTGGACTGTGGGAGGAAACCGGAGAACCCGGAGGAAACCCACACAGACACGGGGAGAACATGGAAACTCCACCCAGATGGGGATTCGAAACGGGATTCCCTAGTGCTGAGAGGCGAACGTGCCTCAAAGCACTATATAGGGCAATTTAGAGAATTTAATTTACCTTGAATCCATGTTTTTTGAATGGAAACCATAGAACCCGGAGAAAACCCACGCAGACATCCAGATTGGGATTCGAACCTGAAATCCCCATTGCTGAGAGGCGAACTTGCAAACCACTAAGCCACCGTGCCACCCTCAATAAATCATTGTATTTTTAAACTTTTATTTTTACACAATCATCCATTAATGTCCATTATGACACAATTCTAGATATGGTTTCCATTTCGTTTAAAAGCCTTAGCTCAAGAGATTCTTAAATTACAAATACGGTTATTATTATTATTATTGGCTCATCTACACAATTTATCAATGAAAATGAATAAATGAGTGTAAATATTATTTTAAATGGTTCTAATAGCATCTAACAAGATAAGGAACAGTAAAATAATGCATTTATCTTATTTGATAAAATTCTCGTGGTTCCAGGGCAACTAGTGTTAATTTAATGAGCATCATGTAGGATATAGTGGCCCCTAGTGGCGACATAACATATCGCTACACTTTGTCTAAACAATAACTGAAGTCAAACAACACAGCTACTCAACAATATCGTGGTGCTGCCACATCTGGAAGAGGACCTGCTTTATTAAAACCATAAAACCCACATTCTGGGTAAACAATTTGTTACTATAAGCAAATATAAATGTAATTATAAACCCTATGTTTCATTTCTTCAAACATATTTCTATATCATATACACCGTTCTCTTATCCTCTTAAACGTTTAGCTAAAACATTAAAACGTTTGGCCTTGGGAAATTTCTTTACAAAGCTATAAACGCAGTTGTTCCTACCTGCATTTCCTGTTGGATGCGTAGTCTCTCACGACCCAGCTCCTCCTGATAAAACTGATGTAGAAAACAGAAAAAATAAATCCATCATTATTATATTAATACATTATTAAACATCTGCAATATTGTAAAAAAAAATATTGCACTTCAAAATGTAAACACTTTACAAATTGTAAACAGTGAATTTTATTAAAACAGGAAGTTTTCATCTTATTTGCTGAAAAATTCATTCATTATCTTCTGCTTTATCCTCTATTAGGGTCGCAGGGGGTTCCCCATGCCCATCCAGGGAGAACATTTCGGGTGTTGAGCAGATACACCCAGGACAGGACGCCAATTTATCACTGGTCACACACTCACTCAAACACTATATGGGGAAATTTAGAGCATCCAATTTACCTTGAATACATGTTATTGGACTGTGGGAGGAAACCGGAAAACGCGGAGGAAACCCACGAGGACACGGGGAGAACATGGAAACTCCACATAGATGGGGATTCGAACCGGGAATCCCAGCGCTGAGAGGAGTGTGTGTGTGTGTGTGTGTGTGTGTGTGCACAGTGGCACCTTATCCTGGGTGTATCTGCCCACCACACAAAGTATTCTCTACTGGATGAGTATAGGGAACCCCCCCCCCCCTCTTTATTCGTCTGAGTTTGTTGTTCATCTAGGTTATGTTTATTTACTTTTAGAACTTGTGAAATAAAATTACAAGTGTGAAAATATAAAATTATTCATTCATTCATTCATTATCTCCCACTTTATCCTCTATTAGGGTCGCGGTGGGGTTCCCCATGCCCATCCAGGGGAGAACGTCTCGGGCGCTGGGCAGATAGACCCAGGACAGGGCGCCAATCCATCGCTGGGCACACACTCACTCACACAGACACACTCTATATGGGGCAATTTTGAGAATTCAATTGACTTGATCCATGTTTTTGGACTGTGGGAGGAAAGCGGAGAACCCGGAGGAAACCCACGCAGACACGGGGAGAACATGGAAACTCCACCCAGATGGGGATTCGAACCGGGAATCCCTAGCGCTGAGAGGCGAACGTGCTAACCACTAAACCACCGCCGCCCAATATAAAATTAATGCATCAAAAATAAATAACCAAAAAGCTATATATAAATATATATAAAACAAGCACTCATTTATTATTTCAGATTAAATAAAATCTATCTGTAGATTAAGAGCCATGTTTTAATTACAGACTTGCTGAAAATTTGTAGATACAGACTTCTTATAACAGAGCTTAGACATTTTGTAATTAAAAGTAACTCAGGAGCAGTTTTCAAACTTATTATATACATTTTCTTTTTTGTTGCAGTAATTTGATCCTTGTTCAGCTTTTACAAATTAAGCAATTTGTTAAACGGTTTACATAACGCTTCACATGAACTTACAATAATTATGTGATGACAGCATCCATAATAAAAAAAAGAAATAAACTTTATTAAAAACATTATATAAATGCACTAAAATACAGAAGGTCCTAAATAGAAACATTAAAATATGACATGTTTATCTTTTTTTTTAATTATTTACATTTGTATTAGGTTCCCTATTTGCTTATTGTTTTAAATGTGTTTATTATGGTGGTTATTATATTTCTCTGTCCTTTTTTGCATTTTTAATGCCGATTATTTCCCTATTCGCATTTATATCCAGTTGCATTTCTGTATGGATTTCTTCCTTATTATAAAGGGAGATGTGTCTTCAAAGGTCAACTTCTTGCTTATTGGTTAATCAGCACCAGACTGCACAGATTGACATTCACTGCTTCTTCCAGCATATGGAGCATAGACACCGTACACAAGTTACCCATGAAGCCTGTAGCGTAATTGCTCGTCTGGCATTCATAACAAAGCAAACAGCTTGGATCGCCGCTGAAGATTGAGTGAGTTCAATTTCATTTAATTGTGAAAAGAAGTCCTATATGCAAAGCTGACCAGTACGGTGGCCGCAGTGACACTTCACCTTCATGAACAGCAGAGATCAGCTTCTGAGTTTATGCTCTGTGACGATGCAGCAGTTATTAAAGCCGAGTGGAAGGAATAAAAGTTTTTTAAAAAACGGGTTTGGAAACGTGGTGTAAATATTACATTAAATGTTTTACTGATTTTCGGCAAAAATCTACACTGCTTACAATTCAGACACAAGCCATTAAGTGGAGATGGAGGCAACAGAAATGCATACAGAAATGATTTTAGGAAACATATTGGGCAAAAGAAAGCTATAATGATGATAATAATAATAATAATTCATTCATTCATTATCTCCTGCTTTATCCTCTATTAGGGTCGCGGTGGGGTTCCCCATGCCCATCCAGGGGAGAACGTCTCGGGCGCTGGGCAGATAGACCCAGGACAGGGCGCCAATCCATCGCTGGGCACACACTCACTCACAGAGACACACTCTATATGGGGCAATTTTGAGAAATCAATTGACTTGATCCATGTTTTTGGACTGTGGGAGGAAACCGGAGAACCCGGAGGAAACCCACGCAGACACGGGGAGAACATGGAAACTCACCCAGATGGGGATTCCAACCGGGAATCCCTAGCGCTGAGAGGCGAACGTGCTAAACACTAAGCCACCGTGCCGCCCCATAATAATAATAATAATAATAATAATAATAATTACAGGTGCATATAATATTTCAAAGGAGCATCTAAAGATGTTGCTTGGTGCTCGGTGCAGTGATTTTTCCGTGAATACTCGTTTCTTACTTTCAGTTTCGGTCTACCGTTTCTTTCAGTATAGATTGTTTCATGGATGGAATGTTAAAATCAGTTTAAAAATAAGATACTAATAAAGTAAGCTCTCTGGAGCCAAACTCTGTTACTGTACACCAAAAATGTCAAACGTAATGGTGCACAAAACATGCTTTACATTATAATTTATGAAATGCTTTGCTAATTTTGTTGAACACATTGCGCAACACTTATGTCCATCCCTGATAGTAACAATAATTAAAGTTTGGTATGTTCGTTCATTCATTATCTCCCGCTTTATCCTCTATTAGGGTCGCGGTGGGGTTCCCCATGCCCATCCAGGGGAGAACATCTCGAGCGCTGGGCAGATAGACCCAGGAAAGGGCACCAATCCATCGCTGGGCACACACTCACTCACACAGACACACTCTATATGGGGCAATTTGGAGAATTCAATTGACTTGATCCATGTTTTTGGACTGTGGGAGGAAACCGGAGAACCCGGAGGAAACCCACGCAGACACGGGGAGAACCTGGAAACTCCACCCAGATGGGGATTTGAATCGGGAATCCCTAGCGCTGAGAGGCGAACGTGCTAACCACTAAGCCACCGTGCTGCCAGTTTGGTATGTAATAATTTATAAATATAGAAAACGTTTAATTAATTTAGAAGTATATTAAACTGGATTCATTTGGAATATATGGGTTTAAATGTATGATGTCAGAAATATATGTAAGTGGACATGGTTAGGGAGTTGGGCTGTCAATCTGGAGGGTGTGGGTTCAAACCCCAGGTCCACTGAAGTCCCTTAACCCTCATTGTTCTGACCCCAACCGAGTTGGCATACTTGTATGTTGCTTTGGATAAAAGCGTCCGCTAAATGAACAAATGTAAATTTTAATTTACAGTTCAGAGTGGCGGCGGTTAGCACGTTCGCCTCTCAGCACTAGGGATTCCCGGTTCGAATCCCAATCTGGGTGGAGTTTCCATGTTCTCCCCGTGTCTGCGTGGGTTTCCTCCGGGTTCTCCGGTTTCCTCCCACAGTCCAAAAACATGGATCACGTCAATTGAATTCTCAAAATTGCCCCATATGGAGTGTGTCTGTGTGAGTGAGTGTGTGCCCAGTGATGGATTGGCGCCCTGTCCTGGGTCTATCTGTCCAGCGCCCGAGACGTTCTCCCCTGGATGGGCATGGGGAACCCCACCGCGACCCTAATAGAGGATAAAGCGGGAGACAATGAATGAATGAGTTCAGAT
Source organism: Corydoras sp. C115 (assembly GCA_019802505.1). Taxonomy (NCBI): domain Eukaryota; kingdom Metazoa; phylum Chordata; class Actinopteri; order Siluriformes; family Callichthyidae; genus Corydoras; species Corydoras sp. C115. The sequence goes on along the minus strand of JAFMOC010000103.1, from coordinate 67,629 downwards.
TGGCACTGATGCTCTTTTAGGGCAAAAGGTATAAAAAAAAAAAACCCATTCATGACCGGTCACAAACCAATTCACATTTACATCCACACCTAGTTGCAATTTACCACCTAAATTGTTTTGGATTGTGTGAGGACATGGGGAGAACATGCAAACTCAACACAGAAATAATCTTTTTCTCCTGTACAGGAGTCATACATAATAATGTTTCTCAGGCAAAATCTGCCGGTAAGAAACTGATTTTATTCCTTAATTTAAGGCCTAAAGTAAATCCTTATTAAATAATTTATTGTGTTTCATTAAAGAAATCAAAGAAAAGTTGGAATTTAAGCTTTAAGTCTCAGAGTTTTTAAATTTAGTCTTTTTTATAAGGATTTTAAATTACTATTGGTGCATGAATGCTTGTCACTCTGTGCACATAAACCTCCACACGCTCCCACCTCTGCATCTTTTTCTTTCTGTAGCAAGGAGGTAGAAAGTTCATGAAGCTGTTTCTCCATTTCTGCGACACGCTCTCTCAGAGAGCCCCGCTCCTCTGTTAACTCAAGAATCAATATCTCCTTACAGCGTACTGCTGCAGTCAGCTCCTCGATTCTGCAAACACGGTTCACACATATCAACATGCCAAAGTTTCTCACAAGACTTCTGCAGGAGTTATTATTAATAAGTTCATGAACACGATACATAAAACTCATAAGAACCTAACAGCTAGACCTGGGAGTTACGTCCATATCTTACCAGCAGCCACTGATATTTTTATTAATATATATATATTAATATATATTTTTATATCAAGTCGATATAAACTTTAAAAACCAGATCTAATAATTGGTAAGGGATATGAAGGTGTATTTCACTACACTGAATCTGGTCATTAAAATGTGTTAGTATAATAAAAAAAAAATAATGTAACCTGTATAAAGAGAAAGTATTAGAAATGGCATGAATATGCGGCGTGCAAAGCTAAAGGGGGCTGTAAAACACAAGGAACCCTCTAGGGCCATCATTGCACATTACATCTACTCAGTGAAAGTCCTGTAAAAATCCCTATTTATTCACGAACAGAGGAGGCTGACAAATTATGCCTGACCACAGCCATATACACACTGTCAAGTACCAGCTAACGGGGTGGCACACTGCATTTTGGAATGACTCTGGCTGTAATCCACAGAAAATAATCCAATTATAATACATATTTCCATTTCTTTTTGTCTCGCTTTCTCATTTTCCTTCACCTTTCTGTGTCTCTGTTTTTGTTCGGCGGCAGGTTGGCAACGGTCTCCTTGGTGACGGACTCCATGGCGACACGGGAATTCTGGGGGCAGGACTCTTTAAGACTGGCCATGCACTCGGCCCCATTGTGTGCCAACTGAGCCTCCTGTCACACAAAACATCATAATCATCATCATTAACATTACCATCACCAGAATTATCCAAATTGTCTTTGCAAAAATTTGCAAAAATGGTAATTGTCTGTATTATGTGCGTATGCGCATGCCTCGACCAAAGAATTTGTATTATTTCGTTTGAAAAGCTCTGACATCATTTTCTTATTGTGAAAAAAAAAAAATCATTCATCTCGCTCTATTGTACTCCACTGTAAAGTACACGGAGAGCAGAACTTGGTGAACTCGTTTGAAAATAACAATAACTTTGTTGCAGTAATAGAACTGAGTTACATTCGACTGATATTTTACCAGCCTTGTGCTGGTGTGGATTTATTTGTGTATTTTATGGGATTTATTTGCATATGGAAATTCATATGAATATGAGTTTGCATGAAAATGCATCTTGGTTTGTGTTTATACACTACCTGCAGAAGCTGGATATTGGTCTGCAGAACCTGCTGCATTTGGTCGATCTCCTGCTGTCTCGCTTCACAACGACGCTGCAGCTCTGCTTCATTGTTATTTGTCAGACTCTCAGCTGTTGTCCTAAAATATAAATATCGAGGCTAAATATGTAGAACAACAGTCACCCATAAGTAAACACATAGCTATAACTGTGTCGAGACAAATATTCTGTCCGTCTCGTATATAATAGCACCAAATATAGAGTGGCAGGATGATCGCACCTCTCTGACATGTGCAACGTAAAATTGCTACAGAGCTGTGATTACCTTTTTAAGACTTTTTGTATGGATTAAATGTATAATTTATAAAAATGTAAAAAAAAAATTGCATGTTTTGGCAATTGGATGCTCTAAATTGCCCCTTTACAGTGTGTGTGTGTGTGTGTGTGTGTGCGATAGAGTGGCGTCTGTTCTAAGTGTATCTACTCAGCACCTGGAACATACTCCCCTGGATGGGCATGGGGAATGAGATGAGATGGGATGTAAAAATTATTTTCAACTACTTGCTGTAAGGCTTAGTGGTTCACACGTTCGCCTCTCAGCACTGGGAATTCCAGGATCGAATCCCAATCTGGGTTTGAGTTTCCATGTTTTTCGCGCATGGGGTGCACAGGGTTTCCTCCGGGTTCTCTGGTTTCCCCCCACAGTCCAAAAACATGGATTCAACGAAAAGTGAATGCCCCATATAGTGTCTGTTTGTGTGTGTCCGTGTGTCTGTGTGAGCGTGCCCAGAGATAGATTGGTGCCCTGTCCTGGGTGTGTCTGCATTCAATGAATTAATTAATACCAAGATAGGGCGGCACGGTGGCTTAGTGGTTAGCACGTTCTCCTCTCAGCCCTAGGGATTCCCGGTTCGAATCCCCATCTGGGTGGAGTTTCCATGTTCTCCCCGTGTCTGCGTGGGTTTCCTCCGGGTTCTCCGGTTTCCTTCCACAGTCCAAAAATATGGATCAAGTCAATTGAATTCTCCAAATTGCCCCATATAGAGTGTGTCTGTGTGAGTGAGTGTGTGTCCAGCAATGGATTGGCGCCCTGTCCTGGGTGTATCTGCCCAGCGCCCGAAACGTTCTCCCCTGGATGGGCATGGGGAACCCCACCGCGACCCTAATAGAGGATAAAGCGGGAGATAATGAATGAATGAATGAATACCAAGATATATGGGAGAAAAAAAAACATATGCACACTTGTATAAACAAGTATAAAATAAGACAAAATAAAAAAAAATTGCAAACCCCATATTTCAAATGTTTGGCAGCCATAGACTTGACATACGGAAAGCAGTAGTGAGCTGTCAGGGAGGGAGGGAGGGAGGGAGGGAGGGGTGACACACTGGTGCCGGCGCTGTAAGCCTATTACAGGCTTCTGTAAGTTCTCATACAAAAAGGGAAAGGCTTGCTTTTCATATAGATCAGGTCAGATCTCTCGTTTTACCCTAGCAACTCCTTTTTAGAGATGTAAATTTGCAGTCATCCATGTTAAAGCATGTCAACGCGTAGTCTTATAATAGCAGTGACTGCTGCACGCAGGCCTGTAAACAGATGGGCCTGTATTTTGCTGGGACGGGAATCCCAGAATGGCTCACGCCACAGTGTCTGTGACTAAGTATATAAGTGTTCTGGATTTAAATTGGGATAATGGGCACCTAACAAGTAAAATCTTACATTAAGCATTTTACCATATGTTTTTTTTTCCCCCGAATCTGTGCAGATAGCAAATAGGTGCATCCATAATTCTCTACAGAGGTAAAATTGGTTCACAATTTAAATCTTGCCATTTGGGGAATATTGAACAGCAGGAATCCAGACGGTAAGAGAGAAAGAGGATGAAGTCACAGGCTAGTGACCTAAGGCATGTGTTTAATGGTTAATATAATCCTCGTACAGAGTCTATGTACAGAATCATTTTAGACATGACTAACGCTGGTATTTTGGGACGGCTGAGATAAGTGTTTTCACCCACTGCAAAGGATTGATTTCATTTTCTTTATTATAAAAATGGTATTTATTATTAGTTTATGTCAGGGGTGCGGAGGCTCAGTGGTTCTGCTGTTGGACTGTCAATCTGAAGGTTGGGGGTTCAAATCCCAGGTCCACTGAAGTTACCAATGTGGGTCCTTGACCAAGACCCTTAACCCTCATTGCTCCAGGAATGCTGTACCAACCCTGTGTTCTGACCCCAACCAAATTAGGATACTTGCAAGTCGCTTTGGATAAAAGCATCTGCTAAATGACCAAATGTAATGTAATGTAATGTAATTGTTGATCAGATGTAATGTATATGTTATGTAATAGAGTATCATTACTCTTTAATTTTTTTTAGTATTGATTATGTCAAAGTCAAAATCAAAGTAGGCTTTATTGTCCATTTCTTCACATGTACCCTACATACAAAGTAATCGAAATTATGTTCCTCACTTTCCCGCGGTTACAGACATTTATGACATTTAAACATAAAAAACAAGAAAGTGAAATGCAGTGTGTGATGTAGTGGAATTTACAGTCAAAAAGTTTAAATATGATTTTGTAGTGACAATGAAGGGCAGTGCAAATGCGAATCAAGAAGTAACAGTATTGATAATAATAATAATAAGAAGAAGAAGAATAAGAATAATAATAACATATTAACTATAGTAATAATAGCAGTAACTAACAATAATAAATAGTAGTAGTAATATGAATAATGCTAATGCTAATAATAATGCTAATAATAATGCTAATAATAATAATAATAATAATAATAATAATAATAATGTAATCAGAATATCAATCTTTATCAATCCCTGGGGGGAATTTGCAGTATTCATAGACACAGTGTTATAGTACACAAAAAGAATAAATACTAAAGAATAAAGGATAAAAGTACTAACAAATTTATCATAAAGCATGTTTTGAAAAACAGTAGAATAAAGTGCTATATAATTGAATTTAAAGTATTATCAGCAATTTAAATACAAAATAAAAAATAATAACTAAGGTGGCAGTGGCAAAATTAATATGGACTGTACCCAGAGATATATAGATAGATATAATTTCACAACTGATTTAGGTGTACATGAAATAGTACTAATAATTAAATAGGAAATTAAAATTCCTTATTATTATTTTTATGTACAACTGAATGACCTTTCTGTCAAAATGTTTTGTTCTATGTACGCAGTGTATTTGTAATGATAAATAAACATGCCTTACCTTGTCTTAATTTTAGTTATTCCCCCATATTATGCATTTTAACTTCTGACACTGCTCATTTATCATATTACATTTGTATATGTACAGATAAAACTGTCTCTTTCTTGTAAACATTGCCCTTTATTGTCATTTTCCCCCATTTACTCCAAATGTCTTCGTCTTTTGTGTACAATTTTCACATGAGCCTTTCAAGCTTTTCCTTTTTTCACTGCGCCCTTTTTGTTCTTTCACTCTGTCTCCCTCTCCAATTATCTATTTATCAATTTTAATGAGATATATCATTTGTTATTAAGGGAAATGGTTGTTAATTATGGTTCAGGTTGTCGCAAGGGTCCCCTTTTAATCTGCAAGAGGTACCCAAGTTGCCATGGCAATATCAAGATCATTAAACCTCATATCTATCAGGTGCTGCAGCACGGAAAAAAAAAAAGCCCCGAATGAGAACAAAGCTCAGGTGAGAAATGAACACAACGCGTTCTGCCGTTTTTTTTTTTATGCTCACACTAATAAACCTGCTTTTGTTCAAATACAAAACTTAGTGGCTTTCTGAAAGCCTCCTTTGAGTTTCACAGGACTTCCACATTTAGCCGTGGACTATGTCCATCTTTGAATTAAATAGTATAATAAATTAGTAAAGCCCTAGCATTAATTACACGTGTGAAACATGTATTTTGCATAGACTCAATTTGCAGCACGCACACTCGGAGAGTTGTTTGAAAAACGTTAAATAATAAAAATAAAAAGATAAATTGCAGTGTATGTTTTAACGTTGCGAGTGTGCTAGATGTTTTTTATAAACCTTTAACTTAGGCTTATATGTGGCGGCATCATGGCTTAGTAATTAGCAGGTTCATCTCTCGGCACGGCGGCACGGTGGCTTAGTGGTTAGCATGTTCTCCTCTCAGCGCTAGGGATTCCCGGTTCGAATCCCCATCTGGGTGGAGTTTCCATGTTCTCCCCGTGTGCGCGTGGGTTTCCTCCGGGTTCTCCGGTTTCCTCCCACAGTCCAAAAACATGGATCAAGTCAATTGAATTCTCAAAATTGCCCCATATAGAGTGTGTCTGTGTGAGTGAGTGTGTGCCCAGCGATAGATTGGCGCCCTGTCCTGGGTCTATCTGCCCAGCGCCCGAGACGTTCTCCCCTGGATGGGCATGGGGAACCCCACCGCAACCCTAATAGAGGATAAAGCGGGAGATAATGAATGAATGAATGAATCTCTCGGCACTCGGGACCCAGGTTCAAATCCCGAGTTTCCATGTCCTCCCTGTGTCTGCGTGGGCTTTCTACAGGTTCTCTGGTTTCCTCCGACAGTCCAAAGACATAAAGTAAAGGTGAATTAAACACTCTATATTGCCCCTATATGTATATGTATAAGGGTGTATCTGTGTGTCAGCTCCTGAAATATTTACCCCCCCCCCCAACACACACACACTTTAACTAAGTGACAACCTGCTTATGGAAGGCCATCAGGGTCAAAACAGCTCAAATAAAGCCACAAAGGACAAGTGTTTGTCTAACAAACTATTCCACGTAATTAATTCTACAAAGAAAAACATTAGAATAAAATGCCATTTGCCACCAAATATTGTAATAGTTAATTAAGATCCATCACATGTCCAACCTTCAGCATCATGTAGTCTGTAAGTGCTGATGAAAGATTAGAGAAGACGAAGACAAATAAGCTGTCTCTCATTCGACATCTACAAGGTAGAGCAGTAAGGTAGAGGTGTCTCAAAAGAGTGCACAGTGAGTGGACACAGTGTTTATAAACTCCAGCAGCACTGCCGTGGCTGGTTTACTTTCCACCATCACCACAATAGTCTCATTGCAATGCTGTCAGTCATTAATCACCCAAATAAGCCCCGCTGTGCCACATACCAAACGATTTTACACAAAGTATGTGGAGAAACAGGTGGACTACGCTCGTGAGGTCCACACAGAGACATACCTAATACGGTGGCAGGCAAGTGTACGTATAAAATAACAGAATGACAGCATAATAATGGCATCACATTATTATTCAACTCATATTTAACCTTTTATTGGTTAAGTTTAGCTTTCACAATACATCCCTAAAGCATAAGTGGCTGCCATGTGAGTATAATGAAAACAGTGTCTTTGTGTGTCTTAGTATGTGTGTGTGTGTGTGTGTGTGTGTGTGTGTGCGTGTGTATCCATGTTCCATGCCCCAGCTGCTGACTGTAATTTGAGTCAGTGTGTGTCTGGCATGAGATTAGACTAATCATTATTGATCAGGAAAGTATTTATGCAGCGTTAACGAGCTTTGCAACCCTCATAAGTTCCTCAGACGGAGACAAACAGCCTGCCTGTCTGGAGCGTCTGTATCGCTCTCAGTATCCATAAGCACACATAAAACAAATTTAGTCTTAGCGGTGTCTGGTGAACTGCTCCGAGGGCAACCTAACAGCAGGAACGGAGAATTAATAAATGTCACTTATTAAACGCGTTTGGAAGAAATAAAAAAAGTTGTAGGCTAAGTGACTATTATGAAAATTGTCTCCATCTTAATAAAAGCTCGTAAGGCACTGAAGTAGACAGATGCCACATTTAACCTTTTGTGGGAGAACAGCACTGTGGAACTCAGAAAAGCACTTTAATCTTCATCGGTAAACACACTGACAAACGGACAGATATTGAGATGTACAGACTGGCAGATGGCATCCTGAGACAGACAGCGCTCGGGCATTTGCTGCTTTGGAACTTTTGCCTTTAGAAGGCTTGGATCTCTTTCATACTTCGGCTTCTGATGACTTTGAGCTGTCGTGTCCGTAAATACAGTTTCTGTAACGTTCCGCCTTAAGGCACGAGAGATCGCTGGCTCTATTTGCATTCATGTTTTTGCTCCCTGTCCAATATTCATTCATTCATTCATTCATTATCCTCTGCTTAATCCAATATTAGGGTCACGAGGGGTTCCCCATCCAAGTATTCAAGCATTTTATTTGTCATTCCAACAGTATTAAGTTGTGTACAGTATATAGTGGACTGAAACAGGAACCTCTGGGAACAAGGTGCTACACAGAACAGCAAGTACACAACTCAACATGAAGTGCACATGTGCAATAGTTTGTGCAAAACAATAATTACGATAAATACAAAGCAATATACAGGACAATAAACATTCAAGTAATGGGAGGGAACAGTGCAACCAGTTCCAAGAGCTGGGCCGATACCCCCAGGACAGAGCGCCCATCCACACATACAATTTACTCACACATACACACAATTTAAGACAATTAAGAGCATCCAATTCACCTTGAATCCATGTTTTTGATCTGTGGAAGGAAACCGGAGAACCCGGAGGAAGCCCACCCAGATCGGGAATCGAACCTGGGTGCTCTGTGCTGGGAGGCAGACATGCTAACCACTATTAATTGATGTTTTTTGGCGTAAAAAAAACTAATTAACTAAAAACTGGGTGTGGTTAGGGTGTTGGGCGATGAATCTAAAGGTTTTGGGTTCATATTCCAGGGCCACTGAAGTTACCGATGTGTATCCCTTACCCTCAAAGGGTGCTTTATGAAATCCTGTTTTCTGACCCAAAATATTAAGTTGGAATACTTGTTAGTTGCTTTGGATAAATGTGTCTGCAAAATGACCAAATGTTGAGAATAATTAGGATTCTTTTTAGGGGTGAGCTGCAATATTCGCTGATTCGACGATTCGATTCGGAGAACCGTAGTCGACTATGAACCTCATAGTCGAATGTACCATTTTGACCACATGGGAGTGCCCATGGCTGCTGCTAAGCATTAGTTTTTACATGAAATTTCTTTGTTTTCGTTATATATATAGCCTTTTGTCAAATAAAATCATCCTAATTTCTAGAGAAAAAAAAGAAAAAAGTAAAACAAAAAAAAGGTTTTCTTTTGTTAGAAAAACAAGTAAAATATATATAAAAAATATATATTTTTTAAAAACTACGGCCTTAGCGCCATCTTGTGGTGAAATTTTAACTAATTCGACTATCAGTCGACTATAGGGAAAATCTGACGAATCAGATTCGACTATGAAAATCTTTAGTTGAATACAGCCCTAATCCTTTTATTCATTCATTCATTCATTATCTCCCGCTTTATCCTCTATTAGGGTCGCGGGCGGGTTCCACATGCCCATCCAGGGGAGAACGTCTCAGGCGCTGGGCAGATAGACCCAGGAGAGGGCGCCAATCCATCGCTGGGCACACACTCACTCACACAGACACACTCTATATGGGGCAATTTTGAGAATTCAATTGACTTGATCCATGTTTTTGGACTGTGGGAGGAAACCGGAGAACCCGGAGGAAACCCACGCAGACACGGGGAGAACATGGAAACTCCACCCAGATGGGGATTCGAACCGGGAATCCCTAGCGCTGAGAAGCGAACGTGCAAACCACTAAGCCACCGTGCCGCCAGGATCCTTTTAATTTAATGTATATAACAATAAGATGTAGGTACTCTAAGATGAGGTAATAAACAGAAATTCATTTTAAAGCTCAAATATATTCTTTATCCCAAACACAAATCACAAAAAAGACATAAAAAGAGTATTTTAATGAAAGACTTACAGAGCTTTGTCGAGGAGCTGCTGTTTCTCCTGTAACTCCTGCTTCAAGCTCTCCACCTCCACCTTCAACTCGATGTTCTGAAATCAACATACAAGAAAACATCCTTTATATCGGATTCATTACAAAAATCCAGTTTAAACGCTGTATCAAAAAAATCAATAAAAAGGAAACAATAGTAAACGTCAAACCACGAAAATCTGTATGATGACGGGGTTCATTACCAGGTGAACAAATGTACAGAGCAACAAAGTCACATTAATCTAGCTCTTAATAATGTTTTAAGATTATTAGATATACATTAAGATTATTGCTTTTCAGAGTATTTAATATCATCTGGATGTTTAAAGTATTGTAATGTTCTTCATTTATGTAATATCAAAGCAATAAAGTATGAGAGGACGCGTGTTATTGTGAATAAATCACGGGACAGAGGTGTTACATCACTTTCCCATGATATATTCACAATAATACACAACCTCCAGTGACTTATTGCTTTTACAAAATGGTTACAAACATACTATATTATAAAAGAAAACAATGTTTGATTCTGAGATATTTTTACAGCAAATACTGACCCAGAGTAAAAGGTTTCTGGTTTCTCTAACAATCAAATACTGCCATCCAGTGGCCAAATCACAGAATGCACTTTATAAAAAACACTGGGAAAAAAGAATGTATTGTATATCACGCATTGATACGAATGTGAAGCGGTCAGAGGTGTGTGTTATTGTCAATAATGTCACGGCTGGAAAAATGGCTCAGCCAATCCGATTTAAAGACCGGAACTACCCATCCATTATTTTCCACTTTATCCTCTATTAGGGTCGCGGTGGGGTTCCCCATGCCCATCCAGGGGAGAACTGAATTTCGGGCGCTGGGCAGATACTCACACAAACACACTCACTCACACAAACACACTCTATATGGGGCAATTTGGAGAATTCAATTGACCTTGATCTATGTTTTTGGACTGTGGGAGGAAACCGGAGAACCCGGAGGAAACCCACATGGACACGGTGGGAACATGGAAACTCCACCCAGATTGGGATTCGAACCGGAAATTCCAAGTGCTGAGAGGAGAACATACTTGCCGCCACCAGAATTACCCATTTTATAAAATATGATATTATATAAATCACCAACACTTAACAGTTAACACAACTGCAATGTCACAGACAGACGTCTAAAACTTTTAAAAATATCAGTCCATATGTCTATGTATAAATAAAACTATATTTACAAGATTTTATATGCTAATGCCATAAACATCAAAATGTTTAACACACATTAACCCCTCAGGGAAAAAAATCTGTGTATGCACACTTAAATATATACAACCTGCGTTTGTGTGCACAGAAATATATAATATATATAACTACTAATAACTGTTAACACACTAATGTGTGTGTTTTTTCAAAACCACAAGCTGGTTTTGAACTGAACTCAGTGTGTGTGTGTGTGTGTGTGTGTGTGTGTGTGTGTGTGTGTGTGTGTGTGTGTGTGTGTATACATCTGCTTATGCACACTTAAATATATACAACCTGTGTTTGTGTGCACAGAAATATATATATATATATATATATATATATATATATATATATATATATATATATATATATATATATATATATATATATTCCCGGTTCGATATATATATATATATATATATATATTATAGGCGGCACGGTGGCTTAGTGGTTAGCACCCACTCGCCTCTCAGCGCTAGGATTCCCGGTTCGAATCCCCATCTGGGTGGAGTTTCCATGTTCTCCCCGTGTCCCCGTGGGTTTCCTCCGAGCTTGGGCATGGGCATGGGGAACCCCCCCGTGACCCTAATAGAGGATAAAGCGGGAGATAATGAATGAATGAATATATATATATATATATATATAACTACTAATAACTGTTAACACACTAACATGTGTGTGTTTTTTCAAAACCACAAGCTGGTTTTGAACTGAAATCAGTGTGTGTGTGTGTGTGTGTGTGTGTGTGTGTGTGTGTGTGTGTGTGTGTGTGTGTGTGTGTGTGTGTGTGTGTATGCATACATGCGTGTATGATCTTTTCATCTAAGGCTCGTAATTAAGCAGAGTGGTGTTAGCGGAAAGCCGGGGCATCTTTCACTGCTGTCAAACAAGTTATATTTAGCACAGAGAGCTATGTGCTGGCTCTGCCCGAGTACTGGACCTGAACAGCTGCTGTCAGTGTACCTGCTCTATCACGCACACATACAACAGTTATGCACACAGCCTACATGCAGAAATATACACACTCTGTAGACGCTGTTGATATTTATTAGATCTTTAGATTTTAGAATTTATTACATTTATTAGAATTTGTTTTATTGATATTGCACGTTTTTTTAAAATAGACCCTCAATGTGAAAACTTATTTACGTTAAAGTCAAGGCAGATTTATTTATTTAAAAGTATATAATGAACCATACATACAATGGCAAAGACAATAATAACTGAGGTAAGTTATACTGTACATATAGCATGTAGAATTTTACATTTAGAGGTGTGGTAGGTGTGACGTTGGTATCTTGAGCAATGTCCATAACCCTCATTGCTCAAGAGGATGTGGAATAATTGTAGGCACAATAAAAAGGAAAATGGTTAACTAACTGCTTTATTTCGTAATTAATTTTTTTGAAAAAGACGTAACCTTGTATACAAGTGTATTTATGTTCTAAACAGGTGGCTCAATGAGTAGCAAAACGGCCACTGCAAACCAAAAAAATCCAAGGTTTGAAATCTAGCAAATGCAGCCAGCGACCTTTCTGTGTTGTTTGCATGTTCTCCCTAAATCTGTATTGTAGTCATTTTGTTTCCTTCCACAGTCCTGGAGTTGAACTGGAGATAATAACTGGCCTGTTTGAAAGTCTGCACATGTGTTTGTCAGTGTGTCGTCCCAATGACAGACTGCTGACCTGTCCAAGGTGGTTCCACACAATGAGCGCTGGTTATAGATCGAGCACCCTCAAGACCCTAATTAAGATAAACAGTTTAGCAAATGATTGAATAAAAGCCTCGGACCATTACGCCTACCTTTTGTAATTCTGGCTAATTGGATTCTAAATGCTGGTCTCTTGACTGAAGACGTGATTATTAAAGGGTTAAAAACCTCTGACAGCTATTGATTCAATGTGGGGGGGGGGAAGGTGTCGATAGTGAGATCTGAAACTGAGCACGAATGGGCGAACTGTAAGCTAAGTGTTGTAATATGAGCGGATGGGGGGGCAGATTGCAGAAGGTTGAGGTTGATGGTGTTTACTGCTGCTGACCTTCAGAATATCACTGGCACTGCCAGTGCTGAGCTTTTATACCCCACACATACCCCAGCACCCACACAGCACAATGTAGTTTCACCATTTCCCTATGTACACAGTCAACATCAGACATACATTATACACACAAAAACAAAGTACAATATGTACGTTTGTCCATATAAGCCCATTGCTTACATGAAAATACTCCAATATTTACCTATAGACACAATTCCAAGTCATTAACACATGCATGTTTTAAATCCAATTAAATCCAATTAGAAAGCTAAGTACAATTATTCATGTATGTGTGCACACACCTGCTGTTTATGTTCTCACTGCCATAGAGACAGAGCTCATTTTAAGCAGGCAGTTCTGGTTGGCCTAATGCTGCCCTGTGATTGCCCGCTAGGGGAGAAGGGTCAAAAGCAGTGCCATCCATATTCAATAACACTGCTTGAACATAACTGAAGTCACACGAATGTCTCACGGAGGAACGAAATGAAAAATAACTTATTTGCTCTTTATGTTCTTTAAATACAAGGGGCAATTCATTAATTGTGTTAGGAGGAGGATTTTTAATAATAATAATAGATTCGATTAGATTCAACTTTGGCATTGTGCAGATGACGGGTACGGAGCCAATGAAATGTGCAATATATAATGTTATTTACATAAAGTGCAGTAAGTACTGAAGTGAATAATTGAGTGTGTGTGTATATATATATATATATATAAAGAATAATAACAATAGCAAGCTTTAATTTTATGACATCTAGGCGAATAAAGCACAAAGCCTTTTAGAATAAAAATATATATATCTATATATACATACTTTTCTTAGATGTTTTCATTTATATAGAGATTATATGTTTTCTAAATATATGCCCTATAAGTAAACAGTGCAATGTAGTCTTCACATCTCATCACAATTCTACATTCTATTCCATTTACCTTTTAATCTTTTTAACAAGAAATTAGGAAACAATATTAACAGCTGGTATAAAAACGAATTTTGTAACCAGACGGGTTTTTTTTTTTTTTACCCGTCAGCATCTACAGAGCATGAAGCACGCACATTTCTTTTAAATCAATAGCATGATTTGGATTTAATTAAAGTAATAGAACTATTTATTATCAACTTAAGTTTGTTTTTTTAATTCTTTCGAAAACCGAACAGGTAATTCACTGGAGTAATCCCCTGTTCCAGTGTCTTATTATAATCTCTTTAGTATTGACTTTCACATTTAGCATAGACTTTGGCAGAAAGAACAAAGACGAGCATGTGTTTGGGTTTGAATGCGAGCAGGTCGTGCCATTTCTGTGGATTAGGGTAAATGTGCTGGGATTTAAAGGAGCTCAGTGATGGATATGTTCATCACAAGAGTGAGAACATTTGCTCTTGTGTTGGATGTATATGTTATCCAGCTCATTGATTCGTGGAAGTGCATATCAATTAGAGGCTCACTCTTTCATATGATACCCAAAACACTACACACACAAAAAATAAACAGATTATGGATGGCTTTCCATAATAGTTCCAAATATTCTTAAATATAGATCAGGGGTGTCAAAATCAATTGCACCGGGGGCCAAAACTCAAAGCACACTTTCGGTCGCAGGACGAACAGGATAAACATTTATTGAACACACCACAAGTAAATGTTTTCTAAAGATGAATAAGCATAAAAACAGATGGGAATATTCATTCATTCATTCATTATCTCCCGCTTTATCCTCTATTAGGGTCGCGGTGGGGTTCCCCATGCCCATCCAGGGGAGAACGTCTCGGGCGCTGGGCAGATAGACCCAGGACAGGGCGCCAATCCATCGCTGGGCACACACTCACTCACACAGACACACTCTATATGGGGCAATTTTTGAGAATTCAATTGACTTGATCCATGTTTTTGGACTATGGGAGGAAACCGGAGAACCCGGAGGAAACCCACGCAGACACGGGGAGAACATGGAAACTCCACCCAGATGGGGATTCGAACCGGGAATCCCTAACGCTGAGAGGAGAACGTGCTAACCACTAAGCTACCGTGCCGCCACAGATGGGAATATTATTCCACAATAAATGAACTTAAACTTTATCCATCCATCCATCTATTATCTTCCGCTTTATCCTCTAATAGGGTCACGGGGGGGTGCCCATCCAGGGGAGAACGTTTCGGACGATGGGCAGATACACCCAGGACAGGGCACCAATCTATCGCTCGGCACACACTCACTCACATAGACACACACACAAAAACATGGGGTAAATTTTGGAGAATTCAATTGACCTTGATCTCCATGTTTTTGGACTGTGGGAGGAGACCGGAGAACCCGGAGGAAACCCATTCGGACACGGGGAGAACATGAAAACTCCACCCAGATTGGGATTTGAACCGGGAATCCCTAGTGTTGAGAGGAGAACATGCTAAACACTAAGCCAGCGTGCCGCCCTAGAGGCTCACTCTTTCATATTATACCCAAAACACTACACACACAAAAAACACACAGATTATGGATGGCTTTCAACAATAGTTCAAAGATTCAGATAGATCGGGGGTGTCAAAATCAATTGCATGAACACTATGAACATGAAAACCATGAAAAAAACATGAAAATACTAAACAAAACTTCCACAAAAGTAAAAGTCACAAATCAAAACATTCAGTTTTCTTTGCTCTTGGGCCATTTAGAAAAATAAACTAAAACTTAAAATATTTCTGCTCTTTATTAAAAGGTTCTGTCAAAATCATGCAAATTCTAAATGTGAGCATGGGGCTATATCACTGGGCCATTTAATAATAATAATATAGGAACAATGTAAAATGATCTCGCGGGCCGGATAGAATTGTATTATGGGCCGGATATGGCCCGCAGACTTCAGTTTGATACCTATGTTCTAGATGAGCATTCGAGTTCCATGAACCATCAGGATTTGCACACACACACAGACACACACACACACACACACACACTATATATATAACGGCAATTGAGAGCAGCCAGTTTACTTAAATCAATGTTTTTGAACTGATGAAAGCATAGAACCCAGAGAAAACCCACGCAGACTGGAGGCTGGAGTATTTATGCTTTAAATCATAGAATTTAAATTGTTCCAGCCAAGATTTATTTCAAAACAAAAAGAACCGAACAACTCAGATCAGCAAACTCACAATTTTTCATCTGACTGCTGTATTATGTGTTTCAGATCACACCTCACTCATTACACCCAATTCAGGAAAACAATGCTGAACTACTGGAGCAACAGAAGGAACTCTGTAACTTTGTCACGAATGTCCACTTAAGACAAGATAATGCCACAAATAACGTCAACAATACATAAAACATTCCTGAAATAGGGCACGGTATTCCAACTGCATTCCAAGAGAACAACCACGGCGCACATCTTGATTTGTGGAATGTGACGCAGAGCCATGTTCGGACAGACTGTTCTGTCCAGTGCAACACATCAACTAAAGAACTGCATTTCATTTAGTTGTACTGACCAATTACCAGTACAGAACCCATTTACATTGATGAAAGATTGTACTGTTAGAATTGTAATATATTTTGTATTATATATATATATATATATATATATATATATATATATATATATATATATATATATATATATATATATATATATATATATATATGTGTGTGTGTGTGTGTGTGTGTGTGTGTGTGTGTGTGTGTGTGTGTGTGTGTGTGGACATGCCCCATTTACCATATAGATGGACTTTGTAGTTTTACAATTACAGACTGTAGTCCATCTGTTTTCTTTTTGTTGTTAGTCCCATGTTGGTTCTGTTCTCTATTGGTCAGGAGCATCACAGAACAGGTATCATTTGGGTGGTGGATTTTTTATTGTCAGTTCTGCAGTAACACTGATGAAATGAGGGGGTGTTAGTGCAGCAGTGCTGCTGTTGTTTCATTTCTCCACCTCACTGACGCTGCTGGGATAGGACTAATGCACCAACCAAATAATCCCTGCTCTGTGGTGCTACAAATGGGGTCCTGACCATTAGAGAATGGAATGAAAGGGACTGGCACAGTATGTACTGTTGTCCACAAATAGATGGACTACAGTCTGGAATCGTAGAACAACAAGTAACAAGCAAAAAGGAGGCGTGTCCAAATTTTGGACAGGTCCTGATATATAGGAATATATATTATATATATGTATCTATATATTTTTTATAATTCGTCATACCATATTATATGCTGTGCCAGGTTGGTTCATAGATATATGTAATTAACATAAAATCTGTGAAACTTGATGTACTTAAAATGTACTATTAAAAATAGTATGTTGGTTCATAGATTAAATGTAATTAACATAATAAAATCTGTGAAACTTGATGTACTTAAAATGTACTATTAAAAACAGTACGTTAGTCCACTCAATCTTCTTATTTCACAGTGAACAATGTTCAACAGCGCTGCACGAGATGTGTTCATTTCTGTTGTTTTTCTTTATTAATGACTGACACTTCAATTCTAAGGATCGAAGTATATAGGATTTTGTATATCCCATAGGGCCTTATATCCATATGTACTGAAAGATGCTCTTTCTATCATTCTATCATTCTATCAGACAAGTACTTGCTGTGTTTTCCAAAGGCCACTTGATCAAAAAAATTCTGCACTATTAGCAAGATGGTCGTGAGCTTATGAGAACACTGACTAATACTGTCATTCACAAAGAATTACTTGCGAGTTCTTTAGATGGTGAACCAGCGTTCTGGCTCCTGAAGCCAGAAAACCATTCGAAAACATTGTTAAAAGCCAGACTTAGTTCATTACTACAAATCAAGCCTAACCACAGAGAGCCATGAATAAACCTAATTTCCAATGTACTCACAGTTCGGTACACATCGTCGCTGTTGTTCTCGTACTTCTGCTGGATCCTCTCTTCCAGGAAGTAGATGCGCAGTTTGAGGCTGAAGTTCTCTTTCTTCAGGTCATTGAGGTGCTGTGAGAGAGTGCGGTAACTATTAGACATGTCCGGTGTATGTGTCTTCACCTTGGGGGGCATTCTGTGCCCCCCACTTTACTCTCAGCTCGATGACATTGTAGAATCGACTAAACACGAAAACGTTAAAGATGGTCACCAAACGTAAGCCATTATATTTACAGCTCCATGCTGGAGCAGTTCACACTCACAAGTTAAAAACATGTAAACACACACACACACGCACACACACACATCACACACAACGGTTGCTAAAGGACCAGACTGAGGGCCCTGAATCTCAGAGCTGTGTCCATTGTAGGTCCGATGTGTTGTGGGGCAGGGAGGACTGCACCAGGGCTTTTTTTACTCAGGGGGAGGTATCTGAGGAATCTGTGCTTGGCAGAAGGACTGGCTTACAGGATCACAGGCACCAGCAATATGTAAATTGATCACCCCAGAGAAAGTGAGGGGAGATACTCCACAAATATAGAGTGAGAGAGAGGAAGAGGGTCCCAATCCATGACACATTTATTCCCCTTATTATTCCAAAAATATCGACAGAATATACTGATCTGCCAATAGATCTATTATTAAATAATTAACCAGTGAATGGTAGCTCCTGTTTTAAATATGTTTCTGTTTTAGATAAAGAACTAGCTGCACCTACAATGTAAAAATTAATTTGTCAAAAAATAAGAAAAGAATGATAAACAAATGAAGAAAAAAAAATGTACATGAATCAAGTAAAATTATCTGCCAGTAGGGTAAGTACATTTATCATGTTAGGATTTCTTAAAATAAGGAAAGATTCTAAAAATTAGATGTATATTTATCTTACTTAGAAATCTATTTAAGACAAAAACAAGATTTGTTACACTTTTTCAAGATTTCTTTTTCAAGATTTCGCAGTGTAATTACAAAAAAGAGTCTAGTTATTAATATTCATTCATCCATTATCTTAATCCTCTACTAGAGTCGCGGGGGGTTCTCCATGCCCATCCTGGGGAGAACGTGTCGGCGCTGGGCAGATACACCCAGGACAGGGCGCCAATCTATCACTGAGCACACACTCACACACACACACTATATAGGGCAATTTAGAGCATTCAATTTAATTTAAATTCATGTTTTTGGACAGTGGGAGGAAACCGGAGAACCCAGAGGAAACCCACACGGGCACGGGGATAACATGGAAACTTCATCCAGATTGGGATTCGAACCTGGATCCCCAGTGCTGTGAGGCGAACATGCTAACCACTAAGTCACCGTGCCGCCCTAATATTCATTCATTCCTTTCATTATCTCCCGCTTTATCCTCTATTAGGGTCGCGGTGGGGTTCCCCATGTCCATCCAGGGGAGAGCGTCTCGGGCACTGGGCAGATACACCCAGGACAGACCGCCAATCCATCGCTGGGCACAAACTCACTCACATAGACACACTCTATATGGGGCAATTTTGAGAATTCAATTGACTTGATCCATGTTTTTGGACTGTGGGAGGAAACCCACGCAGACATGGGGAGAACATGGAAACTCCACCCAGATGGGGATTCGAACCTGGATCCCTAGTGCTGAGTGGCGAACGTGCTACCCACTAAGCCACCGTGCCGCCCCACCCTAATATTACTATTGTTATTTATAATCATAATACTGCATATTACTGCTTTCTTTAAACTAATATAGACACAAACGCCATTGGTTGTCAACGCCAAGATGACACAACAGCGGGAACATAGTGAAGGTCAGCCAAACTGATATCCAGTGGTTTAACCCATCAGCCAGGTGGTGGGGGGGTGATGATGATTGAAAGCAATCCTGCTGCAGCTGAAATCCAAAGCAGTACATCTGAAACCAGCACACAGTACACAGCCAGGAACTGCTCGGATGGTTTCAAACAGGTGCCATGGTTCTGCCAGAGCTTCCCTGTTCACTGGGCCTTTAAATGATTACGACTCTGTTCTGTTAGTGCCAGTGTCAGACAGGTTTCATACAAATAATGTTAACAAATTACACTCCCTGTTCTTCTCTTGGTGAACGGGCGGCCAAACTGAAATCCTGTTCCATCAGGCTACAACCGCCCCTTATTGATTCTTGTTTTTTTTTTAAATCGCCTGTGTGTGTCTGCTCTTAAACATCCACTGAGAGTCTAATGGAGGCATTTTCTTAGATAGCACCACAGCTGTAGAGTGATATTCCCCTAGAGTAATACATTAGATTTGGATAAAAGCCTCCGATGACACCTGGGGCCTTCGCTGCTTTAACCTCCACTAAAGAAACCAATGAACATCATGCTGTTCCAGTCTAACAGCCAATTCTGTTTTTACCTTTCATCCTAAATCATCATAAAATTAACATTATGTCAACAAAATTCTGTGACTCTTCTCAGACCTTTATTGCTTGACTAGCCGCTCTGCCCGGGCTTATGATGATGTTTCCTGCAAACACTGTAAATACGTACATTTGTGCTCCAGAACTGTTTTAATTTTTAATTTTAAGATTTAATTTTATCCAAATTCTACGTTTAATTGGGAAAATTTTTAAGGAGAGCAGAAATATTTAAAGATATTTAAAGTTTAAAGGTTAATTATTTTTCTAAAATGGCCCAGGAGCAAAAAATAAACAATGTTTTGATTTGCTAAAATACTTTGGGAAAAAATTCCATCATGTTTTTTTCACATTTTCATGACTTTATTGCAGCATGTTCATAGTTGGAATTTTTTTTTCACAAGAGATATTTTTATAGAGAGCAAAGTATTTGAAGTTATAGTAACTATATTTATATATTACATATAATAATATAGCTTTATAAGTTATAAAATATACATACAGTATATAAAGTTCAAGATTATTTATTGTGGAACAATATTCCTGTCTTTTATTTGTATTCATGTTCAGAAAATATTTACTTTTAGTGTGTTTAATAAATGTTTACCCTGTTTGACCCTCCTAAAGTTTGCTTAGAGTTTTGACCCCCGATGCAGTTGAGTTTCACATTTATATACATATATATATATATATATATACAGTATATATTCAGTATATATATATATATATATGTCAAACTCATAGATGTCAACCTATATATATATAGGTTCTGTTATATGTACTCTCTCTCCATCTATCATTCTCTTTATATATATATATATATATATATATATATATATATATATATATATATATATATATACAGAGAAAGAGAGAGAGAATCATAGAATCTTTATTTAGCTATGAGTACATTACTGCACTGTGCACTTATTGTGCCCATCTTTTGACCAGTGCCTCTCTAAACTATGGAAACATATGAAATATGGAGATGTGGAGGAGGGGGATACACCGGTAATGGCTAAATCAGAGGATTTGACCTTGAAGGCAAAAGTGGGCAGAGCAGCCAAATAAAAAAAAAAAAAAAAAGCTTTTATCTTACTTTGTTATTAAATTCAAAGACATTTTATATTTTATTGGATCCTGATAAAAATAACCATTTTAAAGGCAATACATATGATGTCAATAACCTTGTTGAATTATATTTAGCTTTCCAGGAAAATGATAAATGACAGCATGAAGGGAATCAAGCACGAAAAAAAAAACAAAAACATAAAATCGTTCATGGCCGAGTTACCGGCAAAAATGGTTTAAAATGATAAAAATTGCAGCAAATATTTTAAAACATAAACATCGAGTAATCCATTTGTTATTAGTCTACCCGGAAAGACACAGAGCATCCTGCAAACATCTTCTCATCAATTAGCTGCTGCTATGGAAAAATAAATAAGAAATGTAGTCTATGACAGGGACGGACAAATCACTAGCCTGAGCGTCCTGGACAAACAGATTAAGCAGCATGTCTTTGTTTGTTATTCTCTCTACTTTGAGTGACTCATTAGGATTCGCACCATTGTTCCCACCACCAAAAAATACTCTCCCTCTTGTCTAGAAGTTGAAAACTGAATTTTGATTTCTCATTAGGTTATGTATCTGAAGCATGCTGTGATTTGTGTATAGCCAGTTTGGGTGATGTACTTTGATACTGTATCTTATTTTTTGTGTTTAGACTGATATACATTATAACTATCTAAAAGTCCTAAATGTAAATAAAGAAAAGCAAATCAAACAAATGACACAAATTATACTATAGTATAATCAGACTTCATCATTATCCATCCATCCGACCATTATCTTCTGCTTTATCCTCTACTAGGGTCGCGGGGGAGGGTTCCCCATGCCCATCCAGGGGAGAAGGTTTCGGGCGCTGGGCAGATACAGGTTTTTGATCCAGGTTTTTGGACTGTGGGAGGAAACCGGAGAACCCGGAGGAACCCCACGCAGACACGGGGTGAACATGGAAACTCCACCCAGATTGGGAAAGCCACCGTGCCGCCCTGATCATTATCTTATCTGGCTTTTTTTATATCAAGTGTTTGTGGAAGAGATGGGTTATGAGTTGTTCTAAAGTGATTTAGCCTAATGGACAGAGTTGGGAAGATGGTTCCACCATTTAGCAGTGCTGAAGGTACTGGGGGTAGGAGGGGGCAGATCCAGAGATTGTCCTGTAGGTCAGTGTCAGTGCCTTTATAAAAGCAATAATGCACACGAGGTTGTGGATTATTATGAATAAATCACGGGAAAGAGGTAGCAATCTGCTTAATAATAGGGGTGTCTTCAACTAAGGATTTTCATAGTCGAATCTGATTCGTCAGACTTTCCCTATAGTCAACTGATAGTCGAATCAGTTAAAATTTCACCACAAGATGGCGCTATAAGCGTGGTTTTTAAAAAAGATTTCTTTTTAATATTTTACTTGTTTTTCTAGAGCACCGTAAATGGGATCCCCGTTCTGGAATTTTTTCCACTTCAAAGGAAAAACCTAAAACACTCAGATCAATGAGTTTTAGGATGATTAGGATGATTTTATTTGACAAAAGGCTATATATATAACGAAAACAAAGACATTTCATGTAAAATCTAATGCTTAGCAGCAGCCATGGGCGCCCCATGTGGTCAAAATGGTACATTCGTCTATGAGGTTCATAGTCGACTACGGTTCTCCGAATCGAATCGTCGAATCAGCGAATATTGCAGCTCACCCCTACTTAATAACATCTCTTTCCCATGATTTAAGCACAATAATGCACATCCTCTTATGTCTCATTGCTTTAATAAAGACCTGAACCCAGGTTCACCTTTAACTTTTCGGCTATTCCTAAAGTTTACACACCCTTCTGCCACTCACTCTGTAATAAATAAAAGGCCTAGTTTTATAAATTTTTCATTCATTATCTCCCGCTTTATCCTCTATTAGGGTCGCGGTGGGGTTCCACATGCCCATCCAGGGGAGAACGTCTCGGGCGCTGGGCAGATACACCCAGGACAGGGCGCCAATCCATCGCTGGGCACACACTCACTCACACAGACACACTCTATATGGGGCAATTTTGAGAATTCAACTGACTTGATCCATGTTTTTGGACTGTGGGAGGAAACCGGAGAACCTGGAAAACCAGGAAACCCACGCAGACACGGGGAGAACATGGAAAGTCCACCCAGATGGGGATTGGAACCGGGAATCCCTAGCGCTGAGAGGAGAACGTGCTAACCACTAAGCCACCGTGCCTTTTATAAATTTGTTTGATATATTATTATCTTCTTTCTAGATGTAAATTCAGAGCCCCCATTTGTTGTTGCCCAGTTCACAGGTCTGTGTAAAACAGAAATCATGTTGCCAAAAAGCAAGAAGACAACAAAATAAAACATGAGGACAATTAGGGCTGTGTTTGCTGAACCTGCATGTAACAGAGAAAAGCTTTGTGATTTTTTTTTCTGATCCTAAATGACCTCATCCCATCTGTTCTGGTGTTTGGGGATTTAAATAATTGATCAGGGTTAAGACCATCCCATCCAATCATTTAAAAAATTACATCAGACATATCTGCCGACTGCAGCTGAGTGTGTTTGATAGTTGAATAACTGTAAATTATTCAATAAATTATCTACAGAGTACAGATTTGGCAAAGCAAACCATCCTTTATGTGGCAACTTGTCATGAACACAAGCCCTGATACACAATTGGTGAGCATTCATCCATCCATCTATTATCTTCTACTTTATCCAATATCAGGATTGCGGGGGGGGTTCCCCATGCCCATCCAGGGGAGAATGTTATGGGCACATGGCATATACACCCAGGACAGGGCAGCTATCTATCACTGGGCACACACTCACTCACACTCCGGATCCGTCAATTTCGCCCAAAATCATGGATATAAGGTAAATTAAATGCTCCAAGGGCGGCACGGTGGCTTAGTGGTTGGCACGTTCGCCTCTCAGCACTAGGGATTCCCGGTTCGAATCTCCATCTAGGTGGAGTTTCCATGTTCTCCCCGTGTCTGCGTTTGGATTGAACAATCCAAAAACATGCATCAAGTCAATTGAATTCTCAAAATTGCCCCATATAGAATGTGTCTGTGTGAGTGAGTGTGTGCCCAGCGATTGATTGGCGCCCTGTCCTGGGTGTATCTGCCCAGCGCCCGAGATGTTCTCCCCTGGATGGGCATGGGGAACCCCACCGCGACCCTAATATAGGATAAAGCGGGAGATAATGGATGGATGAATAAATGCTCCAAATTGCCCCATATAGAGTTTATGTGAGTGTTAGTGTGACCAGGGATCTATCTGCCCAGCGCCTGAAACTTTCTCCTCAGGATGGGAATAGGGACACACACACACCCCACTACCCTAGAAGAGGAGTAAGCTGTGGATAATTAAATGAATAAATGACTTCAGAGCAGCCAATTCACCTTGAGTCCATGTTTTTGCACTATGGGGGATAAAATCCAAACATACTATAACAAACAAAGAAACCAGAGGAAACCCACGCCGACACGGGGAGAACCTGGATCCTCAGTGCCGAGAGGCAAACATCAAATCAATCGAATCAAAAATCAAATCACGGTATGCACGGCACAGCCAGCAGTCACATTCTTTTCTGACATCTCCACAGAAAGTTAAACATGTGGATTTACAGTAAGAAAAAAAATTTGATTTACAAAAAAGTTATAAAAAAGAATAAGTAAAATAAAATAAAATATGTATTTACAATGTGCAATTAAAGTTTAAAAAATAGAGAAATATTTACAAATATGGCACAGTAATGGATATAAACTAAAAATTGTTTTCTAAGTTATAATTAAAGTTAAATTGTTAAATGCTAAATGCACATGCTAAACACTTTGCTGCTAAGCATCGATACATGAATGTGCAAAAGTCTGGGACAATCCTGAATTAATTACAAACTTAAAATGATTTACACCACTAGGGGTGAGCTGCAATATTCGCTGATTCGACGATTCGATTCGGAGAACCGTATTCGACTATGAACCTCATAGTCGAATGTACCATTTTGACCACATGGGGGCGCCCATGGCTGCTGCTAAGCATTAGTTTTTACATGAAATGTCTTTGTTTTCGTTATATATATAGCCTTTTGTCAAATAAAATCATCCTAATTTCTAGAAAAAAAAAGAAAAAACAAAAACAAAAAAAAAAGGTTTTCTTTTGTTAGTTTTTTATTTAAAAACTATGCTTATAGCGCCATCTTGTGGTGAAATTTTAACTGATTCGACTATCAGTCGACTATAGGGAAAATCAGACGAATCAGATTCGACTATGAAAATCTTTAGTAGAATACACCCCTATACACCACAAGACTAAATAAATATTTAAACATGACGATGTGGGCGGCACGGTCTGTAGTCCTGACTGCTATCTAATGAAATACCTTTGGAATCTGGGGTCTGGTAGATCAGTGGTCAGGGTGTTGGGTTATCAATCTGAAGGTTGGGGGTTCAAATCCCAGGTCCACTAAAGTTACCAATGTGGGTCCTTGAGCGAGACCCTTAACCCTCATTGCTCCAGGGATGCTGTGATTAACCCTGTGCTCACCTTGTAAGTCGCTTTGGATAAAAGCATCTGCTAAATGACCAAATGTAATGGAATGGCATGAACAAAAACAAAGATTTTAAATCAGGTCCAAACGCCAATCATCAGTGGCTGACAGATGCCATCCCAGAAGTGTGGAAATTGCAAATTTAATAACCAACTTTGACCTGAGCTCTCGTAGGCTTAATGTGTGGGTGTCCCAATTCATTTGTTCTGTATTTGGATTCTGGTAATAAGGCTGTATATGTCTTAGTGCAAAATTCATATTGCACACAGTAAATTAAAAAGTTATGTCGATAAAAACAATCAAAAACAAACTGTGGGTGCTAATGTAAAACTCATTATCTATTTAAACAATTGGTCAACATTTAAAGCGGACCACTTTAGACTGAGAGAAAGATGACTTTTCTAAATGCGTCTAGTCATTTTTGCAACGGCTGATTGCCCAATATTTAGGCTTCATTTATTTATTTGTGCGTTATTTGTGCGCACAAGGCCTTTTAGCCTGTTTTCGTGGATACGTGAATTTGTTATGGTTTTGAAACAATTTGTGTTTTTTGCCTAATTAATGCCAGCAAATCAAGCACAACATACCCACTAACCACATGTGCATTAGAATACACATGCAAATCAGTGCCATTCACTTGACATCTTAAAGTATCAACAAGTAAATCAGAAATGCATCTCCAGCATTTTCACTTTTTTTAAAATGAATGTCCTGTCATGCAGAAAGGAAGAGAACTTCTTCCCCAAACTAATACATGAATGCAATAAACAAATCTTTTTAAGAGTGTCCTCTAAGCCACACAGATCTCTAAGAATCATAGTACATGGATTTCAACACAGAATATAACAAATAAACCTGTTTTCAAAGTGATTTAAATCAAGGTCATACATTTCCACTAGATGGTGACAGTGAGCACGTTCCATCAGCCTCATTAAAATTACAAAATTAAAATTGAACTCACTTTAATTCTTTCTTAGACAATAAAAGCAAAAATAATTTTCAATATTTGTGTGTGCGTGTGTGTGTGTGTGTGTGTGCGTGTGTGTGTATGTTTGTGTGTGTGTGTGTGTGTGTGTGTGTGTGTGTGTGTGTGTACATTTAATCATTTAAAAAATTTTATCCAAAGAAACTTACAAATGAAAGAACAATAAAAAGTCAATAGTTTTTAGAAAGTTTTAATAGAAAAAAACGCTTTAGAATTATGAAACTTGATCATTATTCGATCCCGCCCCCCTTTTTATTTTTATTTTATTTTATTTACTTTTGCGGCACGGTGGCTTAGTGGTTAGCACGTTCGCCTCTCAGCGCTAAGGATTCTTGGTTCGAATCCCCATCTGGGTGGAGTTTCCATGTTCTCGTGTCTGCGTGGGTTTCCTCCGGGTTCTCCGGGTTCCTCCCACAGTCCAAAAACATGGATCAAGTGAATTGAATTCTCCAAATTGCCCCATATAGAGTGTGTTTGTGTGACTGAGTGTGTGCCCAGTGATGGATTTGCGCCCTGTCCTGGGTGTATCTGCCCAGAGCCCGAGACGTTCTCCCCTGGATGGGCATGGGGAACCCCCCCGCGACCCTAATAGAGGATAAAGCGGGAGATAATGAATGAATGAATAATTTACTTTTTATATTTCAGGTGTTTGTGGAAGAGATGTGTTTTAAGTTGTTTCTTAAAGATGCTAAGTGACTAAGTAATATATATATATATATACGGGTGGCACGGTGGCTTAGTGGTTAGCACGTTCGCCTTTCAGCACTAGGGACCATGTTCTCCCCGTGTCTATGTGGGTTTCCTCCGGGTTCTCCGGTTAACTCCCACAGTACAAAAACATGGATCAAGGTCAATTGAATTCTCCAAATTGCCCCATATAGAGTGTGTCTGTGTGCATGTCTGTGTGAGTGAGTGTGTGCCCAGTGATAGATTGGCGCCCTGTCCCGAGACGTTGCCCCCCCCCCCCCCCCCGCGACTCTAATAGAGGATAAAGCGGAAGATAATGGATATATACACACACACACACACACACACACACACACACACACACACACACACACACACACACATAATCACTCATAAGCCACCAGGACCTTGATTTTGTGCAGGATGTTTATTTTACATTCAGCTTATTTTTACAAACCGCTTTCTAGTTTTTTTTTTCCTTTTAATTTGTATTTGGACTTTTGGTAATTTGTGCCCTTTTGAAACTCACCTGTTCAAATTCTCTCAGTGTGTGCGGTTGAAGTGGTGGTGCTTTTTCTGTGTCATAGCTCAAATAATCTGAAAAGAAAACATACAAAGCTGGTGAGTATACATTACACATAACATACAATAAAAACGGAGGAAAAGCTAATAATTAAAGTAAGTAAAGTAACAATTTATATTTTTCAAACTTCAAAAATGCCAAATAAGTGCATATGCAACCTACTGTACAATACATTTCAATTAGGCTTCAAACAAACTATTACAATTTTGCAGCATGATTTATCCAAATGACAGTCTTGGTGTTAATCTGTATGTGTAAAACTTACCGGTCACATGATCAGGGTTCCTGCACACATTGCCCTGATTGTCAACAATGCAATCTCTGCAAATAAACAAGCATCTGTTAGGATTTTGTCAGTCTATCATTCAACGTCCATTTAATTATGTAATTATACATGCTTACATTCGGGATCCATGTTCATCAAATCAATCATTGTCTATTACCATATAGATGGACTTTGTAGTTTTACAATTCCAGACTGTAGTACATTGTTGGTTCTGTTGGTTCTCTATTGGTCAGGAGCATCACAGAACAGGTATCATTTGGGTGGTGGATTGTTTGTCAGTTCTGCAGTGACACTGATGTGGTGAGGGGGTGTTAGTGCAGCAGTGCTGCTGTAGTTTCATTTCTCCACCTCAGTGCCACTGCTGGGATAGGAATAATGCACCAACCAAATAAAACCTGCTCTGTGGTGCTACTATTGGGGTTCTGACCATTAGAACAGAGTAAAGGAGATGTACACAGTATGTACTGTAGAACACACACAGATGGACTACAGTCTAGAACTACAAAGTCCAGCTTTACAGAAAGTGGAACTGAGAACATGGACAATAAGTGGAGCACACACATACACAAACACACATATATAATTCAACAAGCTTTACTCAAATGGCTCAAATAGAATATACAATATTGCCAAAGCACTGAAAAGCTATTTTAATGTCAATATCAAGGGAGTGAAAGTGCAAGAAAGGGCTAAAAAGCTTAAGTATCATTTTTCTTTCTTAATTATAGGTACAGTCCCTAAAAATAAGCACAACTCATGTCTGTGATTACAAAAGCTGTTAATTTTCTGTAGGTTTGTTATTTCGAGAAGGGATAAATGCAGATGCATATGCAGGAAAGACCTTTTCTTTTTGCAATGCGCCTGAATCAAGAGTGAAAAAACGATGATACAGTTTGGAAAAACGAGACATTGACATCTTCATGTTATCATCTCTGCCACAAGTGTTACATTCACACGAGGACAGCAGACAGCAGGGCCTGAAGATCACACCGACGCAAAATGATCTGCTTTTCAAAACTGCTTTGCTCACTGGGCTTTTAAAAAACTAAATATTTGCATCACAATCAATATTAGTAGTCTCAGTGGCAACATTTAGTTCTCTCAGTTCACTTAGTGTGTGTATTTGTTAAATGTGGAGGACTCTATGTGTGTAAGCATATATATATATATATAGTTCTCCAAAGTGCACCATGTAGAGTGTGTTTGTGTGAGTATCTGTGTGAGTATCTATGCGGCACGGTGGCTTAGTGGTTAGCACGTTCGCCTCTCAGCGCTAGGAATTCCCGGTTCGAATCCCCATCTGGGTGGATTTTCCATGTTCTCCCCGTGTCTGCGTGGGTTTCCTCCGGGTTCTCCGGTTTCCTCCCACAGTCCAAAAACATGGATCAAGTCAATTGAATTCTCCAAATTGCCCCATATAGAGTGTGTCTGTGTGAGTGAGTGTGTGCCCAGCGATGGATTGGCACCCTGTCCTGGGTCTATCTGCCCAGCGCCCAAGACATTCTCCCCTGGATGGGCATGGGGAACCCCACCGCGACCCTAATAGAGGATAAAGCTATATATATATAAGGATATATATATATGAGGGCTTAGTGGTTAGCACATTCGCCTCTCAGAGCTAGGGATTCCCGGTTCGAATCCCAATCTGGGCGGAGTTTCCATGTTCTCCCCATGTCCAGGGTTTCCTCCGGGTTCTCCGGTTTCCACCCACAGTCCAAAAACATGGAGCAAGGTCAATTGAATTCTCCAAATTGTCCCATATAGAGTGTGTGTGTGTGTGAGTGTGTGCCCAACGATGGATTGGCACCCTGGCCTAGGTCTATCTGCCCAGCACCCGAAACTTTCTCCCCTGGATGGGCATGGAGAACCCCCCCCCACGACGCCAGTAGAGTTCCATCAAAATCTGTAATTGTCTCATGCCTACTGAGGAAATAAAAAAAAAATTGGCAGATCCATCATGCGTCAGACAGCTTGGTCAGATCTGTCCTTTGACTGTTTAGTTTCTCAGAGTTTACTTATGGGCTAAACTAAGTAGGAGAAAGATTTTTGTTTTTAATGGCAACCCGTTTAGGTGATTTCCATTGCTATTTAAATGACGGCTCTGAGCCAGTTAATTAGCTGAGGTGTTAAACCAGTGGGATATTTTCTATTGTCCACAGCAATGACCTTGTCACATTCTCCTGCAAATGAAGACCTAATGTTGGTGAAAGTGTGAACAGATCCTGGGCTTTTGAACCAATGCCCTTAGACTTATTTACAGCGTAAAGGCATTTATAACACCTCCCAACAAATGGCTGCAATCAACAGCAGTACTTCCACAACCCAAGAACAAAAGAATGCTCTGTTCCACTATTGGTTACAAATCAAATCAGCTTAAAAAACAGCCAGATGAAAAGCATAATGTAAGGAATATAATATATCAGAATATCTTTATTGTCATTATACCAGGTATAACGAAATTAAGCCATACTTTTCGGTGTCACATACTTAAATTTACACAGATAAAGAGATTTAAAAGAGAACACAATTCATTCATTCATTATCTGCCGCTTGATCCTCTATTAGGGTCGCAGTGGGGTTCCCCATGCCCATCCAGGGGAGAACATCTCGGGCGCTGGGCAGATAGACCCAGGACAGGGCGCCAATCCATCGCTGGGCACACACTCACTCACACAGACACACTCTATATGGGGCAATTTTGAGAACTCAATTGACTTGATCCATGTTTTTGGACTGTGGGAGGAAACCGGAGAACCCGGAGGAAACCCACGCAGACACGGGGAGAACATGGAAACTCCACCCAGAGGGGGATTCGAACCGGGAATCCCTAGCGCTGAGAGGCGAACGTGCTGACCACTAAGCCACCGTGCCGCCAGAGAACACAATAATATACAATTTACAAAAATTTTGAAAGAAAGAAAGAATTTATGATTCTGATTCTGATATATACACACACATTCAATTTAATTGACCTTGATCCATGTTTTTGGACTGTGGGAGGAAACTGGAGAACCCGGAGGAAACCCACACGGACACGGGGAGAATATGGAACCTCTAGCCAGATTGGGATTCAAACCGGGAATCCGTAGCGCTGAGAGGCGAATGTGCTAACCACTAAGTGCTAACCACTGTGCCAATGTGTTAGCACATTCGCCTCTCATTCGCGAATGTGCTCATGCACTAAGCATGAGAATTAACATTTTATACTGAAACTGGATTGGCACTATATTTAAACATTTTCTTTTATGAGCAAAAATTGTGCTTTTAAAACCATTTACATTAGCATGGCATTAGCATCTCTACATCAAACAAAAACCCTGGTAGACCTGGAGAAGAACATTGAAACACAGTACAATTCTATAGATACTGGTGGTTAGGGCATCAAGGTTGGTAATGTGAAGATTGGAGGTTCAAAATCCTTCAATCTGAAGGTTATGGGTTCAAATCCCAGAGCCACTGAAGTTATCAGTGTGGGGCCTGGAGCAATGCTCTTAACCCTCATTGCACCAGGGATGCTGTGGCCAACCCTGTGCTTGCTTTGTAATATGCTTTAGATAAAAACTTCTGCTAAATGACCAAATGTATTGTATTTATTTGTGTGGGTGGCACGGTGGCTTAGTGGTTAGCACGTTCGCCTCTCAGCGCTAGGGATTCCCAGTTCGAATCCCCATCTGGGTGGAGTTTCCATGTTCTCCCCGTGTCCGCGTGGGTTTCCTCCGGGTTCTCCGGTTTCCTCCCACAGTTCAGAAACATGGATCAAGTCAATTGAGTTCTCTAAATTGCCCCATATAGAGTGTGTCTGTGGTGTGAGTGAGTGTGTGCCCAGCGATGGATTGGCGCCCTGTCCTGGGTGTATCTGCCCAGCGCCCAAGACGTTCTCCTCTGGATGGGCATGGGGAACCCCACCGCGACCTTAATAGAGGATAAAGCGGGAGATAATGAATGAATGAATGAATAAATGATTTATTTGTGTTTTAACGCCATATTTAGCATTTGTATGCTATCCAATGGCAGGATGAGGTACATATTTACAGTCTGTATACTTTCACTTTATCCTTATATTACAGTCATTCATTCATTCATTCATTATCTCCCGCTTTATCCTCTATTAGGGTCGCGGTGGGGTTCCCCATGCCCATCCAGGGGAGAACGTCTCGGGCGCTGGGCAGATAGACCCAGGACAGGGTGCCAATCCATCGCTGGGTAATATTCAAGTCACTCCTATATTTCTGTTTTTATCTTTATAGCCGTGAGATATCTCAGCACCGCTCTTGGTTTGTCCCAAGTGAGAGCTTCCAAATGTAACGTAAAGGTTCAAATCCTGTGTCATCTGTTTGGATAAAAGTCTGGAAATGATCAAATGTAATGATTCCTAAGATCTCTAAATTAAAAGAGCCACCTTCAGACTGTTGTGTTTACACAGCTGTATCCTACTGCACAGCTGCCAAAACAGTGACAGGTGGCCAAAACTTCTAGCAACTGCCGAAAATAGCACACAAACGCCAAACTGAATAACTATGAGTCAGCCACATATTTGCTTCAGTGTACTTTTACTGGTGGCACGGTGGTTTAGTGGTTAGCACGTTCCCCTCTCAGCACTAGGGATTCCCGGTTCAAATCCCCATCTGGGTGGAGTTTCCATGTTCTCCCCGTGTCTGCGTGGGTTTCCTCCGGGTTCTCCGGTTTCCTCCCACAGTCCAAAAACATGGATCAAGTCAATTGAGTTCTCCAAATTGCCCCATATAGAGTGTGTCTGTGTGAGTGAGTGTGTGCCCAGCGATGGATTGGCGCCCTGTCCTGGGTCTATCTGCCCAGCGCCCGAGATGTTCTCCGCTGGATGGGCATGGGGAACCCCACCGCGACCCTAATAGAGGATAAAGCGGGAGATAATGAATGAATGAATGTACTTTTACTGACCTACAGTTATTAACCTCGAAAACATGGTGTCTATTAACATTAATACACAAAAGCAAATGTCAGTCAACACAACTTTTAACTACGAGTTTCTGTTTTTGTATTTTCATGGTCTCATTGGTGGATGCTTTCTTCCCTGATGACATTAACATAATCCAGACAGAAAAAGACCACATTCTAGGTTAATAATTTAGTTTTAAACCAGGCTTAACGTGTTTATTTTTCATAGTTCATCTATGAAAAATGGCGGCACGGTGGCTTAGTGGTTAGCCCGTTCGCCTCTCAGCGCTAGGGATTCCCAGTTCGAATCCCCATCTGGGTGGAGTTTCCATGTTCTCCCCGTGTCTGCGTGGGTTTCCTCCGGGTTCTCCGGTTTCCTCCCACAGTCCAAAAACATGGATCAAGTCAATTGAATTCTCAAAATTGCCCCATATAGAGTGTGTCTGTGTGAGTAAGTGAGAGTGCCCAGCGATGGATTGGCGCCCTGTCCTGGGTCTATTTGCCCAGCGCCCGAGACGTTCTCCCCTGGATGGGCATGGGGAACCGCGACCCTAATAGAGAATAAAGCAGGAGATAATGAATGAATGAATATCTATGAAAAATGATGTCTATATTGGTGCAGTTGTAGGCTTGTGATTGAGGAAGCAGTCATGCGAACCCTGGTTCGATTCCCAGTCCCACCAAGCATCATGACTAAAGTGCCCGACACCAATTGCAACCCCCGGGCGCCGTATGCAAAGCTGCCCACCATCCAGTGTGTGTATATGCGTGTGGTTCACTGCACAGATGGATTAAATGGATTAAAGGACAAATTCCTTTGTGTGCAAATAAAGCAGGCAAATAGATCCATCCATCCATTCATTATCTCCCGCTTTATCCTCTATTAGGGTTGCGGTGGGGTTCCCCATGCCCATCCAGGGGAGAACGTCTCGGGCGCTGGGAAGATACACCCAGGACAGGGCGACAATCCATCGCTGGGCACACACTCACTCACACAAACACACTCTAGATGGGGCAATTTTGAGAATTCAATTGATTTGATCCATGTTTTTGGACAGTGGGAGGAAACCGGAGAACCCGGAGGAAACCCACGCAGACACAGGGAGAACATGGAAACTCCACCCAGATTGGGATTCGAACCGGGAATCCCTAGAGCAAATAGATCACTTATTGGAAATGCTTAAATATTTAAAAAAGCTACTTTTAATGCTGGTTAAAAAGAAATGTGGCCTGGTTATTAGCGTGTTCGCCTCTCAGCGTGAGTTTCCGTGTTCCCCTCCTTGTTCGGTTTCCTCCAACAGTCCAAAAACATGGATTCAAGGTAAATTGAATGCTCCAAATTGTGTGTGTGTGTGTTTGTGTTTGTCTGTGTAAATTAGTGTGTGCCCAGTGATAGATTGGCGCTGTGTCCTGGGTGTATCTGCCAAGCACCTGAAAAGTTCTCCATTGGATGGGCATAAGGAACCCCACAAACCCCCACCTTCCCCAGTAGAGGATTAAGTGGAAGATAAAGAATGAATGAAAGTACAAATGTTTTACATTTACATTTGGTCATTTAGCAGATATTTTTATCCAAAGTGACTTACAAGGTGAGCACAGGGTTAATCACAGCATCCCTGGAGCAATGAGGGTTAAGGGTCTTGCTCAAGGACCCACACTGGTAACTTCAGTGCACCTGGGATTTGAACCCCCAACCTTCAGATTGATAGCCCAACACCCTGTCTTCCAGCTTAGTTACAAACTGGTAAACGGCAGCAAACCGGCTAATTGATTAGATGCCAGGGCATTTAAAAGGTAAACGTTTGTATTTGAAGCAGCATTAAATATAATTTTTTTACTGCAATTAAAAGCCATTACATCTGCAAAGTCTGTAAATAATAGTTATGTATACCTCAAAAAAACATAATACTATTACAACCCATTCATTCATTATTAGGGTCGCGCGGGGGGGGGGGGGGGGTCCCCATGCCCATCCAGGGGAGAACATCTCGGGCTGGGCAGATACACCCAGGACAGGGCGCCAATCCATCACTGGGCACACACTCACTCACACAGACACACTATATATGGGGCAATTTTGAGAATTCAATTGACTTGATCCATGTTTTTGGACTGTGGGAGGAAAGCGGAGAACCCGGAGGAAACCCACGCGGACACGGTGAGAACATGGAAACTCCACCCAGATGGGTATTCGAACCGGGAATCCCTAGCGCTGAGAGGAGAACATGCTAACCACTAAGCCACCGTGCCGCCCACATTATTATTATTAATTCATTCATTATCCCCCGCTTTATGCGGCATAGTGGCTTAGTGGTTAGCATGTTCTCCTCTCAGCACTAGGGATTCCTGGTTCGAATCTCCATCTGGGTGGAGTTTCCATGTTCTCCCCGTGTCCGCGTGGGTTTCCTCCGGGTTCTCCGCTTTCCTCCCACAGTCCAAAAACATTGTCTTCTTGCTTTTTGGCAACATGATTTCTGTTTTACACAGACCTGTGAACTGGGCAACAACAAATGGGGGCTCTGAATTTACATCTAGAAAGAAGATAATAATATATCAAACAAATTTATAAAAGGCACGGTGGCTTAGTGGTTAGCACGTTCTCCTCTCAGCGCTAGGGATTCCCGGTTCCAATCCCCATCTGGGTGAAGTTTCCATGTTCTCCCCGTGTCTGCATGGGTTTCCTGGTTTTCCGGGTTCTACGGTTTCCTCCCACAGTCCAAAAACATGGATCAAGTCAATTTAATTCTCCAAATTGCCCCATGTAGAGTGTGTTTGTGTGAGTGAGTGTGTGCCCAGCGATGGATTGGCGCCCTGTCCTGGGTCTATCTGCCCAGCGCCCGAAAACGTTCTCCCCTGGATGGGCATAAGGAACCCCACCCGCGACCCTAATAGAGGATAAAGCGGGTGATTCATTCATTCATTATCTCCCACTTTATCCTCTATTAGGGTCGCGGGTGGGTTCCTTATGCCCATCCAGGGGAGAACGTTTTCTGGCGTTGGGCAGATAGACCCAGGACAGGGCGCTAATCCATCGCTGGGCACACACTCAGTCACACAAACCCACTATTTGGGGCAATTTGGAGAATTCAATTGACTATTGCCCTATTACAACCCTATACTGTTTATCTAGTTATAGAGTCACCTCCAACGAGAAATCCATGGCCGAATAATAAACGGACTGGACACTCACTTCGAGTCTAGGGCCGAGCAAAGGGGATCTCCTCAGAACAGCGCAGTGTTTAGTTCCCTACGTAGGGATTTAAAGGCTTTTTAAGATTCGGCCCCAACTCCTTAGGCTACCTACTTCTCCGCGTCACGTGACCCAGCCCCACGCTGCACAGCTGGGCTTTAAAGACCAATCGTGGGAACAGCGCAATCAATCGATACTCGTATTTCCGCCTGCAGTTAAATTAGTTCATATAGTTCGATTCATTAGCGTTAATTAAATGTTTCCTTTGATTTCTCATAATTACGCTTCACCTCGACGGAGGTGGCGGAGACTACAGTAACAGTAGCGTCGTAAGGTGTCTGTCCGCTTCACTTCGGGCCGCAATGAACCGTCTCCCACGCTGACGATTAAACTACACAAATCAAATAAATGATCGACAAATCAAATTAAATTAAATTAAGCAAATAATTAATTGCACGAGCAATTAAAAGTGTACCTTTCTGTGGTCGGCCAGGTCTGAACGCGCGACAGATCGGTCCATTCCATCGTGCAGCTCCGCTGCGTTCCGCTACATCTTCATCATCATCATCATCATCTTCATCTTCATCATCTTCATCATCATCATCTCAGCCCCGCGTTCGGGAAGCAGATAGAAATCCGAGATCGTGTTTAAAGATCACAACGCGCTACAATCCTCCGTCATTGTCTGCGAGAGACGAACGCGCGAGGATGCTGAGCGTGCTCTCGCGCGACCCTCCTCCCAGCAGGGACACCCCCCCCCCCGTCCTCCCACCCGCACTGTCAGCCTGCCCTACATTCCTGACTAGAACTTCTGATTTTGGATGCAGGGTATCTGTATATCGGGTGGCACGGTGGCTTAATGTTTAGCACGTTCGAATCCCAATCTGGGTCCAGTTTCCATGGGTTTCCTCCGGGTTCTCCGGTTTCCTCCCACAGTCCAAAAACATGGAGCAAGTCAATTGAGTTCTCCGAATTGCCCCATGTAGAGTGTGTGTGTGTGTGTGTGTGTGTGTGTGTGTGTGTGTGGCTAGTGATGGATTGGCGCCCTGTCCTGGGTCTATCTGCCCAGCGCCCGAGACGTTCTCCCCTGGATGGGCATGGGAACCCCACCGCGACCCTAATAGAGGATAAAGCGGAAGATAATGGATGGATGAATGAATGTTTGAATCCCAATCTGGGTGGGGTTTCCATGTCCTCCCCGTGTCCGCATGGGTTTCCTCCGGGTTCTCCGGTTTCCTCCCACAGTCCAAAAACATGGATCGAGTTAATTGAATTCTCCAAATTGCCCCATATAGAGTGTGTGTGTGTGTGTGTCTAGTGATAGATTGGCGCCCTGTCCTGGGTGTATCTGCCCAGCGCCCGAAATGTTCTCCCCTGGATGGGCATGGGGAACCCCACCGCGACCCTAATAGAGGATAAAGCGGGAGATAATGAATGAATGTTCGATTCCCGGTTCGAATCCCATTCTGGGTCCAGATTCCATGTCCTCCCCGTGTCCGCATGGGTTTCCTCCGGGTTCTCCGGTTTCCTCCCACAGTCCAAAAACATGGAGCAAGTTAATTGAGTTCTCCAAATTGCCCCATGTAGAGTGTGTTTGTGTGTGTGTGTGTGTGTGTGTGTGTATCTAGTGATAGATTGGCGCCCTGTCCTGGGTCTATCTGCCCAGCGCCCAAGACGTTCTCCCCTGGATGGGCATGGGAACCCCACCGCGACCCTAATGGAGGATAAAGCGGGAGGTAATGAATGAATGTTCGAATCCCAATCTGGGTCCAGTTTCCATGTCCTCCCCGTGTCCGCATGGGTTTCCTCCGGGTTTTCCGGTTTCCTCCCACAGTCCAAAAACATGGATCAAGTTAATTGAGTTCTCCAAATTGCCCCATATAGAGTGTGTTTCTGTGTGTGTGTGTGTGTTTCTGTGTATCTAGTGATAGATTGGCCCCCTGTCCTGGGTCTATCTGCCCAGCAACCGAAACGTTCGCCCCTGGATGGGCATGGGGAACCCCCCCTCACGACCCTATGATGCGTGGCACGGTGGCTTAATGTTTAGCATGGTCGCACTAGGGATTCGAATCCCAATCTGGGTGGAGTTTCCATGTCCTCCCCGTGTCCGCATGGGTTTCCTCCGGGTTCTCCGGTTTCCTCCCACAGTCCAAAAAACATGGAGCAATTCAATTGAGTTCTCCGAATTGCCCCCTATAGAGTGTGTGTGTGTGTGTGTGTGTGTGTGTTTGTGTATCTAGTGATAGATTGGCACCCTGTCCTGGGTGTATCTGCCCAGCAAGCAACCGAAACGTTCTCCCCTGGATGGGCATGGGGACCCCCCCCCCCCCCCCCCCCCCACAGCTCGCAGATAATGGATGGATGATATCTGTATATTGGATGGCACGGTGGCTTAGTGGTTAGCACGTTCTCCTCTCAGCGCTGGTTCGAATCCCAATCTAGGTGGAGTTTCCATGTCCTCCATGTTCCATGTGGGTTTCCTCCGGGTTCTGTGGTTTCCTCCCAGTCCAAAAACATGGATCAAGGTCAATGGAATCTCAATTATAGAAATATAGAGTGTGTTTGTGTGTGTGTGTGTGTGTGTGTGTGTGTGTGTGCCCAGCGATAGATTTGAATCCCAATCTGGGTGGAGTTTCCATGTTCTCCCTGTGTCCACGTGGGTTTCCTCCCCAATGTACTCTTCTAAAGTGTTATATAAATAAAACCCTAAATTCAAACTGTTTTCATTTTTTTAATATGGATAATATGACAACATAAATAAAACGTTAAACCCGACACAACAATATGAAAAACCTTTAGAATGGCTTTCTTAGATGAAAACTATGAAGCAGGATGAGTACACTTTAATCAGACAGAATAAATCATAATACATTCAGGTGCTTTTATGAAACGCTACACGGGGCCCAGCACGGGGAACCCGTGGATCAGTCCCATCAGAAATGACCCAGATAGCTGGGGTTCTGTTGATGCCCTCCATCACCACCTTAATCTGCTCAGCGCGTGCCAGTTCCTCAAGCTCAGGGGTGGTTTCAGGACACCAGTCTACCATGAACTTATCCTTTGTCTGGAAAAAGTTGATTGTCTCCTCCTCTGGTTGTTTCCCGAAGAGCCAATCTGCCAAAAGAAACGTATGATCGTTTAGGTCGGGAGGTTGAGTTCTAGGTTTCTAAATGGTTTATGTTGTTATTCATTCATTCATTCATTATCTCCTGCTTTATCCTCTATTAGGGTCGCGGGGGGGTTCCCAATGCCCATCCAGGGGAGAACGTTTCGGGCGCTGGGCAGTTACACCCAGGACAGGGTGCCAATCTATCGCTGGGCACACTCTCACTCACACAGACACACTTTATATGGGGAAATTTGGAGAACTCAGTTGACTTGATCCATGTTTTTGGACTGTGGGAGGAAACCGGAGAACCCGGAGGAAACCTACGCGGACACGGGGAGAACATGGAAACTCCACCCAGATGGGGATTCGAACCGGGAACCCCTAGTGCTGAGAGGAGAACGTGCCAACCACTAAGCCACCGTGCCGCCTGTATATTTATATATTAAACATATATATTAAATAATTGAACATTAATTGTAAGCCTGTTGATGTGAATTCATTCATTCATTATCTCCCGCTTTATCCTCTATTAGGGTCACGGTGGGGTTCCCAATGCCCATCCAGGGGAGAACGTCTCGGGCGCTGGGCAGATAGACCCAGGACAGGGCGCCAATCCATCGCTGGGCACACACTCACTCACACAGACACACTCTATATGGGGCAATTTGGAGAACTCAATTGACTTGATCCATGTTTTTGGACTGTGACAGGAAACGGTAGAACCCGGAGGAAAGCTACGCGGACACGGCGAGAACATGGAAACTCCACCCAGATGGGGATTCGAACCGGGAATCCCTAGTGCTGAGAGGAGAACATGCTAACCACTAAGCCACCGTGCCACCTAAATATATATATATATATATTAAACATATATATTAAATAATTGAACATTAATTGTATGCCTGTTGATGTGAACGTTACCTGCTAAATCATGGATCAGGTCTTTAATTAGATGACCGATGATCGCGTAAAGAGTCATGAGTATGATGATGGAGGCCAGAAGCATGTAGAGCACATGGATGGGCAGATGAATGGCATCTCGAGCAGGTGGGATGTAATTCTTAAAAAAGACCTCGTCTTCACCCGGAGGCTTAAGCTCTGAGGTTTCAAGCTGCTCTTCCATATCGCTGAAGATCGTGAGGTCAAGGTAACTGCTGACCAGTATGTCCTTTCACATTGTTTTCAAATACAGACCACACACTCTGAAAACACAGAATAAAATGTTAACAACAAGCATGTTTTCTTTTAATCATTGAATTTCTACAGGAATTTATCTAAAAAGTGATACATGAAAAAATGTAAGCGTACCACAGAGAGTATAGATGAACACTAATGATGGTCTTGTAGTATTTCTGTAGCTCCTACACTCTTCTCTCAGTATATTAAAGTTGCTATTAT
Organism: Corydoras sp. C115; assembly: GCA_019802505.1. NCBI lineage: Eukaryota > Metazoa > Chordata > Actinopteri > Siluriformes > Callichthyidae > Corydoras > Corydoras sp. C115. The sequence continues at coordinate 26,695 of JAFMOC010000103.1, read as the reverse complement.
ATTATATAACATACCTTAGAAGGGCGGCACGGTGGCTTAGTGGTCAGCACGTTCTCCTCTCAGCGCTAGGGATTCCCGGTTCGAATCCCCGTATCTGGGTGGAGTTTCCATGTTCTCCCCGTGTCTGCATGGGTTTCCTCCGGGTACTCCGGGTTCCTCCCACAGTCCAAAAACATGGATCAAGTCAATTGAGTTCTCCAAATTGCCCCATATAGCGTGTGTCTGTGTGAGTAAGTGTGTGTGTGTGCCCAGCGATAGATTGGCACCCTGTCCTGGGTGTATCTGCCCAGCGCCCGAGACGTTCTCCCCTGGATGGGCATGGGGAACCCCACCACGACCCTAATAGAGGATAAAGCGGGAGATAATAAATGAATGAATGAATGAATGAATATAAATATATAAGATCTTCCCGGGCGGCACGGTGGCTTAGTGGTTAGCAGGTTCTCCTCTCAGCACTAGGAATTCCTGGTTCGAATCCCTATCTGGGTGGAGTTTCCATGTTCTCCCCGTGTCTGCGTGGGTTTCCTCCGGGTTCTCCGGGTTCCTCCCACAGTCCAAAAACAAGTTCAAGTTCCGGGTCACAAAGCAGCTTTACAAAATGAAAAGCCTTTAAACCCCCAAAGAGCAACCGAAGCGACAGTGGCAAGAAAAAACTCCCTTTTATGTTGTTATTTAAGGAAGATTCCTTGGGAGGACCAAGACCCAGTGGGGGACTCCTCCTCCTTGAGCGGCCAGGCAACAACAACAGTGTAGGACAGCCATGTCCAGATATTAAACAAACATGGATCAAGTCAATTGAATTCTCCAAATTGCCCCATATAGAGTGTGTCTGTATGAGTGAGTGTGTGCACAGCGATGGATTGGCGCCCTGTCCTGGGTCTATCTGTCCAGCGCCCGAGACGTTCTCCCCTGGATGGGCATGGGGAACCCCACCGCGACCCTAATAGAGGATAAAGCGGGAGATAATGAATGAATGAACATACCTTTGATGGTCCTCTTGAAAATGGACAGAACAATTGGTCTGTTTTGTCTTTAGCTCAGACAAGTCTGATACGATCGACTGCTTATAGGAACTGCTTATTAACTCTGCGACTGCAGTGGACTAAGGCTCTCAAGGTCATAGGTATTAGCAAATCTCTAAGCAAATATGGATTAGCACTGAGGACTTATTGGGGGTTATTGTCTGATATGCCATGCTTATCCCTCGACCTAAAAATAGCAATGGATACAAAACTGAAGTTTAATTAAAATAAATTCCTTTCCCTTTTATTATAAAAAATACTACAGTAGTATACAGCAGTAAGCAACAAATTACAGACATGCAATCATTCATTCATTTATTCATTATTATCCACTTAATCCTCTATTAGGGTCATAGGGGGTTCCCCATGCCCACCCAAGAACGTATCAGGCACTGGCCAGATACTCCCAGGACTGGGTGCCAATCTATCGCTGGGCCAAACACACACACACACACACACACACACACACACACACACTCTATATATGGGGCAATTTAGAGCATTCCATGTGTTGGACTGTGGTAGAAAACCAGAGAACATGGAGGAAACCCACATGGACACAGAGAAAGAAATGGAATCTCCATCCATAATGTGATTCGAACCTAAACTCCCAAATCTGAGAGGTGGACATGCTAAACACTATTCCACCATGCAGCCTCCGAAATACTTAGAACCAGAAAAATAAATGAAATGTAAACATGTGTACTTCTATAGTATATATGTATATATATATATATATAGGCGGCACGGTGGCTTAGTGGTTAGCATGTTCGCCTCTCAGCGCTAAGGATTCCCGGTTAGAATCCCCATCTGGGTGGAGTTTCCATGTTCTCCCCGTGTCCGTGTGGGTTTCCTCCGGGTTCTCCGGTTTCCTCCCACAGTCCAAAAACATGGATCAAGTCGATTGAGTTCTCAAAATTGCCCCATATAGAGTGTGTATGTGTGAGTGAGTGTGTGCCCAGCGATGGATTGGCGCCCTGTCCTGGGTGTATCTGCCGAGCGCCCGAGACGTTCCCTGGATGGGCATCCCCTGGATGGGCATGGGGAACCCCACCGCGACCCTAATAGAGGATAAAGCGGGAGATAATCAATGAATGATATATATATATATATATATATATATATATATAAATTCTCTAAATTGCCCCATATAGTGTGGGTGTATGTGTGTGTGTGTGTGTGTGTGGGTGGGTGGGTGGGTGCCCAGCGATAGATTGGTGGGTGCCCAGCGATAGATTGGCGCCCTGTACTGTTCTTCCCCTGGATGGACATGTGGAACATCTCCCCCCCTCATGACCCTAGTAGAGGACTAAGCAGAAGATAAATGAAAATAAATAAATGAATGCTTATATTGAGTGTAACTAATTGCAATAAGCTTTTTTAAATATATTTGTGATGTAGCATATTTATTTTTATTGTACATTATACTCCAGCTCTGTATAAGCACAATGTAAATTAAATGTTTGTTTAAGACTTTGGAAAGCATCAGTGTTTATTACCCAGACAGATGGTTACAAGCAACACCATCATAAGGCACTTTAGTATCTCCAGTTTAACCACTGGCATGTTTTTGAACTATGGGTAGAACCTGGAGTTCCCAAAGTGAAAGGAAGGGCATGCAGATTCCATAAAGAAGAGATTTAAAGTCCTAACTGATGTGATCAGGCACTAACTATTTTAGTGGCAACATTAAAATGTATCCTTCAAAAACTCAGTTGTAGACGTTTTATGGGTAAATGTTTTCCTTTAACAGGGCACCACGGTGGCTTAGTGGTTAGCACGTTCTCAGTGTTAGAGATTCCAGGTTCGATTCCATATCTGGGTGGAGTTTCCATGTTCTCCCCATGTCCACGTGGGTTTCCTCCCACAGTCCAAAAAATGGATCAAGATCAATTGAATTCTTCAAATTGCCCCATATATAGTGTGCTTGTGCGTGCGTCTGTGTGAGTGAGTGTGTGCCCAGTGATAGATTGGCACCCTGTCCTGGGTGTATCTGTCCAGCGCCCGAAAAGTTCTCCCCTGGATGAGCATGGGGAACCCCCCCCCCCCCCCCCCCCGCGACCCTAATAGGGGATAAAGCGGAAGATAATGGCTGGATGGATGGTTTTCCTTTAACAGTAGAAACAGTGTTATATGATGTCATTACTACTATAATCCAGTTTACTCAGTGATGCTAAGCTCCTTATAGCTGTTCCGAGTCTAAGCAGTGGATAAAGAGATGATTCAGACACATGATGAGTCAGCTTATTTGTTTAATGAGAACCCTAATGAAGCGTCTGTTACACAAGCTCATCACAAAAGACTACAATGTTGTTATAACATTTGATGTGTATAATTTGACGAATTAACAGCATAAGTCAGATAGTTCCCAATAACAATCGTTTTTCAGTACTGCAAAAGTTAAATATCAAATTTGCATTTTAACCAAAAAAAGTTCAAATGCACCAATTTTAAAATGGCATGCAGCTACAATTGATGGTGCATTGATTGAAAATCCAACATGGTCACGATATACCGCTGGGCATCAGGGTTCAGATCGTGAAATGTTCCTGAAAACCTGGAAACAAACGCTACACCTGGGGCTGTACCAACAGGTCATTCGCAAAACGATCACTTTGATCTTTTTTTCAGAACTTCCATCTACATCCATAACTTCGGCTCTTGGGATAAAGGTGCACTGTAAAAGAAAATAGAAAAGACATCAATAAACTGAGACGCCGATGATCTAACAAGACGCTCACACATGTTATCATCACTCCACCAAAATACCTCATCATCATCTCATCTCACATGTACCGTTTATATACATTTCATTTGCTGCTATATTTATATTCGATATTTATATCTATTGTATACTACTTTTTATATGTTTTATTTATAGTGTATATATACATTCTGAAATGTATTTTATATATGGTATATACGTATATTTATATATTATATTTATAGTTGGGTGGCCTCTCAGCGCTAGGGATTCCCGGTTCGAATCCCTATCTGGGTGGAGTTTCCATGTTCTCCCCGTGTCCGCGTGGGTTTCCTCCGGGTTCTCCGGTTTCCTCCCACAGTCCAAAAACATGGATCAATTGAATTCTCCAAATTGCCCCATATAGAGTGTGTCTGTTTGAGTGAGTGTGTGCCCAGCGATGGATTGGCGTCCTGTCCTGGGTCTATCTGCCCAGAGCCTGAAACGTTCTCCCCTGGATGGGCATGGGGAACCCCACCGCGACCCTAATAGAGGATAAAGCGGGAGATAATGAATGAATGAATGAATTAATATATTTATAGTTGGGCGGCACGGTGGCTTAGTGGTTAGCACGTTCGCCTCTCAGCACTAGGGATTCCCGGTTCGAATCCCTATCTGGGTGGAGTTTCCATGTTCTCCCCGTGTCCGCGTGGGTTTCCTCCGGGTTCCTTCCACAGTCCAAAAACATTGATCTATTGAATTCTCCAAATTGCCCCATATAGAGTGTGTCTGTGTGAGTGAGTGTGTGCCCAGCGATGGATTGGCGCCCTGTCCTGGGTGTATCTGCCCAGCGCCCGAGACGTTCTCCCCTGGATGGGCATGGGGAACCCCACCGCGACCCTACTAGAGGATAAAGCGGGAGATAATGAATGAATGAAGGATATTTATAGTTCAAATATATTATATACTATATGAAATATGGACTCATAGTTGTATATTCTATTATATTTCACATATCTATATACTGTATTTTTTTTTTCTCATTTTCTTCTTTAAAATTTACATTTAAATTATAACTTTAAAATAACAGGGTAATTGATATCTCTGTGCTTGTATGTAGCTCAGAAAGCCATACTGTATTTTTTTGGTAAAGAAATCAGAGTACAGATCCAACATGCTGTACAAGATTCAAGAAATTTTATTATCATAATTATCATAATTAATGACTTTTTGGACATGAAGAGAAAATGGCCATCGATTTTTACTCATTAACCCTTCATTTAGTTATAAATATATAAGATTAGGTTTGTATTTAAGCAACAACAATGCATAAAGTTTGCATGATGCAAAACAAACAAAGTTACAATTAATATCTCATATTTCGCTTAATCCTATACTAGGGACTAGGGTCACAAGGGGGTTCCCCACACCCATCCAGTGGAGAACAAATAGTGGATAGTGGACAAGTCCATCACCGGGCTAACACAGTCACACAGACACTTTTCAGGGGCAATTCAGAGCAGCCAATTTACCTTGAATCCTTGTTTGACTGTGGGAGGAAACTGGAGAACCCTGAGGACACTCACATGGACACAGCTAGAACATGGAAACTCCACCCAAATTGGGATTTGAACCTGGATCCTCAGCGCTGAGCGAGCTCACTACTATGCCACCATGCCGCTCGATAATTAAATTAAACTATTAAATACAAATGAATCTACAGCTTTCTCATTATTACATTTTGTGTTACAAATTATAAAAATCCGAAATCATGCATATGCTTACCTTAAAGCCTAGAAATCCTTAGAAACTGTCTCTAATCTTCAACCTACGAATCTACATTTATTACAGGTTTGCGCTTCATTTGAAGCTCTTTACATTTTAACAATTTAACATCGAGCCAGCATCTTTCATTTCATTCATCCTCAGGCTTCATGATCTCACTCATGATATAAGTCCACTCCACCACAATGAATATTACGTTAAACACCACCACCCCAATCAAGACGGGGTGCAACATGTTTTCCTAAAATTAGAGGTAAAAAGTAGTCAGCCACCCGAGGAGATTTCATCCGCTCATGAGCAGCCAAGCAAAATGCGTTGAGCGTGTTTGGATCCTGTAGTCTGTCAGAAGATAATCCTGGCTGAATTCTTAAAGTTAACGTCATAAGCTGTGCCTTCGTTACAGAGCGCAGGGCAAATCACACATAATGTAAAGAAATCGAAAAATTTATAAACTATTGCTGTCTGAATACCAGGAGTGTTTAAAGTCCACACTGTCATAGAATTTTATTTAATTATTCATTCATTCATTCATCATTTTCCACTTAATCCTCTGCTACAGGCAGATATATTCAGGACAGGGCGCCACTCTATCACTGGGCACACACTTACTCACACAAACAAACAAACACACACTATATGGGGCAATTAAGAGCAATCAATTTACCTCAAATCCATATTTTTGGACTGTGGGAGAAAACCCAGAGAACCCAGAGGAAACCCATGGAGGGGAACATGGGAATTCTAACAAGATTGGGAATTAAATTGGATCCTCAAATTGGTCTGCCGAGCAGCAGACATGCTAACCACTACACCACCATGCTGTCCTATAATTAAATACTATCCATCCTTTATCTTCTGCTTTATCCTATATTTGGGTCGCGCGGGGGAGGGGGGGATGCACATCCAGGGGAGAACGTCTCGGGCGCTGGGCAGATAGACCCAGGACAGGGCGCCAATCCATCGCTGGGCACACACTCACTCAAACAGACACACTCTATATGGGGCAATTTGGAGAATTCAATTGACTTGATCCATGTTTTTTTGGACTGTAGGAAACCAGAGAACCCGTAACCCACGCGGACATGGGGAGAACATGGAAACTCCACCCTGATTGGGATTCGAACCGGGAAACCCTAGTGCTGAGAGGAGAACGTGCTGACCACTAAGCCACCGTGCCGCATAATTAAATACTAATAAATAGAAAA